>CM077600.1:22746094-23946452 GCA_039654915.1 Aquilaria yunnanensis
TGAATTTATACTTCGAAAGATAGTATCTTCCCAACTATCACTTAGATAAAATATTTTTGAGAAATAATTAATTTTTAATTCATTTTCATATTTTCCATAGAATAGAAAAAAAATTGTAAAAGACATGTTTTTTTTGTAAAAAAATAATTAAAAGTAATTTTTGGGCAACTTGAATACAGTCTTTACTAAGTGTAAAATTATATACATATACATACATACATACATACATACATGCATGCATGCATATATATATATATAATAAGTATGAAGGTGTACAAATATTAAATGATTTTTTTGCCTTTCTATTGTAAGATATTCTTTTCTTTTAATAAATCTCAATTTTGTCATTATGTATTTAATTAGAGTTATATTAGCACTCAAACACTAAAAAACCCTTACGGTGTCACTAATTTTTTTTTTTTTTTTTTTTTGCTGCAAACTTGCCCACCCTTAATTCTGTATTATAGAATTACATATTATATGCAATTCATTTTTGCGTTAATCTAAAGAAACCCTTAAGTTGCCATTATATTTTATTTTTTGTTACAAACTTACACGCATTTGATTCTATATTAGTTATATTTTTTGCATTAATCTTACCTAAAACTCTTAAATTGCCATTAAAGTTTTTTTTTTTTTGCCTCAAACATGTCGCCCTTCATTCTATATTACTATTAAATAATACCTTAAGTAAATACTTTATAAAACTTAAAATTTCAACTTAGCACTTCAAAAATTTTCATAGCCAAATCTTTTATTTAAATAAAAGACTTAAATATATATTTTTTGCAACTTTAATGAGTATATACTATGAAAGCTTATTATGTGGTAAAACTTATGCTAAAGTTTCACATGAAAATCTATAAGTACTACATATAAAAAAATAATTTTAGGTATAAAAAGTATATATTAAAAATTTATGTAAGCGAACACTTTATAATAGTTCATCTATAGTTTTTCCTTTACCCTAAAATTTTATATAAGTTCTTTTACTCTTTTAAAAATATACAAATTTTATACTGTCTATTTAATTAGAGTTATGTTAGTATTAGGACTAAAGAGGGAAAGAAAAGAATCAACTTATAAAGATCTGAATATATGGTTGCCTATTTAATTAGATATTTAATAGTATTAAAATATTAGAAATATAGTAAGAAAGAAAAAAATTCAAAGTGGGGTGGCATTTAGGCTTTAGTTTTTGAGAAATTTACTATTTTGACTACTAAACTTTCTTTGACCACTAAACTTAATTATTTTAACAAGTATGGCCTAAGTCTGTTCTACTATAAAAAAAATATATATTTGAATATAAAATTTTTATCAATTAAGTTTTCTTTTTCCAACTAGGATGAACATGTACTTTGAAAGCTTAAGTATTTGATCCATCTTAGAGTAATCATACAACTCACATATGACTGACCACATATTATGAAAAAAAACATTAAAAAATTATTATTGTGGCAAAGGTCATTGAGAAAAATTTTAGGAAAAAAAATATTAGCTCCTGGAATTAGTTTCTTATATTATAATAAAGATGAATTTTAGTAGCAACTCTTTTTTACATTTTCAAATATTTTAAAACATTGGAAAAATTATAATAATTATTTTTCCCACATGGTCATCTTTTTAATGTTGGAAAACAAATTTTTATTCTACACAACTAACTCTTTTTCTATACTAAATAATTGTAAAGTATTGTTTTTATTTCTATTATTTTTTAGAGCCAAAAAATCTTACCACTTGTACCAAAGTGGTGTTATGCATGAATTCTTTTTAGGCTTTAATTTTTGAAAAAATCGTTACTTTAACCACCAAATTTAGTTAAATTTAACAAATATGCCGTATTTTTTTATACATGGAAAACTTAAGTAAAAAAACCTTAAATCTCACAAGGGACTTGTGATGGAGAGAGTATAATAATAGTAATACTTAAAACTTACAACCTTTCATCGGTAGCTATTTATACATTAAAAAAATAATAACAATATACTAAAGTTTTAATTCTATTTTCAAAAAGAAAAATAAAATTTTTAAGATGAGTCTTTTTACACTGGGAGGCCTCATAGGAATTTAAACTCTCAACTTCATTTATACCATTTTGGGCCTCATACAATCAAGTGGAATTAGAGCTATATGGTTAACTTGACCTACTTATTAGAGAGTTATAGGAATTCATGGCTACTCTAACTTTAAGTTTTGGGGTTTAAATGATACTTTTGAAAAAAAAATAGATGATTGTTTGAAGCTGATTAATTCAAAATAATTTATTTTTATTTTATGGAATTTTTCATCCAAAACTAATATCATTTGAAAACTACTTCTATATATGTATAATAATTTATTGAATAACATTTTTATAGTAATTGTTATGAATTTTTCTAATTATTCAACCTAAAAATAATTAAAATTCAATTAATCTATAAAAAATGTTACTCAACGGATTATTATATATATAGTATTACTTTTAGATAATATTGATTTCAAACAAAAAAAGTTAGATAAATAAACTCTATATAATTAGTAAAATTTGATCTATTATTTTAAATATTAAACATATATTAAAATTTTGTATTGATTAAATAAATAATATTTAATAACACATTTCAAAACTAAAATATTTTAATAAATTTATAAAAAAACAATAGGAATAAAAAATAAAGAATAAAATAAAATACATACTATAGATATAAAAAAAAAAGGACAACTTAATGTTAACATACCTTTAGTTTTTATTTTAAATAAAACATATAGTACTATATTTTTTCTAATTTAAAAAAATTGCTAACATAAAAAATAGGGTAAATTTTGTAGATAATTCATAAATGTTAATTTATATTTCCTTTTCATTTTGAACTTATCGGTACTCTCTTTTGGTTTTAAAGTTTTGAAAATATTCCATACTAATCCCCAGTTGAATGAAATTTATCAACTTAGAGTAATTGTATATATGTAAAATTAATTTTTTAAAATTAAAAATGTCTAATAATTTTGAAATTTGAACTAGGAAATAATTCTTTCACAATTAAATAAACTTTTATTTTGTGCAAAAATGTTGAACAAATTTTTTACCCTTTTGCTATAAGATATTTTGTTCTTTTAATGAAACCTAATTTTATCAATATCTAATTAATTAATGTTATATTAGCAATAGAACATTAGCTAGAAAAACCCTTAACCTGACACTAAATTTTATTTTTGATTGCAAACTTACATGTCCTTAATTCTATATTATAGAATTACATATTATGGGCAATTCATTTTTTGTGTTAATCTGAAAAAAAACACTTAAGTTGCCATCAAATTTTATTTTTACTAGAAACTTACATGCCCTTAATTCTATAATAATTATATGCAATTCATTTTTTTTTTTTTTTTGCATTAATCTTAGCTAAAAATCTCAAATTCCTATTAAAGCTTTTTCCCACATGGTCATCTTTCAACCATTGGAACACAATTTTTTATTTTTAGCAGCTAACTCTTTTTTTATACTAAATAATATTGAAATGTTATTTTTTTATTTTTTTAGAGCCAATTAAATCTTACAAGTTGTACCAAAATAGTGTTATGCATGAATTCTTTTTAGGCTTTAATTTTTGGAAAAATCATTAATTTAGCCACCAAATTTAGATAAATTTAACAAATATGCCATATATTTTTTTATACATTGCAAACTTAAGTAAAAAACCTTAAATGTTACAAAGAACATGTGACAGAGAGAGTATAATAATAGTAATACTTAAAACTTACAACCTTTCAATGGTAGTTATTTATAAATTAAAAAATAGTAAAAATATACTAAATTTTTAATTCTATTTACAAAAAGGAAAATAAAATTTTTAACAAGAAGTTTTTTACAGTATGACACATCATAGGAATTTAAACCGTCAACTTCATCTATGCCAATTAGGACCTCATACTGTCAAGTGAGATTAGAGCTATGCAGTTGACTTAGCTTGCTTATTAAAGAGTTATAGGATTTCATAAATGCTCTAACTTGAACTTTTGGGGTTTAAATGATACATTTGGGGAAAAAAAAATAGACGACTGTTTGAAGTTGATTAATCCAAAATAATTTATTTTTATTTTTATGGGATTTTTCCTCCGAAACTAATATCATTTGAAAACTAATTCTATATATGTATAATAATTTATTGAATAACATTTTTATAGTAATTGTTATGAATTTTTTAATTATTCAACCTAAAAAATAATTAAAATTCAAATACATTATAAAAATGTTATTCAATGAATTATTATATAGATAGTACTACTTTTGGATTAATCTGGCTTAATACTAAATGAATTAGATCTTTATCTCAATAGTTTGGTTCAAGCTTTTTTAGGTTGATGTCTATACTTGAATTTCTTCTTATAATTTAGTTTTATATGTTAAGAATCATTTGACATGTACTGGGAATGTAGTTAAGGCATTTTTTGCTTTGTTATAAAAATTTTCACCCTAACACTACTATTTACCTAAAAAAATAAATAAATTCTTATGACATATACCGAGAAAGTATAAGCTTTTATTATGTCAAACTACTTATTTTCCCACAAAAAAGAGTAAAGAATTAAGGTCTTTATTTTACATTCATGTTAATTTTTTAGGAGTTATAATGATTTTAATTTTATTATAAACATTATACATCATGCAACATAGTGTTCTATTATCAATATTAGAAATAGTATGAAAGTGATAAGAATTTTTTTGACTTTTATACCCTTCACTTGTTTGATGTTTTTTTAAATGAGACCGAAATTAATTTGGTATTAGATATTTATTAGAGGTATAATTCGCATTAGGAATTTAAAAGGGACAGAAAGAAAAAATAGAATTCTCAAGTGTACTTTCCAAAAAACAAAAAAAAAAAAAAAGATACATGGTGATTCTTTTTTTAGCTTTAGTATATTTACTTAAATTTATATATTAAGTATAAATTTTAGGGAAAATGACAAAAAAAATCCCTGTGATCTGATATAACCTACACTTTATTTCATTTATTTTAAAAAACCTACACTTTTACCCCTGCTTTTTGTACAGTGTCCAACAACAACTTTTGAAACTCTAATTTAAACTATTTAATAACCATATTTCAATAATTTTAAAATTTTTGATTTTTTTTCATAGCTAACTAACCTTAAAAAAAATAGTGATATGTATTTACAGAGAGAAAATTTTATGTACAAAAAGAAAAAATTAATAATTTAAAATATCTGTTAACTATATAAAAAATATTATAGAGATCAAAATTACTGGAAGATGATAACTGTATAGTTTAAATTATAGTTTCAGAAATTATTGTCGGACAATGTAAAAGAAATATGAGCTAAAGCATAGATTTTTAAAAATAAATAGGGTAAGCTGAAGGTTAGGAAAAACCTCAGGGGATAATTGTAAGTTTCTCTAACTTTTAATAGCAAAAAAAATCTTACATAACCATAATAAGTCAAATTTTTCTAATAAATATGTCCTCAATTAATTATATATATATTTTTGGACATGTTCTTAAGTATAAAATTTTATCAATTTTTGTACGCTTAAACTCAAATGAAGTATTTTAATTGGAATATAATAGTTTCAAAAACCTCATAAGTATGTTTGTTTGAATAAGTGATTTAAATATAATAAAACTCATAAAAAGTATGAATATGTCAAAACATTGGATGACCTTTTTATCTTTAGATTTTATTTTATAACTTTAGTGATGTGAATATAATCTTTAAATCAATGTGTAAGCATTAATTACCCAAAAAGATAAAAGTTATACAAGAGTTTACCTCAATCTTTGGAATTATCACATTGAATCGGCCATAAAATAGAAAGTAAGTGTAGATATTAAAACCTTTGGGGTGAGTGTATTTTGATTAAAAGTCAAAATATGGTAATTAAGCTTTTTGAGTAATTTATAGTTACTTGTAATAACATGTCTTTGAAAAAAACACTATATTTACTTGCTAAGTCTATACTTTGACATCATAACCCATATTTATATCATACTTCTTAAAAAAAATATATTTCTACTTGAGTTTCTTATTAAATGTTCCACCTATATGATGTCCTTATTGTTTTGTATAGAACATAAAAAAATTTTATTAAAAATTTAGTTTACGTCTCTTTGAATAATAAAACATTGACAATAAATCCATTTAATTGTTTGAGCCAATTAACATAAAATTGCTAGTTTAATCATTACCTTTTTTAATTTAAAGTATAGAATTTAAGATAAAATTTACTAACTTAACTTTTAATAAAATTTATAAATACATAATCCTATTACGATATTAAATTAAGATCCTTTCTTAATATGTTGCATACCATTAATTTTAAATTTTATACTAATAAGAGAAATTTTGAAATATTTGATAAGATATTAAAAATGTCATGAAGTAATTTTATAAGTACTTGACCATAAAAAATTTAAAAAAAAAACTTTTATCAACTTTTTACGACAATTAGTACCTATAGCAAATTCTACATTATATTATTATTATTGTTGTTGTATGAGCTATCTATTATAATGAATGACATAAATGAACATAATTATGATGAAATATTATAATAAAAAATTATGTAAGAAATAGAAAATGGAACGAATAAGAAATATATCTAAACTAAAAAAAAAGTAAAATCATTATTGCTGCTATTTATTTAAAAAAATGATTAGAATTATAGTTATTTAAGTAAAAAAATAATTTAGTATTTACTTCACATGCAACGCATGTAAGCATTTACTAATATATATATATATATATATATATATATATATATATAGTTTACCAGGAAATTATTGACCCTTAAAAAGAATAAGACCTAAGAGTAAAATAGTTTTGTGAAAAGGAGCTCATTCCAAGTATCTTGCAAGCCAGGCAAACACCAGTGTGTACAATCAGCATAGCTAGCAGGATTGGCCCGCTGCTCAGGGGTCAATGGGTTCCATTGCTTCTTGTAGATTGAAGTGTGGGCATCTTTTCTGTAACTTGAGAGTTGGGTTATGTTGAGAAATGTCATGGGAACTTCTGATGATTGCCTCAACACTTGCCCAATCACCTGCATTATGCTCTTACTACTGTCTGATCCCCAGTAGTTAGGATCCTCGATCACACCTGTTTCATTGTAGCAATTCCCTCCTGCCTCACCTCCCCACTCTCTGCTCCTGCCAGTCAAAATCCACAGCCAGCCCTTCACCCGTCTCAACATTTAATTTGCATCTGGTAAATGAAATTGCTGCTCATATATGTGTGTGTGTTTGTGAGGGGGCTTATTATTCAGAAAGTGGCTTACTTTCCATGAGAAGGTGACATGCTAGTGAAGAAGACCCTTGTCTTGTTGGGATCTACATTCTTCTTCACCCATCTCAACAAGCTCTTCATCGCCATCCGGTATGCATCCTCGGTTGACATTAAAACTATGTCTTTCTTCTCATCATCAAAAGAGCCTTTCCTGCAAAATCAGACCCAGGACTTTAGCCAAATAATCACGGAAAATCTAACAGCTAGGCTTCTAATTTGATTCAAGTGTAAGTAATTCGATGCATATGGCTTACCAAAGATCGTGTCCTTTTTGCATAAAAAGGTGGAAAAAGGAAAGAAAACGATAAGAGAAACTAACTATTAGACTTTGATAAGAGAGGAAGATTGTTACAAGATCTTCATCTTGAAGCCGGTCATCCACCAGAGGTAAGTGTTGAACACCAAAATGTCCACATTTTTCCAATTCCTGCCATGCTTATTTATGGACCCTTTCCTCACAATTCTATCAGTTATTCTATGAATAATAGCATCGTCCGAATTTGATTCAAGAAGAAACGGCGCCCAATAAAATTCAATTGTGGCATTGTAACCCTGAAAAATCATTAGAAAGACAAAAATATTATTATCATCATCATAGCGCATCATAGTCCCAACTACATTGAGGTCGGTTTTCAAGTACCTCAATTGATTATATACCTTAGCTTTGAAGACAGTAAGGGAACCAAAAGATTCCATAGATTTTGAATCTTCAGGTATAAGTCTGTGGAGAAGGCAGACCATGGAAACATATTGACCTCTGTTCAAGGAGTCACCCACAAACATCATTCTCTTCCCTCTCAACCTCTCCAGCATCATTGAAGCATTGAACCTGAAAATAATGAGACAGCCCCCGAAAAAGATATCACCTTGTCAAAAAATGATCAACCCTCGAAGAAAAGCCATCCGCACCTAGGAAAGGCAACACCATGGAGAAAAGCAAACCAGGGAAAACGAGAAAAAGATAAAAGATAAAACGACGTCGTTAACCTTTACACGTTTAGTGCGTGTGTGTGTGTATATTAGCCTAATTGAGCAAAACTGAAATCATATCATGAAGTGGAAAATCACAATATTTTGTGCGTTAATTCAACAATATTTACTTAAAGTGTATTAGGATATAGAATTTGATGATGCCATCCGTTATAATAGCTGAACACCTAGTGAACAATTTAAAGTTTAATTGATTCTCTCCAGAATATTAGATCAAGTAGTTATTGTTTTCATATCATTCAATAAAAAAAGCTCAATAAGATTTTTTATATACATGTGTAACATTAATCACTAACAAAATTATTGTGCACGTGCACACACATATACAAATAATCATTTGAACACTGTCGAATTTCATTTCGAAATAATCACCAAACTTATCACTTCTTTGAAAATTTAGAAAAGTCTGCAATTTTGTTAAGACTCATTGAGTTTGATTTCCGAAAATTCAATCTGCAGTTCAGATTCAGATGGAGCTAACAACAAATTCAATGACCTAATGTGTCAAAATATGGAAAGTTCAATGTCTCATTAGAGATTTCCGTTACTCAAACGAAATAAAACATGGCAGGAACGTACGTCCAGGCTCCACCAAAAGCCCGCCACGTGGTTATCTTCGCGCAGTGTCGGCCGGCACGCTTCGACACGAACAAGATAGGAGAAGAAGAAGAAGAAGAAGAAGTGTTTAAGAGTGTCAGTGATTTTACCTGGGAAGCTGACAGCCGTGAGGCTGCCATCTCCAGAACTGGTAATCTTTATCAGGCCTACCGTGCTCCTGACACGTAAGCTGAGGTTGGATGTACGGACATTCCCATTCCTGGTAGAGCGGCCGAGTCGACTCGTCCCTCACCCACCTCCCGCTGAACAAGTCGCAGCCTCCCAACTCTCCTCCGTCTCTGCTCCTGACGGCGAACGGGAGACCCGATCTCTTCTCTTTTCGTCCCTAACCCCCAAAACAAAACTCCGTCAAAAACACGCAAAGTAGAAACTTTGGGATTATCTGCAGGATCGGTCCCATGAGAGAACTTACCGGTTCTGGAGGCGAATCGGTCTGGGCACGAATCCGGGTTCGAGTCGAATTGCGGGAAGTGGAAAGGAAACCGTCGCGGTAGAGGGTGGCGCTGAAGAGAAAGAAAGCTAGAAATAAGACGGAGAGGTAAGAAAAGGGGCGGGCTTTTGTTAGACTAGCCGATAAAATATCAGACAGCGGTCGCCTCATCTTTTGGCCTACTCTATTCTTCGGTGGAGTCTTATAACTTTAACAACCTCGTTAAATACGCGGTTGTTAGAAAATGCGTCCTACTCCCGTGCGTTGTCAACAGGTGGGTTTGTGCGAGGTGGCGTGATTCTTAAACCTTACCCACCCGCAATACAAAAATTTATCCAAACTTTTTCTACAACTAACAATAGATGCGATTGTTTGGGTCAAAATTCTCTCCACACTGAGCCAGGTAAAGCCAAATATTATACTCGTACAAGTGATTATATAATAAAAAAATTAAAACTAAAGAAAGCAAGAAATATTGCTTTCAATCATCATACAGCATTTTCTTTAGTTTCAAATTGCAAGTCATATGATCAACAAGTGAAAATAACAAAAAGTTCAAGCATTCAAAAATATGAAGAATAAAATAACAATTTCAAATAACAATTGAACATAATAATACAAGTTTCCACCAAGAAATCTAATAGAGAAATAGTGAAACAACATAATCAAAAACAAAGTAGCCTAATGGGATGGGGGTATTAGGTCATCGACTATGAATTTTAGGGTTTACTAAGTTAGAATTAAATTATATATTTGGGTTATATAGAACTACGATTAGGTGTGTATATAATATATGTAATATTTTAGGCACTTAAATATTATATATAACATGCGGGTAGGGTACAGGTCAGGTTCAGGAAGGATTGACTCCTAAACTCGTACCCCTCCATACCTGGAGGTAAAAAACAAAAATTACCTGAACCCCGCCAATTGGAAAAAAAAAAAAAAGAAATGGTAGGGTAAGGTAAAGTAAGATACTTACAGGTAAGGGTTTAAATTAACATCCCTACTTCTACACGCGTTGTACAAGCCCTCATCTCCATGAGAGAAGCACAATGTCCAAACTCTAGGTAAAATTATACCAACTGGACTAAGTAACAACGTTGTTGCGATTTTATAAACTGATTATACTCATTTGATTATGTACTTATCAATTTACAATTTTTATTTTAGAATTACTTTATGTGGGACCTAAGGAACTTTCAGGAAATTTGAAAACTTGTATTTGAGTATTGTTCAAGGTCCATGTGAAAAAATCGTTTATCACTACGGGAATAAAGCTACTGATAAAGTTCAATTTTTTGGGATAACTCCAATTACACGTTGTTATAACTGCATGTTCCACCGAACGACAATGAGCACTTATGGCACCATATATGTGACTACAAACAACGGGAGAGATGGAAAAAGTGGCCGCTGATTGATTCGCATGTGAAACATGTGTCGAATGGGTAGGGAATTGCCCTGAAGCACACAATGTACTTTATCTTAGGCCAAATGCATTGGGATTGGATTGTAAAAATATCTCCCTTAACTCCACTTACATTACATATTTGAAACTATTTTTAAAATTAATTGATATGTTAATCACACATCAATTGTTGTAAATGAGAAAATGGAATAGTTGAGCCCACATACAAGAAGTGGCTGACTTGTACTCATATAAGAAAGAAATCTAGCGAGCACGTAGATCCTACTGCACAACAGCTGAAGGTAATGAATTTTGATTTATCACTACATACAACATTTAAATATAACTTTATAATATTATTTGACTAAATATGATTTCATTTATTGCAATAGGGACTTATAGTTTGATGTTGATATATAGAGTGGGGTATAAGGCCCACTAAAAAAGAGTTGACTACCGGGTATTATGCGTCACCCTGCAAATCCGCACATATTTTGACCCTATCGAGTATTTTTTTATTTTAAATTATAACTTTGTCAATTAAATCACTTTTATTTTACAATAAATTGTTGAGTTACTTGCCAACTTCATTAGATGCCAAGTGTTGATCTGACCTAAATTGCTCAGTTAAGGGTGTAGAATGTCGGACTGTGGAGCCAATTGTCCCAGTTTCAGTCGAATTAGTCACAAGTAAATCTAGTGAGTATGGGTGAAAGTTTCGTGTTTCTAGTTGGGTCCAGGCCGAAACTCAAAATAAATTGTCTTCTTCACAATCTGAAAAATGATGACCCGAACTGACACAAAATATAGAGAAAACCCAAACTAACACAAACCCAACAAACACAGATTAGGGTCGGGTTAGGTCAGTTTTGATCTGACTAGTATACGAAACACAAATTCCAGGCAACAAAATGGTGATGGTGATGGAGTGACCAGGCGAGAGAGGCTGTCGACTAGGCAGTGACGCAGCAGGATGGTAACTGAATGACCAACGATGGTGGAAAGGCTGATGAGCAAGGAACGGTGAGCGCATGGGAGGGCAGTGTGATGGTGAATGGAGAGACCAGAGGCTAAATGACAACATGACGGGGCGAATAAGGGCGAGGTGACTGATGATGAAAGACAATGTGATGGGCAAATGAGGTTAAGGTGAACGATGGTGAAGGACGACACAACGGCTAAATGATGGCACAACGACAATGACAAAAGCGGCAAACAGTAATGCAGAGGAAGAGCAACAGACACAGGGGCATCTGGGCAGGAAGCGGCTATATAAGGGGAAGGGGTGTGCTAGGGTTAGGTTTAGGCTTAGAAATAGTTAAATATGTGATAGGCTTGGGCTAGGAAATAGTTAAGGATTGGGCTAAAAAATAATTAGGGAATAAAGAATTGGGTCTATTCGGGTTTGACCTGAACAACCCGATTTTCACTTCTATAAATCGGGTTAAGTTCGAGTTAACCTAAATGTCAGTTATTCTTTCCTCAGACCTAACCCTAACCCAAAAATTAGGGTTAGGTTTCAGGTTAGGGTTAAAACCTTTCACCCATACCAGTGAGATATCGACGATGCACTAGAACCATGATTCACTTATTGATACAATATGCATCATATGAGCAAGAACTATCCCACCCAACCTCTAGACCAGATCCTCTGCTCTGCGTGATGATTATTAGAGTGCTCAACTAAATGATTATGATGAGCCCAGTTCAACATCTCATTGACTACCATTTATGGATATTATGCGTTACAATAGAAACATTTTAGTTCATCAATGTAATTAATTGTAATTGAAACTTTTTTGTACTATTTGATAGTTTTTATATATAATAATTTATTAATTCTATATTTAGTTATATATATTGATATATATATATATATATATATATATATATATATATATATATATATATATATATATATATATATATATATATATATATATATATATAAAAGAACAGATCGTTAATATATTGTTATAGATATTTCATCACAAAAATAATAGCTTTTCTTTATTTCTTTCAAATGTTTTCATATGATAATAGAATATGTTTTCCAAGAAATTCTAAATGTCAAAAAGTAAATACATAAATGTAATTGTATAAATATGAAAAGATATATGTACAAAAGAATAAACTTATTTGAATGTATATAAAAAAATACTATTAAATTTTTTTTAATAATATATCAGTAATGCTCATTTGTACATATATCTCACACATTTTATAACTATCCCTCACGTTTTTTACACAAAGTTTATAGATATCTATCATTTGATTTGTGCATCTCTGTAATATAAAATAATAAAAGTAAATTAGAAAAATAATTAGTTTTTAAAATCTTATCTATACACATATCTCACACAATAAACTCACATCCTTCTCATTCTCTATAATAGTATCACTTTTTAATATAAGCTTTAATATTTATACACATATGTGCATGTATTTGTTTATAGTGATACCTGGTGTTGTGTAAGTTATATATACAAATATTTTCAAATAATATTTCACACTTTAATTTTGTTTCTTTTAATTAATGTATATGACAATATTCAAAGGATTAACAATCATACATAAAATTGAATATATCAACCCAAGTTTTTGTTTCATTTATGCAAAAGTTTTCCAAGATTTATATATATCCCTCACTACATTTTTTGTGTGGTATCTCGCATTTTTTCGCATGTAAAAGTTATACATATCGGTCATCTGACACACACACACACACGACTTTGGTATAAAACACATTTTGGGGTGCCCATACTAGTTTTCAGGAATAAGAGTTGTGTTAGTGTTGTGCCCAAAAGCCAATCATGATATGATTGTATTTTTTACACATTGAGTCATGATATTTTATTAAGACATTAATCCAGCAACTATGTTTGTTGTTTTGTTTCTACGTAACGTAATAAACATAATTATAACCCTAGAATAATGATATTCTCAAATGTCCCTGGTCTAGTATTATTGTGGAGTGGGTTACAATAATACATAACGAGTAGCATATGTAGAAACTAATATAAGATATGTAGTCTATATATAGATGCAAGTTGGAGAACTTGTGTACTGAACCGACCAATTATGAGAACGCTACATGGATCGTTATATGAGTGTCATAAATGATTCTCATAGTAATTATGGTATAAGTAGTCCTTTGATCTAAAGTCATTAAGGTTCCCTACATGTGAGTCACATATTTTAATATTTCCCTTTGTTGCTCGTAACTGAGTGAACTTGAAGGAGGTCATTGATAAATGTTAATTTTGTGGTCAAATATATTGACTTTTTGTCAACTTTGACCACAATTTTTTACCTTATCACTCAATATTTTTGGCCAATTCTTGTTTTGATCCTTCATTTTGTAGGTTGGAGAAGCGGACCATAGCATTGGAATGGCACCAAGACAAGCGGAACAAAAAACGGGAACGCAAAAGTCAACGAAAATTATAATTGTGAGGCCTATGTCCCAGGAGCGAGGCCTAGGCGCCACAGTACAAAAGTTCTCTGCCTAAAAAAGGCACCCTGGAGGCCTAGGCGCCTAAGCACCCCCTCCTGGGGCCTAGGCGCCAGAGAGTCTGCGAGCCTGGAGGCCTAGGCGCCCAGGCACCTCCTGCTGGGGCCTAGGCGCCAGAACACCTACGAGGCTGGAGGCCTAGGCGCCCAGACATCCCCTCCTGAGGCCTAGGCGCCAGTCACCCGGGAAAGTGGTCCCCTACCTCAAATTTGAACTCAAACTTACTATTGCCCAAAGATTTCTATCCAATTGGTTTGGTAAGTGAAATGGACACCTCCAAAGGGTAGAAGGATCTGGAACTAAGCAAAAAGAAGGGAGCTTCATCTTCATCTTGGCTTCCTAGAACTAGTTTAGAGATATCCACCATAGTTAGATTTTTAGCTTTTCTTAGTTTTTTTTCTTAGTCACCATTGGAACTAGCTTGGAGATTGCTTGGAGTGCTCAAGGAGACTAGCTTGGAGACTTTGAATTCAAGATCTTCTAGCCATCTTGGGTTTATTCTTTCATCTTCATTGTAGTTCTTCATAGATGTTATTATGTTTACTTTCATGATTATGTTTTATTTATTTATGGAGTAGTCTTCTTTTGCACCTTTTATGGATGTAGCTACTTGGATTGATTATGTTGGATGAATTCATGGTTATGTGATGTTAGTCTTCTATTAAATGTATGTTTATTCTTCTCTTGAGCTTAATATTGTGTTAGTTAGTTGATGGCCACAATTGGTTGTACTATAAATTGCCTAGGAGGAGAATTTAATTGGACCTAGGAGGAGAATTTAATGGCTATGGACTTGTTGGAAAATTAGTCTAAGTCATTAGGTAAAAGTAAATTGAGCTTTAATGCCTCTTTTTAATCTTGTAATCGGATGAAAATCCTTATTAAGTTTAGATTAGAGATATTAATTCTTTCACTTGAAAAAGTAAAAATTTAGTTAAATAACTTTATCAACATACATTGCCCAAGCCTCCCAAAAAGGGATAGCCGCACTTTTCTCTTTCAATTCCTTGGAGAACGCAAGCTAACACTGCGAGCGCAAGAGAAACGCATCTACCAAGACTTGGTGGAAGCGTGGTGATTTCGAAAGGCTTGTGTGGATACCATAGAAAGCTTGAACACGTCAACTATTCAGGTTTTGTAATTCGACTCTATAGTTGGGTGAGAGATCTCAACCGAAATTAAGTATGAAAATTTTGGAACACCCGGTTTACCCCGTTTCACTTGAATCCTTAAAAGTTTCGGTTAAATTCCGCTGTGCTTGTTTGGCTCTCGAAACCCTACAAGTTGAACTTGTAAATACAATTGAATCCGTATCTATAAGTAACAATTCTGTGATCTCATTTGTACACATATCTCACATAATTTGTACATATCTGTTACTTTGTTTGTGCATTAATTTCATATATATTTATCATTTGTTTTATGCATATTTTTAATATTGGTAGAAATCAGAAATTGTTGAATTCACATTTAATTTACATTATAAAAGCTAATACTAGAACATACACATATACGTATAATAGGTTTGACGCATATTTGACTAACCCTTAAATACGTGTACTATTGTTTCAGATTTTATAGTACTGAATGTCCCTTATGTGTATAATGTTATATATGTGTGTGCGAGAGGTTAGATGCATATTAGACTTACCTTTCTTAAATAAGTATGTTGTTGTTTCAATTTTTGTAGTATTCAACTGCCTCATTTGTATAATGTTTTATCATTAGCACTGTATCATTTTTACAACAAATGAACTCAACCATAAAGTAACTAAATACAAGGTCTACAGGCATTTTTTGCCCTCAAACTTGGGTGACTTGGACACTTAACCCCTTCAATATTAACACAGTCCCACTCGTCCCCTCAACTTGGTAAAATGGTACACTTATACCTTTCCCATCCACGTGCCTATCACATGCTCAATAAAATAACTGACACCATTCATCCTCTATAGGGCAAAATGTGTTAAAAGTCCCTTAGCTTTATTTTTTGTTTTAATTTTTTCCTCAACACTTTGAAAAAAGCCCAAATAAGCAACAACAATCTTAGAACCAAGGAAAATCAATCTTGCATCCTCTATTCATCTTAGAAGTCTCACAAAATGAAAGGTACCTATTGAATGGCGAATTCAGAAAAAACAGTTACGACTACAAAGAAAAAGCCTTTCCTATTAAAATCCACCCCTACCACCACCACCTCTTGTCCACCTGTTTGGCTCGGAAGTCCCAAAGTTGCGAAAACATGAACCAAAGCTCGAAAATCTAGTATGAATTAACTTTTCCCAAATCCAAGGATCAAAACATCGATTCCGCCTACCATATTGATTATGTTGACCATCATCAAGCATCAGAATTGATTTTTATGCCATTGTCTAGTTGTTGATCTCATCAGCTCTTGGCACTGAATGGTGGTTGCATTTAGAATTCCTAGAAGGTACACCCCTCCTTTCCTCATCAAACCATCCGTACAACCTTTGGTCCATGCCCCATGAGGCATCACCTTTCGTACAACCTCCATGAATAACGTGGATCTAAAGCAGACCCAACACGCTTTTGCAACAAAGTCCACCATTGTCATTTCTATCAATCTTCACCTTTATTTATTACCTCAATCCCAGTTGAAAGCCTCTTTTGTCCATTTCTAACAAACAAAACAGGATAAACATTTTTTAAAAATTTTTCAGTGGAAATCGATCTAAAAGAAAAGCAAAAAGAAGAAAATCATATAAATGAGCAAAGAAAGAATCGGACAAACATGAACTCTACAAAGTCAAGGAAAGAATCACAAACCTTATGAGGTTGGGAATGAAAATGAATGAAAAATAAAAATAGGGGACTTCAAACACATTTTATCCTATAGAGCACAAACAACGTTGATGATTTTAGTAAACATGTGATCGGCACATGGAGGAAAATGACTTAAGTGTACCATTTTATAAAGTTAAGGAAACGAATTTGACCAATTTGATATTCAAGGAGTTAAATGTCCTAGTCACCCGAACTTGAGGGCTAAAAAAGCCTTTAGGCGTAAATACAACCTCTCCTAATTGTCTTTCACATTTTTTTAGTATTAGTGTAAGAAGAAATATTCCATATATGCAAATTTGTTTACAAAAGTAACTGTTTATAAATCAACAAGATTTACAGAGTTTGATTGAAGTATGTGTATGAATTGTTTAAAGTAGAACTTTCTAATGACAATCCACTACATCTGTTTGTAGGAAACCACTTTTCCTTTTCTTTGTGTTTTTTTTTCAGCTCTAGCACAACTGTTTGTGCAATGTTTAGGTCAATAAAATCTTGATGATACTAGGTACATGGTTAAACGTTTGCACTAAACGATATACTGTAGTAGAAAACAATTAGTGAATTTAAACTATTGATTAAATGTGACACTATTTTCAAACGTGAATAACATATTTAAGATTCAATGAATAAATATAGACATAGGCTATCTGAAAAAACAAAAATTAAAATCTCATATGCATTTTTTCCATCTAACAGAAAAAGTGAAGTGCATCAAGTTTTTTAACTAATTGAAGGGTAAATGACATCCGTCATCCCTAAACCATTTCAATATTATTTAATCATCCTAAAAATTATAAAATGTTGCTTAATCGTCTCAAAACTATGCAATTTTTTTTTCCAACTTCCTTCACTTTTTAATGGTTAGCATATAACAGGACAACATGTGCAACAACTGAGTAATTTGAGAATAATGGTGCAACAATTTCATAGGTTGAGGATAATGATACAATAATTCATTGTTTTAGGATGATTAAACAATATTGGGCATAATTTAGAGACAATCCGTGTCATTTACTCCTAATTTAAATATATCTTAGCCGCTGATCTACTAAACTATCAAATAACAATTACTTATTATCAAATAGTAATTAAACAGTTAATGTTACGTAAATCTTGCATACAATTTTACTTAACCAGTATGCATTTACACCCAATTTGTTTTAACTTTAGTTAATTGATTACAAAATGACTTATTTTTATTTTTACATCTTTTTTACTTGAAACTAATTTTAATTAAAAGTCAATATTAAATAGTTACAATAATCAATTGAAAATACAATTTTTATAATCTTAATAAATTTTTATGAATTTTTTTAGTTTCAAGCCTTAAAAAGAAAAATTCATAAAAATTTAACAACATCCTAAAAATTTACTTTTAAATTGATTATTGTATCTACATAACATTGGCTTTTAAATAAAATTAATTTCAAGTAAAAAAAATGTAAAAATTAAAAAAAATTAGTTGATTTTAGCTCAAACGAATTGGCCCTCAGTAACTTAGAAAAATTGTGGTGGCCAATACGTCCCAGACGCTAACCGAAGCAAAGTGTGATCAGGGTCAACCGCAAGAGGAAATATTTCTTTAAATTTTTGTATAATTCAACAAATCAATCAATCCAACCCTGCTCCTAAGTCCTAACTAATGATTCTTTCCTGTCCACATTTTACGACAAACCTGTACGAGATCATATGTATCAGCTCTCGTGAGCCCAAGTGAGACTTCTGGTAAAACTTGTACCAACAATTCAGTTTCACGAATTAAACTTAAAAGACTCTCCAAATTTGTTTATCTCGTTAAATTTTTCTCCATAGTTATCAAAATTGATATTCTACTTAGAATCATTTTTCATGCTGCCAATTATAAAATCATAGAACCAGAATGTTAGAGCTGTAAACTAACATATTACATAGGCAAAAATAATGAAAAAACCACTAACGTTTTGGACCCAGCTCGAATCGGCCATTAATGTTTTTTTTCGGCCAAATAAATTACTGACGTTATTAAAGATAGCCAAATAAACCACTAACGTTATTGAAATAGGCCAATTTACCCACTCGACTCTTGAAATATTACAAAACTCCATCATTAACTTTTTAAAATTAACTAAATAGGTCCATTTGGTTTAAAACAATTCAAATAGGCTACCTTTATCATTTATAAAATTCCATAACCACCTTCCACAATTATATTTTTTGAACACAGTCTTTTCATTGCTGCTTCTAGCTCCTTCAAAATGTACCATTTCCATTGCCCAAGATAAAATGCCTTTAGCCTCACACTGCCACTTCCGAATGATGTCTCACTCATATTAGTATTTAACGCAAGATTATGGTACAATATAAGGCAGAGTAAAAGGATGAACATCGTTGTCACTATCAACAAGTTCAGGAGAATCTCAATTACTACTCACAAACGAAGTCCAAAGATCGATGCCGACTTAAAAAAGGTGGTGTAAAAGTCAGATTAATAAACTTTATTGGCGTTAGAGCAAAAGTATAAAATGTAGGGACTAAACTTGGTATTTTATGCTAAGATTCCGTTAGACTTAACTGAAAAAGTTACGAGAGTGGCCGATTTGAGCCGACCCAGAAACGTTAGTGGTTTATTTGGCCCCAAAAAACCTTTAGTGGGTGAATCGGCCAGCATAAAAATGTTAGTGGTTTATTCGTTATTTTTACCTATTACATACTAGAGGCTTGAAGTTCGAAGAAAGTTGGGAGGTTAACAGGGGGAGAATTTGTAATTAAATTAGATATTTTTATGTACTTATTATATTATAGATATATGTCTAATTAGACATACTAATTTATCTCTAATTCTCCTTATATATAACCCACAACACAATAAAAAAATTGATTAATTTGTCTGTGCACCAAAACTCACTTTCTCCACCACTATTGTTGTTGCCACTACTGTATTCTCTGACGAACCATCGCCGCCTCTAGATCTTACTATCATCATTACTTCCACATCTCGCAGTAGCTTGCCTTCAGATCTCATAATCACTCACCATCCCCAGATCGCGTTGCTGGTCGTATTTAGATCCTCACCGTCACTCATCTTTAAATCTCGCCAACTGACCATAAAACTAGCCGACAGAACTGTCAAAGATAAATATAAAGAAATGTTTGACATAGTGTACAAAAGTATCTATAATAAAATGTAAATATGTCTAATACAGTATGTCAAAGTGTCTTCAAAGTAATATAAAAATAATTTATTATAATGAAAAATTAAAAATGTTTGATAGAATATTGAAAAATATCTAAAGAAATATATAAAAGGGTCTAAACCAACTTGTGAAAAATTTGTTATGTTTAAAAAATAACTGATTGAAATAATTAAAAAAAATGTCTAACTAAATATATAAAAGTGTTCAAATAAAAATGTAAAATTATTTGAAAATAATGTACAGATAAATAAATATATATGATTCAATGAATAAAGAAATATCTAAATAACCATTTGAAATAGTAAAAAAACTGTGTGAATGAATATGTAGAACTGTCAAACAAAAATTAAAAAATATCTAAAATAATATACAGATAATTTATTTCTCCTATAAATAAACATGTGCAGACTAACAAAAAAAAAGTGTTTAAAAAATATTTAAAAGTATCCAAGTAAGATATAAAAATGCCTAAAACTTGTATTGTTAAGAAAATTAAAAAGTGTCTTCTATTTCTTTCTTGGCAGGCGCAAGACGTGCTCATCGTCGGCTCGAATCATCGCATCTCATCATATGAACGTCCTTCTGTTGTCTCCAGTGGCTCATCATTGCCGATCGTCGCCTCACCTCGGATCTCCACCGATTGTCCACTTGGATCCCCGATTATAAGGTGACTGTTGCTCATCACCGCCAATCGTCCGCTCAGACCCCCGATTCTCAGCCGACTCTCTGCTCGGATTGCTGATTCTCATCACAGATCGTTCGCTCAGATCCCCGATTCTCATCCAATTTTCAAGTGACCATCGCTCATCACCGCCAATCGTCGGCTCCGCTTCTCAAGCAACCATCAACTCTGCTTCTCAGATTTGGATGCGTGATCTCTGCAGTCCACATCAGTCCCTCAATCTTACTATCGAAGGAGAGCTTCTGGAAGTAATGATGGCCGGCAACGATGTGTTCATGAAAGAGCGTGCCTGGACAGAGTCCAGCGACGAAGCCAGTACTGAGCTCGTCGAACTGAGATGAGACAGTTGGCGCAAGAAGAGAAGAATGGTCGAGATATTGAATTTAGGGTAAAGGGTAAATCTGTAAAATCACATCTTATCTCTAATTAGACATAGGTTCATTTTATGTTGTGATTATTTTATGTTATTTATGTTGTGATTATTTTATGTTATGATTGCAAGTTTTACACAAGTGGTAACTTCAATGTGATAACTGATAAAGGAGGACGCTTAGCGTCTACAGAAGGAGAAATTGTAATTAAATTAGATGTATTTAAATTATGACTGTAAATTTGAGTTAAACGAGGCTTAAATGTGAAAAATGAAAAAATTTGAGTTGTTTGAGTTTCGATAGAATCTTTAGCTCGTAATAATTCTACAATTATACTCTACAGGATTCTAAAATTCTTGTAAATCTACCTTAGAATATAGTAAGTTTATTGCGCCTTTAACAATTATTTCTGCTAGGATCGTACGATTTTGAGGACTAGAATGTCAATGTTGATGACAAAACGCAGACAAACTAAAAATGGATGAATGATACAAGTCGAGAATACAATTGGACAGCCCTCTAAACCTCTTCAAAAATGCCGGCATAATGAATAGAGAACAACCACTTAAACTGAACAGGAAAAGACAATAAAAACAGCTAGAAGAACAGCCAGTGCTCAAGAGCTTTTCTATTCTACGTATCTGCCTGCAAAACTAATCAGTAAGCGTCTGCAAACTGGCACCATTTCCACTAAAGGGACATGAACTTCTTACTGCTCAAAAATTGATCGGTGAATAGGAGCTTCTATGACCTTCTGATCGTCCTCTGAACCTTCGTATCAAGGACGATGAAAAACTCTGCAAGAATAAGTAGCATAGTAATTTATAGAGTCCCATTATAGTACTAATTGAAAAGTAAAAATAATATACCATACTATGCAACTAAAAATTTAACAAAGCTAAGTACCGTTTATCTTGAACTTGAGGTAATTTGTGATGGTTATCATGCATTATAGAGGCTTATCATCTACCTAATGGCTACAATGAATTGCAATGTAATCGAATAAACATGTTCTAATCTATTCTTCTTCAACAATGAAGCCAGGGAACTGGAGTTTCAGTTATGAGAAGCATGCTACACCAAAACTGCAATAGGACTATAAGGATACCTGGGTTCTATGTGGTATGGTAGCCCAAAGCTCCAAGTTTGGTATTATCTGAAGAGCAAGAAATTTAGAGATGAGGTTAATTAGTTGTCAACAAATCACAGGTAAGTAACTATAAGTAAAAGTTCCAAAAAAAGTTGCTATGAACAATTCAAGAGAGTAGCTTCTTGAAAGGCAATCTCAGAGGGAACTTAATGCATACCTCAGCACCACGGATTCCGAGGAAAAAGTATCGATAAACAATGCCTGCCAGAAAATATGCTCCAAATAGGCATATGACACTGAAATATGGCAAACACATTAAAATGACATTGAAAATTCGTGTTTGTATTTCTAGATCAGAACGTTAACTACTTGAGCAACCAAGGATATAGGACTAGCCGACAGAGTTATGTACTTACGTTATCATCAGGCTACCAAACCAGCCCAAACTTCCACCCTGATTTGTGATGATGGTCGCACAAGCAGCAGGATGCCGCAGTGATGTGGCCTGTTTGCAATTGTATAGCAACAAGCCTTAGAATTGGTGATGATAAAACATGCTAATCCCCTAGTAAAACGCAGGGAGGGAATGTTGGAACCAAAGAAATTTTGAATCTTTCCCTATGAAACAAATTTGCAGTTCAACAAATAAATACAGGAACCACTTAAAGGCGGCTTTATCACACCCTTTCCTTATTCTTCCATCAGGACCAAGCACTAGAAATAGGAGACAAATAACAAGTCAGGACCACCCCCCTTTATGTTAAAGAAGCCTTCCCTCCTGTATAATAATAATAATAATAATAATAACAACAGCAGCAGCAGCAACAATAACAACAACGTAGTAGTAGTAGTAGTAGTATTAGTATTAGTGGTAATAAATAGAAGCAATAGTAAACCATCTAGTCCTTCAATTTCTACCAATATACACATGAACCAAGGTAGACCATATAACTAAGGTGGGGATAATTTTTTTCATGGCTGACAGAAAAACTCTAAAAGAAACCCCATATTTCTTGCTTTGTTGAAAAACCAGCTGATCCAGCAATTTTGCCAAACTCACATTCTTGAAAAATTCATAACAGTTGTAACATAGACATTTGTTTGGCTGGAATATTTAAAAGGCAGTTAAAAGTGCGTATTTCTATATATAAGGATTTTCAGGCTGAATTCTACACAATTGAAACCCCGTACTTCAAAAAAGTCCAAAAAGCACTTTTAGAACATTTTTTGTACAAAGCAATTATCTTTTCTTTTTATAAGCAGAGAATGGACACAAACACACACAAATACATATATAAAACAGGTGCTCCAACTGCAATAAGGACATCATTATTACAGGGAAAAAAACCTTAGAAGACCTATCTGGAGGTACTTACTTTTGCTTTGGTGACATACTAACATTGAAACAAAGGCACAATGTCAGCAACAAATCTCTTCAAAATAATCATTTAATTAACGATAAATTCAAACTAGAACAGTAAAGAGGAAACAAGAAAAGAACAAACAGTCACCATGTAATGGATAAAAATCCCAAGTGCAGTGTCTACAAATACGCAAAAGAACAATCATCTATATCGTGTGAATACTTTGCATGCACACTCCCAGACATTTCAGTACCAAAAGTATTTTCTTTTTTTAAAAAAAAAAAAACGAAAAAGAAAGTTTATGTATTGCTGCAAAAGCACTAATGAGTTTGATGTACACTCACAAAATTGCAGTCCCCCAAGATCTCCATTGAATTTGGCCCCTGTGAAAACAAACTTACAATTTTGTTCCAACCATGCATGCCCAGAAGAGAAAACAGATTTTTTTAAGTAAATTGTACTTAAAAGTTGAGGAGTTAACCCTTACTTGAAAACTCATTGTGTCACAAAAAATTGAAACAGTCAGTGAACAATTATTCTTCTGGCTGGTATTTGACATCCTAACAGTGACACCCTTTTGAGGATGTTTTTCATCTGTAAAAAGAATCCAGGACATCAGTACAGAAGAAGCTGCAATAGCATTCTAAAGATTGATACGAAAATGACCAAAAGAAAGAACATTCTGTAAAAGAAGGGAAGAAAAAGGTAAAAACATGCAACCCTTTGGATGCATAATCAAAATAATTATTGCAACCAGGACAATGAGATTAGCTCTGAGGTAATAGCTTGTTCAGTTGCAAAAGGACAGATATATGCCCAAAAAAGAAGGAGAGAGACACTCACCATTGATCATAACATATGTGCTTGCCACATGCCCAATAGTGGTGCACACTTGATAGCCTGCACAAATGACACACACCACTTAGATGTTTCAGATGTTAATTGACATATACAGAACTTGAGAAGACAAGAAAATAAATGCATGAGAGATGCTATAAACCAATGAAAGAAACATAAGGGAAAACAAGATGTAAAGAATTCATGTTTCACATGGTCAAAAGATTATTCCATTTGATGTGCTAAAAGCAGCAAAGAAAGTAGAGAGAGAGAAAAAAAAGGCCCAGAAAAAGTATGCCTCCAGGAACATTGCCTGACTAATGGAAAGAAATTTTACTCCTTCTTCCTCCAAAGAAAACAGCTACAAAATCTTAACTAGTATGAGTTGCAGTGAAATATACCTCCAGCATTGTTCGCTATGAGTGCACTACAACCCATACCACATCGTGATGCGCCTCCGCAACCCTAATTTTTTACAAGAGAATAAAATATCATGCAAGAAAAAGTATCCACAAGATCTTTTCTCAAATGGCTATACTGCTTACTAATCACTAAACTTTTTTCAAATAGCAAGTATTTTATGTTCATTAGAACGTGATTTAAAGAAATTACCAAGCATTCAACACACCCAGGAGGATCATGGTTGAAGATCATCCCATCACAAAGCTGCTCAAAACACAATTATGAGAACCGATATGAAAACAAAGAATTGTAAGGAAAGTGTCAAAATTGAAGATAACTAGAGTGTAAATGGATGTACTTAAATAACTGATCCCTACTAGCATAAGCTACGAACAAGCTAATTATTGATTCAGTAGATGCCTTGCATGATAGATGGGAGCTGAGAAACAATGAAATGATGAATGCCGATTTCTATTTCAGTTTCCTCCTCGAAATGATTCAAAAAAATTTGTGCTGTTTATTCTTTATCCTTGTGTTGCCAGTGATTCAACTCATACCACACATATATCATGAAAAGAACCACTTATGAGTAGCGTAAAGGGTAAAGTTAGAAATGGAAAGGACTTCTTATTCATTAAGCTAAGCTTTCTAAAGAAAAACTGAATTCGAACATACAGATTGCAGTACAGAAGAGGATCAAGAGAACTTAAAAAGGGATCATGAAAGCACTGAAACTCAAGTATGCCTCAAGTCATTCAAACATGCCCCTGGGAACGTAATTTGCTACCCTCTGAAGAAACAGGGGAGAGAGATCACCTTGAAATTCTGAATCAAAACCAGTGTTTCTATAGTTAAATGTAACCTGGGTTGCACTGAAGCTGTTTGGAGGTCTATAGACATTTGTCCATACAGATTTAATGATAGCTATGCCTTTTCCAACTAATTCTTTCTCATCTTCAGAGAATTTCTCTGTGTTTGTGCAATGAAACCAACTTCGTACTTCCCACCCCAAAACCACAGACTCCTCTCACCCCCACCGTCCTCATCTTTACAGAATCTCTATTCCTATGCGTACATGACAAAGTGTGCACCTAATAATGTCATATATGTTCCTTCAGCTGCCACAGCATTTCACAATTCTAATATCAAACTACATCGTTGTCCATTTCATTATTGACATGCCAGCCAGATTCTAGTTACATATAAGGAGCTCTCCTCCCTAATATTCAGAGTTTACAAGGCATATATGAAAATAGATGGGCCTTCAGGAAAGAGGCAACCCATACTTGTACGATCATCCGGCCCAACACCCCTCCCTCAACCCGCTGCTCGAGCATCAACCTCCCACCAGCCACAGACAACAGGAAGGAGAAAAAAAGAGTAGGAAAAAAAGAATTAGAGAGAGACAGAGAGAGAGACAGAGAGAGAGAGAGAGAGAGAGAGAGAGAAGAGCGGAAGAAAGAGAACAAGAAAACAAAGAAACAAAATGTAACCTGATAAGAGCCAACCTGAAACCAAAGCACAGTCTCATTTGCTGTCACCTTATAAAACCTGGAAGTTTTACATTAGAAATTAAGTAAGGACCAAACCAACTGATTGTATGCAAGTATGATGCCGAACGAGTCACCGCAACAGCTACAACTTCTGTAATTAAACTATTTTGATGCCATTCGAAATCAGAATGCTCTGACTTTCTAGTAGAAACGAATATTAAATAAGCAGCCAAGTCCTCCTAAATAAGAGATTTGTTTTCAAGTAACAGGTAAGCATAAAATACTATTAGTCAACCAGCTCGTCAAAGATGATTGTAAAAGAAGCATCTCTAGCCAGTCTAAAACAAATAGATTTGCCAAAGAAGCGCAGACATTGACCAAAATTTCAACACCTCGTACCGCTAAACTTATCACAAAATTCACACTCACATCCATAAACTTCACTTAGAGCCCTTTTCAACCGAACAACTTGGAATTTCCAGAATGAACGGTGAGACGTACGAAACAAACCAACCCATGAGAGAAAACGAGCCTACAACACATTGATACGCATCAATCTATGCATCTAAATGGTTTTCGATCAGATTTTAGTACCCATCTTCACTGAGGATGCCATGTGGGAACTTGGGAAGAGGAGCTGCCAAGCTGAAGTTATAGAGCTTGTTGCCGGCGGAGTAACCGAGTTCGCAGAGCGGAGAAGGGGAGCTGAATCCGACTAGACTCGCGGCGAAAATGATTACGAACCACTTCGGAGATTCGCCTCCGATTATCATTGCTGGTCAAGAAATTGTCATAGACTCGTGTTTGTGCGAAACTCTAGGATTCTCGCTCTTCGATTTTTCTCGATTCTTGTGAGGGAATTGGAAACAGGAATAACAATACTAACTGCGGGGAAATAACCTTTAAATTATTTGCGGAGAAGGACAATCATTCTCGGTAAATTTTTTAACGGCCTAAAGCCACTTTTAGCCCTCAAACTTGAATAACTCGGACGCTTAACCCCTTCTTCTTTGAATCAGAATAACTCGCCCCATGAACTTGTAAAAGAGGTACACATTAGCCCTTTTGACCCTTGTACGCACCATGTGACCTCCTTACCCTAAATGATGTCTACTCTTGTTTGTTTCTTAAGTACCTTTGCGCGAATTCTTTTCTGGGATAAGAGTTAATGTCCTTCACGGCCACCATGAAACCATCACTAAGCACTACATTGTACATCATCCCTAAGCCTTCTTTCCCTAGCAATCTCCACCGACGCCTGCAACAAATCCTCCAATTTGAACAGCCTTCATTGCATGAAGAACACTAGTTTGTTATGATTCATTGCGTTGGTCACATCACTATCATGGACCTTCTTCCTCGCACACTGAATTTTTTCAATAAATTCTGTGGTAATCGACCATAGAACTTTTTGTCGGTTAAATTGGGAAGAAAGAAAAAAAAATTGGGATTGGATCTGTAAGGTCGTTGCTCTGCATCCACAGGGTCATCAGATGGATCAAGTAGAGACTTTTTTAGGAATTGGGCCACGAATATTGTTGGATGACATATCAAGGCGGAGCAAGTGGCTGAAATCCCCGCGCACAATGTTGACCATTCACATCGCATTCTTAGCCATCAATGGTGGACTTCTCCAGCTTTTTTTCGCACTAAACGCTGTTTGGATTACTGAATCATATGACTCTTTTGTCCTCTCCTTTTCTTCCTTCGATGAGTTCTTGTTCACGTTGGCTTGTTCTTGGGAATCCTATCTGTCCAATGCGGCGACAAAGATCAATTGGTTGAATTCCAGTACATCTTTAGGATTCAAGTCCAAATTAGAAATAGATGGTGAGCTAAAACACAAAATAAAATTAACCTAAAACAGAAAAGGGCAAAGAAAGAGATGAAAAACAAATGGGGGAGCAGGCGGCATTTAGGATAAAAAGGTCACATGATGCGAACAAAAATTAAAAGAGTTAAAATGTCCCCTTTTTGCAAATTTAGGGAGTAAGTTGGACCAACTTGAGGTTAGGAGGTTAAGTGTTGGGATCATTCAAGCTCAAGAGCTGAAAATGTAATTATAGTGGCGGAGCCACCATAGATACGGGCAGGACCATGGCCCCCAAATCTCGCCAAAATTTTGTGTTTGATGCTTGTTTTGGCTAAACGAGGATATAAACCCTCAACTTTGATGTTATTTATATTTATACTCCTAAAGTTAGATGGTAACCAATCTAATCAAATATTAGAAACAACAAAAGGCAAAAGGCAAAAGGCAAAAGGCAAAAGGGCAAATATGACACGTAACTCATGCTAAAGAGACAAATCACCTACTAAAGTATATTTTGAGGTAAATATGTCATTAATATTTTTGAAATAAGGAGATAACTCACTAGCATAATATATTAGCAGTAAATTACCAATTAAAATGTGTTAATTTGAAGAATTTCTACTCAATGTACGTTGACCTCATTCCAATTTGGTTCTAATTTTACTTGTTTTATCTTGAATTGAATAAATTTTGGATTAAAATCTAACTAATACCTTAACACATTAAAGGACATTCTGGCACTCAAGTTACTAAGGTTCTAAGGTGAGAGAACTTAATATGAAGCATTTACAATTTCATAAATAAATAGTGAGACCCTTTATATGAGTCTTAGAGCATGCCTTATACATTGATAGCTGTTGGATTAGATGGTGGATCTTTGTAACTTAAGAGTCATTGAATTTGAGAGGTAATTGTCCCTTTGTGGGAGCCGTTTTATGTTTATTTTTTAGAAATGAAATTTGCTAGATAGTGATTAAGCTTATGACACCTATGGATCTGACTTGTCAAAATGGGCTGAAGGCCCAATAATAAATTATGAGGGCTTAATCCTTTTGGGTCTTTATATCACTAAATACCTTTAGAAATATTTTAGTAAGTGATGCTGAGCTTGCAAATTTTTTATGATAATGATTCGCTTCAATTTGGATCTTCCTAATAACATTGGAGCTTGCAAATTTTTTATGATAATGATTCGCTTCAATTTGGATCTTCCTAATAACATTGGAGAACCTTTATACTTGTGCATGTGCTTAGGGTGATAGTGACATTATGGTAAGCCCTCCTCACTAGTTTGGCTTGGAAGCTGGATTGCTAGGAAGTGGGGACATAAATGTATATTACATGCAATTTAATTTGGAAATAAGAAGACCAAAATATTTCCTAGTAAGTTAATATGTTTCTTGCCTTATCATGAAAATATTTTGTTTATTCTGCCCTAATTTGGCATTTACATGGTAGTTTAGGACTTCACAATTAAGCTAGTTATTAGCATGGGCATGAGTTTCAATTTGTTGTAAGGGTCACACAGTTCACCATGTATCGTAGATTTACACACTCGTACCAATTTGTTAAATATTGTTACTGCTAGATATACCGTATCCTAAATTTTTAAGGTATAATAAAGGATGACAAAATCTGATCCAATCCGATGATCTGACCCAACCCACACGAACCCAAGCCCGACTTAACACGATTTGACAAAAAAAGTCAACGACCTAAATACAACTATACTGAACCCGACCCAAACCTGAACCAGATTGAAGGAAAACCAGAACCCAAATGACCCAAACCCAAAATGCCTGAACCTAAAATGACCCGAGTCTGAATATTGACCCGAAGTCGAAATAACCTAAACTCGACACTGATCTAACTCGACCCTGATATGACCAGACGGCTAAACCCGACAAGACCTAATTTTCACCCTCATCTTAAACCTTAACTTTTCTATTTCATTATTTTCCATATCTAGTAAGTTCTAAATATGAGAGCTTCCATATTTAGTAGCTTCCATATTTAGTAGCTTCCATTTTTTGGGACTTTCATATTCAGTATATCCCATATTCAGGAAAGGTGAATTCCATAACTAGTAACTTCCATTTTTTGATACTTCTATATTTAGTAAGTTTCATATTTGGGAAGAGAACTTTCATATTTAGTAGCTCAATTTCTTTCAGATGTTCATATTTAATAATTCTCATATTTTGATGAAAGATTTCCATATTTAGTTACTTCAATATTTTTATGACTTCTATATTTTGTAAATCTCATATTTTGGTAAGGGACTTTCATATTTAGTAAATCCCATATTTTGATTCTTATAAAACAAGTAACTTTTAGTAAATTTAATGATCTTAATAAGTAATTGTTAAAATTACAACACTCATCCCTAAACTTTTAATTATAGTGCAATAAGGTACCTAAATTTTAAAAATTTTCATTTTAGTTACCATAATAATTACAACACATGTCTCTAAACTTTTGAAATCTTTACACTTTTACCCAAAAATTTTTAAATTTTACAATTTCATCAATAATAATGAACTTGATTTGCATTTCGTAGCAATTTCAAAGAAAATTCATCAGAACATAAGCATAGCAAATTTGTTGTAGTGTAACTGATCTAACTCGAACATGAGATGACCAGAAGACTAAACCCGACAAAACCTGATTTTAACCTTCACCCTAAACCTTAACTTTTCTATTTCATTATTTTCTATATCTGGTAAGTCCTAAATATGGGAGTTTCCATGTTTAGTAACTTTCGTTTTTTGGGACTTTCATATTTAGTATATCTCATATTTAGGAAAGGTAAATTCCATAACTAGTAACTTTCATTTTTTAATACTTCTATATTTAGTAAGTCTCATATTTGGGAAGAGAACTTTCATATTTAGTAGCTCAATTTCTTTTAAATGTTCATATTTGGTAATTCTTATATTTTGATAAGAGATTTCCATATTTAGTTACTTTCATATTTTAAGGACTTGTATATTTTGTAAGTCTCATGTTTAGGTAAGGGACTTCCATATTTAGTAAATCCTATATTTTGATTCTTATAAAACAAGTAGCTTTTAGTAAATTTAATGATCTTAATAGGCAATTGTTAAAATTACAATACTCATCCCTAAAATTTTAATTATAGTGCAAGAAGGTACCTAAATTTTAAAAAATCTCATTTCAGTCACCATAATAATTACAACACAGGTCTCTGAACTTTTGAAATCTTTGCACTTTTACACAAAAATTTTCAAATTTTACAATTTCGTCAATAATAGTGAACTTGATTTACATTTCGTAGTAATTTCAAAGAAAATTCATTGGAACATAAGCATAGCAAATTTGTTGTAGTGTATGTGTGGGTAATAGCTAAGTAAGAATTTGAATGACTAGTACAGTGATGGTTGAAGGGTATGAGTCTAAAAAAATAATTAAGAATTACTAACAATGTTAAATTACCTAAATATATCCTAAACTATAATGAAGGAGATTTTTATGAATATTTTGATTAAAAATACTAAATAAAGAAAATTAATTTAAATTAAATCACACAAAAAATTGAATTCATTGATTTAAATTTTAACAATTTTTTTTTAAAGTGAATCGATTCAATCATTTTGGCCTATACACTAGTAACCTGAGGGAACATAAAGGTTGATTCGAATCTAACCCCGAAACCTAATATGAAGTTACCCAAAAATAAATTTTACTTTACTTATAGTGAACCTGAACTCAAATAAATTCGGCCTAACATAACTCGAATCCAAAATCAACCCAAACCCAAATAACTCGACTTGAACCCGAAATTCATGCTAATTCGATTAGACCCAAACTTGAATGACTTAACTTAAACCTGACCTGACCCGACCCACTCAATTGACATTGCTATTAACTGTTATCGTTTTTGTAAAAAAATAGATGTTAGGATATTATTTTAAAACAACATAAATTCAATAATTTTTCTTTGCACATTTTATATGTATTCTAATTTTTCTCATCATAATTTGGAAAATATAAATAAAATATATATGATAGAAGATATTTTTTAATACAAAAAACATATAAAAAATTATATATAATGCAAAAAAATCCTAAAAAAGAAAAAATTTATTGATATAAGAAAAAAATACTTTAATAATAACAATACATTTTCTAATCCTACATTGAGTTCCTAGGTAGCTCAAAGTAATAATTAAATTTTTATATTAACTAAGAAATGTAACCAAAAGAATAAAAGTAAATATTTATTTTATGATATGTGTATGAATTATATTTTAATGTTTTATATATTTATGATATTTTGATTTAAAACAACAAAAAAAATATCTCACATATATCCGTAAAAAATAAAATACCATGGTACGTACCTCACGGTATTTACAGTATTCAAAATACTGTGAAATATGTGGTATACAGCGTGATAAAATAATAAAGTTAGAAAACATTTACACTGAGTACTGCTTACTTGCGTCAAGCAGTATACCGTGTTATATACCACAGAATTTAATTTTATGACTCATACATACGTTTTTGCATTTGTTAATTTACTGCACAATAATCCATTACAAATTGAGTACACATATTGAGTACCATTACATTTTTATACATCTTTTTAAATTTACAGTAGTATACCATATGATATCCTGACATACTATTGTGGTACATGGATTAGGTAAATTTTTTTCTTTGTCTCATTATATAATAATAATAATAATAATAATAATAATAATAATAAAATATAATAAATACATGGATATACATATTTATGTTATTCATTTTTTCTATTTTAAGAACAAAATTCAATTGGCAAAATTATTGTAATTATTTTTATTTTATTTTTATTTTTCATTTTACTTGTTTTTTTATTTTAAATTTCATGCAATTTCTGTCTTTGACCTAGTCACTATCAAGCTGCTAGTTGCAACTAGTCTTATGAGCAAATTTTTTTTACAGCATTGGATTCATTATGTATAATATCTATCAAAATAGACCAAATTTACAAATATATTTTATTCATATTAGAAAAACTATGATAAAATAATTAAAATACATATACGAAGGTTTAAACGTTATATTTAATATTCTTATTTTAAAATAACATTTCTATATTTTTTTAAAAAATTAGTAATTGTAGAAGGCACAATGTATTAGGCCATATGGTTATGATTTACAGCAGGCGATATAACGATAACAATGTTAAAAGCATCAGCCACTGCTCGACATCGATGAACCGCGACGGAGTTCCTCTCAACGTCGTCGTTTCGAAAAACCTTTTCGACGTCACTACATATAATTCCGAAGTGGTGCTAATCGGCAGCCCAAATGGCCACGAAGTCGGCGAACTCGAACAGCGCGTTAACTGAGACGCGCTTCTCAGACCTGAAGCCGCCGCTCTCGGAGGCGGTTCTCGAGGCCCTGTCTAATTCTGGCTTCGAGTTCTGTACGCCAGTTCAAGCGGCGACGATCCCGCTGCTTTGCAGCTTCAAGGATGTAGCCGTCGACGCCGCCACCGGTTCTGGAAAAACCCTAGCTTTCGTTGTCCCTCTCGTCGAGATTCTTCGGAGGGCCTCCTCGCCCAAACCTCACCAGGTCTTTTGCTGATTTTTGTTTTATTTTGCTTCCTTTGTCTGTTGAGGAAGCTATCCTTAGGCAAGTAGTTAAGGAACGGTGAATGAAGATAATTTTTTTATTTGTTTTTTCCTGTTGAAAAGAAGAAATAAGCTAGAATTTAATGTTGAAGACGAGGTTTTATTTTTATTTTTATTTTTTCAGCTTAATAACTGTTCTTTGCTCGCAAGTAAGCTTGCAAGGAAAACTATATATAGTAGGATTTTAATGAGTGTTCGTTCAAGCTAGATTCAGTTTAGGGCATTCCTGTTCTCTTGGCACGAGGAATTGCTTTATTTCAGCGGTATAACTGTGTCAATTCATTATGGGGAAACGAGCTTATGAGCTCCATATTGTTCCCTGCAGGTGTTGGGCATAATTATATCTCCTACAAGAGAGCTTTCATCACAAATTTGTAGTGTGGCGCAACCATTTATTTCGACCTTGTCAGATGTCAAATCCATGCTTCTTGTGGGAGGGTTGGAAGTAAAGGCAGATATGAAGAAAATAGAGGAGGGTGCGAATTTGTTGATTGGAACGCCTGGTAGGCTATATGACATAATGGAGAGGATGGATATCTTGGATTTCCGTAACCTGGAGGTATCTTTCTATTCTTGCTTCACTTAATGCCTTTGAAGTTATTCTGGCATGCTAATATATTTTTCTTTTTTGAGTTATGGTCATTTAGTTCTTGTTTCAACTGTAAATTGAAGGCATTAGCTGGTAGCAAGGCGGTGTTTTTTTATTACTTTTCACTTGGCCAACCATCAAATGAGCTGCTTTTTCTGCCCCCTTGGAAGTGTGCTTTAGCTGCCTTTTCCGCCCTCTTGGAAGTGTGCTTTCATGCCAAATCAGCTTATCAATGATGCTGTGGTTCCAGATGCTTTTAATAACTAAGCGAACATTAAATAGGTTTAGGAATATTGTTTGCTGTCATCAGAATAAGACCATGTTGCTTTAATGTATTAGTAGAAGGAAGAAGTTGTAAAGGAAATGTGGGAGAGATGTTATGGTCGTTGCACAACATACTGCAAATCAGCTAAAAGAAAAAGTCCCAATTGAATAACACAGGAGTTATGGATTGCAGGTTCATTATATGCTTCTGTTTTTATGAAGTTTGCTATGTATTGATTTTCTCATCTTGGTGATGCTAGGTCTTGATCTTAGATGAGGCTGATAGGCTACTGGATATGGGATTTCAGAAGCAGATAAATTCTATCATATCACGCTTGCCCAAGCTTCGTAGGACTGGGCTTTTCTCAGCTACCCAAACTGAAGCAGTTGAAGAGTTATCCAAAGCAGGGCTAAGAAATCCAGTGAGGGTTGAAGTTCGTGCAGAAACAAAGTTGTTGAAAGATTCAGCTGCTGCACAGCAATTAGCCTCATCAAAAACACCTTCCGGCCTTCAGCTTGAGGTATAATATCTGATTATGTGAAAGGTTTTTTTTTTTGGCAAGGATTTTCTTGCTTTGTTTTTCCAGTTCTCTTCCAAGAGTACCACAGAGGATGCCAGATGCTACATCAGACAGTGTTGAAACTGCTTTTGTTTTATATAAATAATTTTTTGACTATGTGCAATCCTCTTTTGCTCCTTGGAACTTTCCCATTTGTTAAGTTCATGTTTCCCTTTGCTGATGTGGGAGACAAAAGTTAATGTGAGGTTGTGTGTATCTTTGTTATAAAACATTGTCCTTGCTATTTTTGTGCTTTCATGGTTGATGTGGAGAAACAGCTATTGGCTTTGATAAGTTATATTTTCTTCTCATAAGACTATATAAAATATTTGAGGGGAGGACTGGCACAGTTATACGTAAATGGGTTTATACCTTTCTTTTTTGTGTTTCATGGGATGTTGTCAACAATAGGCTTTTGTTGCTGAAGCATTGGGGATTTATATTGTAAATATTATCTATGCATCCTCTTGTTGCTTTCTGAATAAAATTTTCCCTCATTGAAAGAAAAGAGTATAAAATCTTCATATTTTTAACCTCCCTTACAACAATTTTGCTTGTGGTTGGTTGTGGTTAGTTGTGAGTGGAACTTGTCATCAACTTTCCATCTTTCTTACGTGTTTTTCTCATTTCCACAGTATCTGGAATGTGAAGCAGATAAGAAACCATCACAGCTTGTTGACTTCCTCATAAAGAACAAATCAAAAAAATTAATAATGTAAGTTGTAATTGGACAGTCTCACCAGGTTTATTGACTTAATAATTGCATCCAGAATTTGTTTAACGTTTGTTCCTCGGTTCACAGATACTTCATGACCTGTGCTTGTGTTGATTACTGGGGAGTTGTTCTTCCATGTCTCACCATACTAAGGGGTCTTCCTTTGATTCCTCTACATGGGAAGATGAAGCAGGTAGAATTAAAGATTCTAGCAAAGCAAATTCTGAGAGTATGTAAATTCGTAATTTGTCTAATACCATTTCCTTGGATGAATTTAGAGTGTAAGGGAGAAAGCATTAGCTTCATTTACTTCTCTTTCAAGCGGAGTTCTTCTATGTACTGATGTTGCTGCACGTGGGCTGGACATTCCAGGTGTCGACTGTATAGTGCAGGTAGTTTATATTGTTATGTACTTATTCCTATTAATCTGTCTTCAGAACTTTATTTTTAAGCATGGTTCCTCTTTTGTTCCATTTGCAGTATGACCCCCCTCAAGATCCAAATGTCTTTATCCATAGAGTTGGTCGAACTGCTCGACTGGGCAGACAAGGAACTTCTGTTGTTTTTCTATTGCCAAAGGTTTGGAACTGAAATTTGAATTCATATGATCTTTAGCTATTTCAATTTTGTACTTTTGTTTATTAATTAAGAACTTGCTATATCTCTCAAAGATGGAGTCATGATGAAAAATGGGTTACATTCTTTAAATTTCCAGGAGGAAGCTTATGTGGAGTTTCTGCGGATAAGAAGGGTTCCTCTGCAAGAGAGAAGTTGTATTGATGATGCTCCTGATGTCGTCCCTCAGGTTAGTAAAATCTGTGTGAGAGGTGCTGCTTGTCATGGATATACTGTATGCTATTTTTTTCTTATGTGCCTCTCTTCCTTCATAGTTTCCATCATTTATGGTTTCTGTTATTTCGCTTAGTGTATTACTCTGTTCCTCTAATTGTGAAATTTCATTGTCTTTCGTCATTCTGGTGTCTTGTGTCAGATACGATCTGCAGCAATGAAGGATCGTGATGTGATGGAAAAGGGACTCAGAGCATTTGTTTCATACATCCGTGCATACAAGGAGCATCATTGCTCGTACATATTCAGGTGTTAACTATAGTTTCAACAGGCGTCTTTATGCTTGCTCTAGTCTCTTTTCTCATTGTTTCTTATTGAGTTATCTTACAGATGGAAGGAACTTGAGATTGGTAAATTAGCAATGGGGTATGGCCTATTGCTGCTGCCATCCGTGCCTGAGGTAAAGCAACACTCTCTTTCAATAGAGGGTTTCATTCCTGTCGAGAACATCAATTTGGAGCAGATCAAGTATAAGTAAGATGCCTGTCAAATCTTTCATAATATACACTTCTCTGTTAAGTATGGAGCACCACACACACACACACACACACACACACACACAAAGGGGTGGAAGGGAACAGAGAAAAGTGTCAATTGGTGATTAGCTGATGAAGTAGATTATGCTGGATTTATTCTTTGAATTTTATTTATTTTCTCACTAATTCCATAAATTGCTGTACCTTGCCAAGGGTAAGCAAAACTGATCGTAGAATGTGTCGATTCTGGCTCGTCTATTTGAAGAAATTGAATAGCTGTGTCCTAGATGATGTATTTGGTGGACAGTCAACCTTCTATGCAAACTGTAAAATCAGTTCCATTATTCGTGCATTCTTTGCCTGTGGCACTTTTAATTTAACTGTGACCATGAGTTATCTGAGCCTGCTTTTTTTTTTTTTCTAAAAAAAAAAAATTTTAGGGATAAATCTCGGGAGAAGCAGAGGAAAAAGAATTTGCAAGTGAAGAAAGAGAAGGGGCAAGAGCAGCAGAAAAAACCGCAGAAGCCCACGAAAGCACCTAATGGGCCAGGTGCACCAATGAGGAAGAAGACGGCAAAACAGAGGCGCGCTGCCCAGACAGTTGAAGATGAAGAGGAATTAACGAGAGAGTACCGTCTACTGAAAAAGCTGAAGAAGGGAGTTATTGATGAAAGTGAATATGCAAAGTTGACAGGGAGCGAGGATTTACTTTGAGGAGCATAGTTTAGATCATTAGGCTTCTAGAGAGTACAGGAATCTGTGACAATATACAGAGCAGTGGTTCCAATCCAACTATGGTCAGCAATTTCCACGGTGAGGGAGGCAAGACACGCAGCTAGATCTGTCATTTCGTTAGAAGTTAAAAAGCAAGACATCTGAATCATTCAGGAAGACAAGTAGTGAACAAGTTTCAGGGTCTCCAGTCCCGGGATGATTGCAATGCTCGCACAAAGTTAGACGTCGGCCCTTGTCTGTTTCCTTTGATCCATCACAGTTTTGTTTTGTTTTGGTTTTCTGTTTTTTTGTTTGTTTTTTTCCCCTCCCATTACAGCTACATAGTTCTCTCCTTTGCTCTTTTTTTTTTTTATTTTTAAAAAGATGTTCTTGGTTGTCTAGGATGCTTCAGGAACCGTTAATTTTTTGTTTGATGTTGGAATTAGTGAGATATTTATCATGAAAGCAAAAGCTGCACGGGAGATCTCTGTGTTTTTGTCTTTAATCAAATTCTGCCGTGGGGCGCAAGGCAGGAGTTGGGGGTCTTTTAGCTGTTGTGTTGACCCCAAGTCTTCGACGTATTCTCCACACGCAACGCAAGGGTCCTGCGTAGCTTCTCAAGTCAAGCTACGGATACTTTACTAATGCGTGTCGTTTTCGGGAGAACTATCCGAGTTTTTAAGCATCTTAAATGGCATATTTTTGTGTTCGATTTCAATGTATAGTGTATGAAAAAATTTGATCGGAACATATCTTAAAGCAACATTGGTCAAATTAAAAAATAAAAAAGTAAATTTTATAAATGGTTCATACCCTTTAGTCATTGTTTCCTTTTAGTCTCTAATTTATTGAATATTCTGTTTTAATCCTAAACCTATTACAAATGTTTCATTTTAGTGTTAAATTTATTAAAAGTGTTTCATTTTGGTTACAATTTGATGAAATTTGTTAACTTAAAGCATTTATTTGATATAAAATTTTTAAATCATAATTTAAACTATTTGGTAACTGTCCTATAATAAATTTAATATATACAATAATTTTTTTATAGTTAATGAAAAATTCAAATCATCTTTTTTTTTTTTTTGTAAATTGAACTTATTTTATTCAGAAAGAAAAAAATTACTAATTTAAATTTATTTTTAAAAAATATTAAACTGTTAAAATTTTTAAATTGTCTATTTAAATTAAAATTTAATCTAATGAGGGATCAGAATGGAATGATTTTAATAGGTTTAAGACCCAAATAGAACATTCAATAGGTCAGATATTAAAAGGAAACAATGACTAAAGATTAGGAACCATTTATGCAATTTACTAAAAAATAAAACCAGACACAAGAAAGCTTGTGTCCAAAAGTACATTAGTTCCATCTGTGCAGCTTTGTCCCGCCTTCCGTTTCGCTTTCTAGCATGCCCACAAATTCAACGTTGTTAATTTCCATACTCACCGTCATTCCCTGTCGTATTCATATAAACCGCAGAACCTTAATCACTATCTATAATCTCTTGAAATCAGGCCTCAACAAGCTCAAATCACCCCTCAATATGGCCCACCAATCCCACGCCGATGATCCCTCCCCGCCGGCGTCGGAGCCCTCCATCCCCATCTCCTACCCCCTCAAGACGCTCGACCAACTGAACAACCGATCCTACTTCCACTCTTTTCACTACCCTTTTAACAAGTCCTCGGTTCCGCTGCGGGTCAACGGGTCGGACTTGCCCGACAAACCGAGGATTCTGGTCTGCCACGATATGCAGGGTGGTTACGTCGACGACAAGTGGATCCAAGGCGGGAACAATTCCGGGGCTTATGCCATCTGGCATTGGTACTTGATCGATGTCTTCGTCTATTTCTCTCATAATTTGGTCACTCTGCCCCCACCTTGTTGGACTAATACAGCTCACAGGCACGGAGTTAAGGTTACTCTGGAAACACAGTTCTTGTTTTTTGTTTGGGCGTGATATGGGTTGCTAAATTCCGGCGTCTCTTCAATATTTGTTTTTATTTTGCTTGTTTGCTCATTTCCCATTTGATTGAAGTGTGTGTTTTTACCACTTCGAATGGGATATGGGATTTACTTATAAATTGTAACTTAAGATTCTATGTAATTCTCCGTGATCGTCTGAGTATTTGTTGAAAACTCATTCCTTTTTCTTGGACTTTGGTTATAATCACTGTATGAGAGTGGGAATGATTGAAAATTCTAATGCCTTCTTCTTTTCTGGCTCTGGAATCCAAGGTACTGGGGACGTTCATCACAGAATCTGATGAGGGGAGAGCTACTTGCAACAAACTGCTTGCAACAAAGGAGTCAGCTCAAGAGTCTGCTGAACGCCTGGTAGAGCTTGCTGTTGCTTTAGGCTTCGATGGTTGGTTGGTAAGTTTCGGTTTTTCACTTCTATATCTGAAAGAAAACAGGAAGACTGGAAGAATAACTCTGTTTAAAATTTATAAATAGCAAACTTTTGTTTGCTTATATGTTCTGATTAAGTCAGAAAAGAATAAGCTCTCTTACTGAATTTCAAATTTATGCACACATGCCCTCAGATGGCAAGCATCAGAATATTTTGTATAAGGGGAAATAGAGTAAATGAAGTAGAGCATTTCTGTGCCATCTTATGTAAACTCTAAAAATGTTAAAGTTTGTATTTTGTGTTCTTTGTTTGTTGCAGCTCAATATGGAAGTTGAATTGGATGTGGGGCAGATTCCTAACCTTAAAGAATTTGTTAGCCATTTGACTCAGACAATGCATTCATCGCTGCCTGGATCTTTGGTGATTTGGTTCATATCATTATAGTCTGCATTCTGAATTTATCAAGTCATGCATCAACCTGAACATACTGAACTCTCTTACATTTTCGGTAATGCAGGTATGATAGTGTAACAATTGATGGAAATCTTGACTGGCAAAATCAACTGAATGAAAAGAACAAACCTTTCTTTGATGTTTGTGATGGCATTTTTGTGAACTACTTTTGGGAGGTATTATCTTGATATCTGTATTCCATGTGGGTCATAATTCCACTCTCCTTGATGTGATCTCCTTTTCTGTACCACATAGGAAGACTACCCAAAGCTCTCAGCTGATGTTGCTGGCAATAGGAAGTTTGATGTTTACATGGGGATAGATGTATTTGGAAGGAACACATATGGCGGTGGACAGTGGAATGTGAGTTATGCTTGTAGTCTTATTTGTCAGGGTGCATGAAAAAACTATACTTGAAAGGAGAATAGTGCAATATATTTTATTCCTTGAAAGAGAAGTGGTTTTCACTTCAGTTTAACAACATCTCAATCAAAATTTCTGTGTTAAGGATATTGGGAATGGAATTTAACCAATGCTGGGCTGGTGTGGGTTTTCCTTGTTAACCTTTTCTGGTTGCTGTATTTGTTTCATTTAAATCAACATTCTATTTGCTTTTTGTTTAGCAGGCTGCTTTGTTTCTGATTGATGAGTGTGTTTTAGGAAAGACCTTGAGATCATATTTAGCTTAGTGGAGAATATATATTTAATAGTCTTGGATTCATAAAAGCACGTTAATCTTTATTGCACTGAAAGGCTGAACTTCAACATGTATGGGGAGAGTCATTGTCCATAAAAGAAGTCCAGAATTGAATATGATAAATATAAGAGTTCTGGCGATTCATAACAATAACAAGTCTTTTATTATCAGACAGATGTTGCCCTTGAAGTGATAAAAAAAGATGACGTCTCTGCTGCCATATTTGCTCCTGGATGGGTTTATGAGTCAAAGCAAACCCCTGATTTTCAGACTGCTCAGAATCGGTACTGAACTTTTGTTGTTTCTTTATCTATAGACTTCTTGCGTCTGTTTAGCTTGCCACTTGGTTGACGATAGTGTCCACTTTTACTTCCTCCCAGTTTTGTCAATGTTCTTTGTTAATCAGCAATCCTTCCCATGTGATTTGCTACTAGATTTGTGTTCTCTTGTATTTTCCATTGGACGAAGAGGCTTCTATAACTTTTAAGCATAAGAAATAAGAAATGCTTATCCATTCACTGAATTTGTTGATAAGCCTTTACAGTGTCTTCGAATGCTGTGGTACTATGGCTAATCCATCGTATCCATGCTGTTCAAGTTACCTTAATATCCTTCAATTTTAACAACTTTTGTGTCTAAGTTGGTGGTCCTCTAAATGAATATATATCAAGTCTATGTCTTTCATATAATATACTCTGGTTTTTTGCAGTTGGTGGGCTCTTATTGAAAAGTCATGGAGAATTGTGCAAAATTACCCTAAAGCATTACCATTCTATTCAAATTTTGATCAGGTATACCAGCATTCACCCCTTTCGTTTTTCATTGTTTAAAATTATTGGTTCGTAAAATTTCTATGAGAACCAATGACTGTTATGAACTACAAATTTTCTAAATGCAGAATAGCTTACAGTATCCATTTTCCAGAGTTAGCCTTAATCTTAAAGGAATTAATATCCATATATAACTTGGTGATTGAATTCTCTTTTCACTCGGGTATCAAATGCATGATAAAATTCTTCACTATGTTTGTCTTCTTTCCTGAAGACTCTTTTGATCATGTACATTTGGGCTAATAGAGACTTGATGATTAGTGTACTTGTTTTGTAATTAATCTCTTGGGATTCTCTTCTACACGAACTTCTATTCATCTCTGTCTGGTAGCTAATCGGCATTCAAACAGTGCTTTCTCTCTGATGATTTTAGCTTTTCTTTTGTCATCTTCTCAGAACAACCTCCTTGTCATCTGTGTCAATTATCTAAATGCTATTTTGTAATCTTATATCTCACAGGGTCATGGCTATCACATTTCTGTTGATGGGGAAGAGGTGTTAGCTACTGCTTGGAACAACATTTCTGCCCAAGGATTTCAGGTGGATGCCGCATGGACTTGCCTCCTGCTCTTTGCTTTTGACTCATCGTCCTAATAATTTTAGCATCCAGCCTTTTAGTTACTTTGTTTTGCTTGGAAAATTTGTATGCTTATTTGTGATTAGCATCCTCTCTCTTTTTTATGCAGCCTTTTCTTGTGTACTCTGGTGACCCTTCTCCAAACACCATTCAAGTCAAAATGAAGTAAGTTCCAGTAATCATTATTGATGTTATCTGTTCATATGTGATTATCAAAGTATTAAAATTATCAACATGATCCAAGAGGGACTATTGCTAAATCCATTAGACTTGAAGGTTCTGGAACATACTGGAGGAAATATTGTTCTTGCTTGTCTTCTACTTCGCCAATATAAGATATATTACATAATTTTTTTTTCTTTTTTGGGTTAACTCTGCATGATTAATGTTCTGATAGGATAAATAGAATCATGTTTTAATTACTAGTTATCTAATGGAGGCTTTCATTTTTCTTTTGAATGTCATCATATTATATGAATTTTGATTCTTGAACATATATATGTTAGGTATTACCACATTCTTTAGGGCACGATCATGTTTAGGTACTTGTGTGTTCTATTGTAATACATGCTTGTTGGCATGGCTAGATGTTAGACATACATTTTAACTGAAGGGGCAGTTTTCTTCAATTTTCAAAATGCTAGTTTTAAGGAAGCATCTTACAATGGAGGAGGAAGCATTGCTTTTACTGGAACTCTTGGAAGCAATGGCTATTTCGCGACAAGGCTCTTCCAAGGAGAGCTTGTGATGGGGGATTTACCTGTCCACTTCACTTACTCAGTAAGCCATCTCTTAGATAGATCAATGTCGTATTTTAGAACATTGGAGCTAATAAAACCCTTTTCGTCTAAAGCACAGGAGAAGCTTATGCTTATATACTTTCCTGCGAAGGCAGGACTTTCCTTGAGATTATTCAAAACTAAAGTCTGCCGGGTATAACCTTTGCAGGTGAAGTCACAGGGGAACTCTCTGTTGGGCCTTTCCCTGGATTTTGTGTCAGCCATACAAGGAAAAAAGAAATTGCTTCTTGCTTCTCATGGAGCAAACCGATTTTCCAGTGAATTGGGTGAATTGATCATTCCAATTCAACATAGAAAATCAGAAATATCAACAGGGTGGTTCATACAAGAGAACGGTATTGCAATGAAAGGATATACATTAACTGAAATTCGTGTCATATGCTACTGGCCAGAGCCAGAGGCTGTAAGTTTAAGATCAGAACATAGTTCAGCTGACATTGATTCAGAAACATTTTCTGCTTTGCTTGGCGATATCAGAATTACCACTCCAGGACAGACTTCAGTATTTCCTCCATCTACTTTCTGGACAGTGGAGGGTAAATACATTAAATGGAAAGAATCTCAGGGCTCTATGACCGTCAGCCTCAAGATCTCATGGAAACCAAAAGTTGAAAGCAGCTACTTCTTCCCGAAGTATAATATATATGTTAAGAAGCTGGAAGAACAAGTTTTGGGACGCAGGGGAGGTGAGCTAGAGGGAACACGAGGTTACGTCGGAGCAGCATATGTGGAAGCCTTCTATATTTCTGAGCTTGTCATTCCTTCCCGCATTTCAAGCATCAAGTTTATCATTCAACCCTGTGACGATCTCGGGCGCAGGCAGAAGGTAGAAGAATCTCCAGCTTTTCATCTGGATGTTGAAGGTCGGTAGCATCGAAGTAACTTTCTAATAATGTGTTTGGGAGTCACTGAATTTGAAAGTAAATAACCCTTCTACCTGGGAAATGTTGTATTGTTGTTATGACAGAAATCTTTTACTATGTGACAATAGAGGCAAAGCGTGGAGCGGTGACCTAGTTCTATATGGTTTACTTACATTTTGTAATCAAGGTCCTTGTTGGGTCTCTTGGACATTTAGGAAAATAGTAAGCATTTCACATTTTTCTTATATGGAATATGAGAGTGTTATAAAAATGATATTTGTTTAGTGGTTAATTATAAATAAACAAATAAATAGATATGGTTAATTCATGTTTGCTCGGTTTTCACAGTCTTAATGTCTGTACCTTTGGTGGACATAAGTATAAAAAAGGTGAATGGAAGAATCTTAAATTTTGTACCTTTATAAATCTAAGGGGAAAAAAATTAATTGACTCTTTGTAATTTGATATATGCATCGCAACTGTTCGATCATGTGTTTTGATTGGACAGTTGTGACATGTTTATTAAGATAAAAGACGGTGACTGTATCAAACTACCCCTTTTAGATTTGTTAAAATTCATTATTTTTAATTTTGTTTAGTTTTTTAGAACTAATGCAATTTGAAAGTTGATACACTATCTACTAGTGATTATTACTTTTTTTGTAAAGTAATTAATTTTTATATATTTTTTTTCTTACTGAACTTAGTAAAATAAAAATCAATACAAAATACTCATATTTTTCAACAAAAACGTAAAATGTTAGAAAAATTCCAATTGACATGAAAGATTTATTTTTCAGAAAACCCAAACGAACGGGGGTCGTACACTGGTACTGGTACCCAAATTGGACCACACAGAGCAAACCCGACCCATACCCATCTAATTAAGCAAGTAACCCGACGGATTTCCCGTTATATTGATCTGCGAAAGTCCAGTGTTAGTAAAAAGCCGAACGCATCGACCACCTATCTCCAAAGCAACCAAAACATCCAACAGGCTTCTCCTACTCCTCGGCTCTCTTCCCTAAAAGCTAAAACCCTAATAGACCGCCGCCGGAAGCCCCTCTCGGAGAAGCAGTAATGGCGAACCACGCACCGAATCTGGAGTGTCGGATGTACGAGGCGAAGTACCCAGAAGTGGACATGGCGGTGATGATCCAGGTGAAGAACATCGCTGACATGGGCGCCTACGTCTCCCTCCTCGAGTACAACAATATCGAGGGCATGATACTGTTCTCCGAGCTTTCCCGCCGCCGCATCCGCAGCGTCAGCTCCCTCATCAAGGTCGGCCGCATCGAGCCCGTCATGGTCCTCCGTGTCGACAAGGACAAGGGCTACATTGACCTCAGCAAGCGCCGTGTCAGCGAGGAGGACATGCACGGCTGCGAGGAGAGGTACAACAAGAGCAAGCTCGTTCATTCGATTATGCGCCATGTCGCCGAGACCCTCGGCATCGATTTAGAGGTAACATGTTTTCCTTAGTTCGGTGTCTGGAATTACAGGCTTTTATGCCAAATTCGGGGAATCTGGCAGTAAGTTTATGTTGCAATTAAGAGAAATAGATGTGGGGTTTAAGTTCTCTCTTGGTTTATTTGAGTGATTATGCGAGGCAAGGCAATTTTGTTTGGGAAAATTTTTATACTATGTGATGTCTAGAGCAATTTCAGATGTACTGCTATACAATTGTTGTTTCTTTGCTGATATGCTTATGTTCTGTTGAGATAGTCTTTGGGGTCGGCTGTACATGTGATTTGGGTGAGCTGGGTTTGAGTGTAATATGGTGGTATCAATTGGTAAGCCTTTTTGCACAACCAAAAAAAATCATAGGAACGTTAAATCTGAAGGTTTCTAGAAAGGAATAACCCTTTGTTTGTTCAATTGTTTTATTAGTCAAATGAGCATTGGTTTTGGCAACTTTTTCCTCAATACTGCTAATTCCAAATTTTCCATGCTGAACAAAATTATACCCTCATGGTTGTGCCTAAACATCATCTACTTATGGACGTGCTGTTAACTGATTTATAACCTGGGACAGGAGCTGTATATTAACATTGGCTGGCCTTTGTACCGGAAATATGGGCATGCTTTCGAAGTGAGTTAATGAACCAAATTTTTTAGGCTTGGTTTGAGTTCCTCATGTCTTCAATAAGAATCTAAAGTGTCAGAACTGCAGGCATTCAAAATCATTGTCAGCGATCCTGATTCTGTTTTGAATTCACTTACTCGTGAAGTTAAAGAAGTTGGTCCAGATGGGCAGGAGGTAATTTAGTTTTTAATGATCATTTGCATCTTAGTGTTGAGGTGGCTCAGATTCTGCCTAATATGCAGATAACCAAGGTGGTACCTGCAGTAACGGAGGAAATCAAGGATGCTTTGATAAAGAACATCAGCCGACGAATGACGCCGCAGCCTCTGAAGATTCGAGCTGATATTGAAATGAGATGCTTCCAGTTTGATGGTGTTCTTCACATTAAGGTTTGGTTTTGGCTTTCTCTCTCATTTCGTGAATTAGGGCTTCTCAATCAAGTTCAGTTTCATTGGAATTTTTTTAATCAAGTTTGTTTTGTCATATATCATTTATCTGCAGGATGCTATGCGAAAAGCGGAGGCTGCTGGTAACAATGATTGCCCTGTTAAGATAAAACTGGTTGCTCCTCCACTTTATGTTCTTACTACTCAGACTCTTGACAAGGTGAGCATTGTATTTTAGGAGTAATCTGGCGATTGATTTATTGGTTTTATAGTCATTTATTGAAACTTGCTGTAGAATTCTTCAATTATGCTATAAGAGATGGATATTCTCTGAACCTAGAATACAGATGCATTTACTTGTGCATTTTTTGGTTGTGTTTGCGTTGCACTTGCGTGTTGGCTAGTATGGACTCCAGGCTATATTAAGTTATTAACCGTGAATTGTGGCAGTGATGTGCAGAACCTATTATATATAGGAATATGGACCATGCAACTATAGTTTGTGATATAAAGAGGCAGTAATGGTGCTTGTTTTTCTTTCCTATGGAGAATTGGAGATATTAAAAACAGCTCTCAATTTTGAGGTATCAATACAGGGACATGTGTCTGTGTGGTACTGACTGATACTCGTGTAAAGAACTTCTGTAAGCCTCAAGTATTACCCAGAGGTTGCCTATTATTTTGTCAATTCTGCTTGAGAATATGGTGTTTCTGCTTTTACCACGGGTTGTTTACCTTTTTTACAAGTAGAAGTGGCATGTATCCAGTTGTAAGATCACACCCCTCAGCTGTTACTATACACCTTTTCCCTTAAAGATCAGCTTGTGTAGTGTTTAATAGGGTACTTGAAAGGTTTTTATAAATTTATAGAAAAATGATTTTTCATAATTCCATCATACTTTACTATTTGACCAGGAGCGAGGCATAGCAACTCTAAAAAATGCTATCACGGCTTGTTCTGAAGCTATAGAGCAACACAAGGGGAAACTTATTGTGAAGGAAGAGCCTAGAGCTGTAAGTGCTGTTAACATATTACCCTGTGGGACTGTTTTGAATGTCCTGTTTTCCAGAAACTTGTTCCTTCAATCCAATGTGCCTCTATTAAATGTGTATATGCTTGGCATCTATTCCTCTTAATTGAATTGATGGTGCCTTTAGGTGAGCGAGCGGGATGATACTTTGTTCACTGAGCGCATGGATCAGTTGCGCAAGGAGAATGAGGAGGTCAGCGGTGATGAAGATAGCGAAGAGGAGGAAGACACCGGTATGGGTGAGGTCGATGTTGAAAACCCGCAAATGATGGACTAATTGGCTTAAGTCTCACGGCAGCCAGTCTCTTCTCAACTAGGTGCTTTTAGTTCTTTAGGGCTTTTTTGTCAAATACATATAGTGGTTGATGTTGGTTTCCGTCTGTCAATGTTTTGACATCTTCTAATGAGGAAGTATGGGAAGGATACGTCTATTTGTGGCTTAGGCAGTATGGGAACTCGTCTCCCTACTCTAATCACATTTCATGATCAAGTGAACTGAGGCTTTTAAGTAAGGGTGTCAAAATTGGGATTCCATATGAAATCTTTTTTGGTTTTTTGTTAAACACAATTGTAGGATAGGATCGGAATTGTTAATTGTAATTGTTGTATTAATTGAATCGTTTATCATACCTTAAATTGTAAAATCATATGATTTTAATATTTAAATTAGGATTTTGGTAATCTTGCTTGGTTGGAAGTAAACAAATCATACAACAGTTATCGGGGCAAGGAACTACCACAAATTGACATGCATATGGCAGAAGGGTGAATTACAATTTCTCCCTCCTGTTTTGAGATTTTAAGAAACCAACATTCATCCCCTTCTGTTTCTTTGGAATATCAAAACTAATGGATTAGTTAGGTATCAATAGCCCTCCAATTTGCTAAAAAAGTTTTCTTATTTCTCGCCGTGAATCTGCCCTAGAGGTAGAACTTTTCTTATTTCTCGCCGTGAATCTGCCCTAGAGGTAGAACTTTGGGCTATTCATGAAGCAGCTTTCTTCCCATCGCCTCTCATCAATAACAATTCTGATGGATTGTTTTTAGGCTCTATAAGCACTTCTAGGTACTCTATCCCTCAGTAACACTCTCACTGCTTCCCTCCATAAAACTATAGAGCTGTTGAATTTTTTTTAGTGTTGCAGGGTAATAGTGGTTCTAAGGCAAAAGGTTGCTTCTACACATTAGCTTGCTACTTGTATGCTCTCTTAACCCTACTTTATACTTTATCGATTCTGATTACAAAAAAAAAAAATTAATGGATTAATTTCACTTTGAGACCCCCACTCTAATTTTTATTTAAGTTTTCTCATTAATATAAAAATTATTTTATTACTTGTCTTTTTCAAATAACTAGTAATTGCACTCGTGCGTTGCACGTGAATTGAATGCTAAGTTATTTTTCCCTCTAATAACTATAATTATAATTATTTTATCCCAAAACAAATTATTGCAATAATAATTTACTTTGTTTTAGTTTAGATATAATTTTTTATTAATTTTTCTATCTCTTATGTAGTAGTTTTTTATTATAATATTTCATCATAACTATCCTCATTTGGGTCATTCATTATAATAGATAGCTCATTGTATTATATTTTTGTTTAATATAAACAACAACAACAATAATAATATAATGTAGAATACGTATAGGTAATATTTGTTATAAAAAAATTGATAGAAGTTTTTTTATTTGTGATAGTAGAGTACTTATAAAATTACTTCATGGTATTTTTAAAATCTAGTCAAAGATGTCAGAATTCCTCTTATCAGTGTAAAATTTAAAAATAGTATTCAATCCATTGAGAAAAGATCTTAATTTAATATCTTAATAGTATTACATATTTATAAATTTTATTAAAATTTAATTTAGTAAATTTTATCTTAACTTCTATGTTTTAGATTAAAAAAGCTAATTATTAAAATGGAGATTCTATATATATTACTTGGGTTAAATAATTAAAAAGATTTACCATTAATATGTTATCATAACTTTGACTTTTTAAAGAGACATAAGGTAAACTTTTAATAATTTTTTTTGATGTTATATTCAAAATTGAAAGGAACATAATACAAGTGGGACATTCAATTAAAAACTCAAGTAAACAAAATTTTCTTTTAAGAAATGTAACACAAATATGAGCAACGATGCCAAAGTATAAACTTAGTAAGTAAAGACTGAGTTTTTTCAAAAGCATGAAACTATAAGTAACTATACATTACTCAAAAAGCTTAATTACTCTACTCTTGATTTTTTTTATCAAAATACACTCATCTCCAAGATTTCAAAATCTACACTTAGTAGTTTGAACATCAAACAAAGGAAAGAGAAAATAAATTGACCGAAAACTAATGCTCAAAAGCATTTATAAAAAATTCAGGGCATATTTGTCAAATTTAACTAAATTTATTGTTAAGTAATGATTTTTCCAAAGATTAAAGCCTAAAAACAATGCATGCATAATGCTACTTTGATACAACTCATAAGATTTTTTTGGTTCTAAAAAATAATAAAAATAAAAATACATTAATATTATTTAGTATAGAGAAATAGTTAGTTGCTAAGAATAGAAACTTATGCTCCAACATTCAAAATGATGACCATGAGGGAAAAAATAATTCTTATAATTTTTCTAATATTTTAAAATATTAGAAAAATGTAAAAAAAAAATTGCTACTAAAATTCCTCTTTATTATCATATAAGCAACTAATTAAAAGAGCTAAGAAATTTTTTTTCTAAAATTTTTCACAATAACCTTTGCTACAATAATAATTCTTTTACTTTTTTTTTTCATAGTATGTGCTTGAGTCATATGTGAATTATATGATTGCTTTAATATGGACCAAATACCTAAATCTAAGATGTAACGACCCAAGTCCAGAACTGGTCAACGGAACACCTGCCCACACAACATGGGCTATCATTTAGAAAAGGATAAGCACTAGGTGCTTATGTTCTAGAATTGGAGCCTATATATCCACATAAGACTTCCCACAATTCACCCATGTGGGATGTGGGGGTGTTACAAACTCCTCCCCTTATGTACCCAACGTCTCCGTTGGGGTCAATCGGATTACTTGGTTCCCTAAACCAAGTAACCTCTCTAATCGGACTACTTAGCCCCTGGCCAAGTAGCCTCTCAAATTCAGGATCAGTCCCGGTAGACGATACATGTGCATACTCATTATGTCACACCATCGTGGTCCCGGGTCAGCTCTGATACCATATGTAACGACCCAAGTCTAGAACTGGTCAACGGAACACCTACCCACACCACATGGGCTATCCTTTGGAAAAGGATAAGTGCTAGGTTCTTATGTTATGGAATTGTAGCCTATATATCCATATAAGGCTTCCCACAATTCACCCATGTGGGATATGGGGGTGTTACACAGGATCAGTCACGGTAGGTGATGCATGTGCACACTCACTATGCAATACCATCGTGGTCCCGGGTCAGGTTTGTTACCATCTGTAACAACCCAAGTCCAGAACTGATTAACGGAATACCTGCCCACACCACATGAGCTATCCTTTGGAATGTGGAATATAGGGGTGTTACAATGTGGGATATGGGATATAGGATATGGAATGTGGAATATGGGGGTGTTACAATTGACCCATGTGGAATATGGGGGTGTTGCAATGTAGATATATAGGCTAAGAAATTGTGGGAAGATTTATGTGGATATATAGGCTCAAATTCTAGAATATAAGCACATAGCGCTTATCCTTTTCATAAAGGATAGCCTATGTGATGTGGGCAGATGTTCTATTGATCAGTTCTGGACTTGAGTCATTACAGTATATATTCATTCAAACAGAGAAAAGAAAACTTAATTAAAAGAAATTGTATATTCAAAAATATTTTTTATAATAGAATAAACTTAGGTCATATTTGTTAAAAATAACTAAGTTTAGTGGTGAAAGTAAGTTTAGTAGTCAAAATAGTAAATTTTTCAAAAACCAAAAACTAAACGCATTCCACTTTGCATTTTTTCCCTTCTTATTATATTTTTAGTATTTTTATAACGACCCAAGTTTAGAATCGGTCAATGAAATACCTACCCACACCACATGTGCTATCTTTTAGAAAAAGGATAACCATACCCCTCCCCCCCTTATGTACCTAACGTCCTCGTTGGACTCAGTTGGATTACTTGGTCCCCCGAACCAGTAACCTCTATAATTGGATTACTTGGTCTCTTGCCAAGTAACCTCTCTAATTTAGGATTAGCTCAATAAACGATGCATGTGCACACCTATTATGCCACATCATTGTGGTTCCAGGTTGGCTCTGATACCATCTGTAGCGACCTAAGTCTAGAACCGGTCAACGGAACATCTACCCACACCACATGGGCTATCCTTTGGAAAGGGATAAACGCTGGGTGTTTGTGCTTCGGAACTTAAGCCTATATATCCACATAAGGCTTCTCACAAATCACCCGTGTGGAATATAGGTGTGTTACAATTTTAATACTACCAAGTATCTAATTAAATATGCAAATATATATTTAGATTTCTGCAAAGCAAATTTTTTTCTTTCCTTCTTTTTAGAGCCTTAATACTAACACAATTCTAATTAAATAGATAATATAATTTTTTTATCATTAAAAGAGTAAAAGAAATTATAATTTTAGGATAAAGGAAAAAATATATGTGAACTATTATAAAATGTTCACTTATATAATTTTTAATATATACATTTATCCCTAAAATTATTTTTTAATATTCAACACTTATAGATTTTCATGTGAAACTTTAGCATGAGTTTTACCACATAATAAGCTTTTATAGTATATATTCATTCAAGTTGCAAAAAAAAAACTTAATTGACAAAAAAATTATGTTCAAAGGTACCTTGTATAGTAATAAAAATTTAGCTTGAGTTTTACCATATATTTATTTTTTTATTCAAATAAAAATTTAATTATGAAGGTTTTTAAAATACCAAGTTGAAATTTTAAGTTTCATAAAATATTTAGCTGTACAAACTTTAACATGAATTTTACATTTAATTTTTTTTTCAAATAAAAGATTTGGCTATAAAAGTTTTTAGAATGATAAGTTGAAATTTTACTTTTTATAAAATTTTTAATTGAGGTATTATTTGATAGTAATATAGAACCAAGGGTGACATGTTTGAAGCAAAAAAAATTTAATGGCAATTTAAGATTTTTAGGTAAGATTAAAACACAAAAAAAATTATATAATGCGCAATTCTACAATATAGAATTAAGGGAGGGAAAGTTTGTAACAAAAAATAAAATTTAGTGGTAACTTAAGAGTTTTTTTTAGTGTTGTAGTACTAATATAACTCCACTTAAATAAATAATGATAAAATTGGGTTTCGTTAAAAGAATAAAATATCTTATAACAAAAAGTTAAAAAAGTTGTTCAACATTTGTGCACCTTTGTACTTTTTATAATATTAAATAGTAAGTTATTTTTCTCTCAGATAATTATAATTTTAATTGTTTTATCCAAAATAAATTATTGTAATAATGATTTTACTTTGTTTTAGTTTAGATATAATTTCTTATTAATTTTTCTATCTCTTGTGTCGTAGTTTTTTATTATAATATTTCATTATAACTATCTTCATTTGTGTCATTCATTATAATATATAGCTCATTGTATTAGATTTCTACTTAATATAAAACAACAACAACAATAATAATAGTATAATGTAGAATACGCTGTAGGTAATATTTATTATAAAAAAATTGATAAAATTTTTTTTATTTGTGATAGTAGAGTACTTATAAAATTATGTCATGGTATTTTTAAAATCTAATCAAAGATGCCAAAATTTCTCTTATTAGTGTAATATTTAAAAATGGCATTCAATCTATTGAGAAAATATATTAATTTAATATCTTAATAGTATTACATATTTATAAATTTTATTAAAATTTAATTTAGTAAATTTTATCTTAACTTCTATGTTTAGATTCAAAAAGCTAATTATTAAAATGGAGATTCTATATATATTACTTGCCTTAAATAATTAAAAAGATTTACCATTAACATGTTATCATAACTTTGACTTTTTAAAGAGACATAAGGTAAACTTTTAATAATTTTTTTTATGTTATATTCAAAATTGAAAGGAACATAATACAAGTGGGACATTCAATTAAAAAATCAAGTAAAAATAAATTTCTTTTAAGAAATGTAACACAAATATAAGCCATAATTCCAAAGTACAAACTTAGTAAGTAAACACTGAGTTTTTTCAAAGGCATGCAACTATAAGTAACTATATATTAGTCAAAAAGCTTAATTGCTTTACTCTTGATTTTTTTATTATTAAAATACACTCACCTCCAAGATTTCAAATTTTACACTTACCCTATGTTTTATGGCAGATTTAATGTTATTATTCCAAAGTTCGAGGTAAAAATGTTGTGTAGCTTTTATATTTTTTGAATAATTAATCCTTCCTCATTGATTTAAAATTTATACTCATATCACTAAAGTTTGAAAATCTAGTCCTACACATTGTTCTTATAATATAATTAGTTAATCACAGGAAAATAAACTCATTAAAGTAGAAAAGAAGCTTAGTACCTAAAAGGAAAATTAATAACTTATTATTTGTGGTTTAGTTATTTTATATATCTTTGCACTTTTAATTACATATAGATAAATATGGATATTAAGTTGCACTTTTAAGTTTTGATTAATACATTCCAATTTTAAAAGGTAAATTAATTGACAAACACTATGTTTCTAAGCATGTTTAAGCTCATATAAATCAAACACATTACTATTAGAAAATTTTAAATTTACTGGCATTTTTTATTTTTTTCCATAAAAAACTTATAGAAAACATAGAAAATAATCAACAATTTTTTTTTCTATTTTTCCTTTCCAAATACTAATCTTATTTTCCTAATATGAAGCCTAAGAGCTTGTCATCACTTTATTCTATTTTTTTTATTCCTTTCAATAATTTTAGTTTTTTTTAATCTAATAAATTGGGAATGACAAATTTGAGTATTATTAAAATAGGAAATAAAATAAAAATTAAGGATAAAAAGGTCATCCAACTTTTTTGACATATTCATGCTTTTTATCATTGATTCAAATAGATATAATTTTGAGGTTTTTGAAACTTTTAAATTTCAATTAAAATATTTCATTCAAATTTAAAAGTACAAAAAATTGATAATTTATGTTTAAGGACATGTCCCAAAAATATATAATGTAATTAAGGACATATTTGTTACAAAATTTTAACTTATTATGGCTATTTAAGATAGTTTTCACTATTAAAATTTATATTTAATATATAACTTTCAGCAAATGAACTAAAGCTAAAAAAGGGCATGGAGATTCCTCCCTATTTTTTGTTTTTTAGAAAGTTCCCAAGGGACTTATATTTTTTTTCTTTATTTTTTAGATTTCTAGTGCTAATTTTACCTCTAATAAATATGCAACACCAAATTAATTTGGATCTCATTTAAAAAATAAAACTCCATGTAAGTTAAGGTTATAAAAATTGATTAACTATTTTTCAATTTCATAATTTTTCTAATATTGATAATATAACATTATGTTGCTTGAAAGTATAATATTTATAATGAAATTAAAAAAAAATCATTAAAAAAGGGAAATAAAATAAAACTCAAGGATAAAAAGATTCAACATTTGACATATTCATACTTTTTATGAGTTTTATCAGATTTAAATTGTTGATTCAAATAGACATAATTATGAGGTTTTTGAAACTTTTAAGTTCCAATTAAAATACTTCATTCAAGTTTAAGAGTACAATATATATATATATATATATATATATATATATATATATATATAATTTAATTAATGAAATATTTGTTACAAAATTTTAACTTACTATGGCTATTTAAAAATTTTTTTTCCATCAAAATTTATACTTAATATATAACTTTTAAGTAATTGTATTAAAGCTACGAAAAAACATACAGATTCCTCTTTTTTGTTTTTTAAAAACTGCACATATGAGACTTTTATTTTTTCTCTATTTTCCTTTTACATTCTTAGTGCTAATTATACCTTTAATAAATATACAACACCAAATTAATTTGAGTCTCATTAAAAACAAATAAAACACCCACAGGTTAAAAGTATAAAAGTCGATAAAAATTTTGCTGCTTTCATAATTTTTCTAATATTGATAATAGAACATTATGTTGCATGAAAGTATAATCTTTATAATAAAATTAAAATCATTATTTACTCTCTTTGAGGGAAAATTAGTAGTTTGACATAATAGAAACTTTATACTCTCTCAATATATGTTATAAGAATTTATTTACTCTTTTTTAGATAGATAATAGTGATCAGGTGAAAAATATTTATAATTAAGCAAGAAATGCCTTAACTATACTCTCAATGTATATCAAATGATTTTTGGTATATAAAACTAACTTGTAAGAAGATAAACAAAGTATAGAACATCAACCCAAAAAAGCTTAAACCTAACCATTGAGATAGAGATTTAATTTATTTAGCATTAATTCAAATTAATCCAAATATGTTTTTGTGACTTTTTTTTGTTTGAAATTTATTTTATTAATTAATTAATTTTTTACGTTGAATAATTAAAAAAATTCATAAAAAATTACTATAAAAAATTATTTAATAAATTATTATAGATATATATAATTAGTTTTCAAATGGTATTAGTTTTAGATGAAAAATTATGTAAAAATAAATTATTTTGGACAATCAACTTAAAACAATTGTCTATTTTTTTTTTCCAAATGTATGGTTTAAATCACAAATCTTCATGTTAAAGCATTCATGAATTTCTATAACTCTTTAATAAGTAGGCTAAGTCAACCGTATAACTCTAACTCACAGTATGAGGCCCCAATATTGGTATAGATGAAACTGAAGGTTTAAATTCTTAGAAGGCCTCCTAGTGTAAAAAAGACTCTTATTAAAAATTTTAGTTTTCTCTTTGTAAATATAATTAAAACTTTAGTATATTGTTATTATTTTTTTAATGTATAAATAATTATTGATGAAAGGTTGTAAATTTTAAGTATTATTATTATTATTATACTTTCTCCATCACAAGTTCTTTGCAATATTTTAGGTTTTTGACTTAAATTTATTTAATTCAATATTTTCTATTAACAATTTACAAAATTACGTTTAGAAACTATAAAAATTTTACTTTTTAAAGAATTTTTTTAAAAAAATTTAGCAAATATTAATATAAAAAATTAAGTTAAACTTAAGTAAAAAAATTGAAATGTTGCAAAGAACTTGAGATGAAGATAGTAGTTTGAACATCAAGCAAAGGAAAGAGAAAATAAATTGACCCAAACTAACGCTCAAAAGTATTTATAAAAAATTTAAGGCACATTTGTCAAATTTAACTAAATTTATTGTTAAGTAATGATTTTTTCAAAGATTAACGCCTAAAAACAATGCATGCATAATGCTAATTTGATGCAACTCATAAGATTTTATTGGCTCTAAAAAATAATAAAAATAAAAATACATTAATATTATTTAGTGTAGAGAAATAGTTAGTTGCTAAGAATAGAAACTTATGCTCCAACATTCAAAATGATGACCATGAGAGAAAAAATACTTCTTATAATTTTTCTAATATTTTAAAATATTGGAAAAATGTAAAAAAAAAATTGCTACTAAAATTCCTCTTTATTATCATATAATCAACTAATTCTAAGAGCTAAGAATTTTTTTTTCTAAAATTTTTCACAATGACCTTTGCTACAATAATAATTCTTTTACTTTTTTTTTCATAGTATGTACTTGAGTCATATGTGAATTATATGATTGCTCTAATGTGGACCAAATACCTAAGCTTTTAAAGTATATATTCATTCAAATAGAGAAAAGGAAACTTAATTGAAAAAAATTGTATATTGAAAAATATTTTTTATAGTAGAATAAACTTAGGGAATATTTGTTAAAATTAACTAAGTTTAGTGGTCAAAGTAAGTTTAGTAGTCAAAATAATAAATTTTTCAAAAACCAAAGGCTAAATACATTCCACTTTGCATTTTTTCCATCTCTTATTAAATTTTTAGTATTTTAATACTACTAAATATCTAATTAAATAGGCAACTATATATTTAGATTTCTGTAAGTGGATTCTTTTCTTTCCTTCTTTTTAGAGCCTTAATGCTAACACAATTCTAATTAAATAGATAATATAATTTTTTTATCATTAAAAGGGTAAAAGAACTTATAATTTTAGGATAAAGGAAAAACTATATGTGAACTATTATAAAATGTTCACTTCTATAAATTTTAATATATACTTTTATACCTAAAATTATTTTTTAATATTCAACACTTATAGATTTTCATGTGAAACTTTAGCATGAGTTTTACCACATAATAAGTTTTCACAGTATATACTCATTCAAGTTGCAAAAAAAAAATTAATTGAAAAAAAATTATGTTCAAAGGTACCTTGTATAGTAATAAAAATTTTAGCTTGAGTTTTATCATATATTTAATTTTTTATTCAAATAAAAAATTTAGTTATGAAGGTTTTTAAAATGCCAAGTTGAAAGTTTAAGTTTCATAAAATATTTAGTTGTACAAACTTTAGCATGATTTTTACATTTAAGTCTTTTTTTTCAAATAAAAGATTTGGGTATAAAATATTTTGGAATGATAATTTGAAATTTTACTTTTTATAAAATATTTACTTGAGGTATTATTTGATAGTAATATAGAACTAAGGGTGACATGTTTGAAGCAAAAAAATTTTAATGGCAATTTAAGAGTTTTAGGTAAGATTAACACAAAAAAAATTATATAATGTGTAATTTTGTAATATAGAATTAAGGGCAGGCAAGTTTGTAACAAAAAATAAAATTTAGTGGTAACTTAAGGGTTTTTTTTTTAGTGTTATAGTGTTAATACAACTCAACTTAAATAGATAATGACAAAATTGGGTTTCATTAAAAGAACAACACATCTTATAATAGAAGGGTAAAAAAGTCGTTCAACATTTGTGCAGCTTCATACTTTTTATAATATAAGATATAATATAACACATTTTTATATATATTGTGCCTTTCAACTTACCATCTCCCAATTATTTTTTTCTTATGACTATGGTTTTATTTATTTTTCATTATATGTACATTTCCCTATCTTTATATTTTTAATTTTAAAAATATCTCTAATTAAGGATATTAGTTCTATTTTAAAATTTATTTATTTATTTATTTATTTATTTGTATTTGGAAGTTTTACAAGCGTCCTCCTTAATTTTTTTTTCAAAATTATTATTATAACTATTAAATCTAAAATTCATGAAATGATAAGGCTTATATTCACAGTAATATAAAAACTTCAAATCACTTTCATTTGAATTAATATATAATTGGTCATTTTTTTATTATTTTAGTCTTGTATACTTATTCATTAATTAATTGTTTTGTAAGAATGCCTTGTTCAACAATTTTAAAAGCCAATTTTAAAAACCAATTGAAAACCAAAATGACATTGTTAATTAGAGGTGATTTAAAAATTGAAAATATAAAAGAAAGTACATACAAACAATGAAAAGTAAATAAAAACTAAATTATAAGAAAAAAATAATAGTGTATGTAAAAAGTGTAATAAATCCATTGATTTTAAATTTCAAAAGAGGCAACATGAGATGAGTGTAGGTTTTTTAAAACTTTAGGGAGCTTTTAAAAGATTTCTGTAACAGAAAGGGATAAAATGTAGTTTACAGTAAATGTTAGTGGTAAAATATAACTTACCCTACTCATTTATATGCTTTTGAAAACTAAAGTGATAAATCAAATAAAACAGTATTAATAAAATTAATTTGTCTAGAAGAATCAACCACAAAAATTCTAATTTACCCAACTAGTGCTACAAATTCCCAGTAAGAGTTTTCCTCCAATAACAAATTAACAACGCACAAGTTGTTATAATTTTTTTGGTAGCTAAAGGCCCAAAACTCTCGGCGGGCTTAATCCGTTGATACTTCCAATGGATCAAACTTCCTTTCTCAAAGCTAATTTTACGTGTGAGTAAGAACTAAACACTTGCATGACGATTATTTAACTGAAATATTTCTTCCTTCTTTCAAAAATATATCACCATATTTATTGCCATCAGAATATAGAGTACAATAATTGAAACAAATCTTACAAAGCATGATCCCAAATCATTCAAAACTCTTGAGGCTAATAAAAAAGGTAATCCTACAATTACTAGCAAATAAGTGTTGAGGTAGCAAATAGGTGTTGAGGTAAAAGAGAACTCAATAAGTAGATGATTGCTGCAGCACAATTACAGCCTCCTTTGGTCTTAGGCATCGGGAATTAGTATTAAAGTTTTAAAACAGTTATCTAATAATAGTTTTAATTTTAGTTTCAATGACTTCATTTTAATCATTAAATAAATTATTTAAAACTCTAGCACTAGTCATAAAAATTGTTCGAGTCTAAAAATTGAAATATATATATAAGGAATCTATATAAGGTAAACCAAATGGCCATGATGCTTAACAAGAATTACTACTACCCACAGTTAAATCAGCACTAATTCCAGCACCAAAGCAACAGTTCACCATAAGTGATTATCATTCTAGTGAAATATTTCCTTATCTTAGCTTAAATACGAACGCCACTAATACTAAATCTTATATTTTTGTGAAATTACAACAATATGGACCATCCTTGTATAAATCACAACTAAATCAGCAGTAAAAAAAAAATATTTAAATGAAAAAAGAATGGTAAATCATGATTAAAAACAAATATTCAAATAAGTAACTACTCCGCCATTCACAGAAGAACATGAACAGAAATGTAGACGCACAGTAACCTTATCATTCCCAACATTCCTTGCATTCTCGCATGCACCGCGCTCTCTTCGCCTGCTCGCTGCTTCGGCAGTGGCGGGCATTTTTTTCTTTAACTGAGCATCCACACACCACGCTCTCGCAATCGAATCGAAATAAAATCTCTCTCTCTCTCTTTCTCTCTCTCTCTCTCTCTCTCTTCTGCTCCAAGAAACGGGCGAAACGACGACGCAACGGAATGTTCTACTCCCATCATCTTCTCGCTCGCAAAGCTCCGCTCGGCCAGATATGGTGGGTGATCCTTCCGATCCTCCATCTTCACTTTCGCCATTTCAGCTATTTACTCTTCGCTGCAGCTCCAACCCTTTTGGTTTGTTCTCTCCCGTAATGACATTTCTTTTTGTTTCTTTCTTCTCAAAGGATGGCGGCGACGATGCATGCCAAGATCAACCGGAAGAAGCTCAGCAAGCTCAACCTCATCCAAATCTGGTTCTCCTCTTTGTTTTCATCTCCTTTTGTTCGTTACCTGTTCTTCACGAGCTCATTTCGATCGGCTGTTGTTTTTGTTTGTCGTCGTTACAGTGAGGAGATTTTGAACCCCTCTGTTCCCATGGCTCTTCGGCTGTCTGGAATTCTCATGGGTAACGATTCGATTCTTGGTTCTATACTTTTTCATTGCCATTAATTTTCTGTTCCCCGAGTCTGAAATTATTTGGACGCGATTCTTTTCAGGTGGAGTCGTCATTGTGTACCAGAGAAAAGTGAAGCTCCTTTACGGTACCATTTAAATTTGCTTCTCTTGTTTGCAATCGATCCCTACTTCATTTAGTTGTTTAAATATCTTTTAACGGGGTAGCTTTTAATTGGGTCTATGTACCTTTCTGCAGATGATGTCTCTCGGCTTCTGGTAATTTCGTGTTTACTCTGTTTTTCTTCTTGTTCGACGCTATCGTAGACTGATTTCGAGTTTTCAGGTTGAGATTAACGAAGCGTGGAAGGTGAAATCCGTGCCGGACCCAACTCTACTTCCCAAAGGAAAATCCCAGGCCAAGTATTTCTTTCACCTCCTCATACCCAATTCAAATGGCTATGGAATCTGGATCTTGTTTAAATTAGGATAAGAATTTTCGGATTTTTTATGGAGCTGTTTTATATGGACTTCTGACATTTGCAGGAGAGAAGCCGTTACCCTGCCTCCAATTCAAGAAGAGGCAGATGTTGGAGAGATTGAACAGTCCATGAATTATTCAAATGCCACCGTCGCCGCCACAATGGAATTTCAACGATCTGCTTACATAGCCATGGTTATTTCTTTACCTTATTGACATGGTCTTTTATTTGAAAGAAGTACTACTGGGATTAAGGTTTTGAAAGGTTTTTGTGTGTGCGATTGTGGACGCGTCCTGGTAAGGACATCTGAGATCTTGAGGGAATCTAGTTGCCATTAACTTAAGGTGTTTGAAGAATGTACCTAACTACCAATTTTTCCGCATCTCCTTGCCATCAAAGCATTCTGCATTGGCGTTTGTAATTCAAATTTGGCTTAACGGATATTATTTGTGGAGTTCAGAGATTAGGATATTGAAACTTGGCCCCAAGACCTAGTCTGAATGGAAAATGAACAGATTTGTGGAGTTCGTAATGGCACATAACCACAATCGGTATCGTTTTATTTTTATGAGCCGATAATTTCTGCGCTTGGCTTTTATTTACTCCTGTAAAAATTCGTTTTGCATTATAGAGTGGGTGTCTTAATATACATAAATTCCTGGGAGAAATTTGGCCTACTGACAGCTGCGAATTGCCCATTCTTCTCAATTTGATTTGTAATCTTCGTCTTATATGCTCTTTTCTGGATACTTAAGTACATCACGACCAATACATGTCCTTTGTATCTTTCTTTTGACCAAGAAAGGTGCAATAACTTTCCATAGTAGCTCTTTCTTAGTCTGAAATGCCTCAACATATAGGGGAACATATACTAGATATTTTCTTTGATACAAATGCTTCACTTCTTGGATGCCAATCAAAGAACAAAGCCGTCTTGTCTAGAGATTCTTATGATGAACTAAGCTGCTGCGTGAAATGTGTCCTCAAAGCTCATGATCTGAATATTTCTGCTGTATCATATTTAGTTGCAACTTGATTGTTGAAAAGCGTACAATATTTATTGTCATGTAGCGTCTAGATGAGTTGGATGAATGTTATGTTAATGGTGACCCAAGGGAGGAAGTTCCAGCCCAAAACTACCATCAAGGTTTGCTTTCATTGTTGAACTGACTGTGTTTCCTAGTAATAAGACTCATGAAGAGAAGTTAAGCTAATGTGTGTTCTGTTCTCCTGTCTTACAGTTGATGCTGAGAACATCACATTGTTTGACCGTTTTGATTCGTATGAAGTAAACACAGCATTTTCTAATCGATTTGAAACGTGAGTTCCTAATATAATGGCATTTAGCAGTTGACATGTCCTTTACTCTGGTTAAGAATCCAAAGCTCTCTATACCTTTTTCTCTTTCTTGAAAGATGTATGGTTTCAGTCTTTTGATTTGTTATGTGATGCATGTACATCTAGATACAGTTTTACTTTTCTTCTAAACCGTGTTCTTCATTGGTTTGTCATTGAATAACGTCATGTAATTGCTCTGTGTGCGTATATGCAGATTTGACATAGAAGGAGAAGAGACACAACGACATTTTCCATCTGAAGAGCATATTCAGATGCCAAGTCCCCCTGTACCTTCTTCACCATGGCAAGACGGGCCTCTAAAAGGTTAGGAGCACATTTCATTGCATCCTAATGAACCTTGTCTATGCAACTTGGGTGGTCTGCGCTTCAGTTGTGATAGGTTAAAATTATATGCTCTTAAAGGGTTTTGAAAAAATTGCCATGTATTGTTCCTTCCTAAACTTACAGTTCTATATTTCCTGGGAAACATAGAAGTTGCACACGTGCATTTTACTTTACCATGTGCCTGTATTCACAGAGAAGTTGTGATTCAGGATTCACATGCAGAGTTATTGCTTCAGTATAGACCCCTGTTCATTGATCTATTTAATCTTTCCTCTGCCAATTAATCTTCTGTAACATTGATGTGGAGGATTTCTGAAGTGAGCCAACTGCTCGAATAGCCACTCTAATTCCTATAAAGCTGAGAAGAATGTTTGATTTCAACGATATTTTTACACCAATGTGATTTCTCAATTTACAGATAAATCTAAGGTTTAGACATGCTTTCCCTGCAGCCAATGATGTTCAACTTCAGCATCAAGAGTCCCAAATCAACGACAATGTTGAAAATAAAGAAGCCAAACAGGTATGCTAATCATCATTAACGGGCAGTAATAACAATAAATTAAAACCCAACTCACTAACATAAAACCTAGATAATTGCAGGATCATCTGAGACTAGTACCAATGAAAAGGAAAGGCAGAAGAGCTGGAGCGCCTCGTATGGACAATGAATACACTATGATTCCAGGCCATGTTTACCAGTCCTGGCTACAAAATACTTCAGATATTGTATCAAGAAGAGGAAGAAAGAGGAAGGTAGTGGCAATTATCAATTAATAAGCATTTCAAGTCTACACTGTACATAAGGTCATTATCGCTGGTCTTTTCGAAGTATAATTCTAATATGGCTTGCTTAGCTACAAAGTTTTTTGTTCTAGAAGCATGGTTACTAAGAACCCGCCGTCTAGGTGTGCACTACATTATATGAAACATACATGTTACAGGCACTCAAAGATTATATGATGTCTCCGAAGAAGATAGCCAGGCTAATGGATCTCCCATCAGTGCTGGTGATTGATGATACGCTTACAAAAGGAAATCTATATATCCAATATCCATCCCCTTTCCTGGAGGTCTGGCTAAGAACTGCTCAACCTCGCCATGACTCGCCTTCTGGTTAGAGCTTACTCATGCTCACTTTCTAGTTATTTCAGAGTGGAATTAAAGGGAATTTAGTATAACATGATTGTGTCATACAGAAAGGAACTTACCGCCACTGCCTCCCGAGCCATCTTCAACCTCGCCACCAGTAGGAATAAATAATCATGAACCAATGGGATACGTAAGTCTTGTAACTTGTCTTTTAATTCGCTTCCTGGATTTGAATATAGACTCTGAGGTTGCTGTCTACACTCCATTGAAGCCCAATGAAGATTTTTACAGTGGGGTTGGTTCGTCATCCCTTGGAGTTCCACCAGAGGTTCTGCGAGCCAATCTTGTTAACAATAACATATATACTGAATTTCTTAATGGGGGATCCAAAGATAGTGACATTGGCAATGGTTTAGGTCCAGCTATCCGCAAAGTGATGTTCACACCCGGAAACTCAGGCAAGACCACTAATTTCATGAAATTCACTTTCTTCTCGCATGATAAAAGATCTCGCATTTAGTAATACAGTCTAGTCGAATAAGTTTTGTTTTTTGGGAAACAACAGGAGATGATGTGAGATCCCTGTCAAGTTCAATTCCTGGAGAAGGACGGTTAGTAAATCTTGTAATAAGTGGAAATAGTTTGGTGTTAGAAATATAGAGTAATTATCATACAGGATGTTAGTATTATGTCCCGAGATCTGTGGACGGTCAGTGATGCCTTCTTCCCCATGAATCATGATGGCATTTAGTAGCTGAACCTTTATGAGTGAATCAATATTGACAGATCTAGCAAGCTAAAACACAGTGGAAGTAGCCTCGAACCAGTTGCTGAAGAAGTTCCACATGGTGATACATATTTCACACTATCAACCTTACCTGAAATGTGCGCAACACCAGAGCAAGGTATCCAATTTCATCCCTTCTCTCTCCATGCATTTCCTGTTACAACTGAACTCATTACTGTCAGCTGGAGTTTGTAAATTTCCCTTGCGTAATGGTTGTACAGATTTGCTGGTGGAAACTGTGCCCACACAAACTCAACCTCGGGTACTCAGTCATCCTATTGATAAGATGACCAACACTATCAGCAAGTATATTCTCCATGGATCTTCATAGAATTTCACCCAAGGTGATACATGTTGACCTGCAATGAAAGTCAAGCTATTTTTGCTTCTTGAACTTATTGGTCGCAGGGTGATGAAGACACATTTTGAATCAAAGGGAGCTCGGGAGGCCTTATCATTGAACAACCTAACAGCTGGGCTGGACAGAACTAGAGCAGCAAAGCTATTCTATCAGACTTGTGGTACGTTTTTGCATGCATCTTCTTTCTACCGGTCTAAAGAAACTTCTGGGAACGCATATACTCATATCAGTTTAATCATAAAAGTAATCTAATGCCATCACTTTTCCTGTCCTTGATGCAGTTCTTGCCACTCTTAGCCATGTGAGAGTCCAGCAGTTGGTTCCTTTTGGGGATATCCGCATCCTAAAAGGACCAAACATATGAAACTCAAGTTGCGATTTCTGTGATCCACTCTGCCATATAATCCTTATTGCGGGTTTGATTTATGCCTGTCAGTAGCTCCAGTTCAGATGAAGATAGAGTGATTAGTATGGTAGAAAACCTTTCCATTATTAAAAACCTTATTTGCTATGTAAAACCTTTGCTTCTCCCAACCCAAAACTTAATGAGGGGATTGCGTATTGCTAAAGAAATCTCATTAGTAGAAGCATTCATTGGTTGAATCCATAGGTAAGCTAGAGCATAGGATTTGTTCGTTTAAGAGGATATATCAATCCCATGTGGAAATGACATGTAGCAATTCATTACTGAAATAGTGGCTCATATATGCATGCATGAGCATGACAGCTTATCTTGTTCGGTTCATAAACAACTCGTGAGCTCCTATGTCTCTGCTTTGACATTTAGGTACGTCATCACTAATTCAATGAAATACAATTAGGAAAAAAGTGGTCTGATATATGGTGAAAATCATGAAATTCAAAAAGCAGTTTATAATTTAAGGGTCCCTAATCCTTCAAAAGGTAGCTCCTGGATGAGCTACAGAGCATTAGGGGGGCTGAAAATTGTGAGCCTCCCAGCTCAAAGTCTTGAGGGGCGGCTTGAATTAGAGCGGGTTCTACAGAAGTTGATCAGGGGTTGCAGGTCTGCCCAATGTGATGTGTCTAAACGGCTGAGGTTTGTCCGTGTCATGTCGTGGTAATTACGAGAGCCGCAGGATCTACTACTACTACTGGAGTCGGGATAATCTGTATTTGTAAGTTGTGATATGTTGGTCTCGTTCTGTGCCCTTATTGTTGTTGTACGCTAAGTCCCATGTTCCCCGTCCATTAAGCCAGCCAGCAGTTACCCTTTCTTAGCTTCAAAACAAGAGCCCAAATAATAAATAAATAAATAAATAAAAACAAAAGTAAACGTAGCAAGTTTCTTAGGACTTAATAAAGGAGTACTTAGACTTAGAGGTCCAAATTTTTGCAATTACGTCATCACCGAGTCACGCACGCTTGCCTTCTTCCAATGGCTCCTGAGGGAGTAGATTGCACTCCAGGTCAGATTGGTTTTAGGGGAAAGCAGTCCTGATTTCTTGTTTAAGGCGTGGTGTTTCACGTCATATGTTATGGTGAATTTGGTGTATTCGAGCTAACTAGAGCCACCTTATGCATTTTCCATTTATTCATACGAGTCTGCAGGTTTTTTTGTGCATGTCTCTTTCTCTACGCCATTGGTATTGTACATTTCAGAATACTAGTAATTGCACACGCAAATCAAACGCTAAGTTATTTTTTACTCAAATAATTATAATTCTAATTATTTTTTCTAAAATAAATAGTAGTAATAATGATTTTATTTTATTTTTTGTTCCTTACATAGTTTTTATATTATAATATTTCATCATAACTATTCTCATTTGTGTCATCCATTATAATAGATAGCTCATTAGGTTTCTGTTTAATATAAATGATAGTAACAACAATAATAATAACAACAACAATATAATGCAGAATATGCTAAAGGTAATACTTGTCTTAAAAAACTGATAGAAGTTTTTTTTATTTGTGGTGATAGAGTACTTATAAAATTACTTCATGGTATTTTTAATATCTTATCAAATATGTCAAACTTTCACTTATCAGTGTAAAATTTAAAATTAATGGTACACAATTTGTTAAGAAAAGATCTTAATTTAATATCTTAATAGTATTATGAATTTATAAATTTTATTAAAAGTTAAATTGGTAAATTTATCTTAAGTTCTATTCTTTACATTCAACAGGCTAATAATTAAAATAGAGATTTTATATTAGTTGGCTCAAACAAGCAAATAGATTTACCATTAATGTGTTATCATAACTTTGATTTTTTACTTACTCAAAAAGCTTAATTACCTTACTCTTGACTTTTAATTAAAATACACTCACCCCAAGGTTTCAAAATTTACACTTATCCTATATTTTATGGACGATTCAATGTGATTGTTCTAAAAATCATGGTAAAGTCATGATGTATGGCATTTATCTTTTTAGCTAATTAAGGCTTACCCATTGATTTAGAAATTATTCTCACATCACTAAAGTTTGAAAACATAGTCTTATCCATTTTTCTAATAATATAATTAATGAACCATGGGAAAATTAACTCATTAAATTATAATAATGTCTTAGTATGTGAAAGGAAAACTAATAACTTATAATTTAAGGTTTAGTCATTTATATATCTTTGCACTTTTTATTACACACACACACACACACACATACATATATTAAGTTGGACTTTTAAGTTCTGATAAAAATATTTCAACTTTAGAAAATAAATAAATTGATAAATGTTATGTTTTTAGGCATGTTTAATAGTCATATAAATTAAACACAAGTCTATTTTAAATTTAAGAGTATAAAAAATTAATAAAAGTTTATGTTTAAGGACATGTCTAAAAATATATATATAATTTAATTAAGGTTATATTTGTTATAAAAGTTTAACTTATTATGGCTATTTAAGATTTTTCCATTAAAAGTTATACTTGATATATAAATTTAAGTAAATGTAGTAAAGCTAAAAAAATAATAGCCATTTAGATTCCTTTTTTTTATTTTTTAGAAGTACACATGGGACTTCTATTTTTTGTCTTTTTCCCTTTTAAATTTCTAGTGTTAATTATACCTTTAATAAATATACAACACCAAATTTAATTCGGGCCTTATTACAAAACAAGACACCACATAAGTTAAGGGTATGAAAATAAAAATTTTGTCATTTTCATACTTTTTCTAATACTGATAATAGAACTCCACATTCCATGAAAGTATAATGTTTATAATAAAATCAAAATCATTATAACTACTAAACAACTAACATACATGTAAAATAAAGACCTTAATTTTTTACTCTCTTTGTGGGAAAATTAGTAATTTAACACAATAAAAGCTGTATACTCTCTCAATATATGTCATAAAAATTTATTAATATTTTTTAGGTAGATACTAGTGTTAGGGTGGAAAAATATTTATAATTAAGCAATAAAGGTCTTAACTATACTTTCAGTGTATATCAAATGGTTCTTGTCATATAAAATTAACTTGTAAGAAAAGAATTGAAGTATAGAACAACAACCCAAAAAAGCTTAAACCTAAGATAAAGATCTGTTCATTTAGTATTAAGGTAGATTAATCTAAATATGTTTTTGTGGCTTTTTAGTCTGAAATCAATATTATCTAAAAGTAATACCATATAATAATAATAATAATAATAATAATAATAATCCATTGAATAAAATTTTATAGTGTAATTGAATTTAAATTATTTTTATCTTGAATGATTAAAAAATTCATAACAATTACGATGAAAATTTTATTAAAGAAATTATTATATATATAATTAGTTTTCAAATGAAATTAGTTTCATATGAAAAATCCCATAAAATTAAAAAAAAATCATTTTGGATTAATCAACTTCAAACAATTTCCATCTATTTTTTTTTTCAAATGTATCATTTAAACCCTAAAATATAAAGTTAAAGTATTCATGAATTCCTATACTCTCTAATAAGTGGACCAAATCAACCGTAGCTCTAATTATAAATAGAATTAAAATTTTAGTTTTTTTTTATTATTTTGTTTAATGTATATTATAAGTTTTAAGTATTATTATTATTATTATTATTATTATTATTTATATTATTATTGTTGTTGTTGTTGTTGTTGTCGTTATTGTTGTTGTTATTATTATTATTATACTCTCTCTATCATAAGTTATTTGCAACATTCCAGGTTTTTTATTTAAGTTTGAATTAAGTTTATTTATCTTAATATTTTCTATAAAAAACTTAAAAATTTATATTTATAAATTAAAAGCTTTTACTTTTTAAAAAAAAAATCTTAGCAAATATTAGTATAAATAAGCTTAAGTCAAACTTAATAAAAAACTAAAATGATTCAAAGAACTTCAGATGGAGGTAGTAGTTTGAATGGAAAGTGAAGGAAAGATGAAATTAATTGGCCCTAAACAAATGTTCATAAGCATTTATAAAAAAAAAAAAATTAGGGCATATTTTTTAAATTTAACTAAATTTAGTGGTTAAAGTAAATATTTTCTAAAAAATTGAAGTGTAATGCCACTTTGATACAACTTGTAAGATTTTATTAGCTCTAGAAAAATAATAAAAATAAAAACAGTACTTTAATATTATTTAGTATAGAAAAAGAGTTAGTTTTTAGGAATAAACGTTTGTGTTCCAACATTAAAAAGGATGACCATGTGAGAAATTAATTCTTATAATTTTTTCAATGTTTGCTACAATAATAAGTCTTTTATTTTTTTCATAATATGTGCATGAGTCATACATGAATTACTATGATTGCTCTAAGATGAACCAATACCTAAGCTTTCAAAGTATATACTTCCAAGTTGGAAAAGAAAAAATTAATTGACAAAAAATTATATTCAAAGCATTTTTTGTAGTATAACAAACTTAGGCCATACTTGTTAAAATTAAAGTTTAGTAGTCAAAGTAAGTTAAGTAGTCAAAATAATAAATTTCCCAAAAACTAAATGCTAAACGCATCTCATTTTGTATTTTTTTTCTCTCTCTTTTTATATTTTCTACTATTTTTAATACTACTAAATATCTAATTAAATAAGCAACCATATATTTAGATCTTTGTAAGTGGATTCTTTTTTCCCCTCTTTTTAGAGTCCTAATAGACAATATAAAATCTGTATATTATTGGAAGAGTAAACAAACTTATAACTTTAGGGCAAAGGAAAAATTATAGATGAACTATTATAAAGTGTTCGCTTACATAAATTTTTAATATATATTTTTTATACCTAAAAATGAGCCAAGTAGTTTCAACTTAAGTCGACTTAATTCAAAATGACTTATTTTTATATTTATATTTTTTTTACATTTAACCAATTTCATTTAAAAGCTAATATTATGTAGATGTAACAGTCTATTTCAAAGTAAATTTTCATGATGTTATTAAATTTTTATGATTTTTTTATTTTTAGGTATTAAAAAATAAAAATTCATAAACAATAATAAGATTATAAAAATTATATTTTTAATGGATTGTTATGTTATATAATATTAAATTCTAAATAAAATTAGTTTTGGACAAAAAAATGTAACAATAAAAATAAGTCATTTTAGATTAAGTTAACTTAAGTTAAAATGAATTTAATTTTTTAATATGCAATAATCATAGATATTCATGTGAAACTTTAGCATGAGTTTTTAAAATTATAAAACAATCACTTACATAAATTTTCAATATGCAATACTTGTAGATATTTATCTGAAAGTTTAACATGAGTTTTACCATATAATAAGCTTTCATAGTATATACTCATTTAAGTTGTAAAACAAAATAATTGACAAAAAATTCATATTCAAGGATACCTTTTTATAGTAGTACTGTAACATCCCCATATCCTATATGGGAGAAATGTGATAAGCTTCATGTAGATATATGGGCTCAAGTTCCAAAGAATAAGCATTTAGAATTTATCTTTTTTTATAAAGGATAATTCATGTGGAGTGGACAGACATTCCGCTGACCGGTTCTAGGCTTGGGTTGTCGCAAATGGTATCAGAGCCAACCCTGGATCATAATGATGTGGCACATTGGGCCAGTTGGACTGATCTTGGATTAGATAGGTTACTTGGTTGGAGGTTAAGTAATCCGATTAGAAAAGTTACTAACCCAATGAACCAAGTAATATGAGTGACCTTAACGGAGACATTGGTTCATAAAGAGGGGGGGGGGGAAGGGAGGAGGAGTTTGTAACACCCTCATATCTCACATATGTAGGATGCGTTATGTGGATATATAGGCTTAAGTTTCAGAGCATAAGCACCTTGTGGGCAGATATTCCGTTAACTAGTTCTAGACTTGGGTCATCACAAGTACAAATTTTAGCATAAGTTTTACTATATATTTAAATATTTCAAATAAAAGATTTATCTATAAAGGTTTTTGAAATGCTAAGTTGAAATTTTTTTTTTTTAAATATTTAGTTGTACAAACTTTAACATGAACTTTACCATATGTTTAAGTTTTTTATTCAAATAAAAATTTGGCTATGAATGTTTTTGAAATAAAAATTTGAAATATTAAGTTTATAAAATACTTACTTAAGGTATTATTTGATACTAATATAGAACCACAGGCTACATGTTTGAGGCAAAAAAAAAATGTTTCAGGTGAGATTAATGCAAAAAAGAATTGCATATAACACGTAATTTTGTAATATAGAATAAAGGGCGGCCAAGTTTGTAGCAAAAGATAAAATTTAGTGGTAATTTAAATGTTTCTTTTAGTGTTCTAGTGCTAATATAACTTCAATTAAATATATAATGATAAAATTAAGTTTTATTAAATGAATAAAATATCTTATAAGTAAAAAAGTTGTCAATATTTATACATTTTAAGTTAAAATTTTTAGTTTTATAAAGTACCTTAGTTGCATCCATTAATTAGTCCCCTATAATCCTGAACAATCTATTTTATTATTGCTCAGTTTGGATTTTGCTGCATGTTGATGGGAGGAATGATGCAATTATAACAAACATACGGATAAAATTTAGTTGAAACTTAAAGATTTCTTTTAGTGCTAGTATAATTCCAATTAAATAGATAATGATAAAATTATGTTTCATTAAAAGAATAAAATATCTTATAACAAAAGGATAAAAAAATCATTCAACATTTATGTATCTTCGTACTTTTTATAATATAAAATGCTTGTGTATGTTACATACTTATACGTCCACATTAGAAAAATTCGATGACGATTTTCTTTGTTTGGGGACCAAGAGATGGATGTTATGAATGAGTAAGCTTGCTTAGATTACTGTTTAAGTTTTGTGAGTCGGATCATAAGATACAAGTTTAGAAGGGAGCAGCAATTTGGTAGAATAGAGCAGGGATAAGATGAAACTTGAGAAAGGAGAATTGATGTGCTAATTGCCCAAGAGTAACTATGTGATCATGGGCTAGGGTACGCAACATAACCCCCTGGCATAACTCCTAATTTTAATTATTTATGAAACTATCGTCGTAATTCAAATTCTTATAAATTGTAAAAATATGATAATGCCACCGCACAATAATTTTTGTTAAGTTATTTGTTTCCTATTTTCTTCTTCTAGTTCTGTTAATGATTATATTTGTTTGTTTGCAAGATATACATGTTACTTTTGTGATTTAATAGCCTATTACTTTCTACTTTCTTTTTCTTCATATTCTCACACATTATATATATTTTCTTGTTCCTTTATAGTTTTCTATTGTTTTATATATATCTCATGTCTATATGCAAGATACATCTTCTTATTACTAGTACACATATTCTACTTGTTTCGTTATTTATTTTTCATGTTCTTCTACTAATTACAATCGTTCCCATTTTGAATCTTCATGTTCTTCTACTTGTTTTTCTTTTTCATCTTTCCTTTTTAGTGTGCTGTTGCTAATTATATCTCCACTAAATGTACAAAACCAAATTCAGGTTTCATTAAACGAACAAATAAATAAACTTAAGGTGAAAAAAATGGTACAACATTTTGACACTTCTATACTTTTTTGTAATATATACACACATACATATGTGTATATACCAATAATATGTAGATATATCCCTCAAAAAGAAATAATAAGTAGATATAGATATATAATCTCAGAACTAGTAGGCCTTAGCTCCAAGACTTCCTAATTCCTGTACAGTTGTTGTCACTGTTGACAAGCTCTACCAAGCCGAGTAACCAAAGCAAGGACCAAGGCGCAAGAAAACTCCTTCCAAGCTCACCAAATCTAGAGTTAATAATTCACACATTCATACATACGAAAACAATTCAGACATCACCATCAGCTTTTCTATTCATTATCTAAGTTCAACAACATCATGCCGCTGGCCCACTCCAATGAAAACGACTCAGTCGCATTCCCTCGCCGGCAGCCACCTTTTTTTTTTTTTTGGGAACCGCCGCCGTGAACAAATCAGACCATCTAAAAAGAGAGAAATCGCACAAAATCCCCATCAAGATCTCCTAAATGCACCATTATGTCCCGTGTACATACTTTGTAATTTCTTAAAAACAAGTTTTATTACAAATACAAGTAAGTTATACAATGTAAAGAATACTGTATGTTATAATCTTCTAAATATCAATAAGCTTATATGGACGAATTTGGAAGAGGTTCTCGTTTCAGTGCCTAATAGTACTCAGGATATTAGTTTTTATCTATCAATAATAAAAAAACCCTAGATATACCAAAAAGGGCATCTACATTTACCCATCTAAAATATAAATTCCGGAGTTTTTTCAACAAAAAAAAAAAAGTACGATTTATTCTATAAAAAAAGTTTCTAGAGATGGACTACAAAATACAGTGTGGCCGGCGAAACAACTGTAGCATTTAAAGATAAAAGGTACAGAATGTATTTCCTAGAAGGGACTTAGGAGCTTCTGCGGTAATTTGCTTGGGACGAGAACGGGACTCTGCGTTCTGGTCTGTATGCAGGTTGAGTTGAGTGGACGCGTTTGCAAAGGAAGCCAAACAATACTTGTTTTTAAATTATTTTCTTCTGCCTTTGCATTGTTAGTGTTAATACCTATTCAACTCAGTATCACCCAGCTCCTTCCGTGTTTGAACTGGCTAAAAATTTCGTTCCCATGTTCGGTCGACCTGATCCCTGATCAGAATAACCATGGGGAATAACTGGGCAGGCGTAAAGTGGAAAAAGATTGGAGCTTTTCTGCTGGGTTTGTTTTTCTGCCAGAGTTTGGCTTGCTGGTGTTTGAATGAAGAAGGTATGTGATTTTCCGTTTGATTATCGGGAAAGTTTATGGAGGGGAAAAGGAGGAGAGGAAATTGAAGTGAACTTTTGTTTCTGGAGTGCAGGATTGGCGCTGTTGAGGTTGAGGGAGAGAGTGGTGAATGATCCGTCTGGTGCTTTGTCGAGTTGGAGAGTTGACGATGGAGAGATTGATCCGTGTTCGTGGTTTGGAGTTGAGTGTTGTGATGGAAAAGTCGTGGTTTTGTGAGTATCTTTGTTCTGTTTTTTTATTGTTCATTCATTTTCTTGGGATTTTATATCGTGAATCTAAGAAATATTGGTTGCTAAAGATTTTGGAGGTTTTAACATGTTATGTAAGTCGTGAAATTTTCTTTTGGACCTGCTAGTTATAATCTGCAGAAGTTACCTTACTTGTTGTTTGATAATCATGATTTAAGGCTGATTATGGAAACCCAGAAGATGGAACCAGGATGAGGAACTTGGAATATTTAGTACTTCTTTCTCTCTCTTAGACCACCTTTCACCAAGTTCTTGTGATATGGTCAATCAACTAAACCTTAATCCAAACTAGTTGGGCTTGGCTTCCTAAATCTTGTGCCTAGCAGGATCCATGTTATGGAAGTGCCTAGTCCCTCCCCTTATCCATGCTTGGGACATGCTACTATAAACGCATAGGCCTAGTTATATGCATGTGAATACATTGACATGAAAGTCATTGCTTGATTGAGGTTGCAATGAAAACACTGTTACAGTGATATAATTACCGTGTATGACCATGTTGCCTGCCTGACTTTGTACTGTAATCAAATATCTAATTGAAGTCATGGAATTTGCAGGGATCTGAGGGATCTTTGTCTTGAAGGTTCGTTGGCACCTGAGCTTGGAACTTTGGTCCATGTGAGGTCTATGTAAGCATTGCTGAACAGTTAGTTTTATCCTAAAGATTCTAGACCAGCTTCTTATTTGGGGTTCTAAAGCCTGCCTATTATGTTTTATGCTACACATCATAGTGAAAGTTTCTTTATGTAGAATTGTGCGGAACAACACTTTTAGTGGAACCATCCCTGAAGAGATTGGAGTCCTCAAGGAGCTGGAGGTGTTGGATTTAGGATACAATAATTTTAGCGGGCCACTTCCCTATAACCTTGGAAGCAATTTATCACTGACTATCCTGTAAGTTTGATGTTTAACAACTTGAGTTCATACTGCAATGAGCTTTTTTTCTTTTCTTTTCTTGTTGATTTTTCGTTTCTCCTTGCTAACTTTTTTTGTTCCCAATTGCAGTTTATTGGACAACAATGAGCTCCTTAGTGGCTTCTCTCATGAAGTGTATGAACTTCAGAAATTTTCTGAAACTCAAGTGGATGAAAACCTGCTTTCCCATGCCACTCCATCATCTTGCATTGCAAGATCTATTTCCTGGTATTACGGTACATTAGTTTTAAGCTATTCTTGTGTTCTCATTTAGTTAGGCCAAAAATGAGTTTCCCAAAAGCTGTTAGTTGTGTAATACTGTGCATGGTCTCAGGAATCTGTCCAATAATTTCTTTAATGTTTCTTGATAACTTCTCCTTTGGAAAATTTGAAACCATAGACTGAGCTCTGATTTCTTGTTTCCAAGACTGTTGAACTGGATGGTGTTTCTTACGCTTATGCAATTAAGTATGGGATTAAGGCCTTTGTATTCTCCCTGACCTTCTATTTTATTATTTTTCTGTTACAATTTTTTTTTCTTTTTAAGAGAAAAAGCAATAGAAACTTTTTCTGGACTATTACTCTCCCTGATCCGTTATAGTGTATCTGATTAGTTTGCTTCTGTATCTTTTAGGAGAGCTGCCAGAAGTGAACATTCGGTCCAGAGAAGATTGCTTCAAGCCACAGCTCCCCCTCCAGCGAAGGCCCAACAAAACCCACCATTTTTATCTTATGAAAATTCACAATGGTTTCCTTTTTTCAACCCACCCAATAAATCTGATTTAGCTCCAGCACCTCTGCCACCAGCATCTGCTGAGCCTTCAAATAATAATACTGGCCTTGCCCCAGACATTCCTGCTTCTCCACCTTCACTTTCTAGTCCTTTTCCTACCTCTCCTGAAAGTAACACGTCACATAACAGTTCCAGCTCGAATAAGAAACTTGTAATATTAGCTGCAGCCTTAGGGGGTGGTGTACTCCTCCTCCTGGTTCTCGTCATATATCTGTTCCAAAGCAACAGAGTATCTACTGTCAAACCGTGGGCCACTGGACTTAGTGGGCAACTTCAGAAAGCTTTTGTTACTGGTAATATTTCTTTCATGCTGAAAAGTTGGTCCATATAAGACATGCATAGTTTGGTAAAATTTTGACTTCATTTTTTAATGATTGTATGTTTCCTTGATATTCCAGGTGTGCCAAAGCTGAAGAGATTAGAACTTGTTGCAGCTTGTGAAGATTTCAGCAATGTAATTGGTACTTCATCGATTGGTGCAGTGTACAAAGGAACATTATCTACTGGTGTTGAGATAGCTGTTGTATCAGTTGGTGTGGCATCTGCCAAAGATTGGTCCAGAAACTTAGAAGCACAGTTCAGAAAGAAGGTATTTTGTTGACGAGTTACCATTGCATATCCAAGTTTGGTGTGTTTACAAAGCTTACCTTTTCCTGTTTACGTGCTTTCAGATTGATACCTTATCGAAAATTAACCACAAGAATTTTGTCAATCTCCTTGGGTACTGTGAGGAAGATGAGCCCTTTACTCGAATGCTGGTTTTTGAATATGCTCCAAATGGGACACTCTTCGAGCATTTACACAGTAAGCAACTTTTTCTTATTGCTGGCTCCCTAAAAACAAACCAATTGCCCTTTTGTTGGAATCCTGCACTTTATGCTGATTGTACTTCATCCGAATGTAGATAAGATCAATCATCGAGGGTTTTCACATGCATCCCTTTGTTAGTTATTGAACTGGCAATGTTTCAAGATTAGAAGTTTCTTATGATAGAAAGTTTTTATCTTCTTGTTTAGCGTTCGCTGAGCAATTCTTTTCAAACTGGTCTTGCAGTTAAAGAATCTGAGCACTTGGATTGGGGAGCACGACTTAGAATCGCGATGGGCATAGCTTATTGCCTGGAACACCTGCATCAGCTGGATCCGCCCATAGCCCACAACAACCTGTCATCCTCCTGTATCAATCTGACCGAGGACTATGCGGCAAAAGTATCACATCTGAGCTTCTGGAGTGAGACAGTTGGAGCTGAAAGACAAGCTGCTGGGAAGCAGCTTTCAGACACTCCATCAGCAAGCCCAACAAGTAATGTATATGACTTTGGCGCCCTACTATTTGAGACAGTAACAGGTAGGATGCCGTACTCAGTGGATGATGAACTGCCTGAAGGCTGGGCATCAGACTATCTAAGAAATGATCAACAACTCAAACAAATGGTGGATCCGACTTTAAAATCTTTCGATGAGCAACAGCTGGACAAAATCGAGGACATCATAAAATCTTGTGTTCACCCCAATCCTCTGCAGAGACCGACAATGAAAGATGTAGCAGCAAGATTGAGAGCGATAACTGCAGTCACCCCGGATGTAGCTGTCCCTAGAGGCTCTTCTCTTTGGTGGGCAGAGATTGAGATACTGTCCACTGATGCAAGCTAAGGAAATGAGAAATTTCCTCCTGTAAATATGTTAAGGAAAGGAAATTTCTCTTCTATTTTCCTTTAGACAGAACGCCTCTACCACCACTTGTGTTTATTACAGGGTGAAGAGAACAAGCAGTTGGATATATCTGAGGGTGGTGAAGTTCTACATAGTTTTGGTCGTGAAGAAAAATATTTGTGAATGAAGAAAGGGGGGATTCAATGACAGATTACAATTGTTTAATAGCTAAGTGGCCTTCATGTAATACTAATAACCAATGATTACGGTTTGAAGTCGTTGACATGGAGCTTTAGTTGCATCCACGTTCACTAATAATTTAAAAGGGAAAAATAAAATAAAATCAAGCTACACAAAATCTGTCAACTACCAAAACTATAAGTATCTTTCCAACCAAAACTCGACTCATTGCGCAGAATAGCTACTTCCAATACGAAATGGCATGCAACCGCGTGGCTTTCTTCTTCTTCATCTCCTCCCTCTTGCTTCTCCAAATGGCCTTACCATCTGCAGTTGCCACCCTGCCAGAAACAATGGCAGAGGTGGTTGTGGAAGGAATGGTGTACTGCCAAGCCTGTGATAGCAACGGGAATTGGTCTTTGGCGAATGCTGAGCCGATTCCCTTTGCTACAGTCAGTGTCATCTGCAAAAACCATATGGATCAAGTGAGCTTCTACAAGGCCTACCAAACAGACCAAAACGGCTACTTCTACGCACCCCTTCATGGATTCAAGATGAGCCACCCTTTCCTGGACCATCCCCTTCACGGTTGCCATGTGAAGCTTGTTTCTTCCCCCCTTGAGACTTGCACCCGTCTCTCCAATCTCAACTATGGAATGTATGGTTGCCCTCTTCACTACGAGAACAAGCGGCTGCGGGGGAGGAACTACCAGGCTGTGGTCTATGGTGCCGGTCCCTTGGCTTTCCTGTCAGCAGAATGTCCCAGCACTCCCCAAGAATGAACGTGATTGCTTCTGAACTAGCCCTTCGGTTTCTGTTTGGTGCCTGTTCTTTGTTTCATGCTACTGTTCAGTTTGTTATAAAAATGTTTCCTGTTCTTTTTCATTAGAACAATATGAGAACATTTTGTAACATGGTCATCACATTTGACCTTTCTTCTCAATTACCACTCATTTTAGCTATTGCAGTGGTAGTTCATATATCATGGATGGACTTCAAAAGGTTACAACGAAGACATGTTCATTAAGTTCTGGCCAATTCGTTTTCCATTTTTAAAGAAAATATATGCTCAATTGTTGTCCCAAGTCCTTTACAACATTCATTATTTAGCAATTAATTTATAGTTTTTTATTTTCAAAATTTTGGTATATAAAAAAATTAATATTACACCGGTATAAAGTTTGAATAAATTTAATACCAACCAATTTGAAAGTTAATATTTACACTTGTCTAAAGTTTGAATAAATTTATTTTTAGGAAATAATTAAATTTTTATGAAAATCTTAACTTAAAAACCTTAAAATTAAAAAAAATTAATGAAAAAATACTTGTTTTTTGTAAAAATATTTTAAAAATACCTTCTAGAGTACTCCTCAAAGTATAGGATATCAATAAATGCATAATTTATGTAAATGTATAAACTCATTTTCAGGATTATTTAAGAACTTTAGATAAGTATAGAGAGAAAGGGAGATGTAATTCTCACAAAAGAACTTTAACTTCTTGTGTAGCTCATTGCTTGTTTCTTTGATGGGTAAGGAATTAAGTACCGCATTCAAAGTTCAAACGGCTTGGCTGATCTACTTTACGAAGTTCACAGTTCAGGGGCTGATTTGCAACTACTTCAAGTTCATAAGTGTCCTAGTTTCACAAGTTTAGAGTCTAAAGATGTATTTAGCCCTTCGAGTACACCTTCGGCCTTCGAAGACACTCGTTCGTCGGCTTTAAAGATTTTTTGAGCAGAGGAAAGATGAACAAGGGAAAGGGTGTGGGAGTGGGAACCGGAGCAGCGAGCGGACCAACCGTCGCGGCTGCGGCTGCGCAGAAGCAGAAAACAATGATGCAGAGGGTGGAGACCGACATCGCTAGTATTGTCGACAATTTCACCCATCTTTGTCAATGTCTCTCGTGTACTCTCTCTCTCTCTCTCGCTCTCTCTCGCTGTCTCTTCCCCCATTTATTGGAATCTCAGTTCTTATCTCCTGTGACCCTTTTGTTAGATGCTCCTTATTTTAGAATTATCTTAATTACAAAGTGAATGATTGATAGCTATTTGATTTGACTTCTAGGTTTTTTGGGGTCTTCTGACAGAATTAGTCGGCTTACTTGATTCATATGATTTTTGGTAACATCTTCATGAGAAATCAAATATCATTAATATCGTAGAAAAGTTTAGGCTGCTTTTGTGCGGTTGAACTCATTTTGCCTTCAGATTGCAAGAACCGATGAGTGAGGAGACTATAGAAATCGAAAAAACTGAATTACTTAACCCATATATGTCCAGCCCCATCTAGCCTCACTGAAGCAACCACCGAATCGGACCTAAAAAACCAATGGGCAACCATCGAATCCAATGAAATAATTCATGTTGACCAAAAAGATTACCAAGAAAGAAAATGAAAAAGAGAAATTTCGTGAATTACCAAGAAAGAAGAAAGTGTCGGGTCCGGAGGGTGAGCAATGAACCATGAACTGGTTTAGCCTCCTCTAGCACGCTCTTTACGTGTTCGACGAAATGCCCCAATGAAACCATGTCTCCTTCATCGTCGGCCACTGTCGGCCATCGTCCAGGCCTCCAACTGGTGTTGCCACGTCCGTGTTCGAGCTACCAATCGGCGTCCAGAACTCTCTGGTGGGACTTTCCACTAATGGTGAAATTGGGAATGCCACTAAAGCGCCACCGCCGGGAGAGTGACGATAAGAGGTAAAGAAACAAATGTAAGGACCAACATAAAGCCGTCTCTGATTTCGTAGACGAGATTGCGAAAGAGCAGCAGTAGAAAATTGAGAGCGGTGGAAATGACGTTGGGGAGGAGGATGAGATTGGAGCAAGCAGGACTAAAGCTTGGCAAGCAAAGGCTTAAGCTTCGACTTGCATACCACCTGTTCGATGAATTTTCTCATCCAGTTCTTGTCATACAAAATTCAAGGACCAATATGCATCAATGAATATAGTTCATACATAAATGTTGTAATTTACAAATGAAAATGATTATTACGTAACTTTTTTTATTTTTATTATTCAACAGATGTAATAGAATATTCTTAAAAAAAGAAATATTCTCTCCGTTTGATTTATAAGTGATCAATAAAGGTGTTCAAAGCGGCAGGTCGGGACCAGCTCAGGTCAAACCTGGCTCAGCCCGGGCCTAGATAAAGCACGGAAAAGGGAGGGGCAATTATGGGCATAAGGGAAAATGAGGCTTGAAGTGGGCTTAGCACAGCCCAATTTGAAATTGGGCTCGACCTGGTTTGGTCCCAACGGTCAATGCTCCAACAACTACTGATTCACCAAAAAGGCATAATACACTGTAGGTCCCTTTAATGGCCAGCAGTATTTTTTTTGCCCTCCCAACAATTATATTCTAAGGGCTTTTTAGTTAAAAAAAAAATCTTCCTTATAAATAAGGAGATCATTTCCACCATTCATTCACATCAATCTTAACAATCTCTTCATTTCTTATAATACATTCTCTCATGCTTTTTAGGCTCTCAACTTTATTTCCTTCATTTTTTCTTAATCATTCCTTAATTACCTCCAAAGTTTTTCATCTTCTCAATTTATTCTCACACAAGCTCTTCATCCTGCACAAGTTTGAGGTCTTTTTTTCTTGCCATTTCTCGATCGTCGACTCGTGGGGCTTAAATCCAACAAAACCAACGATCACAAGCAATTCAATATGGCTCAATACGACTTGGGGCTCGATAATCAACTTTCTGATGATGATATTGAGGAGATGGAGGTAAAACCAGCAGAGAATTTTGGTGGAGGAGATGATTGTCAACCAACCCCAACAAGTCATCAACCTGAAGTTCAAACATAAGGTAAGACGTTGAGGCTTAACCCATGAGTTTGGGAGTATTTTGACCAAATTTTTGAGAAAGATGGTTATGGCAACGATGCAAGGTTCACGAATTGCAAATATTGTAAGACAAAACTCACACACAAGAAGAACTCCGACACGGGAACACTCAAACGGCACATGGAACATAAGCATCCAAATCTTTATCCGAAGGCAGCTGCTAGTACCAGTGGTCAAACACAGCTTAGGAGCACTGCTGGTGGATCATGCATTTTTAGATTTAATCAATAAAATTGTAGAGAATGCATGATAAAATGGATGATGTTGACTGAAAAGCCATTTAGACAAGTTGAAGATAGACACTTATAAAATTGAATTAAATCACAATTAAACTCTGCTTTTAAAATAACATATAGGAATACTGCTAGAAATGAGACATTTAAAGTTTATGAAGCCGGTAAATCAAATCTATAAGCATACTTTTCTGCTTTTAATCATTCTGTCTCATTTACTAGTGACATGTAGACTTCACCACTAGGAAAAAATTATTATTATATCACTGCACATTGGATTGATGATAGTTAGGTCATTCAAAAGTGTATCATTGCATTTAAGTGGATGGAGGTCAATCATACTAGTTGGAAAATATTCCAAGTTATTTCAGAAACTTTTAAATAGTTTTTTTTTGTCATAACAATGTTTTTAGTATAACATTTGATAATGTATCTAACAACGATGTCATGACTGAGATATTGATGGAATTAGTAGAACCTATCCGGGATGCCGCAGTTTTTTATATTAGATGTATATGTCACATTTTAAATTTAGCTGTCCAAAAAGGTCTTCAAGTTTTTAATACTGAAATTACTTCCATCCGGTAGGCAATCCATTATTTGAAGCCAAGGAACAAAGTTTTCAAAAAGTTTAAGGCATATTGTCTTGAAAAATGTCCTCGAATTTAGCTGGAAACGTTTTAAACTTGATTGTCTTACCCAATGAAACTCGACTTATAAGATGTTGATAGATGTGATGTCATTTACTGCATACATGACATGTTTTATAAGTGAAAGAAAAGAAAATGATTTTGATACAAGAGAAGTGAGATAAACTGTCAAAAGTGGCTATTGTGCTACAATATTTTTATGAGGTCACTGTTTTTTGCTCTGTTGTGTATTATCCCACATCTCACAAGGTTTAAATGCATTTGGTCAATATTGCATGGGTTTTTAACCAATATAAGGATGACAAGTTCTTAAAATACACAATTAAAACCATGAAAGACAGATGAATTTTATATTTCAGTGATATACCCCAAATCTATTTATTTGCATCTGCACTAAACCCGACTGTTAGAATCACAAGTATACAACAGCTACTTGAGGATTATTATAGTTTCTTATAAATGTCGCATATTTCTGTTCATGCTATAACTGCCACTGTTGATGAACAATTGTAGGAGTTATTTAAGATTTCTGTTGACTGGCATAAGGATAGGATAGGGAACAGTACTTCCTCTACCGTTAGGTGTTTATCATCGTCAGGCTTATTAGCATTCAATCCGGTCGAACAACTCCTCAAACAGCCTCATGCCATAGCCTTCGATCTTACTGAAGTGGACGCATACCTCAACTTGGTTTAGGAGAATAGTGAGACCGACATTCTAGGATGGTGGAAAGCAAAAAGTAACAAATTTCCAATACTCTCCATCATTACAAAAGAAGTTCTAGCTGTTCCTATCTCAACCACTGCATATGAGTTGGCTTTTAGCACCGAAAAACGTATAATTTCAGAGAAATGAGTAAGGTTATTACTGGTTGCAGTTAAGGTTTGTATATGCAACCGTGATTAGTGTCTTGCAGCATTAAGATTGCAAGACCACAAGAGTTCCGACGATGAAAACCCCGATGAGGTAGATACTCAAATCTATGGTTTGCTAATTATCTTCCTGCTTTGTATTTGATCTGATTTTGCAGTTCAGCACAGATCCTAGATTTTATTTTAATTTTAATTTTATAGAATGTTTTTCCATTAACTCATGAAAGGCCTGTTTTATGTTATGTAAGTGTCGTTTTACTTTAAAATTAATAAAATTTCACGCTGGTAGTAGTGTTTCACTCTTAAAACAAGTAGTTTTCAAATAATTTATGACAAAATCAAATATCAAATTTTAAAAATATAAAAAAAAATTAAAATTTTAAAATGGCGGGCTCAGGCCTGGCACGCCTTTAGCTAGGTCATGCCTAGGCCAAAGCCAGGCCGGGTTGGCCTGTCGAACACCTCTAGTCACTAGTTTGCCCATATTTAAAATTTTAGTGATAAATATTTATAATCAATGAAAACTGTAATGGTCTTTTTAACTGCAAAAACAAAAAAACAAAAAAGGCTCATTGTGTTCTTCTACCTACCACATTGTGATAAACACCTCCTTAATTTATACATAACGTATCTGGTTAATCATTTTTTTTTTTGGGTTTGCAAAAGGGAAATACCTGGGTTTCAAGATTCGAACACTTATTGATTTACTAGAACTTGGGTCATATCAGAACCTTGTACATTGTTTGTTTCTTCCAAGTAGAGCTAGAAGTCTTGGAATCTGAAAGTGATATTTTTTAGGTTAATGATCTACCGGTAAGAAATTCACAAGAAGCTTTCATGATGGAGATACGTGCTTCCAAAATGGTGAGAACTTGTTAAAAACTTCATTTGTAGTGTTTTGCTTGACAGTGTTGGTTTTTTATATCAATATGTTTGAACGTAATATGCAAGATACTTTAGAGGTTGTATCTGAAAAACTATATAATAGACCAACTACTATACTTGCATATTGGATTTCCAGATGCAGGATTCTAGGCCAAAAGAGCAATGAAGAGTTTTAGATATGCCTTTGAGATTTGTTCTTTCGGTTGTGGAAGGTTGTTTTTCACTCTGACATCTATGTAACTTAGAGTCTAAATGATCCTCACTTTATTTCCAGATAAAACTCCTCCATTGAGCTATTAAAGGTTATCAAGTCATGACTTGTTTTCATTATTTTCAATGATTATAGGTTCAGCCGGCTGATTGTCTCCTGAAGTTGGTGTCAGAACTGAAACAAACGACAATTTTTTCTGGATTTGCTTTTCTCAATGATCATGTAGAGCAGAGAAAAGATGAGTTTGACCAATAAGCAGAAAAAAATTGATTGAATGTTGGCCAGGATCGGTGAGGGGGCCTTTGCCTATCTAAAGGAACTTGAATCTCATTATTATTCCTCAACTGAGAGAACAATCCTACCATCGTAGACCTTGGGGAGAATGATGCCCTTTTCTCTCAGGCTGTGGAGATGTTGAAGGAAAAGAAGTGTCTGGTGAATTCGAACATGACATTGAGATTGATTATGCAGTATTGGTAAAAGTAGATGAAGACGACACTCCACATGTGGAGATTAACCTTGAACAAGAAGCAGTAACAAGAATCTCTCTATAATCACTGGATTGAGGATTGAGATGACAATTTGATCTCAAATGCTAAGGTCTTAAGGAGACTTAAATCAAATTTTTATGTATGAAAGTTCAATAAACCAGATATTGAATTTATTTTAATTGAAGCCAATAATTAATTAAAAAAATAAAATAAAATAAAATCCATGCTCTTAATTCACTGTCTTTCAAGATTATTTTAAAGCTTTGATAAGCGTTGGTCAAGAAACACATTTCGATGATTTTCCATGTGCTTTACATGGAAGAACTAAGTGTGTTGAGAAAACATAATATCGATGAACCAGGATTTGTCTTTGGCAAATTGTATAGTAACTTCTAATTCTATTACCTTAAATGTTAACTAATCGAGCTTGTCTTTTAGTTCGAGCTCAATAAGATTGGACTAAATAAGTCTCAAATCGAACTCTAGTTACTTGATAAAGGACTGAACCATTTACACCCCTATCTTAGAACCTCTGCTCCCTAAAACTGGTCAGCCTTGGAGGTCATTGCAAACATTATAGAATCCTCTCCAGAAAAGCATTTTTTTGCCCTCAACTCTTACTCACGTTCTTGTTCAGGATTTTCCTAATGTGAAAACACTGGACAGTGAATAGCTCGCATCTTTGTCTTTTCTTCAGAAGCTTATCATTAACAAGTGCCTTGCTCTTAGATCCATCTCAAGTAAGAATCTGCCAACTTCTCTCTCTCCCTCTCTCTCGTTGATTCAAGACTGCCCTTTGCTTAAACAATGGTGCAAGAAGGAAATAGGGGTAGATTAGCCTAAGATTGCTCATATCCCTTGCGTGGAGATTGATGATGAACCTATCGTATAGCCGTTGGCTAGATCATGTATATTGTATTCTTGCAAGTGTAGTTGTCTTTATATACTTTTACTATAGTGTGAGGGTAGTATTAAGAAGTACTCATAATTTTGTTGAATTGGACTTGTATACTTGAAATCGGCCATCCAACAACAGAAACAAAGTTTTGGCTCAGAAGGCAGAAGAAATATTCCCAAATCCTCAACCAGCCTATACAAAATTAACCGGCACCTTTCTTTTACTTGCTAGTTTCATATAGTTGAGTTCCAACCGTAGTTTTCTATGGAAGACCTTGCTCATGCACCATGCTTACATCTAATAGCCTTTTTGTGCTTCATTGGAGCTAAGTTTAATACAATACTGTAAAGGCTTCTTTCAAAAATGGAATAGATCGTTAAACTATCTATTGTAAGCTTGGAGAGAAAAAAAATAGTGGATAGTAGAACTATTGGAAACTTTTGTCAGCTCAGCCAATAAGTTATTTAAGTAAATGCATGAGTTTGGCCAAGCTGCCCACTTAATTTTGTGGGAGACCGAATGAAAGAGAAGCTAGCTTAGCTAGTTTGCTAAACTCATCGTCAATGACAACACCACCAAGTCATCAATAGTATCATTTTTTGAATGGCAATAACTAAGTCATCAATATCACCTTCAAACTACAAAGAGCCAATCCCAATTTATTGAAACTAAAGCATGTAGCTATGTGGTAACAAGGTAACATATTTCTTCTATTATGAGTCAATGCTCAAGATCTCACACTCATTTTCTTACTTTTAATTATAGCTTTCCTGTTAATTGGGGTTTAGCTCAATAAACATACAGACCATCATACCACGTGACCGGTCAAGTTTAAATCTTAGTTTGTGCAAAAAATTACATCTTTTTGTAGTCAATAAATGAGTTTAGGTTGGTGTGGTGAAATGTAGAATAGATTGGATTATAAAATATCTCTTATAATTTTTTTGTTGTATAACATTCTGAGTACAAAAAAAATTGTAGCTTCTTTTGCCATTTTCTCAGTACTTTCATTTACGTGAGTTTTTTGGGTAAGTTCTTCCTTCGTTGCCGCTCGTGGGAAGCTATAGGGCCAATTCGTTTTGTCTAAAGTCAACTAACTTTTTTTAACTTTTATATATTTTTTACCTAAAACCAATTTCATTTGAAAGTCAATGTTATATAGATGCAATAATCAATTTGAAAGTAAATTTTTAGGATGTTGTTAAATTTTTATGAATTTTTCTTTTTTAAGGCTTGAAACTAGAAAAATTCATAAAAATTTAATAAGATGATAAAAATTGTATTTTCAATTGATTATTGCAGCTACTTAATATTGGCTTTTAATTAAAAATAATTTCAAGTAAAAAAAATATAAGAATAAAAATAAGTCATTTTATAGTCAATTAACTAAAGTTAAAACGAATTGGGTGATAGCCTCTAGGGCATTGAGTGAGGCGATTTGCGATTCTGATGAGAATCAATTTTCGGACAGCACTTCCTTCCCGCTACCTGACAGATACAGAAGCATCATCCTTTTTTGTTGTTTTATTTTCTTGTTTTTTGTTCAACCAAAGGCCCATTTTTTGCCAAAAACCCAACTCAAAATCTTCGGTATATGCTCCCGGCATCTCCGTTTTATCCTCCCTCCCTTCCCTCCCTTCTCAGTTCTCTCCTCCTACGCTCTCCTCCTTTTCTGTTCCTTTTCTTTTCCTCTAGTTTTTCTTCACTTCTCTCACTAATGGCGGTCTCCAAAGCTACCCTCTTTAACCAGCGTTTTCTGTTCTCTTCGAACTCGAATAAAGCTACCATCTTCCCTTCTTTCACCACTCCCCATTCCAGCAATTCTCTCCCATTTCTTTCCTTCTCCTTATCGGTCTCGCCGCCGGGGCCGGGCAGTCCGGTTGCCCGAGTCTCCACCGCTCCGGTAGAGTATGCACCGCCGGCGCGGGACCCAGATTTCAATCAGGAGATTTCCCGCCTCAAGGCGCTGCGTTTGAAGCTGTCAAATTGCAGGACCCTTCAGCAGAAGGTTGGAGCCTTGGACTGCGATTCGCGAGTGAAGCATTTCTTTAGTGGGAAAGGTTTTGGGAGGGTTTTAGCCACGCTGGGCTTGGGAATAAAGGAAATGTTTTTGCTCAAGTGTTTGGTTGCAGCTGGGCAAGAGCATGTGTTAGAACTGGGTTTTGGGTTGACGGAGAGAGAGGAGGATGTGGTGAGGGTTTCCATGAAGAGTGCGCTTTATGCTCTCGTGGAAATGATTGAGAGATGGGATGTTCATGATGACAGGCATAAAGGTGGTGAAGGTCGGGGAAAGCATGAAAACGGCATTGTCTTGGAGGATGAGGAGGTTGAGGACTTCAACAGACTGTTGAAAATTTTGGGAGAAATGGAGGAGTTCTATGATTGCATTGGAGGAGTCCTTGGGTAATTTCTCTCCTTTTTTTAGTCATTGGGTAATTTCTCTCCTTTTTTTCTTAAATAAATTTGTTGTTGTTGTGATGTTGTTTTTGATTCCTTTGTTAATTAGCTTAACCTGGCTTCATCGACTAAAACACATTACCCAACAAACTTAACAGTAAGCATGCACATTTGGCGTTATATTATGTTGCTATGGAAAATGTTATGTATGGTTGCATCATTTTATTTACTGTCTTGTTTACTGATGCAACTTAACTGTAGCTATGGCAGTTTAAGCTTTTGGACGTTGTAAACTTGACCGAAATGTTGAAATTGAGTAGAAGAAGGTGAAATGGGCGCAGCTCTTCGAAGGAATGAGTTTTTTATTGACTGTTTAGTTGAGTGTTTTCTGAGCTCGGGGCTTCAGGGTAATTAATGGTCAAGGCCGTTTAGAGAATGAATAGTGCTCCATGTACTAATACTTTACAAAATTTTCTCTTACTAAAAATCTCTCAATCAATTAGTAGATAACTTCAATTTGAATGGGTCCCCTGCACAGAATTCTGCATCTGATCATTTTCACATCATTTAGTAAGAGAAATTTTTGTAACGGTGTTAGTAAGTTAAGCATTTTTCCTAGAGAATATACACTTTATTTGTTGAGTATGGTGTATGGACAGTGTTAAGGATCTGGATTCAGCATAGTGCCGACTGAATAACATGTGAAATGCTACTGGCTCTCTGGATACTTGACTTACCATGTTCAACGTGGCAGCTCATTCAATCTTCACCTATTAGTAACAACATTAATGGTTTTCTATTTATAATATTTTTTCCTTCTATGGAAACATCCTTTTCCTATGTATCTACTTTGTGGCTGGCAGCCTAATGATATCCGAAAGTAGTCTAGTTTAGGATGATTGGTTAGGATAATCAACTACAGCCAACGGTCATTTGAAATTGCTAGGCTTAGTATTAATGAGATTTGTCAAATGAGTTGTAAGTTAGTTTTCATATTCTTCATCCTCTAAGTCAAAGATGATACAGCTAACATGTTTTTGTCTAACCATTGAATCTGGTCCAAGGAGTAGCTAGTGCAGAAGTATGAAAGAAAGAATGACGAAGTAATAACATAAGCAGAAAATGCATAGTTGAAAATCAGGAAGGGTTTGACTGGGCTAGAAATTCTTGTTGTACTTCCCAACATTTTAGTGGCCAGTGAAGATGAATTTAGTATCTTAGTATTGTGCTTCAGAACTTGCACATACATGTTTAGTTCCTTTCCGGTTTTTGGGTCCTTGGTTTCATTAAAAATCATTTAGTTTTTATCGGATGAGGCTATTGGGTAAAACTAAAAATATAGCTTGGAGTAATACCCCTTTGCAGTTATCAGATAATGGTGCTGGAGCTTCTTTCGCAATCAACACTTGAGAGGCAGACTACAAATTTGTCTCAGCATATAAATGATTCAATGAAATGCCAGTTCCTAGAAATTCATGCTCCAACAGGACTTGACCTTTCTAAAAATACAGAGTATGCACTTCAAGCAGCTCTATGGGGAATTGAGGTTAGTTTTAGGGGTTCTGTAATCATGTTGTCAAAGAAGTCTGACAACTGATTCTTAAAAGACACAATCCTGTCTGTTTTAGGGTTTGCATAAGCTAGGTGAAATTTACCCACTTGGGGGCTCCGCAGACAGGCTGGGTTTGGTTGATTCAGAGACAGGTGAATGCCTTCCAGCTGCAATGCTTCCGTATGGTGGCCGTACATTATTAGAAGGTCTTATAAGAGATCTTCAGGTATGATATCCCTGCTCAGAAAGTTTCAAATATTTCTTATGCTTGTGATTTTTGACAAAGGAAACACAGTTCTCCAAGTTTTTGTTCCCCCTGTTCTCCAAGTTTTTTTCCCCCTTCCTCTTTTTGACCATTTCCAATTTACACTATTGATTATGATACTATGGATTTATCATTGCAAGGCTAGGGAGTATTTGTATTTCAAGCTGTATGGAAAACAATGCATCACCCCTGTTGCAATCATGACCAGTGCTGCCAAAAACAATCATAAACATATAACCTTGCTTTGTGAAAGACTTGGATGGTTTGGAAGAGGGAGATCAAATTTCAAACTTTTTGAGCAGGTTTGAATTGGGAAACTGACAGTGCATTCAACAGTACTAACATAGTTTTCTAACTAGTTGTTTGATTTCTGTTTTCCAGCCTCTAGTTCCTACTGCCCGAGCAGTTGATGGGCAATGGCTAGTCACAAAACCATTTGTTCCAGTATGCAAGCCAGGTGGTCATGGTGTGATATGGAAACTTGCTTATGACAACGGTGTCTTTCAATGGTTCTATGATCATGGGAGAAAAGGCGCCACTGTCCGTCAAGTCAGGTAATTAGTGTTATCTAACACATCACAAACACAGCGACTGGCTCTTTATCTTGGACTTGACTCAGAGGTTGGTGTGCAGTAATGTTGTGGCTGCAACAGATGTGACCTTATTTGCATTGGCAGGAATTGGTTTGCATCATAAAAAGGTGGTTCACTTATATGAAAAACATACTGATACTGTGACTATTATTCTTACTTTCCTGCATCTTGAAGTTAAATATAAAAGCCACTGAAGTGCACTAAATTTCCAATATTTCATATAACTTCAGCCATTGTCATGTTAGGCAGTCACAGGTGCTATTGAGTCACTGAGATGAGGAAGGGTAACAAAACCTGCACGGGTAACTCACTGTTATCAATCATCATATGTTGACAACTGGCTATAAAAACCTTAGCTAAATAATACCTGAGACATTTTCTCCCTGTTACATTGAAGAATACAGCAAATATTTATGGATTTGCTGAAAAAGTGTTAAGTACATTACTTCATTACGTACATTGATATGTATGAAAAGCATGTAAATATTGTAGGTACTACAAGTTGATAAAGGTGGTATTTGTAGGCTCAGTTGTGTCTTTCATTGCAACCAATTAGATGCACTAGATTTGCATGATGATCTTCTGTACTATACGGTAATGCAAAGCAACAACTTCCCATATGTCATGCATTCACATATAAATTGGCCACATTGTTCACATTATGGAGACAAATATGATTTATGTTCACATTGGATCTTCCACTGCTAATTTCTATTGTCCTTACTGATTCTCCCTTGTGACAGAAACTTGGATTTGCTTCTTGCAAGCGGAACCCTGGTGCTACTGAAGGAGTTAATGTTCTAATCGAAAAGAAGAATCTTGATGGCAAGTGGGCATATGGACTTTCATGTATAGAATATACAGAGTTTGACAGATTTGGAGCTACACGTGGCCTTTCTTTTCATAGTAGGTATGCAAAAAATATCTGCTTAGTTGTTTTTACTGCATTCCATGAGGCATTTCCTCTAAGTTCCATTATTGCTTCCTGGCTTGCCCAGCTGCTCCTTTACTCTGTTTTTCATGCATGATTTCCAGTATGTTTCTGCTCTGTGTCATTCCAATTTTATCGGATGTCCCCGAAGGGACTCCAGTATGTTTCTGCTATGTCTTAAATTTTTTTTTTCTTTTTATATATTGCATTCAAGTTCACAGGCTCAGTTCCCTGCCAATACCAACATATTGTACGTGGATCTGCCTTCAGCAGAATTGATTGGATCAGATAAAACTGAAAAGAGTTTACCAGGAATGGTTGTCAATGTAAAGAAAGCCATTTCATATGTGGATCCCTTTGGGAATGAGCATAGGTAATCTTGTTCTCTCATTTTTATACTGATTCCATTTTACTATTATAATGTTTTGGACCTCTGAAAAATGCTGTGTGCTATGATACAGAATAAAAACTAACTTTTCAGCTCTTAAAATTTGTTTAGTTTGCTCATCTAGTTCTAGTGTCTAAACTGGCCTTGAAATATTTGCTGTGGCTTCAATTTTGATATTTCTAGTACATTCACTCTTAAAACAAATTAATTTATGGATGAGCAGGTGGTATCTATAAATTCCAGGCAAATCTTTCAATAAGATAGTGTCAGGTCTTTAGCAGCATCAATCACTTAACTGCTGTTTGTGAAAATGGTTCTTTCCCTGACAGTTTTCTTGTTCCAGCATCTCTGGTGGCAGGTTAGAGTGCACAATGCAAAACATTGCAGACAGTTTTATGAACACATGTTCATGTAGATGTCACAGTGGTGTGGAAGGTATTGCTAGTTTCCTTCATAGAGCTCGCAATATTATCTATTGGGTTACAGGTCTTTGCTTGTTATTATCTTGTATACACTTATCTGCATTTTCTTGCATAAAATTGATCCGCAGACAATCTGGATACCTTTGTTGTCTACAACGAGCGAAGAAGGGTTACATCATCCGCTAAGAAGAAGAGAAAGCACCAAGGCATGTCTCTTAACCAGGTAGTTCTCTGTCTATTTTTGGGTTGGCACCATGGCTCTATTTTAATTTGCTATAGTGCCATCGTTCAGAAAATTTAGCTCGATTAGAGCTTTCAGAGAGGATACCTCACAGTTGGCTCATGCAACCTCCCTAAAAGTTATTAAGGATGAGAGCACTGTTGATCAATTGATTGATCCTTGCTTTGCTTATTGGGTTGATAAACTACTTAGAAATTGTAATACATCTTGTGTGTTATTGATGATCCTTTTTGGAATTTGGATCTGATAATTTTGTCGCTCTTTCTGAATCTTTATCTGAAAGTTACTTGTACAATTGATGCTCTGTGTTGATTGATTGATTGGTTTGAATTTCTCTCAAGTATTATCGTTTACTTACATTCACTTGCAGACTCCTGATGGTTCGCTGTTGGATATTCAACGAAATGCATATGATCTTCTTTCCAGTTGTGATATTACAATTCCTGAGGTATGTTTCATATCATTTTCACATTTTTTGGCTGTTTCTCATACATGCATGAGTTGGATATCACCACTTTCATGGCATATTTAGTTATTGATGAATTTTCAAGTAGCAGTAATTGGTCATAGCTATGGAGTTACAGCCGTTTATGGTGCTACCTAATATTTAATGTAGGTTGAGGGGAATGAGAAATATATGGACTCTGGACCGCCATTCCTCATCTTTCTTCACCCTGCTCTTGGCCCACCTTGGGAGATCATAAGACAGAAAGTAAGTAATGCTTGGGCTGAACCAGACACAGGGTGTCACCATGAATGCATGAATACATGGCTCTACAGTCATTTCCTCTTTTATGCACGTATGATCTTTGTCTACTCTGTGCGAGTGGGGAAGTTTATTTTATACTTTATAGAGTTCTAGTGTTCCACAGAGCAGTGTGTATCTTGATTTAGAATTACTTCCATAATGCAATCTTTATATTGGTTTAAATGCTTTGTCAGCATCAAAGGTTCCTTTACTGCTTCCATCCCTTAAGTTTGATGCATATAATATAAATTTTCCTTGCCTGTTCAAAATTCTCTTTTTCTCCCCATCTTGTCCTTTACTGTTATTTTTTTAAATTAATCTATGATTATTAAATCTTTCAAGACTTGATTTATATTCATAAAAATCTCAAGTTTTCAGAAGCTTCAAGTTCCCTGCAATTTGACTTTGCAAACTTATAAGAGAAGTGATTGTCAAAGTTACTTTAAAAGAAAAGAATAAATAAAAACAAAAACAAAGACAACCAAACTATGACATTTAAACCAAGACAAAGGAAGTGTTATTAGTTAACAATTAAAGGCCATTATTGTTTGATGGCTGAAGTTGTCTCATTGCAAGCATTTGTTTCTATTTTCCTTGCCACTGCAGTTCAACAGTGGTTCCATCTCGAAGGGATCTGAACTGCAAATAGATGTTGCAGAATTCTCATGGAAAAATGTTCAGGTTATCATTCTCAGTATATGCTCTGGTAAATACACGCTAGAATACTATGCTAATGCTGACCTTGTTTCTCTTTTCCAGCTTGATGGAAGCATGGTAATTGTGGCCAATAATGTTATGGGCTCAACTAGACTTGATAAGAACAATGAACCAATACTGCAATATGGCCATAGGTATAGTATTCATGCACTCTTTGAAGGACAATAGCGCCAAATTTTATTTTTACGACATGGTCTGTTCCTTTCAGATGTGGACGATGTAGATTACATAACGTGAAGGTGCTGAATGATGGGATTGACTGGAACTTTGGGGGCAATGTATATTGGAAACATGATGTACAACGTTTTGAGACATTTAAAGTTATTTTGCATGGAAACGCTGAATTTGAGGCTAGCAATGTTGTCATGCAGGTAATATTGAGAAAAACAATTCAGATATTCGTTAGGGTGATGACTGATAAATTTATTCACCGAATATCCTAGAAGCAAATGTCTTTCTATTCGGTGCTGCAGGGAAATCATGTTTATGAAGTCCCAGATGGCCACAGATTGAAGATCACTTCAGGGGATACAGGTTTCCCTTTCTCAAATAATGCATGATTTCGGATTTCAGCAGATACTTTATCAATTATGTTTGATTGAGTTGCATATCATTGTATGTCACTTCTCATCATATTCTGTAACCCAGCAGTGAAACCACAATTAAAGATATCAACTGAACAGAAGTGCACATTTTAATCAGCAAGTTCTCTACTTCTTCTCTTTGAAGTTTTGCCTAGAGTTTCTTCTCAATGACAGGTCTGGAAGTTCAGTTGGAACCCATTGAACAGAATATGACCGACAGTGGAAGCTGGTACTGGAATTACAGTGTGGAGGGATGTCACATTCAGTTGGAAATGGTAGAGTTATGAATACTTGTATATATGGCGTTGCTATATGTGAATCGCTGTTCACAAGTAGATAGAGCAGAGCTTCGACCCATTTCATCCCTGGTTGAACGCAAGTTAAACCTGTTTCCGGCCTTTGTTACTCGAATGAGTCTTCAGGATATCCGTAGAGCATTAGCTGTTATTGTATAAGTCTTTCACTACTTCGTATGTGAAATCTTTTGTGTAAATGAATTGTAATAAACCTTGTAATTCCAGCAATGAAAGTTGCAGTCTCGGTCTGTTCAAATCAGTTCTTTCAGCTTTCTTTGGTGCATGTGTATTCTTATCTTTGCCACAGTAGATGAGGAAAAGACAGCTTCTCTGTTTATTTATTTATTTATTTATTTTTGTTTTGGAATAACTAGATTTTCTTTAAATTTGTAACTAACATGATGTAATTTTTAAGAGGAAAGTTGTTTTCTTTATCACAATAAAGAAAAGGAAAAATAAAAGAAATCAAAGATGAAATCTTGTATGATCATTCTTTGTCTTTTGTCGCCCTTTAGAAATTCACAAATGTACATTTGAATTTCAATCCATCTTGAAAGCTTCATCCAACAGAATGAGACTGAGAGCAGCACCTGTTGAGCAATCTAAGCAAAGCTTCAGCCTTTCTTTGGGCTTTTAAGGATCCCTGAGAGGCCAAGCTTTGAAGGGACGGGATACTTCTCGGATTCATCAGCAATCTTCTTGGAATTTCTTCTCCTCCATCCTTGCACAGCCCCAGCAAAATGGTAATTGAATACTCCTTTCCTTTCGAAGAACCATATCTCAGCATATCTACCAGAAGTGGTATCAGAGCCCTACTGTCCTTTACAGCCTCCAGTCCTTCATTACATCCCAAAATCAGAGCCAGAATTCCTAAAGCATCGTCCGTTATTCCTGCCTTATCGTCCATCAGTAGTTCAACGAGCAAAGGAGCTGCCCCGGCATTCACAATACTTGCTTTGTTGGCATTGTGAAGTGCAAGGTTGAATAATGCAATCGCAGCATCCTTCTTTCCTGCCATTGTTCCTTCTTTCAGCAGAGAAACCAGTGCCGGAATGGCCCTGGAACGGGCACCAATCAATGCCTTGTAGTCATTTATCATTGCCAGGCTGAAAATGGTCGCTGCTGCATTCTCTCTGGCCACCATTGTTTTCCCTGACTCGAGAACCTTTATGATATTATCAATAGCCCCTGCCACAATTATCAGCATCTTGTTGTTTTCAAAGATGGAGAGGTTGAGCAAGGCGGTCACTGCATTTTCTTGGATTCTGGAGTCTTGGGAGCTTAGTAGTGTCACGAGAAATGGTATAGCTCCTGCCTCAGCGATTATTCTCCTGTTATCCATGCCAGTTTTAGCAAGTAATCGAAGCTCATAAGCTGCTTGCCTCTGTATTTCCAGTGACCCCATCGCTAGCTTCCCTACAAGAAATTCAGCTGTCATTTTGACAGCATCAACGGCAGCTTTTGTTGCAGAAATGTGATCAACTACTGTTTCACGTAATCTCCTGCTACTGCTTCTCTCCAGATAGGAGGCTGCTGGTGATGATGATGATGAAGATGAAGAAGTGTCTTCTGTTAATCGTACGTTGTTCTCTTGGCACCATTGGTGCACCAGACTCTTAAGTGCATAGTTGGGTACTAAAGCCATATGAATCAGCCTCTGTCCACTTTTTGGACATGTATGATGTCCTGAATTTATCCACTCGGCAATTGAGTTCCGATCATAAGTATGCCCGGATGCTACAATCACTGGATCTCTCATCAAATCGAGTGAAATCGGGCAACGAAATTCGTCAGGGATGTTAGGAACCAGTGACTGAGAAGAGGAAGAATGATCAAGAGTTCTGTTAGAGGAAGAAGAGGGCTGCTCCCTGTTTCCTTCTCTGGTCTTCACGGTCTCTTCATCAGGGAAAACAACTGATTTGGAATAAGAAACAAGAGAAATGAGATTGTTTATATTTGACACCACAATCAACCCTCCTGTACCTGCCTGCTTCTTCACTTCGGCCTCAAGCTTCAAGATCTCTTCATCATAATCCAAAGGGGTTCTCAACCCAATACTGCTAAATACCATCTTCACTTTCTCTATATCAACTGAGCTCTTGTTCTTGCTCTTCTTTTCACTGTTTGAGGCCATTGCTTGAAGCAGCTCCTCTCTTCTTTGAAGCTCTTTGGGATCAACAAACAAGTCTACCCTCTTTGCTTGCTTGTGAAGAAGCTCAACTTGCTCTCTGCCATCTGTTGTCACGTGTAGCAGGCTAAGAGGCAGGATATCTAGTGCACTTCCCATCTCCTTCACAAGGACATGAAACTGGTTTGAAACCAGCTCTGTCTGAATCAGTCCCCAAAGAGAGCTGCCATCTATGCAAGCTTGGATCAGAAGCTTCGCTCTTCGGATCACCGAGAAAAGCTCAGTCATGCACAGGATGCAAGAGGGAGGGAGAGGGGAATCACTTTCTTGTATTTCTTCAAACAGAGAAGACAGAAGCTTGATTCTTCTGATCATGGTTGATGTGTTCCTTACCTGCACAGGGGGGATATTTTCCACTGAAGCAATTTCATTGGCCAGATGAATCAGAGACTCCAACAATGATCCAGTTGGCAGAAACCCTGAGGAAGCAATCCTAGGGGGCAGGAGAGCTACATCCATGGCTTCTTCCTGTGTGTGGGGGGGGGGGGGGGGGGGGGGGGGGTTCAGTTCCTGCTTTTTGTCATTCTCAAACCATAACTTCTTATTGGTACTCAGATTTTCACCAGGGTCAAACACTTCCATTTATGGGCAAGATTGCCACTTTTAGTTCAACAATTTCACATTGCAGAAATTATTAAACTAATTACAAGAATTTTTGACCTTTTCTTTTTGGATGGTCGAGGCTAGAGACAAGTAGAACGTTGCTGGAACAGGAGGGAGACTTCCAGGCTGCTGCCATATGGAGGCTTCTCAGGGCTTGTGAAAGGTTGGTTTTATTCCCCTCCATTTTCATATTCAAGTGTGCTGGAATTAAATAATGGATTTCAAACCCCTCTTGGTGGCATCTACTTGCAATGCCAGATTTTGCTGAGCGTTTCAACTCTACAATTTTAGGAGATTAAAGAATCCAATCGATAAACTGAGATAATTCGGCCGCATGAATCCTTACAAAGTAGTCCCACATCCATTCAAGGTTTTTTAAATATTTTACAAGTTACCGCAGTTAAATTTGGATCAGTGGAAGACTAAATAAATATAAATTATATCGTGCACACTGCACATGTATACAATTGCTCGTACCTACATAATTTTAGCAAAAAAAAAAAAAACATTGTCTCACATGTTTTTATTTTTTATCCCCTCGTGCACAATCTCTTCTCTATTCGAAGCAACTATTGTTAATTTTATATTTACGAAATGTGGGTTATGTGTAATTACACATCTATTGCACAATATTATTAATTAATATATTACTTTGCTCTATATGTTTGTTTCTTATTCCTAATTTAGAATCTTCACTAACAAATATTGATCCGCGCGTGTGCAGGTGTATAAACATACAAATTGAACTTCTTTTTATACTTTGAGTTCCGCAACCCCATCTTGATCCTTTTATTATACTACGGATACCGTGCGCATATGTTCATTTACACATAGGCAAGTAAATGACACATTTACCCCTAGTTATTGTATCTAATTACTGCCATATCCCACAGGTCAGTTCGTGAGATCTGAGAGTTCCAGAACCTTCGTCATCTCCGATTTCCATGCTCGACGACGACAGTAGCCCGTGACAATGCTCGAGTCAATGAATATCTGAGAGAGCAGCCAGGGGCGCGGCATTGCCAGGGTGAGGCCAAGCGCAGCGAGCGGTCAGGCTAGGAGACACTTATATTCGAACGTTTTCGAAGTTTTTTACACTATGATTTCGGATGGAAGTGCGGGTTTTGTTGTTTTTGGAGACGGCGAGCCTTTGGATATTGAGTCGTTGATTTCTTTTTCTGATGAGGATGTCGCTGATTGGTTCTGTGGTTATGGCGGTGACGGCAATGGCGGCGAAGGTGATGTCTGTGCTAACGGAGTTGGCGAGCATACAGGTTTTTTTACTTGTTGTATTTAAGTATCCAGCATTCCTTGTGGACATTTTTTCATATTGTTTTAGACAATTTATGGTGCAGTATCTGGACATGTTTCGTCTGGTTATGATGGATGTCAGTCTATGAGTGTGGAAGTTGATTCAGGTATTATTTGGTTGCTTGTGTAGATTTTGTTCGTACATTTTGGTTGTAATGCTTAGACGTTTTGGGAATAATGCTTTGACACTCTTTGCTGTAGGATGTGGACATCTTTTATCTGGGAGTGAAGGACTTCGATCTACAAGTGTTGAAGTAGACTCAGGTTGTGATATTGGTTTTTTACTAGACACTTTATGTATACTGTTTGGACACATTTGGACTTATTTTTAGACACTTACCTCTGCAGGTAGTGGACGGTTCTATGAAATTGAATCATGTAAGATTTTGGGTTTTTTTGAAGATTTCCTGTTTGTCTCATATGTGTTTTGTGTATTTCATGGTTTGTTTTTGTTTTGTATGTCAGTTAGTGCAGGTGGTGATGTGACATTATCTGTTGGCTCTGATTCGGTAAATTCTGCTAATGATGTTAGCTGGGTTGGAGCAACCTTTGATTCTGTAGATGAGGCTGAGTTTTTTTTTAAAGAGTATGCTATTTCCAGAGGTTATAGCATACGTTGTGCAAGGAGTAGATATAGGGGTGGTAGAAAGGATGGGGCACTTTACCACAAGGAGTTCCTCTGTTCCTATGCTGGTTTAAAGTCTGATAGTGTTAAGAAAGAGGCTGCTGAACGTCGTAGAGTTGACAAGCGTAGTAATTGTCGTGCGGTGATACGTGTTAAGTTGAGCGATGATGGATTGTGGGTATGTCATGCTCATTTAGGACAGCATAATCATTCATTTGTTGCTGTTAGGTAGCGATATTTGTTGCGGTCAGCTAAGTTTTTGAATAAAGATATTTTCGCAGCTGTTGCAGATTTGATGGGGAATGGGATTAGACCTGCAGATGCTATTAGGGTTATTTCAAATGAAGTCGGTGGGCTTGAGTCACTTGGCTTGACTAAACGAATGTTTTACAATTACTTATCTGCTGAGCGTGCATCTGAATTGGATATTGGGGATGCTTCGCTGCTACTTGATACTTTTTAAGCGTAGGGCATCAGAAGATGTTGATTTCTTCTATGAGGTGCTAGTTGATAGTGAAAACAAATTAAGTAGTTTTATTTGAATTGATGAAGTGATGAAGGCTGATTATACAACATTTGGTGATGTCGTTGTGTTTGATACTACATTTCGAACCAATCGGTACAATATGTTTTGTGCTCCGTTTATTGGATTAAACAATCACAAGCAGAATGTTGTTTTTGCTGTTGCTTTTCTTGTGGGTCAGAAGAGGGAGCACTTTGTTTGGTGTTTTGAGTGTTTTAACAGGGGCATGGGTGGAAAGCTTCCTCAGACAATTATGACAGATCAGGATGGTGCAATTGGATCTGCAGTTGACCATGTTTTCTATGGTGTTCAGCACAGATTATGTCTGTGGCATATTTGTGAGAATGCCAAGAAGAACATCAAGGGCTTGATGTGCATTGAAAGTTTTTCCAAAATGTTTTATAGATGTTTGTATCATTGTGCTACTGCTAGTGAGTTTTATGATGCATGGTCAAAGATGCTTGGGAGTTTCAACTGTTGTAATGTGGGATGGTTGAAGAACTTGTATGCGGCAAGGTTTAAGTGGTGCCCAGCACCATGCAAGCACGTTTTCTCTGCAGGTAATTTCACTGTGTAATTTGTGCATGATTAATGGAGATTTTGAATATAATGCTTAGGCAATTTGTTTGATATTAACAGACACTTTGTGTACGTTTTGACTGCAGGGATTCGATCATCACAACGTAGTGAAAGCACAAATAGTGTTCTGACATCGCTTGCAAATAAGCAAATGGGTTTGTTTGCTGTTTTCACTGCTGTTGAGAACATGTTGAAAGACTGGAGAAATAGAGCACTTGAAGAAGATTTTCAAAATATTGGAGTGGTGAATGTGAGTGCTGAACATTCAAAGATATTGGTTGATGCTTCTAAGGTATACACTCGTACTATCTTGAAAGAGTTTGAAAAGGAATTATTTGTTGGTGTTTTTGCTGAGTCAAAGGCTGTTTCTGAGGTTGGTGGTGTCATTGAATATGAGGTTTTGGTTGGGAATCAAGATTGGAGGAAATTTAATGTTAAGTATGATGCTGCTTCATTGTCTGTGTCTTGTTCATGTATGTTGTTTGAGGAGAGGGGCTTGCTTTGTTGCCATTCATTGCGTGTGTTGAATGTGAATAATGTGCATGAAATTCCTAAGCAGTATATACTTCACCGTTGGACCAAGGAAGCAAGGATTGTTGTGGATCAGGATGAGAAATATTTGTGTGGTGATGCATTTTCTACAATTGCATGATGAGGGGCTTTTTATCATTGGTGATTGAGTGTCAAAAAGATCAGGAATGTAGGTATGTGTGTGAGCAAGGACTGCTGTCAATGCAGAAGCATATTTTGAAGATGAAGCCTGGAACTGCCAGTGCCAGCAAAGAGTGTCAGACAATTAGCAGTGCTGGGTCTTGTTGTGAAGTGGATGTTTTGAATCCTGCGTTTGTGACATCTAATATATTTGGATCAAAGCGGAAGAAGAGTGGAGTGGATTTCAACTGTGACCGTGGATGCAGGGGCAGGGGCAGGGGCAGTGGTAAGGGCAGTGGTAGGGGCAGGGGTGGTCTAGTATAGTGTTCTATAGGAATAGTCAAAGTGTCTATAAACCATTGTTGAAATGTCTACAGAGTTAAATTCACAGTTACAGCTGAAGTTTATTGAAATGTCTACAGATTATTTGTTCACAGTACACATAAAAAATGTAGTGTGATAGTGGAATTTTGTAGAGAATTAAGTGGATATGGGAATGATAAGGACTATGGTTTCTACAATATCAATTAATTCTTTTTATTTACAATACTAGTTCTTAATTTACAATGTGTGTAGAATAATACATATTTCAAATAAAATAAAATATATTTCAAAGACAATATAATATTTATATGTTTGGAGCTGTCCTTTGTAAGAACTTGCAAAATAGTTTTGCTTCGCATCTCCACATGCAAGGCTTATAGCAAATTGGGCTTGATATGTACGCTCCTGTGTCAGGGAGATTTGGCCTATCATGTGGTGATTGACAATCTTTAAGATTGTGTCTGATGGCAACAAGCCTTTTGTTAAGCGCCCATAAGCGAGTAAATGTTTGTCGTACAAGCCTTCGACATTCAGCAATCTTCCATGGCCTTTGCCTTCCATTTCGTCCCTCGATGATAAGAGACAATAATTCCATTGCTTTGGTATTTTCATGTTCCTGAAATGGTGATATGATTGCTATTATTCCATACAAGTATTGGGCCTTACTATTGCCGGCTGCTCTTTTGAGGAGTTTGAGCCCTTCGATTTCATTTGCAGTTATAAAATATTGAGCGATACCTTCTTCTGTCAAGGCATCTGTATTTTCAACTTTCATGCACCGTTGGTGGATATAACACTCTTTTGGGCGAAATGGTCTAAAAGATAAATCATTTATGTTCAACCTTTGGTACACCAACTTATCATCTGCAGCCTTGTGAAAGACCTTGCAAGATTGTGCAGCGTTGCTAAGGTCATTGATGGATGAAGCGTCAACAGTTGAGAGTATCTCAGTAAGCATATCATGTGGTAATGATTGAATTGTTTTTTGGAGGGTATGCTTGGAGATTTTCTTGCTCGGTTTCAAGTTGTCCATTTTTTAAATAAGTGTGTAGGATGAAAAGGTGTTGAAAAGGTGTTGAAAACTTGTGGTTATGGTTGCACATTTTATAGGTGATGAACAGGTGTTTGGTCGGTTATATTCTGTATTACGAAGAGATGTCAGACTGTTTCGTTTTGCGAACATATGTGCCGCTTCGGTCCTTGGGCGCCTTTTCGTATAATTAAGGATTATACAATTATGTTTTTAATACGACTAAGAATTCATGTACTCAACCAATCGTATAATTAAGGATTAGATATTTAATTGATTACGTTTTTATCGAGTAATAATTTATGTAGTGATCCAAGATTATACTGTTATGTTTTTAATACGACTAACAATTTATGCACTCAACCAAGTTATATATTATGAGTGTTTAAACACTTTAATTACTGTTAGTACACAATTTGTTAATCTATAGAAGACACTTTTGCAAAATTCGTACTGTATATAAAGCAACTGTTTCAGACACTAACAGTATCAAACAATACGATTAACAACTACTTTGTCCTATAAGAAGACATATCACAAGCTATGAAACTACTTCCTAGACATATAAGAAGACAACTATTTTGTGCATGCTAGCAATCTAACCTGTAAGCAACTATTTTGTGCATGTTAACTACATGTTATCTGTAAGTCAAGTTAAGCAGCTTTTGCATTTTGTAGTCTATTTGCATTTGTTAAAACAGTATCTTTCACCTGGTTGTTTGGATGCAACATTAAAGTAGCTGCAATTTGCATTTTGTACTTATTCATGATTTCTTTCTGCAAAGTCAAAAACAATAAGTGTATAAGTAGTAATTTGATAGTGCATGAAGAAGACATTATAGATGTTATAGTTGTTACCGGTCCCAGGTCAGAAACAAACGGTTGGCCATGATATAATTCCATATGTTTCATTGCAAAAATGGCACAGTCTTTTGCATTCCTCATGTACTGCCTGTAGGTCTTTTTCCACAGCAAAGAAACAAATGTGGGTTGGTATCTTCCAATTTCAGATGCAAGGGGATGTTCCCAGGAGTCAAGCCATTTGCTGATGATTTGTCTCTGTTAAAAGTAAACGGTGTTATGTTTTCATAAGACACTTTGAATCGAAATGATAGACACTTTGAATTGAAATAATATACACTTTGAATTGAAATAATAGACACTTTCAATAAAAAGAATAGACACTTTGGATAAGACACTTTGAATTGAAAAATTACACTTTGAATTAAAATAATAGACACTTTGTATTGAAATAATGGACACTTTGTATTTAAATAATGGACACTTTGAATTGAAATAATAGACACTTTGAATGATTACCAGAAGAAAGGGAAACTGTTCATATTTTGCCATCTCCTCATCCTTGTTGTCCATGACCTCTATCTTCTTGCTTTCAGTGTTAATGCAGAACACGCTGAAGTGGACATCTTTAGAACATATGAAGAACAGTTGTTTCATAAAAACTTATTTTAGGGGCTGGGACACCATGAATAATTGTGTAGTACATGTGCAACCATGCAACAAGTTTTTCATAATAAGAGTGCACTTACAAGTTTGCAACCATGCAACATTTCTTTCGTGATGTGGTTGTATTGGAGCCACAAGTTGAGCATTTGGCATATGCTGTTCTCCTTATTAGCATTCTTCTTGACAACTTCAGGATCAAACTTATTGTTGACAATTATGTGGAAAATGCAGGCCTGTAACAAAGATTATTAAATAGATGTTAGACTTAAACAGAGTGAATTTTTAAGATGTTACAGACAAAGTTTTACTTACAGATGCATGGCTGGGGAGGAAGCAACGTTCTGGAAACTCTTTGTTCAACTCTTTTTGATTCAAAGTATAAGCATAGGCAGTTATTATAGAGTCAAATACCAATTTTTCAGGTCTTAAACTGTGGAATTCATTCCTAAAGTAGCAGCTCACTACAATTGAAATATAAGCAGTAGACAGTTCTCAGTAAATTTGCAGTAATTGAAATAAATGATCATTGGCTAATAAATTTTTTTTGCTGCGACACTTGACTGATTCTTTCATGCTCCATGCATAGTCTACAACAATAGACTCTGTGCTTGTGAGGTATAAAGGGAGTGTTTTCTTGAACCGTTGGAGATATGGGGATTTCAAGAAAACTGATTTATTCTTTGCTCTAGCTGGCCTATCAGCTTTCTCCTGACTTCCATCTATTCCCAAATTGAAAGAAGGTCCAGTTTCTAGATCAAAGTCTAGAACTGTTGGTATTGGACCTTCATCATCTGGCAAGTCAAGCACAAATGGTTGAGCAAGGTCTTCAAGCTCCTGATCATTATCATTTTGCTCATCAGGTGTGCAATAGACATTTTTAGATTGCAGTGCAATCTGTGCCAGCCTTGCTTTCTCCATTGCATCCATCACTTGCTTAACTTGGAGAATGAATTTCTCATCCCATGGGCTGCTTTCAGCAGTGCCAGGATTGAGCTCATGCGACCTCTGTATCAGCTTTGCAAGTGGAGTTGTAACAAGAGGGAACAGCTCACAGACTCTTGCAATTTCGTCTTCCACTCTTTTCATTGCAAGAGCTGCCTCTTGAACCTTATTATTTAACTGCTTCATTCTTGCTGTGAATGAGTTGTCAGAGTCAGCAGGCTGTTGTTGCTCCTTACTTTCAGGCTTACCTTCTGCTGGTTGCTCTTTGCTTTGAGGCTCTTCAGGCTGTTTTTCTTGAGTTTCTGCAGCAGTCTGGTCAGCCTTCTTCTCTGGCTGCTCAGGGTGATCAGACTTCTTTGGTACTTTTAGAGCATCAGCTTTTGGAGTATCAGCAGAAGGAAGATTGGCTGATAGTATTTGTCCTCTGCCAAATCCACCTTGACTTCTCTCTTCATTTAATCTTCTGAGGACAATATCATTTGTCCAACCTGTGATTGATGGGAAAACTCTAGTGACAAGAGTTTTCCCCCTGAACATTACCCGATCGAGATAAAACATCTGCACATTTAAGACCAGTTAGTATGAAAGTTGTTAGTATGAAAGTTGTTGACAAATAAACATGACACATTTACCTGTAGGAAGTAGAGGCATGCACCAATGCATTGGTTGTTGACAGGGTCTTCTTTGTACTTGCTAATTTGCGTAGCAAGTGTGTTCAAGGTGTAGGCACAGAAGTTCAGCTGATGGCATGCAGAAAGATCCTTCAATGCTTTATGAACCCTCCAATTGCAGCTGGATCTATTGGATGGTACAAGCAGCTTTGTGACTATGTAGATGACAAAGTGAAGCTTGAAATCTTGATCTGCCTTTGATGAGTTAATCACTATGCTTGAAACTTGACTTGTCAATGGTTCATTTTCCTTCCCATGCTGCATTCTCCACTGTCGAAGTTCCGGGTCATTTGCACGAGAATAAGGGTGTTCATCAACCACCCTTGGACCAATGGGAATCCCTAACACATTATGCACATCTTCAGCCGTTATCTTGATGGTTGAATGTTTGGATATGCGCAAGGTTGTGTCATCCAGGTTAAAATGTTCCACTAGCCACTGTACTAGGTTTGGGAAAAGCCTGGTGCATGTTATGTTGAACAGCGATCCAAATCCAAGCTCTTTGATTGCATTAACATGCTCTGTGCTAGTGGAGAGTAAATCCATTGTCTGCCTAAGCTGTCCAGGGTTGCACCGTGTTCTATACATTATGCTGCAATGAAATGTTACGTTTCAGTAGTTAAAAAATTTTAATACAGTAATGATAGACATTTGTTAGTGAGGCAATGAACATATTACGTATAACAAGTAGACACATTGTTGAGAAACAGTAGACACTTTCTCAGAAAAGAAATGAACCAGTAGACACTTTTCCAGAAAGAGTTTACATATAACCAATAGACATTTGATAGAGTTCCAACAGACATATTATGTATAACAAGTAGACACATTTTCCAGTAAGGGAATGAACCAGTGGACAATTTTTTCGAAAATAAATGACCAGAAAAGTAATGTAATATGAGACACTTTTCAAGTAAACACTTGATAGATAAATAATAGACAGATTATTGAGAAACAGTAGACACTTTTTGAGAAAAGAAATGAACCAGTAGACACTTTTCTAGAATGAGTTCACAGAGAACCAATAGACATTTGATAAAGTGCCAACAGACATATTATGTATAACAAGTAGACACATTTTCCAGTAAGGGAATGAACCAGTTCACAAATTTGCAGTAAATAAATGACCAAAAAAATTATGAAATAGAATATACACTTAATAGATAAATAATGGACAGATTATTGAGAACTAATGTACACACTTTTCCAGAAAAGAAATCAACCAGTAAAGAAATAACCAGTATACAGAGTATACACAGAATCAATAGACAGAGTATACAGAAGCAGTACACACTTTTTGCATTAAAAAAATAAGCATAATGTGAAAATGCATTGTGAATAGTATATACCGCTTTGAGGTTGAAGGGCTGGCATTCTGTTTGCCTTCTTTTCTTACTGGGGGGTTAGGTTTCTTTGCAGGGCTTGGCTTTTCCTTTTGTGCTTTCTTTGCTGGGGGGTTAGGTTTCTTTGCAGAGCCTGTGTGATGCTGTTTCTTATGCTTTGCGGCATCATTCTGCTTAGATTGAGCAGTGTCTTGTGCTTGTGCAGTGTCTTGTCTTCTTCTGTAAATGATAGGCTTTGCTGGACTTGGCTGTTCTCGAGTTGATGTCTGTTGCCTCGTGTTTTGTCTGTGTGAACAACCAAAAAGAAAATGTTTTCATGCGCTACATAATGTGTCTACTACAAGAAACAAAAGTGTCTATATGAAACTTTATGACATGAAGGGTAGTATTCAAATACAAATATACATAAACATAAGGGATAAGATGCACATTAGACTTTTCATGTTAAAAGAAAACAAAGTAGGTAACTTAACTGAGATTAAAAGTGGACAATGAAGAGGTTTCCCATGTCTGTTATGTTTGAAAACACTGTTCCGAGTATCAAAAAAAATATACTGTCCCAATTTGTTACTGAAAGCAAAAGCAACATAACTGAAGTTTCAGAAAGCCTCCTGTGCTGTATCACACTTAACCAAGAAACCACAATATCAGTAGCTCTAATGTGTTGCTCCAAACTATGCCGGTATTATTGCTCATATACAAACAAACAGCAAAGATGTAATGAGTTCTGACAAGCTAGTAATTCATCCTCCAATATTGCAACACATGCAACTGTGTTCAGTAGTTTTGTAAACTGATTTCAGTATATGCATGAAAAGTGTGTGCACTAGCTACACAACGTGTCTACATCAATAAGTAATAGTGTCTATTATGCGCTAAATAATGTGTCTACTACAAGAAGCCATAGTGTCTATATGATAGAAGAGTATATTTAGGTTGCTTACGAAGGGGAGTTTCGAATCTTGTTCAAGAACGGTGGCGGTTTCACGGTGAGTTTTATTTTTTGTCTGCACAGAGAACGAGAATACTTAGAAGAAATCTCAGATTGTACAGTAATATTTGTGTTTTACCTCTTGTGTTTTGGTTCAATTTCAGAAGCATGTGTTGGATGTTGTTTTTGCTTGCTTGTCGCCGGTTTCTCTTGATCTCGCTTGAAATTGTCAGATTATAGGTTAGGTTTTGATTAAGTAAAATTGTCAGAAATGAATCGATAATGAGGTTCGAAGAGGAAACGTAGAGAAGTAGAAAAGGCTATCCGGTGCGTGGCCGGCGTTCCGATGTGTTGCCGGAACTTAAAACGCACTATAAAAAGCTAGAGAACGCCGGCAAGTTGCCGGAACTGAAAACGTACAATAAAAAGCTAGAGGACGGCGGTGAAATGTCCGAAGGTCTACCTTTCTTGCTGTTTCTCGGTGAAATCGTCGTAGTAGTCGTCTTCTGTAGCGGGAAGCGCGACGAGCTTTCGATTATCAGCCATGGCGGTTTTCAATTGCGGAGGAGAGAAGTGAACAGTTGCATGAGACGAGTTACGGGAAGCGTGCAATTTGAATTCGCAGAGTTTTGCGAAACAGTTTTAAAGCGTGGGTAAAATTGTAATTTCAGTTTTGAAGTAGGCCGGGTCGTGGGCTTGGGCGGCAGTGAATAGTATTGGGCTCCTATGTCTAATTAGACCTATGTCTATAATATAATATCTACTTTTATTAAAGCACTTATATTTTTAAGTGTATTACCCATTTTAAAAAACACAAGTTAATTGCCCGTTATGAAATTCAAAATTCCCACTTGTTAGTCATACAAAGCTTTGCAAGTATTTTGATAATGCTAGTTGTTAGACAACCTTTCTAGAGAGATTTTAAATGGTATGAATTAACAGACCAGTGTTAACACGTTAAATGGTATTAGGCTCGTGACCCGCTTGATGGAAAAACAAAACCAACCATGAGCTTGATTATAATTACCGTCCAACCTACACATGGCCAAAAGGCTTTCCTGTCTAATCTATCTATGCACGTAGCGACTCTTCTGCTGCCCCATCTTGCCGTCCATATCCCCATCTCCACCCCTCTACCTACCCCATACTATATGTATTCAACAGGTTTTAAACAATTGACCACAATAATTGACAATCAAGTGGGTTATTGTATCACGACGGAGGCCATTGACTGTCACAATTTGAGGACAAGGATTTAGAAGTGGCGAATTCGGAAGAAGTGGTGCAACAGGAAGCCGAGGAAGCACATCGGGGATTTTCAATTTTCATTCAACCCCGTTGGCCAGAGTTTTCGATACCACCAACCAAATCATGAAATCGAGATTCTCCAGGCTAGAGAAATTTGACATGTTCATATCCTTAACCAAGCAATGATCGGTTCAAGTCCTCATCGCTTTTGCCATCTTGTACGTCCTCATTGTCACGGTTGAAAATCCCATTTGTCCTTAGAAACGGTCTCAACACTGTAACTCGAAGCAGATGAAGACGCTCCAAACAATCCAAGCCTGCAAATCGTGGCAGAGGAAGGCGGCAGAAACAGTGCCAATCTAGAACTTGCTACTTAGCAAAGTGGCCCAAACAACACTGAGCCAGAACCTGCAACTGTGATTGGTTTTGCTCCAAACTGTGATGCCCAAATTGGCTCCAGATTAGGCTCCTGTCCAAACTGTGATTGGCTCTAGATTTGACTTTGTAGCATCCTTTTGCTGGGTGAAGGTGAAGGTCTGAGTAAATTTTTACAATTTCCCCATTTCCTGTCGAATTTGGCCAAATGAAACCGCTGAATTCTTTGGTGCAGTGCGACACTAGGGCGGCAGGGCGAGGGAGGGTAGCACCGTGGCATGACCGTAAATTCAAGAAACTTTAGAGAGGTTGGGATATTGTTTTCAAGTGGGTCACAGGCCCAAAATAAAAAAAATGCATTAATGAGTTCTTGTTAATTACGAAATGAATTTTAATTAACAACCAATATTTTCATAAGCTACCCTCTATTGAAGTGCTAATTCTAAAGTCAAAAATACTAATTTTATTAATTTAATGTGCAATAATTGTGTTATTTTCATTTTTATCCTTTACTTTTTACATGTAATTTAAGGAAGATAGAAAAAGTGAATGTTGAAACGATTTTGAAGAGTAATTATATGGTAAGATAATTTACTAAATATAAAAATATTATAAAAATTTAGAACATCTTAAAAATATTAAATATTATAAAGAATATGGCATGTGAGAGATGAGAGGAGTATCCGAGAAAGTACAGTAAGAGTGTTGGTCTTTAGGGTTGAGTAACAAGAAGACAAAATGGAAATTTTCTTCTTGTCTAGTGTGTCCAGGGCCTCCATGTATATTTCAGTTGAAGATTTCTCTTCTAATGCTTTGTTATCTCCACCCTGGCACAAGTACACCAGACATACATATAAATTCGAATAAACTTTGGTGTTTTTGGCACAATTATTATGGACATAAATTTTACGACAACACACTATACTTTTCGTCTTATTTAGGAACAATTTGTATGCTTAGCGCTATAATTTTGGATAATTTATTAACAGTGAAGATAAAACCACTAAAATTAAAAGCTAGCTTTAGATAAATTTTTCTAAACTCTAATGTTTGCTGAGTGTTGACGGTAATGTCAAACCCTTAATTGAATTAAGAAAACTCTCCAATAAAATTATTAACACATTATAACCAAACCCAAGAATGGGAGTGAGTAGGGATTTTGATAATTTATTCGAATTTGATGTGAAAATGATGTGTACATGTTAACTTGCTTTTGAGTTTAAATTGTTCGATTTAAATCCAGAAAAAAAATATTTTGTAGGCTAAAATCAAACGGAACCAAGTTGAGTGGTGACCAAGTTAGGCTTGGCCTAAAATGAATATTGATTCTGATAATTTCAAGCTTTAATTGAATGGGATATGAGCAAGTCATAAACAGCTGTTTATTTATATCTCCCGCATACCTACCAGTTTTACTACTAATCTAAAAGAGCTGTTGTATCTAATAACTGACCTCTCATAATTTTATAACATACAGTCCCTCTCATTTCTTTTGAGAAAAATACAAAAATTTATAATGTGGTCTCTGAAAATCACCATAAGCCGAATTAGAAACCCCTTTGAAATTTGCTAAAGGATCAATTAATTTGCAAAAGGTCAGTGATTCGCACCAAATGCTAATGGCGCCAGCAACCCTCCATCAAAACTTGGAAAACCTCGTTAAAGTACCACTCTGTTCCCTTTTTTGGTTCCTTTTGTTCTTTAGACAAGCTTGACACAAAAACCAAATATTAATGATCAAGAAATCACCAGAGTGGCTACTAATCCAATAATTTGGTCGAATGAACTACAGAAGTTAAGTTTGGCCACTTTGTTCGGTACCAATGAACATCCCAAGTTGACTGGGGTTGCATCTTCATCTTGCTAAGATAGGCTCTGGATAGAAAGTTGGAAGAGAAAACCCACAAACGCTGGATACTTTGATCTGGGCTGCTAGAATGCTTCCTGTTACAGAAAGTCACAACTATGCCCTGGAATCAATATTATGACACGTTGACAATCTTCAACGTTGAAAATATATCCAGGTTTGCATAATGCTACCTGTGCTCATAGTCAAAACTTGAAGCGTTTAGGGCAGAAGGGCTCCTAAAAATAGCAGCAAAGCTAGGTAAGGAAAAACAAGAAGAAGCTTTAGTGGAGGGGAGAGAGGCGGCAATGGCAAAATGCTCAAGCATTTGGTGGGAAGCAGATACACCTATTTTCCCTGAATGATCACATTCATGCACAAGGTATTACCTTGTAAAACTACTGAGCAGAAAAGGCATCAGGGTAAAAGTTGCAAATTCCACTCCATGCTAACCCAGAGATCTACAGAGGATCTACATGTTAAAATGCGGTTTTACTTAATTAGGATAACAGACTTAGGAAACAATCAACTTCCTTAGCAAAGAGCAAATATGATATTACAACTACAAAGCCTGTCAAGTTCAGTGGCTTCTATCTCCTCAACTGCGACCCAAATCAGTCATAAATCTGATCCTCTGGTAATGGTATTTTCTATATTAACATCAAACTCGGTCTTAGTGATGGAGTTCAATGGGACGGTTCATTTTAAGAGCCAATGCCATAGCTAATCCACCAATGTCTTACATATGCAACTAAGGAAACGGGAAGCTATATATGGTTAACCTAAATAACACTTGCTGCCCTTGTTAATCAAAAAGCAGCCTAAGATTGGTGAGAGAAGAACGAGATTTTGAATTTCAACACAGTAAAGCCAATAACAGCCTACCTCTAAATGACAGCAAGCTCAAAGATCAGATTTCACCAAGATATGTTGCTAGCCGAGGGCAAGAGCCTCCTTTGTTGCCAACAATGTAGCTGTTACTTCTGAACAATATTATCAGAGCAGCATCAAAGCTCATGACTCGTGCAGTTCAACCGTCATTCGAGATAGGAAAAGAATTTCTAGAGATAACTTGTATGCGTATGATTAATTCTGATCTGAAGTGAAAGAGAATGACACAGAAAATCTAGAACACAAATCAATAAGTACATCAATTAGCCAACAAATTTCCATACTTTTCACGTTCATTTGCATAGAACTGTTTAAGAAAATCACCCATTTTCAAACCCCCTTTTGTCATCTCCTCCAGGACAAATATGGCATCTTCAAACCTTTGAGACCTAATCAACTTATGTGCCAAGCAACCAAAAGCCTCCTCATCCACCATCTTATCCCTCCCTGCGAACGCCATTACAAACTTCACTGCCTGGCCATATCCCCCCATATTCAACAAGGCATTGATCACGTGCATCTGCGTACAGTACAAAGTTGTTACACCCTCCTCCACCATCCTCTTCACCAACACCATAGCCCCTCCCACTTCCCCTACCTTACAAGCGCCCAGCACCAGCGCGTCATATGTCCGTGAGTCTGCTCTATACCCTTTCTCTTCTATCTTCTTCATCACCTCGCTCGATGCTTTCAGATCTTTGGCACTGCAATTAGCGATCAAGAGGTAATTGTAAGAGACCAGATCCGGGAAGACCCCAAATTCATCCATCTTATCCATCACCTGCCACGCCTCCTCTGTCTTTCCCTTTCTCGTCAGGGCGTTTAGGATTGGGTGGAAAGTGACCGCGTTCAAGCCGAAGTTTCTTTTGGCCATCGTCTCCACCACGCGCATCGACTGGTCGATCAGGTTCAGCTTGCTGAGCCGCATGATGAGTGCGTCGTAAGCGCTCTTCCGAGCAAAGCCCTTGTCGACGCCGGCGAGGGTCTCAATGAGGGGGTCAAGGAGGGAGAGAGAGGACTCGGTTGCGGTGAGGAACTTGAAGGTTTTGGCGGTGTTGAAGAAGTGGTCATGGGCGCGCTTGTTCAGGGCCTCACGCACCGTCCCCATTTCGCCGGACAACGCGGCTTTCTGTATGATGCTGTCGTAATAGGAGGAGGAGGGATTGTCAGGGAATTCGTCCGGCTCCGAGTCCAGAGCCTGGTTCTGGGTGGTGAGGAGCCGACTTAAAGTCAGACTTTTGAGAGCGTCACTGGAATATGGGACTTTGATTGGTATTGAGGTGCTTCGGAGCTTGAACATATTGAGATCGAGAGCGAGAGGTTGAAGCCCTGCAGAATGGAGGCTTGGTTCAGATTCCAGAGCGTGAAATGCTATGATTCCAGGGTTTAGGGCTTATAAAATCAAATTGGAAATATCAGCTTTGAATCAGTTATGTTATTTTTTACCGGTAACTAATTTTAATTAAAAATTAATATTATATTGCTGTAATAATTCATTAAAAATATAATTTTTGTAATCTTATTAAATTTTTATAAATTCTTCTAGTTTAAGAGATTAAAAAAATTCATAAAAATTTAACAATATTATGAAAATTTGTTTTTAAATGAATTATTGTATCTATATAATATTAAATTTCAAATGAAACTAATTTTAATATCTCGCATTGCCTCGGGATTAAATTATAGAGAAAATATGGTTGACTTTAAAATACAAAGTATATGGATATAAAAAAAATTAAATACCCGGTATAGCCATGAGAACATAAAGGGTTAGAAATAATAAAAAATGTAGTGACAATTTTAAATAAAGTAATAGGTAAAAATGTTATTCACCAACACAAACACTTTACAAGCAAAATAAAGTGATAGTGATATGTGCTTTAATAGTATACGCAACAGTCTAAATAAAAATATATGATTATATAAATAATAATTATATGTTATCAAGTAAATTGTTAAAAAACCATATCCAAAATGAATACAAAAAATACATAGATTAGATAGTGAATTGTAGAATATCTAGATTAAGATAATTATGTAAGACATTACAAAAAAAATTTAACAGTTAACAAATCATTGAGTATACTTTAGACGTTAACATGAGCTAATACAAAATTTTATCTTTATACACTATTCACAAAATTTTGAATTGGAGAGTAAAAAGAATATATACGAAAGAAAAAAAAACAAATTTACTATGGTGTGTCAAACTATTGAAATACGTACGAGAAAAATAAAAAAATAAATAAAAAATGAGTATGAGTATTTTAAGTATTAGTTCTACAAATATAGTCTCAATTCCATTTGCATCGCCAGATGACACCGACCCTGGCTGCACTTCCAAAACTGTCAATTCTATCTTATATACCTATAGATTTTGAGAAACATGCAAGTTGACCCACATACTTTACAACAACTTATTAAAAAAAGGAATATGGCTACATTAAGGTGTTCAAATGATAGGTTTTAATATAGGCCAAATCAAATATAATACTAAGTACAATTAGCCTAACTTGCCCTTACCAATAGAGATGACAAAGATAACTATACTACCCTTACCCTACTCATACCCTACCACTAAACTCGACCTTATACGTAAAAATTGTTATGAGTTTAACTAATTTTACTTGAAATGCAAGAAAACAGATTTATTGTGAAGTATCAAACTACTAAAACATATATGGGAAAAATAAGAAAAATAAAAAGATGAGCATGAGTATTTTAAATATTAGTTCTAGGAACATAGTCTTGGCCCTCTAGCGCATCTACCACCAATGGGCACGGACTCAATTGCCACTTTCTTGAATTATCAATTTTGTCTCGTGTACTCTTTTAGTTTTGAGAAACTGGCAAGTTACCCATCATACTTTACAATAACTTATTAAGAAAAGAAACATAACTACATCAAAACACTCATATGGTAGGTTTGGTATAAGATAAATAAAAAATAAGGTTATGTATAATTGGCTAAGTTTGGCCCTTACTAATAAGGATGATAGAATTACTCTATTGCTTTTACTCTTCCCAAACCAGGCCACTCTAGCTTGACCTTACCCACAAAGTTTTAGTAAGGCTACGGGATTAACTAATTCTACTAAATCCTACATCTTATAAATTAATATATTTATTTCTAAAAATTTTTATTTTATCTCAAAATAAAGTTATAATTTAATGTAAATTTTTCTTTGTTGCCTGATTTTATAAATTTTTATTTATTAATTATTTGTAGACATATATATTATTTTAAAACATACATAAAATATATAGAAAATTGAAGTATATGTGTGTGTGTGTAAGGGTGATCAGTATTCGGTTTAAACCGAAAAACCGAAAAAAATTTGAAATTCGGTTCGGTTTCGGTTGAAACTGAATAATAAAAAATTCGGTTTCGGTTTTAGAATTTGGTTAATTCGATAACCGAAATTTTTTATACCAAAATTTTTTTTATTTGTTTCATGAACAAGAATGCTATCAAATAACCCAAATTGGCTTGGATTCTTATTTTCTTTCTTTCCATGGACAATGAATCTTCTATATTGAATGAAATTTGAAAAGAAAAATGATATCTTTATCTCATTTCATCTCTTATAGAATTTAATTACCATTTTTTCGGTTAATTTGGTTTAAACCGAACCGAACCGAAATATTTCGGTTTCGGTTTGAATTTGGTTTTATTGACTAATTCGGTTATTTCGGTTTCTTATCATCTAAAACCGAAAATCGAATAAACCGACTAATTCGGTTCGGTTTAAACCAAACAAACCGAATAATCACTCCTATGTGTGTGTGTGTGTGTGTGTGTTTTCACATACGCATGCCAAATGGGTAAGAGTGGGAGTCGGGTATAAACTTACTTACACGTTAAGAGGGTTTTGATTTAGCAATATATTGTCATTCCTGTTTCTTCACATCTCTATCTACCAAAGAAGGCCCATAACCCATGATCGGCCTAGCTTATCCCCTCAACAAACACTTAAAAAAAATTATATTAAAAAAATTCATACTTTATATCAAAATATTTGTATTCTAATGAAAATGTTATTATTATTTTTTCTTTTGCAAAGAAAAAATGTTTATTATTTTTCAAGATGATTATTTGAAAAACCAATTATATGTTATATAGGTTAGGGTTCTAATTAAGTCACGTCAAGCCCAAACACCCTTAGCTCGAGCTCGACTGAAGCTTTACATCAAAATCACAACCTGATAACAATAATATATTAGGTGAATCTTAACTATTTAATAATTTCTATTTCAAAAAATTGATAATGATAATAATTTTAGGCGCATAAAAAAATTAAAGGAGAAGTTGATTTCTACTCTATGGTTAAAATATGAATACTTAGCTGGGCATTGAATATTGATAATAAATTTGTAAACAAATAATATTTAGTGTAAAATTAATCTAATATAGATCATTGTAATTAATAAATATAAATAAAAATAATTTGACCTATTCACCAGAAAAAATGACTTAACCTACAAAATTTAATACCATGTTAATTCTTTTTATTACTTTTCATGTTCGACCATCTTCTTAATATAGTATTAGTCTGTATTAATTAACCCTTAATGTAGTGCTAGCTTATTTATTTAGTTATTAATTGTTTTAAAAAAAATTTAAAGAAAATAAAATGAAGGTACTAGAAGAAATTTATAATTTGAAGGTAACAAACAAAAAATCCAATCAAGTGTTATGTATTTTTAGTAGATAAACATGATTAAGTGATGAAAATAGTAATAACACCATCTAATGTATAATATATTTATAAATTTAAAATGAAAAATACAATAATAATTAACAAAAAATGATAAGAAAAATATTTAATAGTAACTGACCACATTGCAAAAAATTAAAATATTGAATAAAAATAAGTAGTGGAACAAATCCACTATTGTCTGTTAGTTTAGATTTTATTTTCAATGTATACTCATATATATAGGAAAATTTATAATATGAATGAAAAAAGTCTAAGATGTAATAAAGGTAATAATATTAACATGCATCATAATTTAGTTTACTTTTTTTGTATAATGTATAGTTGACCAAATCAATTTAAAACAAAGAAAATTTCTGGTATTAGTTTGATGCATTAGTTCAACAAAAAAAAAGTGCAATTTTGATAATCATGCAAGAATTTTATATTAAATTCAAACCTTTAAAATGGAATAAAAAACTAGTGTCTTTTACTATTGAGAATAATAAAAACTATTTTTTGTAAGTGTTAATGTATTTTTTATATTTTCCTAAAATGAATTAAATGTTAATAAATGTCAATTTGATTATGTTTTGGAAAAAATTAATGTTGACATTCCCATTTATTTTATAAAGTGTTTCAAATTTACAATTATTTGAAAAATTAATTGTTTCCTCCTTATGAAAATAGGTGCTAATTGGTGTGATCTTTTTATTTTAGATAATAAAATGTTTCCTTATGAACAATTAATCTTGCTAAGTAAAATATCTTACCTATTATATTTCTATAATAGAGAAGTGGTATGGATGTTTTAGAATAAATAGTAAAGGTTATGAGATTGTTCCCAAAATTAATATTTTATTATTAATTGCATTATAGGTACAAGATTTAAAGAGCTTTTTTTTTTTGTGTGAATTTATATGAGAAAATATGCTATAAAATCTATTTTAAATATGTTAATATGTGAGAGATCGCAAGGAAGACAAAAGAATATTGAAAATTTTGTCCCAAAAGTATTAAGATGGATATTTTTGTACCAAAATTATAAAATCTTGACATTGATTAGTAAACAAAAAAATATGCAAGAAAAATGCTTTTTACGATGACAACATAACCATTATACATTTATAAGCTTTACATAATTGTATTTATCTTTGGTTAAACTTACTAAATAGTATAATTACAATAATAAGAATATATGAGTTTTACATAATGAAAATGATACAATTAGAAAGTGTAAAAAAATGGAAAAGTAACATATTATCAAATATATATAAAAAATTAACATATATTATACAACATAGATTTTTTTTATTTTTTCTTGTCTCTCATAAACTCTTCTTCATGTATCTATCTCATCTTTGCATCTCCTATGACATTGCTTCCAAGTTTATCTCTGAATATAAAAATTATCAAAAATTAATATTTTTAAAAGAAGATCCAACAATATAGATAGAATTTAGTTAGAATTGCAATCCAAAAAATAAAATGTCATAATTTAAATCTTAAAAACATACAAAATAAGAATTTCATAGGACTAAAATATATCACTACACAATAATATTGTGTCAATTAAAATATATCCCCAAAATAAAAGAATACATACATACATACATACAAAGAGAGAAGAAGAAGAAGAAGAAGGAGCCTAAATTCAAGATATCAATGACAAAGAATTATGAATAATTTCAATCTTGGAAAATATAATTTTTTAAAATGAAAAGAGGAGAGATGCTTACATTTGTGTAGGTTTGTAAAATTATGATATATTAATATATATAGAGAAAAATATGAAAGGAAAGACATTAATTTTCCAAAATAGGTTACATAACATATGACTAATAAAATAAATATAGTATTTATTTATAGTAGTTATATATTTAAAAGATTAAGTTTTCAATTCAATTGATATGTATAAATTTCAAAATTAATACATAGTTAACTTTTCTTCTAAATATCATGGTAATTAAAAAAATGTAATTTATAGCTAATTGACGGAAAAAATTGAAACATCCGTATAAAAGATGAGAGGCAACAATATGAGTAAAAACACGTAAACAGAAGTTAAGGAAAAGATCTTGACATGAAAATGATCATACTTTAGTATATAATATTATATTGGTTTCAGAAAAAAAAAAAATATAAAAGTAAAAATTATTTCAGTGACTTAAATTAAAACAAATTGAAAGTTTATAACAGTTTTCGCTTGAGTATTTTCTTTTATCTTTTCCATTTACATCGCTGAATCTACCATACTTTCCCTCAACATTCACATTTTTTTTCGATTACTCAACATTACAAGTAAAACTTTCGGACAATTATCATATGACAAGGGAATGAGGAAGAGGAAGAGGAAGGCCAGCCTCAAACATAGATGAGAAATGAGACGACCTGGTATCCCTACCACTCACTTTACGAGCTAGGACCAAGCATTCACCGTAATATTACTCCATTAGTAAGCTTAAGCAAGTAATTGCTCATGACCTCGTAAACACTAATAAGCTTTGCAGGTACATCTTTCGAAATAAAAAAAGGTACCAGAAAGCTTCGTTCATGGCCTCGGACATTTTTACGCGGGTGTATATCGTACTAAAGACCCCACATTGATGGACCAGTTATAAAAATTTTTGTTATCTAACGGTTACTATTACTCTATTTTCCCCAATTCTTCATTTCGATAAATTGTTTGAAAAATAATCGAATTTTCATAAAATTTTGCCTCTTAGAGTAAAAAATATAAAATGTAGGCTATTGTTCAAAAATTAAAAAGTTATATTTTCCAAATATCTTGAAATATCTTTCATTCGATCATTAATACCAACGTAGTTAAGAGCAAATCGTAATACGATTACTCAAGCGTGGTCTTTTGAGTAATATAATACTAAACTACCCATAGATATAACTTAGTAAATTACTCCCAAAAGACCTAAAAACAAGAATACGTGGTTCATCCTTAATACTAGCGTAGCACGAACCGCAAGGCCACAGCAACGGGACAGATCGGGCACGAATTCGCCTCACCCATCATTCAACCGCGAAAGCCAATGGGTGAAAAACGTCACCTATGTTTACCACCTGCAGGTTACGGCTACCTGCAGATTACCCATGAACTCTAACAAATGCTGGAGAATGAAGCAACAGAGCTGGAAAATGAAGTAGCAATGGTGGAGAATGAAGGAAACAAGGTGGAGAATGAAACAACAGAGCTAAAGAATGAAGCAACGATGATGGCAATGGAGGTTGAAAGCATGAAGAAAACGAAGTGCAAGTGGCAGTGGACCTAATGTGGGTAGAACTAAGATAATTTTGGGTTAAGTGCATTCTTAGTCCTCCAATTTTATTAGTTTTTACACAAAATGCTAATTAGATTGAAATTTAACAAGTCACCACTGATTAAAAAAACACGGGTCACAGATTCACACGTGCAGATAGCTCTAAATCTGTATCCCCCATTATCCACCAGACGGGTAAATTTTTTACTAAAAATCCACAACTCAGGGTCAAGTATCTGCAGTTAGCGGGTTCTACCCGATCTACTGCCATACTTACAAGACACCGCAAACAAATACAGCCAAACCGAACAGAGACTTGAATTTTGGGGAATAAGTAGTGGCCATCGCTGTATGTTTCGCCTTAGACTTCCAAGAAATGGAGAGCCATAGGAAGGAGGTCGCCCCGACGCCCAACTCAGAGCAGAAGGGAGACAAAGTGAAGGAAGAAGGCGTGGAGAAGCCACAGAAGACCAACGAGCTCCATAAGCACTTGGGGCAGGTCATGCAAGAGAGAAATGAAAAGTATTCGGCAGAGAACAGTCGGGGCCAAGGGGTAGAGAAAGGACTGCCACACCAGCAAGTGCCACAGCCTGGAGATTTCTCCACTGAAGCCCTTGAATTTCTCCCAGAAAAGATCGTGTCCTAAAATTTTATGAAAAGCAAATGGAAAATGTTGGTCCTAGTTTCTCAGCATGCATACATTTTGGTAACTCTGAGGTCGTTACTTGAGGTCCAAGGTTTAACTCCTTGCTTCCTGTCGGCCTCTTATGGCCTCTCATCATATGTATCAAAGAGTTAGTTAATCTCCTCACTATGCGAAGAAATCCGGGTGGGAAATCAAGCCAAGTGTTGTTGTTGTTGGACCGTCGTTAATCGTGCGTAGAGACCTCCTTTCTTCAGCAGATCCTCATGGCTACCCATCTAACAGAACAGAACAGACAAGCAATTCAAACCTTCAGATTGTTTTTGCTTATGCAAATTACTACTAGATAAATACAGTGGCTTTCCTCCTACCTCAGCAATTCGACCTCTGTTCATTACAATAATCTTATCTGTCGCTCTGATGGTAGACAATCTGCAAAAGATTTAAATTACTAGTTTAATCTAGCTTAAAAAAACTGCAAAACAGGCAAACTAATTAAGGGACGGAAAAGGCACCTATGAGCTATAACAATGATGGTTCTTTCTGTTGCATTATCATTTCTGAACGAATGGAGGATGCTCTGGAAATTGAACAACAATGCTGTATTAGTTGACGTGTACACCCCTACACTTTTACCTTGTCTCAAATAGAGATAGAAGTAGAGACTGACCTTGACAGAGTGTTCACTTTCTGGGTCTAGGGCACTGGTGGGTTCATCAAGGATCAAAATGGTCGGGTCTCTTAGAATGGCCCTGGCAATAGCAATTCGCTGCTTTTGACCCCCGCTGAGCAAATCATTATCCACCATGGTGTTGTAACCATCAGGTAGGGATGAAATGAACTCGTGAGCATAGGCTTGCTTTGCAGCCAATTCCACATCTTCCTCAGTCACATCTTTTGGACATCCATACATTATATTCGACTTAATATCCAAGTTAAAAAGATGGGGTTCCTAGATGATGTATTACTTAACATATCATGTTTTGTTTCACAATTAATGCTCAGATGAATTGTTGGTTGAATTTACGACAAGTTTTATTTTACCTGCCCAACATATCCAATTCTTTCTCTGAGCCATTTGATGTCCAACTCTTTCAGTGGGAAACCATCAATGTATATCTGCAATTAGATCAATGAGCACATAAAATCCAACAATAAAGGAGCAGCAGCATGTTAACAGCATTTAAAGAAACACTATTGATGGGGCACTTCATCTTCTTCTTAGGGTAAAGCAGAATTTTAGGCCATCTATCCTACATTCCTTAATCCGGCATCACAACTGAAACTAGGAAAAATGTGTATGAATTACTCACTTGCCCATCGGTGGGTTGATAGACTCGCAACAGCAGATTCACCAATGTGGTCTTTCCACTACCGCTTAAACCAACCTTGAGAAGAAAAATCGCCCAGTGGTTCAATTCCTGAATTTTCTTCTTCAAAATTGAAAGAAGAAAAATATAGAGGTATACTATTACGGTTCTTACTATTGCAATCACTTGATTCGCTTCAATAGAGAGGCTTATATCATCTAGAACTGGCACCTGATTGGTGAAAATTTACGACTGAAGTTCTATCATAACCAGAGACATCTTCCAAAATGATAAGATGAGTGCAAAATTGCTAATGACGACCGAAACCTTATGAAGATTGAAAACTGAAAAGATTGATTTCTGGAAGAGAACTTCCCAAAACAGAGAAAACTAGCTAAATATGCTGATGCACAGGTTTTGCAAAACTTTAGGTTAGAATCTAAGCAAAGGCAATAACTATGTGAGAGTAGGATTATAAGGAAAAGAATACCTACCTCCATTCTGGAAGGATAGAAAAAGGAAACTTTTGAGAACCATAAATTACCAACTAGCCTCTCAAGTTTCACTCCTGGATACATTGAACAAAAGAAAGCAAACATGTCTAAGTAAGCACTTGATTGGAGAAAATTGTAACTGAGATTAGAATAAGGAGAAGGAACCAAAGTGAGGTATAAATGACACTAGCAGCACCGATTGGGATGGAGGGAGATTGAGCTTGTAATGGCTGAGAGTACCAAAAAAACTATCCTGCACATTCAAGTAAACTTCCCCAATTTGCTAGGCATCGATAGGCAACAGATATTGATGCACGACCAAGTTCTAAAATCTCAAGTGATGATGCTAAAAGAAGATGACCAAGTCCAGTTTCTAGATGTTAATCTAGCTGGCACAAACATCACAGAAATGTGCAAAACACTTGCCTTCAGACGAGAACTGGTCACTGGGCAAGAGTTCCATTAAGTGGAATACTTTTTCATTAGCTCCAATAGATTGCAGCAGTGATGAAAAATTATCTACAACTCTCCATGCGGCGTAAATCAGCCACTCACAGTACAACGCATACTTGGTTAGCTGCTCTGGTGATGCCTGACGGTTTATTATGCTCATTCCTCCCAACAGCACAGCAAGAGCCTACCATCAATGGTCCATAAGAAAGTTTTTCCGCGTACGTTGAAAACCATGCTGCTCTTGAAGCATCACACTTTCCTTGGATATTACAAAAGAAGAATAAGAAGAGGCCTAGAAATCCTCCCAAACCTCAAGTGCACAAGTGTCTAAATTCCTTTGCATACCAAAAAACTGAAAACTCAAATTCTCCTAAAGTAACAATTGCCATAAGCCCACAACAAGAGAAAAAATGTAATTCAATCCCACAAAATATCTAAATTCAATGCAGTCTCAAACAAATTCTAGATTTTGATCCTTCACAAAATCCCGCAAGATATTAAAAGTTAAACTACCACATCTAATCATTGCCTTAAGTTTCCTCATTCATCACCACACAATTTGTTAAAACATCCATGTGAAATAAGCGTAAATCAAAGAACAAGGATGCTTTGGAGGGCTTTTGTTTCATAAACTTATTTTTCATACACATCCCGGCTAGGCCAATTCTAAGGGAAGTTTAGCTAAATAATAACTTGTCCCTCTAGTAAGCTTCAGAGGCATCTACTAGATTTATCTCAACTATGAGAGACTTCCCCAAATCCTCTGGAAAAATCACAAAGCTCTGACAATTCTATAATGGCCTAACAGTTATGCGTTGCAACCTCTCCATAAAGCACCATTCTACATAACGAAAGCATAAATCAAGGATTTGTAGAAGACTGAAAATCCCACTCATGTTAAGATCCAGAATTCAGACTAGAACAATAGATCTTGAGATTAGAAGGCAGTTTTTGCTTCAACTGGTCCTACTGGAGAGACTTTCAGGCTCTATGCAAAAATGTTCCAACTGCAGAACCACAAAGGTGAATGGAAGTTGATAGAACAAGATGATATTTAGCCTTCTAATAAAATGTTTCTCAGAATACATAGGTTGAAACAAGATACATATTTGAGGACCTACGTATCTAATGAATGAAACCTGGACTATAGCATCAGACGGCAGGCAGCAGCCTCAAGATTAACATATGGAACAATTGCTTCGCAATTAATGAACTACAATGTATTCAAATTTACGACAATAGCATCATAAGAAGCAGTAACAGCTAGAGCAATCTACATTATGAAGTCAAAAGCTGACCCACAAATGTGCCACCCACTAACGTAAGGTATCCACTGAGCAACTTTTTTTATCCAAGGTGAAAGTGACAGAAATAGAAGGTCAAAACTACCACCATGCCTATGCCAATAAACTAAAAGGATTGAAACCTGTGTTGAGCGGTAAAGTATGTGAAAACTCATATTCCAGAACCCATAAGCTGCACTTTCTCGAATGTTTATAAAAGCTAACTTGTCCAGGCATTCCTTGTACCTGAAATGATGAAACAACAGTTTTAAATTTGACCAGATGGTGACAGCCACAACTAGAGCACCCATTTTATAGGAATATCCATTAAAAACATGGGGCAAAAAAGATGCAGTAGACACCTATCAAGTTCTTCCCCCTCTGCCGCATTAACCCGGACAGTTCTAATCATGGATAGTGTTTCATCGGAGATCTAAAATAAATTAAGGAATGTGAAAAATTGAAAATTGCACTCAACTAGCAGAAGTCTAATGGCAATTGTAGTTTGTTTACAGGCTTACACTGTTGGCACAAGCATTGAACTTTTGGATCAACTGGGCAGCTTTCTTTTGATACCTGAAAAAAGTTAACTGGAGTAAACAGCACCTTCTGATTACCAAGCAAAGACCTGATAGATCAATATACTTGCCTATGCATGACAAACTTGCAAGCATGTAATAGGAATTCTAATGTAGGAAAAGTTAGAAATTGACAGCAGTACAGAATGCTAAAACATCTGTTACCAATGATCTTCCTTTTTCCATGCTAGTAATAAATAATATAATCATCCATTCAATAACCTTATGCAGTTGATACTTCTAGATGAGAAAAACTGGAAAGAAGGCAAAATGTCATATACATATGTCAACAAAAAGTTAATGCTCACCGGCCATAGATGGTGACTGTTATAGACAGAGCCAAGCATGTTATTAGTGCTGGTAATGTCAGGATCCGTGATAAAGCCATTAGATTAAGTAATGCACCAATCCCCTAAACATTTTAAGTGAGAAAAATGCAAGCGGATGGTAAGTTCAACTGAATGTTAAGCAGCACATATCACTTGAAGAAACAGAAAACCTGAATGAGGTTACGTAAGATCAGATGCAGGTCATTGCCAATAATACAGGAGAGCCTCTGACAATCTACTCGAAGCCTACTTGTCAAACCACCAACTGTTTCCATGTCAAAAAAGGAGATATCCTATATCAAGGGCACCAGCATCACACAGCATTCTACAGGCAAAGAAAAAATTAAAAAAAAAAAAGGAAGTGTACATTCTTGATGAATAATTCAAATGGAATTTAAAGAATCAGAAACTGATAGCCCACCTGATAAACAAGAGTTGAATATAAAGTTTCTCTCAGGCGCTTAACCTGCAGATAAGGCAAAGCCCACATGACATCCATTGTGCTAAAAACAAGAGCTGATTATCATACTTCTTTCTCCAGAAAGCCCTCTCTGTAGTTTACTAATCGGAGAAATTTATAGTATCTGGAAAGGGAAAACTACAACATAAACTGTCTTTCCTTCTTTATCAAATCATTTAAATGGGCCACTGACCTGAAAACTCAATGTCTTCATCATCTGCTCTTTATCAGTATTCCATCAATGTTCAATGTCCTTAACTTCATTTATTATCTTATACTTCTGTATCCTAACTTATACTTAACTACACAACCAATACTCAAAAAATTTCTGAATCCAACAGTGTAAAAGATGCATAACCCTGATATATCCAGAATATTCCTGATTGCTCAAAGTCATTTAGGTCAGTTAGAAATAAATAACTGGTCCACAATAATACAGAACAACAAGCGAGAGAGTACTCACAAGAATCGTATTGGCAACAGCAAAACTAGCACCACGCAAGCCACTGAAATCGAAAGAAATTAGATATTACGATCCTTTGCCACAATAACCATAGACTACTGTTCCTAGCCTATGGCCTATATAGTTGTAGGGAAAAGGGAGAATAAAAACAAAAAAACAAACAGAACAAACCTGCATATTCCGGAAGTGAGACACAGAATCAACAAGAAGCGCGAGCTCTTGAAAAATCTTTCACGCTCGCATCTCTGCGCAGAAAATATGGACTCCGCCAAAATTCTCGGCATCGATATCTCCGAAATCTGCAGCTCAAATCATCTCTCATATGAATAACTATGCTGAACTTAAACGCAAAACGGGAACAATCAAGGGTTAAATACAACAAAGTAGGCGATTTACACGCACCGCAGCGATGACCAAGGAACTTAGAGCGAGAGAGACGATCCATCTGTCGTCTCCGATTAAAGGCCACATTCGATTAAGAGCCACCAGAACTGTAATCGGCTTCGCCTCCTCGCTTCTTCCGTCTTCTTTGTCGGAATGGGAAATATTCCACCAGCCGAGAAACTTCTCGACGACTTCCCTCGCCGCATTTGGCGGACGGAAGCAGCGACGTTGTGCTGCGCTGGGAGATTTGAGGGCAACAACGTTGCGCGCGGAGGTTAAACTCGTTGTTTTACGGATGACAATGGACAGCTACTCTATCCGAGAGAGGCGCTGGGTGTTGGCAACGTTTGGAGGGAAAATCGAATATTTGGAGATCGCCATGGACGTTGAGTAGCTCTGGCATTCGCTGTTGAGCCGCGACCCGCGAGAGTTTCGACTTTAAGTAGATTTTTCTTAATATTTTGCTAATATTTTATCAGTCTGAAAACAGGAAAATTTAAGGGAAAAAATATATATATATATGTCGGAAATTTTTTCAAACACAAAATAAATTTTTAGCTTTTTACCTTTTTATTAAAGTTTAACTTAAATATTTTTATACAATTATATGGCAAAAAATACTTAAAAATTATATTTAAAAACTATAATTTTCAATGTACTATTTTTATATGGCTATCTCTCAGAGATATGAAATTTTAGTAGAAAAAGTTAGAAATATTTTTCTCATTTTTAAAATTATATTATTTTCATTTTTATTTATTTTTTTATCTAAACTAATACTTAAATCTAATAATTTGTTTATTATAATCATTTGACAAAGAAATTAATTTTTATGAGTTTTTCCCCTCACTCAATCCAAAACATAAAAATTAATAAAAAAAATACTTTTTTGCGAAAATTTTACTGTGGTTTTAGGCTTTTTAGCGTAGAATTTCTTTATTATTTTTTTTTTATAAAAGGTCATTCCATTAACTATAAGTGGTATAACATCAGCTAATGAAATGTAATTGGGAAAATTACCAATAACCTCCTAAGATTTTGTCAAACCTACAGTTTTACCTTCTCTCTTTAAAATACTTATACTTATACCCCTATAAAGTTAATACCGTCACTTACCATTACCATAAAAAAGAGAAAATATTTAAATTATTTGACCTTTTCTTCCTAACTTTCTTCTGTAAAAATTTTGTCCCCTAACTACTAAAATCCTTCAAAAAAACCAATTAATTAGAAAAAAAAATGACTAGAAACTTCTAAATATCTATATTATACACTAAAGCGGAAGAGGCAAATCTGCTAGTTCATGCTGATGTGGGGCTAATGATGGGTCGGGCTCCTCTTGTTTGTGTTGTGATGCGTCTGGGCATTAGATTTGGTTTAAGTTTAGTTTCAGCTCTGTATAAGCGCATTTCACTTAGCTGTGTAAGGTGTTTTCGTCCTTTGTGCTCCTGGATGCTGTGTCTGATTTATGTCCATAGAGTTTTCGTGCTTATGCTCTTGGACGCTGTGTCAGCTTTTTGACAGGAAAAATTTGTTTCCATTTTTTTTCTTACATAAATTGGGTCATTATTTTCCTGCCTTATTTGTTTTCATTTTTTGTTTCTCCCACACTGACATGTGTTGCCTTGATATTAAGGATGAGCATGGGTCGGGTTGGTTCGGTTTTATGGTGAAATCGAACCAACCTGAAATGGTCTCGGTTCCAAAATTTTTCTACCCAACCCAGAACTGAGAATCGAACAGAACCAGAACCATGGTTCTGGGTTTCTCGGTTCTGGTTCTCGGGTTTTTCAGTTTATACCATATACCTATAAAAACACCAAAATTCAATAAATCTACATCCATAATCAGTTTTATGACATATTCAACATAATATACAATTAAATTAATATTTAAATATATGTACTTAGATACATTCAAAAGAGTTTAAAATGTTGTTCTTACAAAAATGGTTCAAAGGAGTTGCTTGTGGGGTATCTTTTATCTCAACTAGTTTACTTCATTCCAGTAATTCTAATATTGGTATGACATTCAATTTGGAAAATTGAGCCTTTAAGACCATCTTCTTCAGTATCAAAACCTAAAATATGTTGATGTCATAAATTTTTTATTTTGCATGACTCAAATGAAAAAAATATCATAATTGTGTCGTAAAGAGTAGTCTGGAATAAAAGATCGAAAGCAAAATAACTTAGGAGTAGTGGGTCTATGAAGCAAAGTGATTTAAGTAAATATGGAGAAATTTCGTAAATGATCCCACAACTTCTATACTATTTCAATTTGGAACATCAATTTAAGAGTTTAATATAAAAATACAAAATAACCATCATAATGCTTCAAAGAAATATGTGTGTGTGGATATATTAGTAATACTATAATTTTTATTATATAATTATATATATATTTCGGGTTCGGTTCCACATTGGGTTGATTCCATATGGAACCAGAACCAACCCAAAAACCGTCGGTTCTCCTATATGTGGAACCATCTCGAGAACCATGATCAATTTTTACCCAACCCAATGGGGATGGTTCGGTTTCGATTTCGGGTTTACCCAACCCATGCTCACCCCTACTTGATATGCACTGCCGGGTTTATGTGCCTGTCTGTGAATATTACAAGTGATACGTGGATGGAGGGGAGGCCTTGCATGGGATAAGGGATAGTTTCATTTGCCACCTGTCCATTTTAACATTATTCAGACATAATTACTCTATTCTCTTGCTATATATATATATATCTATGCCCAGTCCACAGCAGAAGTACACATGCATCTCTGTTTTCGGCTCTTTTCATCTCCATACTTTATTTTCAGTCCTCTATTTTTTTTCAGTATGTTTCTGAAATGAGAACAAGCTTGAGAGGATCTGATTTAGATTGAAGATTTACTTACCGCAGCTACAGTTCTTCCACCCTAGGGACTCGATGCTACTCGAATCTACTATGTTTCTTATCTCCAAATAATCTTTAGCCAATTCCTTTGTTCCTAAAGGCTCTAAGCACAGCTCTATACAATGATAATCATTCCTGTTGATGTTGTCGTTCAGCTGGGAGAAAAATTTTTGCCTCAAATTTTCGCCATCAATTTATCGGATACTTTGACCACTATTCGGTGAAAGACTGCAGACATGTAGGAATTATTTGTAGGGAAAGTAAACTAATGTCTGCCGACCCCCTACAAGTCCCTTGTGTTTTTTTCCCTAGGTTAATTGGCAGGGAAAATATGTTTGCCCCAATTTATGCTGTACTAAAATTGCAGCAATAATAAAAGTCCATATTATTCATTACACTGACCATTTGAGCATAGTTGATTGATATCAGTTACCTTCAGCTTCACTATATTTCATGTCTCTTTCCAAAAAAAAGAGGGACAAAATTCAATTTATAATATTATACGGTTGAAATAATGATGGCATACAAAATACACTATTATTCTTGACAAATGTGCAGCATTCCGTCAATATCTAATTAAAAAATATATATGCATCCATGCGTACATTTTAATTTATCAGGAAAAGAGAATACAAAAAAAAAAAAAAGGAAGATCAGTAATATAGGAATACATTTAAATTTAATAGAGCAATTATTAGACAATTCAAAATATTTCACCCACTCCAGAACTAATATAGAAGATTTTAAAAAATTAACAACAAAAAAAAATCACTAAGTAAAAACTAGAAAGAAACCATAACTTAAAAATTTTGGTCTATGTACAGAGTTTACTCTATTTTTTATGTTACCAACCTTTTGAAAAATTTGATAAACTATAATACTATTATGTTTTGTTCCATGCAAAAACTAAGGATATGTTCACTCTAGATTGTATTTTTTTTCCTTATTATTTTTTTAATACACTTATTAGAAGAATGGATCTTAAAATATAGAATTCATTAAATTTGCACTTATACACACACGCACACAGAGATATATATATGCATGTCTGTATGTATGTATGTCCGTATATGTGTGTGTGTACATACAAAATATATGTACTTTAGCTATTGACCAAATATTGCACAGGCTTAAATTTATTGACACCCTATCATCATCAAAACATAGAGCGTACATTGTACAAATGATCGCTCACCTTTAGTTTTTCTTTTAGTCCATAAACTATTGCATATTCTGTTTTTATCCTAAATTTATTAAAATTGTTTCATTTGTAGATAAAATTTAGTTACTTAGAATAATTATCTAACAAAGACTTTTCAAAATTTACATTAAATGTTTGTTAATTTTTTCCCCATAAATTTTAACAGTTTAATTTTTTTAATAGTAAATTGACAATCTAAATTCATAATTTTTTCTTTCTGAATAAATAAGTATAATTTATAGAGAGAAAAAAAAAGAGTAATTTAAAATTTTCATTAGCTACAAAAAAATTGTTATTCAGATTAGTTTTATTATAGGTTAGTTATTGAATAGTTTCAACTATGATCTAAAAAGATAAGATGAATGTTCAGGAAGGTTTTACATTTACTAACAGCTTTATCTTAGGTACAAAATAAACACAATTGTCCAAGACAACACCGGCGCAACAACTTTCATCATATTTGGTCAAATAGCCCAACTGCTAATTGGAGTTCTAGCAATTCAACTTGCAAGTAGTCCTCTCTCATATAGATACACACTTCCTCCTCAAATTGAAGGTAGAATAGGATTAACCTGTATATTCCAAATATCTGTTACCACACAAACCATCGAAACCACTGCTGTGAGCTTCAGAGTCATGAAAATATTCGACCCGACTACTTAACGTTCAAGCACATCAGCTCAAACACCAGTCACAACTGAAGAAGGCACATCCACAAATAGTTTTGTTCAAGACACTCCAACAAGTTTGAAAGGAAAAGAGTAATATCTATATTTGCTCACACAACAGCCATACTTAAAAGAAATATAGCATTTAATCTGCACCTTTTTCCCATTGACATGAAAGTAATATTAGAGACCTCAAAGACAACACATGCAGACGAACAATAACCGGAGTAACAATCGAAGAATATAAGCTGTACTCCAAATGAACCCTTTCTTAGTGACCAACCTTCTTCAAATATCACCTCACACTTATTCATCATTTTCTCCTTCCATTACAGCTATCAGCAAGCTACCAACTGAATAGAATAAGAAAGCAAAATCTCACGGCTAGATCCCAGATCACTACAATAACAGATTCCAATAGCAACAGCCAGCAGAGGATCTATAACTACATATATTTGTTACTTTATGTAATAATTAGTGAATGACAATCAAACAACCCTGCGCAGGGGTCACGTAACTAGTATCTATCAAAAACTCTGTCCTTCGATTATCTTCCCCTTTCTTCCCTGTTCATCACCCCTGTCCTTCGATTCTCTTTTCTTTGTTCATCATCCCTGCTCTTCCCCTTCTCTCTGCTCCTCGATTTCGCTCCTCTTTCTTTGTCATGCTCATGATGAAATCAAATTGGATTTAGCTCAGCTCTTACTCTGAGCTCGTTTCTGCCGATCGCGTTTACGACACTGTCGTCTTCTACCTCCAAGACCCCTTCACCCACCTCTACTCACCAGAACTCATCATCCAAGACGATGATCTTCAGGACGTCTCCACCCCCTCCATATGGACGATCTCCATTCTCCGATGTGATGCCAAAGTTAACGCCTCGCGAGTGGAGTTTGCAGGCCTTTTGGGATTGAACCCCGGGTAGGCCATCGTCGAAAGAAGGCTGACTTGAACGAGTTCGCGTGAAGTTTGTTCCCAATTCTCTAAACAAGGATGGCAATTCGACAAGCAGCAAGACGCCTGCCCTTTCTTTTCGCCTAGACTCATAAGCTCCAAACGGCTTGGTAGCCACCACTGGGATAGGCCGCGAGCTTCAGTCTCTCCTAGGGATTGCATTAGTAGCATTAATAGCCACCACCAAAGGGGTTTGGTTGTACCATGGATATTATAGACATATGTCTAATTAGACATAATATTGAGTTTACAATTTTACTCCTTACCCGAACCGTTTCTCTCTCTCTCTCTCTCTCCTACCGCCGCTCCGCTGATTGTTTCTCTCTCTCTCCCCCTCTCATCGCCGCAACTACCGATCGCCGCTCCGAACTCTAATCTCCTTCGCGCGGCGATCTCTGTCACACACCGATCACCGTTGTACACTGATTCCCATCGAGCACCAGCATCCTAGGCAATTCGACGAGACATATTGGTCCAGGCGATTTGCCGAGATGTTTCGCTGAGATGACGACGCCGTAGTATTGCCGGAGATCTGACGTGATGACAAGCTGACGCGATGACAAGCGGCAAAGGCAAATGCCGAACCAGAGGCGATGCTACCGATGATGATGTTCGACGGCGCGATTCAAGTGGGAGATGAAAGGTCCAGGTGATTCGACGAGATGATGATGATGCAGTATTGCCAGAGATCCGATGTGATGACATGCGACGAAGGCAGATGCCGATCCAGAGGCGATGTGACTGATGATGATGTTCAACGAAGGCAGTCCAGGAGCGGCAGTAGCTACAGATCTAAAAGCGGCAGCTGTGGAGTCGACGGTTATGGAGGAAAGGAGGTGGGGGCAAAAGATCAAAGATGAGGGTGAAGAGAAGAAGAAACGGTAGACGAGAGGCAAATAAAAGATTTACAAATAGGAGGCGGACACTTTTTTATTATTTTTGCATATATTGGCTTAGAAACTTTTGAATATTTTTTCAGACATTTTTTGATATCCAGTCAGACACTTTCTTATTACTTCTTATACTACTTATTTTTTATAATTATTTATAAATTACTTCAAACACTTTCAAATACTACATTAGACATTTTCACATATTATTTTCAGACATATTTGCTCATTAAATCAGATACTTCTTTTATTATTTCGTATATACATTTTTTTATCATGAAAATAAATTGTTTGCGTATTACTTTAGACATTTTATCATTTTTCTTTAGACACTTTTACACATTCATTCAGACGCTTTTTTATTGTTTCAATTAATTATTTTTTAAGAGAGTAAATTATCTGCATATTGGTCAGACATTTCTAAATATTTGTTTAGACACTTTTCGGTATCTATTCAGACACTTTTCATTTTTTTGAACATGACATATGATGTATATGGCGAGATCATGATGTACGACAATTCGGTGGCGGCACTAGTGCCGGCACTAGAGGAGACAGCAGTAGCAAGTTAAGATTTTTTGTAGAGAAGAATATTTTAACTAAGGGTATTTTGTCAATTTTTTTTGATAATTTATGCCTTATGTATAGAAGATTAAGGAATGGGTTAGTATATCTAATTAGACATAGGTGCATAATAAAAGAACTAGTTTGGTTGGTTATCTGAGAGATAGTTTATAGGGTTTGAGATTGAGGTTCGGCTGATTGATCTTGGAAAGAGAAGAAATTGAGACTAGGGTTTGGATTGCCAAGGCGGAGAGATTCATTGGCGATTTCTTGTCCATTTCAATTTTTTTTTTTGTTTTGATTTTGTCTGATTTTGTGTTTTGTTTTAATTTCTTGTCCATTTCATTTTTGTTTAGGAAAATTACAAAAAATTGGAAACCGGGGGGCAAAGTTTTAAAGAAAAAAACAAGGAGAACAAAGTCAAAGATTTTCTTTTTTTTTTTTTCTTTCAATAATAGTCATTGACGGAGTTGATTTTTTAGGAAGATAAGTGTAGATATTTGAAAATGGAGGGACCAAAACTGTAAATTCAACCAAACCTCATGGGTTTTTGGTACCTTTCCCAATACAATACTACACTTGGCTTAATTATATGCCTTGCATGTTTTTCAGTCTTTGTGACACTGTAACGTGAAAAAATCTTCTTTGAGGGATTTGGATATAATCGGTATTCAAGCATATAAACTAATAAAGACGGACTAAGAACACAAATGGAAAAACATACTAACAAATTGACAAACCGACACATGATTGAACAACTGAAACAAAACAAAATTGGACTAATTAACCATTCAACAATATCACTTGAATGATGATTTGAAAAATGAAAAAACAAAAACAAAAACAAAAAGACATCGTCACCCTATCCATTATTTAGTCACAGTTCTTCTTGTAACAATAATTTTAAAATAGATTACTTGGATCTGTCTGGTATTAAATCATTGGATGAACCTAATGATGCACCGATTAATGGTAGTAAAGAAGCTTTATGGGGGAAGAGGAAGAAAACAATGAAAAGATATAAAAGGTGAGAGCAATCAAGGATAATAGAGTGAAATAATGATGATTAATCAACTGGCCAAGATTGAATTGGAATATAAGTCTAGCCGGAACCACCAAAAATATAAAAGAAGAACAATGAGGTTGGAGAGAGGTTGGAGTTGCTAGGGATATTGTAGAATTTCAATTAATATATAATTTGAACAAACAAGCATTACATACAAAATAATTCACTAATCAATCATTTTAACAACACAGTATGATGAATGCATTATAATTATATGGGCAAAATATCAAATTTTCCATTAATATTTTGGACAAGAAGCGGATATGTGACCATAGTTTTTTTTTTTTTACCTAATCTCTTACTAATGTTTTAAAATAGGCCGAATATGCCATTGCCAGTTAGAAAATAACGAAAAATGATAAAAATAACAGATTTTGAAATATTGAGGTTGTTATGAATCTTTCAAAAAAATATCAGGATCTTTGAGATTTTTTTTTCCAAAAGATGATCTAATTTCTGTCATGCTATCAGTGCTTCAGCCCTATCATTGTTTCGTCACTAGTGCCCTACCCCCAGCCCCAGCCCAATCGCCACACTTTCTCTGTCTCTGTTGTCTAATCTCCTCGCCAACATTTTAGAGAGAGAGATATAGAGTCTAATTAAAAAAAGTCTTTGAAGTTTGTCAAAACTTACATTATCCCCCTAAAATGTTAAAACTTGTTATTTTTAATATTTTTTGTTAGCTTTTAAATGTTTTCTGTTAGTTTTTTAACTATCAATGACATATTAGCTTTTAATTTGAAATTTTAGTGGCATATTTTGCCTATATTAAAATATTAGTAGGAAATTAGGCAAAAAAAAAAAAAAACTATGGTAGCATTTCAGATCATAACCCAAAAAATTAGTGGCAAATTTGATATTTCTACCTAATTCTATGCTATAAGTTTGACAAATACAGTAAGACACGTCTACAAAAAAATTTTCTTACTAAATGACAATTGTCTTAAAACACGTTATGCTTGCTCAATTGCATTTTACATATTGAGCAAATTAAATTTTATTGTGTATGGTTTGATAACACAACATTGGTAGATATCTCCATTCCGAAGTTGGACAACATCTCAAAAAAGATTAGGCCTAAAATTATTTTATACCTTTGAACTTTGTTAACTTAGATACTTTGACCCCTAAATTATAAATTAGATCGACTCATCCTTTGACCCTTGGGACACTTTGCCCCTTTGACCAATGACTAAATCATGAGTTAAGGGGTGAAGTGTCCCACTTTTCATCATTTGATGATTGAGTTGATTTGAGTCATAGTTCAATAACAATAACCAAGTTAACATAGTTTTATGGTGTAAAATGTGTTTAGGCTAAAAGATTAGCAAAATGAGAAATGTTTTAAGTGTAAAAAAAGGGGAAGTCATGTAATCCAAATTTTTTTTTGTGTTTGTGTGTGTGTGTTAAGAAACAATGTACAAGGGAGAGATATGCTAGTATTATAAATTAAGGAAAGAGATATGCTGGCTTTTTTTTTTGGATTAGAATGATAAAAGAAGAAGCTTTGTTGTAACTCAGCAGCGAGGGGATAACGCAAAACTTGAAACTTAAATAAATCGATCGGGAAAAAAAAAAAGGAAAAGAAGGGTGTTTGAAAATGGCAAAACTGGGCCAGGTCTCTACTATTTCACCCAAATGGGCCAATCAGATCCATATCCAATTATCCATACCCAAAAAGCCTTGGGAAGTCATCATCGCGATAACCAATATGATTAAAAAAATTATGACGATAATCCTATAGAAGATCAGCTGTTAAAGAGATAGTTGAGCAGCCTTAGTCTGACCAATTGGAAGTGGATACTTTAAACTAGAGGAATGGGGGACTGCTTGTCAAACTTTTCGTTCCATCTGTCTCACAAACAAACAAATAAAAGAAAAATTAATGTCATTCCCCTAAGAAAACAAATGTATCTTCACAAATGGTATTAAAATTTCCCTAGCCACTCTGGCCAAAAGGAAGGAAAAAAACCCTTCCCTAGGCACTCACTTCTCAGTCCTCCCACTTGTGAGTAGTTAGTAGCAAGCTTAGTGAAAATCCTGGCAGGTTAGTGGTTGGATTTGCTACATAAACATTTTTTTAAATGTTAAAACTCTATGTTTCTCTAATAAAACTGGATTTAGTGTGAATCAAACTATAAGAAAATAACTCAGTGTTTACTTATAATGCTCCGGATTGGGATTTTATTTTATAAATTATCTTTGTTTATGAACTTGCTGTTTTGAGATAAATAAATAAATCATATAAATTTTGACTCGAAATTACGTTAGGATCTTCTGATTTGTTTTAAATGAATAAAACTATGCATTTAATTAATGTTTCACCTGTTTTCTCTTAGTCTGAGTTTATTGTACTCGTACAGGTGTATATTAAGAATATATTCAAGTACTTGATATACTCGAAGTCAAAAATTCAAAGAGTGATACATTTTTCAGGCCTTTTGACTTGACCATTATTCCCAAATTTTTTACACTATTTACTTTTTAATAATTAATATATAATTTTTTATTTTTAATATTTTAGTATAGAAATAAAAATATTTATATATGAATGATAAATCAAGATATATAATTTTTAAATTTTTTGTTAATAAATAATAATATAAATAAATTTAAATCAAGCTAGTTGAAAAGTCAAATGAAACAAAGAAAATAGATGGCTTTTTTCTATTTTTTATCAGATCATATTACTAAACCTTCCTGACAGAGATGGGCGCCAAGGCGACCCGGCTTGGGAGCAGCTTGGACTGGCTGAATCTGGGTCTGGGTCGAGTAGGATTGGGCACGGACTGGTCCCAGGCAGGGCGGGTCCAAAGTGGGTTGGCAAGTTTTTTTTTTAAATTTTTTTAAAAAATAAAAAACATAATTAATTATATATGAAATAAATATTTTTAAGAAAAACCACCACATCTGGTGTAAGTTTTATTAAGTAAAAATGCCAAATAGTACTTACAAATAATCGGAATGGACCTTATATTTTGAAATGACAAAAATGTTCCGGAAATGATGAAAAATAAAAACATATGATCTGTGCTTAACAGTATAATCAGATCAAATATAAATTACATGTATGATTGAAAAAAAAAAATCAAGTCTTGGTATTGGATATTACATCGTCATTTCAACTTTTTTGGTCTTGCTGCCGAAGTGTTGCGAGGCCTCAATTTCGGTTGCACATGCATAGTTCCACTGCCTAGGATGTCAATCTTGATTGTTTCTCTGATATCATCTATTTTCCTGCACTAAACGCTACCTTGGTTACTACGGTGGAGACTGGAACGGCAAAAATCTCGTGTATGATTATCGACAAGATTGGAAACATTGATCTCCTTTATTTCCATCACTCCAATATGTTGACGTTGCTTGGCTCAAACAATGTATTGAGATAGTTATCAACCTCAGCTAATCTCGGTGTTGTTTGTCGGGGACGTTTGAGCATTTGGAGTGCCAGGTTGAATCTTGATGAGATTGATCTCATTGGAGGTTTGGTTGGAGGAACTTCGGATCTTACCTTATCTGAATGCCGCTCACAATATAACTTGTACAAAGAATACAAGTACTTGAAAGCACTAAGAGACATAGCCAAAACATTTATATGAGATATTTCTAAATAAGTATGATCAATTCCCTCAAGGAATGTGGTCGTATCCGTTAATTTGACATATGAGTCAAGCAAAGAAGTAACTAAAAAGATAGGTGGAATATTTTTGAAATACTGAAGCCACTTAGCCCTATGGCTTCGACCGTCGATTTTAACAACTCATTATCTTTAAACTGTTGTAAAACATATATAATGTTTACCAAATGAAGTAACACTTGATGAATGGTTTGGTAGTAAATACCAGAGAAAAATTCAGTAGCCTCGTAAAAAACTTAAGCAGTTCACTAGTTTTAGAACATTTTCCCATACTTCAGTTGTAAGGAATTCAAAACCCATTTTTAAGTTTATGAAATGCGTTAATAAATTTGCATATGGGTATGTATCTCGTAACATCAAATATGTGGAGTTCCAACGCGTTAGGCAATCCAATTTAAACCGTTTCCAAGAAAATAATTTTTGATTTTCAGAATAAAACCTTTTAAATTCACAAAACACAGTGAGTCTTGATTTTAAAAATGTCAATGAGTTCTGAATAGGCACAATTTTACTTTAGAGAACTTTTAAACCCTTTTACACACAAAGGTTCAAAATATGGTACATGCATTTAACGTGAAAGAATACACCGTTGAGAGGTGGGTTCAATGTTTGGCTCAAAAGACGAGCGACAACATCATTGTTTAAAGCATTATCAAATAAAATGCACAGGACTTTATCAGCACACAAATAATCACATAAAATTTCTAAGATACAATTTAATATATGATAACCAGTATGATCAGTTTCAATGATCCTAAATAACAAAATTCGTTTCTGCATAACCCAATCAGAATCAATCCAATGAGAAGTAACACGATAACATGATTGACCTACAAGTGATGTCCACATGTTAGAAGTAAATGCCACACAATAATCAAGTGCAGAAAAATAAGTTTGCAAATTTGATTTTCCGATTTCAAATAATCTAAAGTTTTCCTTCCTAGAGGTTTTCCTAGACATTTTTTTAAATACAAGATTTAATTGTGATTTAATTCAGGATTCTAGGTGCACGTATTCAGCTTGTGAAAAAGGTTTTTCAGTAAGTATCATTCAATTTATTATGCCTTCTCTACAAAATTGTTGGTTAAAATGAAATACGCTTTGGCCTGTCGACGCTGGTTGCAGACTCAAGTGGTATTTGTCTTCCAGAACTAGTCATGGCACTGTTGAGGACATTTAGGATGTTGATTTTTGATGTGGCACTTCAACATTTTGGTTCCGGAATTCTTTTTATATACCAACTTTTTCACGCAATGTTTACATTTCCCGTACCTCGACTCCCTTCGTGTATCAGCTCATAATGCTCATAAACCTAAGTAGTTAGTTTCGACGATTTACTTTGTCTTTGGGTTTCCTCTACAGTGGCTCCAAGACTTATCGGCGTCGGTTGTGTTGACGAATCCTTGTCCACTGGTGCATCCAACTCTTCAACATCATCATCCGATAATTGATCGTCGAGAACCAAATCGTAATTTGTTATATCGATTCCAGCATCATCGTTGTACAACTCTTTGATTGAGATGCCTTTATCGGCTGGCTGAGAACGGCAATAGAACAAGCCTTGAAGGTCAGTGGTGCGAGAAGATAAAGTCTCCATCGACTTACCATTTGCTCTTGAAGCCATGAGTCACGAATTAATAGTAGTGATTAATGCAAACTTAAGAGGAGATTATGATGATATTAGGTGGAGATTAATAAGAAATTTGGAAGAGATTAAAAAAATAACTTAAATGCTTGAGAGAATATAGTAGAGGAAAAAAAGAGATTGAGTTTTTGTGTGAGGATAAAATGGAAATGACATTGGTATTTATAGGAGAGAGCAAAAAATTATTAGGACAAAAAAGTCATTCAAATTTAGTTGTTGGTTGGGGTGAAAATGAAATTTTGGAGATTAAAATAGAGCAGAAAATTGCTGGAAAACTTAATGTGTAATTAACCCATTTTTTTCAAATTTTTTTTTGCAGGTAGCCGTTTGAAGGAGCAGTTGAAAAGGCTCCAGGCCCGGACCGGATTGGACTGGCTGGTCCTGGGTCGGGTTGACCCCATTTACATAATTCTATTCCTTTATGCCCATATTTGGCTATGTCAAGACAAGTTTGACTTATGACTCAGTCTCAATTTGGGCTGAGTTGAACCGGCCCATGTCCTACCTCTACTTCATGACATGTTTTTTTTACTACTGTCATGTGATAAAATGATGATTTTTTTCTAACCGGCTCTCTTTCATTTAGAAAACTTTGAATCAAACAGAAAATCTCTTTCTAAGTCAAATGAGCTCTTTCACGCACCACCTACTAACTAGTACCAGCAAACCATCTCAAATACTTTACATTTTATAAAAACTGACCATTTTAATATTTATAGTAATTAATTTATAATTTTATTTTTTAAAAATTTATTATAAAAATATAAATATTTTATATGAAAATTAAACTTTAGAATAATGCCGCCGAGATAGACCTAGCTATCTAAACCTCAACATGTGCTGGCTGAAAGTTTCTAAGGGGTGGAAAAAGGAAAATGAAACTTCTGAGAAGCAAGCTAGCGTGCGGCTACCGGCTAGCCCTCCCTCCGACGTTAATAATGTTATACTATTATTTAAAATAAAATACTCGCAAATTCCATGCCCTTTGAAGTCCGGATACCAAGGACTCTCGTGCAGAAATCCACGTCCACAGTCTTTACAATTACCTAGCAAGGGACCCCGCAATAAATTTTTTTTTTCAAATTGGCCATCCTTGGGTTACCATAAATACGTTCCAAATCCTGCAACCAAAGTCGCCAACCTCACCTCACATTCCTTTGAATAACTGACCTTCTCCTTCAAACTTCCGCTAGCAGTTCATCGAAAATTGTCCACAGAAAGAAAAATGTCTCCTGCTCAGGTCGTCCTCCCAGTTTCTGCCCAAACCCAAAACACAGCAGCCTCTGAGGAAGCCAATCGTCGCTCTGCTGGTTATCATCCCAGCTTCTGGGGGGAGTTCTTCCTCACACACTCTTCTGAATACGAGGTAACGAATAATAACTTGTCTCTTACACCATTTTACCTGACCTCAACTACTTGGTATTAGTGCTCGTGTACATGAGGTTAACTGATTCTTACGTTTAACTTTTTTCCTTTAGCAGAAAAGTGATGCAACGGTTCAGCGAAAACATGGAGAACTGCAACAACAAGTGAGGAGGATGGTAATGGATCCTGCAGCGGACACCTCAAAGAAGCTGGAACTCATAGATGCAACTCTTCGTCTCGGTGTGGGGTACCGTTTTGAAGGAGAGATTGAATCTGAACTTGAGAAAATACATAGCCAGGGAACTCCTGATTGTGATCTCTACACCGCCTGCATTTGGTTCCGGGTGCTTAGAGGCCAGGGCTTCACTGTCTCTGCAGGTAAGAAACGAAACCTCAACCAGAAAAAGAAGTTATGATTTTTATATGTGGTACAAACAAAACATTGACAGCCAAAAACTTATGCTTTTGAACAGATGTTTTCACTAAATTGAAGAACAAAGACGGAGGATTCGACGCGAAGGATGCACAAACGCTTTTATGTTTGTATGAAACGACACATTTGAGGATTCAAGGAGAGCAAGCGTTGGAAGAGGCACTTGACTTCTCAACCAAGCAATTAGAGGCATTGTTGCCAGAGCTGAGCTCTCCTCTTGCCGAGTATGTCAAGAATTCACTTGAGCTGCCTTATCACAAGGGCATGCAGAGGCTAGAAGCAAGGCAATACATTCCCATTTATGAAGCATATTCGACCAAGAACGACACCTTGTTGCACTTTGCCAAACTGGATTTCAACTTGTTGCAGGCACTTCATCAAAGTGAAATCAGAGAAATCACAAGGTAGATATCTACGCCATATACATATATATACTTCTATGTTTGACATCTAGTTTTTATTTTCCCGGGCAAATTAAGCTTAATTATTTTTTGATTGGCAGGTGGTGGAAGGATCTTGATTTCAAGACAAGGCTGTCTTATGCGAGGGATAGATTGGTTGAGTGCTACTTCTGGATTTTGGGAGTTCAATATGAGCCTCAATATTCCATGAGCAGAATTTTCTTGACAAAAGTCATATCTCTTGCATCTGTGTTTGATGACACATATGACATCTATGGAACTTTTGACGAACTCAAGCTGCTCACAGCTGCAGTTGATAGGTACGTGTAACTTGATACCTAGCCACCTTCTGCTATTAAATCCGCACAAAAACATTCCTCAATCTAAAACATATTATTCTTCCTACAAAACTTTCAGATGGGAACCTGAGGCAACCGATAGTTTACCGGGATACATGCAAATCTTATATGGTGCTCTTTTGGAAGTTTTTGAGGAGTATAAAGACATTTTGATCAATGCAGAAGGAAGAGACTACTGCCTTTATTATGGAAAAGAAGCGGTAAGATACATATATATACTCCTCACCACATAAGTAGCTAATATTCATATCATATACAACTCAGACTAAGTTACTAGTTTCCACTTTCTACAGATGAAAGGGCTTGTTAGATCCTACCACACAGAAGCAGTGTCCTTCCACACTGGATACGTACAAAACTTTGAAGAGTACTTAGACAACTCTGCGGTAAGTAGTGGGTACCCAATGCTCACCGTAGAAGCCTTGATCGGTATGGGAGCTCCATACGCAACCAAGGAAGCTCTTGACTGGGCACTCAAAGTCCCAAGAATCATCAAAGCATCTTCTGATATCTGCCGCCTTGTTGATGATCTCCGCACCTATAAAGTAGAGGAAAAGAGAGGCGATGCACCCTCTGGAGTGCACTGCTACATGAGGGACTACAATGTGTTAGAAGAAGAAGCGTGTGAGAGAATAAAGGAAATGATAGATTTGGCTTGGAAAGCCATCAATGAAGAGATCCAGAAGCCAAACCACCTCCCATTACCAGTCCTTTTACCGGCTCTGAACTTTGCACGAATGATGGAGGTTTTGTACCAGAATATAGATGGTTACACAAATTCAGGAGGAAGGACAAAGGAGCGGATCACTTCATTGCTAGTTCATCCTGTCACCATATAAACACATTTCTTCATCTATTCTCTACCTTGAAACCGAACTAACCAGCTTTATCCTTCTATTAGACCATGAATGATTCATGTTCTTTTTTGTAATAAAATAGTAATATTTATCTTTTTACAAGATTTATCCATAGTGCATGTTTGAAACAACAAATTCATATCGAATTAATATTGTAAGATTTTTTATGCTAGCCTAGATGAAAAATGCAATCCAATCTAACCCAATCCATAGATGGAAAAAATCCAATCCAAGCTTGTCAAACTAGCTATATACATATAAGAAGGGATCCATTTACACCGATGTGAGACTAAAAGTCTTACACCATTTTCTAGCCATTGATTATGATTAAATCTAATGGTTAAAAATACACCATTGTCATACAATTAAAAAATAATTTTTAATAATATCATTTCCTTTTCCACTCCAAAATTTTCTCTCCACATCTTCTGTGCACGCCGCCTCATCTTCTTCCCCACTTGTCTTCTGCCGCATTGCTCTTTGAATCAAACCCAATTTCCTTTCTTTCACTATAATACATCATAAGAAATTGTAGAGTCTAAAATCTTCACTGGAAAATTGCAATTTCACTCCATTCTTGATCAAAAGTCTCCCTTTTCATAGCCCATGCTACATCATATTCTTTTTCGACCATGCTACATCATAATATTATTGTACTTCGTAGAAAAAAAAAACACAATAGAGTTTAGGGTGGAGAATTCTAATCATGATCAATCAGTAATTTTTCTCTTCAATTGTTTTTTTTTCTTGTTAGTTAGCGAGAAATTCCGCTTAGCAAAGGTTTTTAATGTCAATGGGGAACATGAACTGAAGTCATATTACTTCATCTTTTTTATTTTATTTTTCTATAGTTACCCCAACTAGGATCATAATTAAGGTCAAATTCTTGTTCTCTTTTTATGAATTTTAATATTCACTTGGTTTGCTAAGAGTGTAATTAATTAGTTTTTTTTTTTATGAATAGATTTGAAACAGGACCCTATTATGGAGGATTTACAACCACTTGACATATATATACAACAAACAAGTAATAATCATGATATAGAGGTGAGCAATTCTGAAAATCATCAAGCATTTATTGGCCAAATCAATGAACCACATGTAGGACATGAGTTTGATTCTTTAGATAGTGCTGAGATATTTTACAAAGCTTTTGCTAAAGAAAAAGTTCTAGTTCGATCTAGTGAAAAAAGGGCTTGTAGTGATGAAGTGATCAATTGCATTTTTGTTTGCTGTAATGAAGGCCAACATATGCCTAAAGGTGGAAGAAACTAGGATGATGCTGGAAAAACTAAAATGAAGTGCTCAACAATAAGGATCCGTTATGAGACATCACTTAGGTTGGTAAGAGGTAGAAAAGGTAAAACCTGGGTTGTGAAATCATACACAAATTTTCACAACCATAATATGGTTGGTCGTAAAAGTGTTTGTTTCTTGAGATACCACAAGAATATAACACCACCAGCAAAAAGCCTTATTGAGAAATTTGATGAAGAGGGGCTTCCTACAAAAAATGTAGCAACACTATTTAAAAGTGTTAAAAGTGAATTTACTAATAGAGATTGTTGGAATCACTTAAGAACTTTATTGAGATTAAACCTTGATGTAGGAGATGCTCAAGCGACTTTAAGTTATTTCCAGAAAAAACAAGCTAAAAACCCAAACTTTTTTTTATGCAATTCATTGTGATGGTGATGCACACATGGTCAATTTATTTTGGGTGGATGCTTGAGCTCGATTGTCATATGAGTACTTTGAAGATGTTATTACATTTGATACAACTTGTAAGACAAATAAATATGGTATGCCATTTGCACCATTGGTAGGGTTGAACCATCATTGTCAATCAATCTTATTTGGTTGTGATCTTCTACAAGATGAATCTGAGCAAAGTTTTGTTTGGTTATTTGAAACATGGATTGAGGTAATGTACAGGAAAGAACCTATAGCTGTCATTACAGATCAAGACGCATCTATTGGAGTAGCTATAAGAAAGGTGTTTCAGCATAGTCGACATCACTTATGTCTTTGGCATATAAAGAAAAATTTTCCTGAGAAACTTTCACAGATATATTATAAAAGGTCTACTTTCAAGCGTGAGATAAAGAATTGCATACGTGAAACTCCCAACATATAAGAGTTTGAAAAAGAATGGAGCTCACTAATGGTGAAGTATGGACTTGAGCAAAATGAATGGCCCTAGGGGTTATATAACATTAGATATTTATGGATCCTAGTGTTTAATAAGAGCACATTTTTTGCAGGGATGAATACCACCCAAACAAGTGAAAGCATCAATTCTTTTTTTTTTTATTCTTTTGTTGATAATTCAACCTCATTGTAGGAGTTTGTTAAAAATTATGAAAAGGCAGTTGGAAGTTGTTATGATGATGAGAGAAAAGAAGGTTTTGAGTCAAAGCACAAGTCAAAGATTTTGAAGATTAGGTCAAAAATAGAGCAGCGGGCAACTTCAGTTTACACAAGGAATATCTTCAGTAAGTTTCAAGATGAGCTTGTCAAAAGTAATCATTTTACAAAAGAAAAGCTTGAGAAAAATGGAACTTTCTATCGGTATGAAATGTCTAGTTGCTTTGACCCAAATGATAAGTTTGTTATATCTTTAGATTTGAACTCAAAAGACAGCAAGTGTGAGTGCCAACTATTTGAGTTTATGGGCATTGTATGTAGACATGTGTTGGCAATCTTTTAGCTCAAAAACATTTTTGAGATCCCTTGTCGATACAATTTATACAGAGGTGGACAAAAGAAGCAAATAAGGCTTGTCTGGGTTTGATTGGTGAGAGGGGATCAAGCATTTTGTTAGATCATCTGATGGCACCTGCTTTAAAAAATATGCGTGTTAGTCGCTATATTAATTAGTTGGCATTTATTGCTAAAAAATCTAATGAGATGTATAAGGTTATTACAAATGATTTGGATCAAATTTATGAGAAGGTTTCAATGATGGAGAATTAATTATCTGTGCAAGAATTCGAGAATCATGATTCAAGGCAACAAATAATGAGTGAAGGTTTTCATGATCCATCTTTTCCCATGTTGATTCGAGACCTTCATATATCACAAACTAAAAGTTGAAGAAAAGGTGCTGCAAAAGAGTCTTGTAAAGGTAAATTCAAAAGTGGTATTGAGATTGCTTTAAATAAAAGGAAAAAGAAAAGAAATTCTAATCAGAAAGATGAAGAGTTTTGTTCATGATTTTGGTAAGTTTTGTAACATCTATCTTTTTTTTTTTTTGATCAGTCCATCTTAATTTTTTTAATTTTGCAATAAAAAATGATATTTTTTCTGCTTCTCTGTATATTTATGATAATATGTTGCAAACTTGCAAACCATCTTTTAGTTCAGTGCTCATGGATAATGTAGTATTGGTATTGGGTTTTAAGGGAAGGTCTCAATGGAATTCTACTCCATGAAGACCTTCACTTTATTGTGGATATAAGTAATTTTGGTTTTGACTTAAAACAAATACATCTGCTTTATTGTGATTTAGATATCATTACAAATAGGTGTTGCCTTTATATGTTTTTAGAAATGTATATTGGTATTACATTATGTCCAATCAATATTTTGCATTTAATTGAGTTTGAGATGAGTTCTAAGTCATGTAAATTGTGCATGGTATATCTCCCTGGTCCAGATTCTTGGTAGAGATGTGCTTGCTCTCATGTTCTTATGATGGAAAAGTGATAATGTGGAAGGGTCATTTACAACTTGAATGAATGACATTGGTTCCTAGTGTATGATCAACATATGGCATATGTTAATTGTTTAGGCATCTGGTGAACTTTATTTTGCTTCATTTTTTCACCAACTGATTGGAACATCCCTGCATTAGTTTGATATGGTTTGGAGCTTGTTCAGAAGCTTTCATCTTTTGGGTGTGATGTTGATGTATAGAGGAACTTTGGAAATGAATTGGTTCCGCACCCTTTAGACACACATAGATTGAGGGAAGAATGTCTTTTAGGCACCTGATTCAAGTTTACCAAACTCTAATTGTTGGAGCCTTATCAAGATGCATCAATTTCACACTTTCACTACCTAAATTCTAATTAGTAATTCCATATAGTAAATCCAAAGTAAATAACTTGTTTTTTTCCCATAACAACACAACTTGTTGTTGCTACAAAGAATTAAATTCAATTGAATGCAAAAATAGACCAGATAAGTAAGTTCAGTAGGAGGCTTCATCTTGCAACATTTTTGGAAATTTTGACTCGCTAGTTACATATGATGCACCTTCATTCTCACATGCTATTTTTTCTACCAAAATCGATTAAATTTTGTACTTTAATCCTTCATCATCCTAGTTTTTCTTTTTTTAAAAAAGAAAGATTGATTAATAAAAAATTAATAAGTTACTAAGAGATAGCAGCCCAAAAAACCTACGACAACAATCGAAGCATTGAGAACAAGACAAGTTAGAAGAAAAAGAAAAACAAATGAACCAAAAAAAGATTCTTTACAGTAATATCGCTCTTATCAAGACCCCTTCCCATTGTTGGAATCACCTAGCTTAACAAGGAAAGCACCTTATGGACAATTAAACAGAAGGGCATAGTAGCTGTTGTATAAAAGAGCAACAACCTACTTCTAAAGAAACTAAAATACCCCAACAAAAAACTAGCCATAATAAAAAAGAATCTAAGACTCAAATCTGAAGAGGAGACAAGCGATCAACTCCATCATCCTAGTTTCAGATCTCTTCGTTGCCATTGTTGTCTTTTAGATCTCTTTGTTGCCATAGGTTCATATCTCTTCTATACTTTTGTTGGCCAAAATCATTAATTGATCAAAATTACAGTTGCCCAATGAAGGTTCTAAACCCTACAATTTCTTTTGATGTACTATGCTAAAAGAAAGAAAATTGGGTTTGATACGGAGAGCAGCGAGGAAGAAGACGAGCTAGTGTGGGTGAAAGATATGGAGAGAAAATTTTAGAGTGGAAAAGGAAATGATATTATTAAATATTATCTTTTAATTGTATGACAATGATGTATTTTTAACCATTAGATTTAATCATAATCAATGGCTAGAACATGGTGTAAGACTTTTAGTCTCACACTAGTGTACATGGATCCCTTCCTTATACATACACACAGACACACACACACATCTTTATATTTAAAATATAAAAAGCTATTGTCTTTTGAAAAGATGATTGAGTATCCAAAAGAAGTAATTAAATCCAAAAAGAAAATAAGAAAAAAAAACTATGCATATTATTTATCATCATAGATGAATAGCGTGTGCCTTAACCCAAACTAAGTTTACTGTTGTATCTGTAATTTGTCGTTATTGTATGAACCCCTTTCGACAAAGTTTAGGGACCAAAACAAAAATAAAAGAAATTTGCAGGGGCAAAAAGAGGAGTTAGACCATCACCAAAGGATAAAAAAGAGCCCGCATTGTTCATAAACAGTTGAGTTAATAATATAACCTTCCGATGACCAAAATAAAAAAGAGTTTAAAAGGCAAACCAATATCGACTTTATAAATTATAATCTTAAAATGGCAGACGTATAAAGGTATCAAACTACAACGATTCATCAATAGTATATTATTCAACATGGTACCTCAAATATTTGCTTCAAAATGTGACAACAATAAACAAAAAATATTGCTTTAAATTGCCTATAGAAATTATTAAATATGTACTATTTTGGATGAAATGAAGCTTCCGAGAACCAATCACCTAGCCCGCCCTCCTTCGAAAAATCAGCTAGCACGCCAAGAATATTAAATTTTTAGCAAATTGCATATAGGAATTCAAGGCATGCTCATAAAATCAGCTCAATCAGCAATCTGGAGTCGTAAAACTCGACTAAAAAATTACCGAACTTAGAATTAAAAACCAAGAGATCAGACTAGCCATCCGGCTGCTAGTATAAATAGGATTCTGATCCAGTGTTAAGAGCACAGACAATCTACCAAGAACATCGCCAACAAGTCTTGCAAACTCCATCAGCAATTGATCATCAGAAGACTTCTCCGACAGAAATTAAGGAAAATGTCTCCTGCTCAGGCCGCCCCAGTTTCTGCTCCAACCCAGAAAGCTGCCGCCGAGGAAGCCAACCGTCGCTCTGCTGGTTATCATCCCAGCTTCTGGGGGGAGTTCTTCCTTACACATTCCTCCGGATACAGGGTAACAGCGTGCATGCCCACCATTTTGCAGACCCAAACTAGTTGGAACCAACCAAAACTCTCATGACTAAATTGGTTGCGGGTTTGTTTTGTCTTTTTACAGAAAAGTGATACAAAGATTCAGCAGAAACATGAAGAACTGAAGCAGCAAGTGAGGCTGATGATATTGGATGCTGCAGCTGATACCTCAGAGAAGCTGGAACTCATAGATGCAGCCCTTCGCCTAGGCGTGGGGTACCATTTTGAGGCAGAGATTCAATCCCAACTGCAGAAGATACATGGCCAGGGCTCTTTTCATTCTGATCTCTACACTGCCTGCATTTGGTTCCGGGTGCTTAGGGGCCAAGGCTTCACTGTTTCTGCAGGTAACATACATAGCCAGCTCCGGCTCATCACCATACCAAAATTCTACTTTTATACAGTGTGGGCAAAACACTGATGGCGAAACAAATTGTGCCTTGAGCAGATGTTTTCAATATAATGAAGAACAAGGACAGAGGATTTGATGCGAGAGATGCACGAACTTTGCTGTGTTTGTATGAAACAACACATCTGAGGATCCAAGGAGAGCAAGTGTTGGAAGAGGCACTTGAGTTTTCGAGAAAGCAACTCGGGGATTTGTTGGCAGAGTTGAGCTCTCCTTTGGCCGAGTACGTGAAGAACTCCCTTGAACTGCCTTACCACAAGGGCATGCAGAGGCTGGAAGCCAGGCAATACATTCCCATTTATGAATCATATGCGAACAAGAATGACACCTTGTTGCAGTTTGCCAAACTGGACTTCAATTTGCTGCAGGCTTTGCATCAAAGTGAAATCAGAGAAATCACTAGGTACATATATAAATATCCATTTGCATATGTTTTGAACTCTAGTTTCTCTCTACCGAGAATATTCTCGAAGCTTAAAAATTGGTTTTCCAACCCACAGATGGTGGAAGGATTTTGATTTCAAGGCAAGGCTACCTTATGCAAGAGATCGATTGGTTGAGTGCTACTTTTGGATTTTGGGCGTCCAATATGAACCCCAATACTCCATAAGCAGAGTATTCTTGACCAAAGTTATATCTCTTGCATCTGTGTTTGATGATACCTATGACATCTATGGAACTTTTGATGAACTCAAGTTGCTCACAGATGCAGTTGAGAGGTATATACTTCATCCCTTCTCACCTCCGAATTAAAACCAATATTCCAAAAATCTAATTCAGTTTTATAAAAACTTTTAGATGGGAACCTGAAGCAACGGATAGCTTACCCGGATATATGCAAATCCTATATGGTGCTCTTTTGAAAGTTTTTGAGGAGTACAAAGACGAGTTGATCAATGCAGGAGGAAGGGACTACTGCCTTTATTATGCAAAAGAAGCGGTAAGACACATGCACTACAAGTCACAATTAGATATCATACCAAAATACCAATCTCATCTTGCATTCCTTACATCAATCTAATCTTATTTGTTTCACTTTCTACAGATGAAAGGGCTTGTTAGATCGTACCACACTGAAGCAGTCTCATTTCACACAGGATATGTACAGAACTTTGAAGAGTACTTGGATAACTCTGCTGTGAGCAGTGGTTACCCAATGCTCACAGTAGAAGCCTTGATCGGTATGGGAGCTCCATATGCGACCAGAGAATCTCTCGATTGGGCATTAAAGGTCCCAAAAATCATTAAAGCTTCTTCTGATATCTGTCGCTTGGTTGATGATCTTCGTACCTACAAAGTAGAAGAGGAGAGAGGCGATGCACCCTCGGGAGTTCATTGCTACATGAGGGACTACAATGTGTCAGAAGAAGAAGCGTGTACTAAGATAGAGGAAATGATAGATTTGGCTTGGAAAGCAATCAATAAAGAGATCCAAAAGCCAAACCATCTTCCATTGCCAATCCTTTTGCCGGCATTGAATTTTACAAGAATGATGGAGGTTTTGTACCAGAACATAGATGGGTACACAAACTCAGGAGGCAGAACAAAGGAACGGATCACTTCATTGTTAGTTCATCCTGTCACACTGTGAACATCATTTCAATAGTTCTCTCTCTGTGCTTCCTCCCATTCCAAATTATACTTATGTGTTTATTTGTTTGAAACAGAACAACAACATATATCCTATTGTAAGATCTATTCATACATGTACGCGTATAATTACATGTACATACATGTAATGCAATTTTTTTTACACTAGTGACTAGCTTTCCTATGGATGGATTTCCAAAAATTTGTTGTCAAATTATGAGCTATTTTGGGTGACTTTAACGTGGAATAGTTCGCTTTCTCCAATTTAAACATGTTTTGCGAGAATAATTCTCTTGAAAGAAAGTTGAGTTAAGAATCACACTCATATAAAACTTTTGCAATTTTAGTAACTGCATATGTGTGTTGCATGTGAATTAAAATAGTAAATTATTTTTTATTGAATTAACTATAAGTTTTTTTCTGTTTAGATATATTAATTATCAATTTCATTTTATATTTTTTACATAATATTTTATTATAATTTTTCATTATAACCATCCTATCATTTGTGGCATCCATTGTAATGATCGCTCATTGTATTAGATTTTTGTTTAATAATAATAATAATAATAATAATAATAATACAATACTTGCTACAAGTAATATTGGTTAGAAAAAGAACTAATAATTTTTTTTATTTGTGGTGGTAAAATATTTATAAAAATTACATCCTCATACTTTTAACATCTTATTGAAAATGTCAAAATTCATCTTCTCAGTTTAAAAATTAAAATTAATAGGCTTCAATCTATTAATAAAAAATCTTAATTTAATGAACTTAATGATATTATGTATTTAGAAATTGTATTAAAAGTTAAGTTAGTAAATTTTACCTGAAGTTTATACTTTAAACTAAAAAAGCTAATGATTAAAATGAAGATCTTATGTTAATTAGCTCAAACAATTAAATAACTTTGTCATTAATATATTACCATAACTTTAACTTTTTAAAGTGACATATGATAAGTTTTTAATAAATTTTTTATAGTTCTATTCAAAATAGAAAATGACATAAACTAAGTCCACGGGTGGGATATTCAATAAAAAAACTCAAGTAAAAATTAAATTTCTTTTAATAAGTATGAAATATATATGGGCCATGATGTCAAAATATAAACTTAGTAAGTGGACATTGAGTTTTTCAAGACGTGTAACTATAAGTAACTATACATTACTCAAAGAGTTTAATTGCCCTTCTCTTGACTTTTAATTAAAAAAAAATACAAAATCTACATTTACTATTTATTTTATGAGCAAGCCAATGTGATTGTTCCAAAGATCAAGCTAAAATCTTGTATAGTTTTTATGTTTTTTGGGTAATTATTGCCTACATGTTGATTTAAAAATCGTACTCTTAACGTTTGAAAACCCCGGTTTTACTCATTGTACTTATAGTATAATTAGTCAACCATAAGAAATAGACTTCTTAAAATCTAATAAAATCCTAGCACCTAGAAAGAAAACTAATAACTTATAATTTAATGTTTTGTCACTTTATATATTTTTTCACTTTTTCTTATATATAGAAAGAAATACAGATGTATATAGATATTTAATTGTACTTTTAAGTTTTGATAAAAATATTTCAAGTTTAAAAAGTAAATAAATCAATAAACATTATGTTTTAAGCATATTAATAGTCATATAAATCAAAGACATGATTATTACAAAATTATAAATCTAGTGGCATTTTTTTATCTTTTACCATGAAAAACGTAGAGTAAACATAGAAAACAATCAATATTTTTTTTAATTTTCAAATATTAAACTTATTTTCTTAATATAAAGCCTAAGAGTAGGGGTGTAAGTTATAACCCTAAACCTGAACTCGAACCTGAACCCAACCCTAAATTATCGGGTTCAGGTTAAGTTGTAAGAGAGAAAAACAGAAGTTTAGGTCAACTCGACCCAATATACTTTTAAGGTCTTTAAAATTAGGTTGAGTCGGGTTAACATAATATAACCTGATTCTTATATCTTTTGGGAACATTTCATATACCCGGCCTAGCCCACTATCCCATATCCCATCTTATCTCACCCTTATCCAATTCACATAATATAATCGAGCCCACCTTTTATAGTCTAGCCTAACCCATTTAGCCACTTTTATTCTCTAACCTTAAAACACAACACCAACTTTGTTCTATCATCTCTCTCTTATGGTAAAAAAAGATCATAGTTTCCTCCATTCTGGTTACTTTTCTTTGTTGTCTCTTTCTCACAAAGTATACTACGTTGAATCTTCCCCATTATCTTTTACCTTTTTTGGTTGTTTCTTTCAGCCATCTTTATCCCACAAAGGCTACCCAAAGCTTCACTCTCAGTTGTCTTTATCTCTTAGAGGGTACTACACTTGCCGACTTTAAATCTTTTGTCGAAACACTAGTGTAGAGGAAGGCAACATAGGGCATTGAATCTAACGAAGACAAGGGCAATGCAAATCCGACAAAGGAAAGGGTAACACGAATCCAATGAAGGCAAAGGTGGACGAATCTTCCCGATCTTGAATTGGGGTGCGAGGATGAAAATAGTAGTAAATGAAGGGAACATCAAGCACAGGAGTGTGAGAGGAAGAGAAGGAAGGCCAAACCCAACCTGAACCCAAAAAATTTCGGGCTAAAGTCGGTTTGATTTGTCTATATAATTAGGGTTAGTTCGAGTTAGAATTTTTTGGTGTTAAGGACAAGCTGTAAAGGCAAGGTTTCAACCCAAACTTTCACCTCTACCTACACTCTTGACATCACTTTGTTTTGTTTTGTTTTTTTCCTTTTTATAATTTTGGTGTTTTAAAATCTAATAAATAGGGAATGACACATTTGAGTTTCATTAAAATAGGGAAATAAAATATAACTTAAGGATAAAAAAGTCCTCCAACATTTTTGCATATTTTTGCTTTTATGGGTTTTATAAGACTTAAATCCTTGATTTAAATAAACATAATTATGAGGTTTTTGCAACTTTTAAGTTTCAATTAAAATACTTCATTCAAGTTTACAAGTAAAAAAATTGATAAAATGTTGTGTTTAAGGACATGTACCAACACACACACAAAGGAAATATTTGTTATAAAAATGTAATTTATTATGGCAGTTCAATATTTTTTCACAACTAAAAGACATACTCAATATATAAATTTAAGTAAATGTACTAAATCTACAAAATAGAATTACTGCACAGATTTTTTTTTTATTTTTTTAGAAACTACACATAGGACTTCCATTTTTTTCTCTTTTGCTTTTAGGGTCCAATACCAACTATACCTCTAATAAATATATAATACCAAACATGAGTATCAGAAAAATACCTCACAAATTAAGGGTATAAAAGTCGATCAACATTTTGTTGCTTTCATACTTTTTATAATAGGAAAACTTACAATAACCCCATTCTAGTTTAGCTTAATCTACAATTTGTCCCTCTTATTTTTTAAAACCCACACTTTGCCAGTTTGCCTTCCGCTTCTTTAACACTATTCGACAGTAACTTCTGAAATACTAGTTTAAGCTATTACTTCCTCCCCTTTCAAACTGTTCCAACATATTTTAATTAATTTGTGTAGTCTTAAATATTTGTAATGTTTTTTATATTTAGTAAATTACTTTATCATACTGCATTTTGAATTATCATTTCAATATTTATTTTTTTAATTTTTCTCAATTTTCATCCAAAAATTAAAGGCAAAAGTGAAAACAATACATAAACATTTTCTAGTTTCTTAATTACCACATAAACCAAATGATTTAATAAATATAGGACAGTGAAAGTATAATTAAGGCTTTTTCATAAAAAAAAATCATTTACTTTTACTCAGAAAAAAGAATAGATTTTTATACCATATTCTAAATAAAGAAGGCTTTTCACTGTTTACCAATAGTATTTATTGTAGATGAACAGTTCTATGACTATTTTTTTTTTGTTTTTCTGGATGCGATTTGCTCGTCTTTTAGGTTGATCATCTTTTTGCAAGGCACTTGCCTTTCTAAGGACATATGTTGCAATTTTCTCAGTTTCAATCATGTTTTATTTTTTAGAAAAACATAGTTTCAGTCCCTAACTTTATAATCCTTCCATTTTACGCCCTATGTTATGTCTGCGTTGCATTTTAGTCCTCAAATTTATAACTATTTGCCTAGATCTTTTATTTCCTTTCTTGGTCCCCAAGTTTTTTTTGTTGTTTTATGTATTATCTTCTAAAGTAAGACATTGGTGACCAAAATTTTTTTATTTTTTTATTTAATTATTTTTTATCTTTATTAAGTCAATTGTTAATCCTTAATACCTAAAGTTTTTTTTTATCTTGATCCTAATTTTTTTTGTTGATTTTCTTTATTGTTGTTTTCTAAAATGAAACTTTAATCATTATAATTTGTCTAATTTTGGCCTAGTTTTGGTTGAGTCGGCTTTAGTTAGTTTTTTTTATTTCTTTTATTTTTATATTTGTTAAGTTAATGGTTAGACTACCAATTGATTAACATATATTAAATATAGTTTTGTATTTCAGCTATTTTTTATCATTATTGATGATTAAATTTTATAGAATCAATTGTTTACTTCAAGATCTATAGTTTAATAGAGTAATTTAGTCCATAGTTGTTAAAATTAAAAGTGAATTTTATAGATAAATTTTTCACGTTATTAAAAATTAGAGTTTTAGTTAATGAAAGATGAAAATTTTTACTGAATTAATTTTTAATTCAAAAAAATATGTATTATTTAGAAGCATTTTGGTCCCCAAATTGTATAACTATTTAACTGAATCTTCTATTTGCTCTCTTGATCCCAAAGTTTTTTTTATTATTTTATGTATTATCTTCTTAAGTAAGACAATGGTAACCATAATTTGTTTATTTTTTAGTTAAACTATTCTCTATATTTATTAGGTCAATTGTTAAATTCTCAATACATAAATTTTTTGCATTTTTTTCTATCTTGATCCTAACTTTTTTTTTTATTGATTTTATTTATTGTTGTTTTCTAAAATGAAACTTTAATAATTATAACTTGCCTACATTTGGCCTGATTTTGGTTGATTCGGCTTTAGATAATTTTTTTTTAATTTCTTTTCTCTTTATCTGTATTAAGTTAATGGCTAGACTTTTAGTTGATTAACATATATTAAACATAGTTTTGTATTTCAATCATTTATTTATCATTATTGATTATTAAGTTTTGTAGCATCAATTATTTACTTCAAGATCTATAGTTTAATAAAGTAATTTGGCCCATAATTATTAAATTTGAAAGTGAATTTTTTTAGATAAATTTTTTGTCAATATTAAAAATTAAATTTTGAGTTAATAAAAGATGAAAATTTTTAGTCAATTGTTTCTTAATTAATAAAAAAATATGTATTGTTTCAAAGCACATGTCGTGTTTTGTTTCGCAGTGTTATGTTTCCATTATAAAAAATTATTTTTATTTGTTTATTATTAAAATTTATTACAAAAAAATATGCACTACATTACCAAACATTTCCATTTTTCTCTTGGTCTTTAATTTTATTTATTTATTGTTTTCTAAAGCAAAATCATGGTAACCATGGTTTGTTTCTTTTTTTATTTTTTTTCTTTTAATAAACTATAGTTATTTTATTTAACCTTTTTTTGTATGTTTGTTATTATTATTATTTAAAAAAAAATTGAGTTACTATGAGTTGTCTACTTTTTTATATGATTCAAGTTGGTTCATTTTTTACTAATGTTTTCATTTACTTTCTTTTTTATTTTGTTAAGTTGATAATTAAGCCGTCAATTCTTGAAATCTTTACATTTGCTCTTTTAGCCTGAAGACCATCGTTTGTTATTTTTATTTATTACTTATTAAACCCCACTTTTTATACATGATATTTCACTCTACCTTATATTATTAATTTTTTCATATCATTTATCTCTTCTAAAACAAAATTTTGGTCTCTATGGTTTATCTCTTAATATTTAATTTTTTTTTGCTCTCTTAGTCCAAAAAATTTACCTTAACCTTTTATTCCAGATTTTACTTTTATTTTTTCATTTTTATAGAACTCTCATGACTAATTAGTTATGGGTTTGTTTTGTCTTTTATAGAAAAGTGATACAAAGATTCAGCAGAAACATGAAGAATTGAAGCAACAAGTGAGGGGGATGATATTGGATGCTGCAGGTGATACCTTAGAGAAGCTGGAACTCATAGATGCAACCTTTAGCCTCGGCGTGGGGTACCATTTTAAGGTAGAGGTTTAATCCCAATTGTAGAAGATACATGGCCAAGGCTCTTTTGATTCTGATCTCAACATTGCCTGCATTTGGTTCTGGGTGCGTAAAGGCCAATGCTTCACTATTTTTATAGGTAACATACACAACTAGTGCATCACCATACCAAAATTTTACTTTTATACAGTATGGGCAAAATAGTGATGGTGGAACAAATTATGCCTTGAGCAGATGTTTTCAATATAATGAAGAATAATGATGGAGGATTTGATGCAAGAGATGCATGAACTTTGTTGTGTTTGTATGAAACAACACATCTGAGGATCCACAGAGGAATGTGAAATAAGCTTCCAAGAGCTTAAAGATAATCTTACTTCCATTCTTGTACTAATACAGCCTAATCCCAACAAACCTTTAGAGGTTTACATAGATGCATCTATTGTGTGATTAGGGTGTGTATCAATGTACGAAAAATAAGCTATAGCTTATGGATCAAGGCAATTAAGACCACATGAGAAGAATTATCCAGTACATGATCTGGAACTTGTAACTATAATTTTTACCTTGAAACTGTGGAGACATTACCTACTAGGTAATAAACTTCAGATCTTCATTGATCATAAGAGTTTCAAGTATCTATTCACTCAAAAAAAGTTGAATATGAGACAAAGGAGATGACTTGAATATCTTAAAGATTTTGACTATACCATTGAGTACACTGAAGGCAAGGCTAATAAAGTAGTTGATGCCTTAAGCAGAAAATATACAGGCATCTTGAAACATGAAGGGGAAGAACCAAATGAATTAAGTAGCCTAACTTGTTTGGCTAACAAGTGGCTAAGATGGGAATAAGCCTAACTAAGAGTAGTGACTATTCAGTTAACTTGGAAAGCTAGAATGTCTGAGCAGAGACATGGAAAGTTATTCCAAGAGTATTCTTATAGGCAGACATTGCTATATTTCAAAGACAGAATTTATGTACCCAAAGGATATGAATTAAGAGGACAAATTCTAAAGGAAATCCACTATAGTAAGATAACCATACATCCTGGAACTATGAAAATGTATCAAGATTTGAAAAGACACTTTTAGTGGCCTAATATAAAAAGGCAAATTTACACATTTGTGTCCAAATGTGTGCTAAGCCAACAAGTGAACATAAAACACCAAAGACCAGGGGGCAAGTTACAAAATTTGCCAACACCTAAAAGAAAATGAGGTTCTATATCTAGGGATTTCCTAGAAAGCAAGTCCACGACAAAAACAAAGCATGATACTATTCAGGTAATTGTGGATAGACTCACAAAGTTAGCCTGTTTCTTGCCTATTAATCTCACAGATCCTCTGGATAGGTTGACACAGCTATACATTAAGGAAATAGTGAAATTGCATGACATTCCAGATGACAAAGTTTTAGACAAAGACTTAAGGTTTATGTCTAGATTTTGGAAATCACTGCATCAGGCATTGGGTACTCAATTGAGACTAAGTTTATCTTGTCACCCTCGAACTAATGGGCAAACAGAAAGGACCACACAAATCCTTAAAGATATTTTAAGGTGTTGTGCATTGGACTTTAAAGGAGAATGAGATCAACTTCTACGTTTAATAGAATTTTCCTCTAAAAATAGTTATCAGTTAGTGATAAAAATGGCACCTTATGAAGTCTTATATGGGAGAAAGTGCATAACTCCTCATTGTTGGCAAAATCTTAAGGATACAGTTGAGATAAGACCAGAATTGATCCATGAGACCACTGAAAAGATCAAGATGATCTAAGAAAAGATCAAGGTTGCCAATGATAGAGAGCAAACATATGCCAATCAAAAAGGGAGAAGAGACTTGGAATTCCAAACATGGGACTATGTGTGGATTAAAGTCTCTCATATGAGTAGAGTTATAAGATTTGGTAAGAAAGACAAACTAGCCCCTAGATATATTGGACCATTCCAAGTAGTGGCTAAAATTGGCAATGCGGCATATAAACTGGATTTACCTCTAGAGTTGGGTCACATACATGATACCCTTCATGTTGGTATGCTTAAGAAGTCATTATCTGACCCACAACAAGTTATACCAGCTTCTGATATCTCAACGACCCCCATCCTCTCTTATGAAAAGAAACTTGTAAAGTTTCTAGCTAAGGATGTGAGGAAGTTGAGGACTAAGTGGATAAACATGGTAAAATTCCAATGGTCTCACCATTTTGAGTAAAAAGCCACTTTGGAAATAGAGACTGAAATGCTCAAAAATACCCAAGGCAATAATTTTCTAAAGGGGAGATAATGTCATGCATATGATTTGTATAGGTTATGGGCTATGTAGCAATGTGCACATAATGTACGTTATGTGGATATGTGAACAATATAAGTCACAAGTATGAAATAGAGACTAAACAGAACAAGTATCCGATGAGAATGCCCAAGAAGTATTCTCAGTGTACTTCAGAGGAACCTAAGGAAAGTGGAAAGGTTATGAGCCAAATAAGGTCAAGCTTAAGTCCTAAGTCTATTTTGAGGAGGGAACTTAAATTTGAAGGCAAATTTGGCTAAGAATCCAAGCGAGCAAGGTGCTTCAAAATAGGGCACAAAAGGGGGGCTCTAAGCACACTCTTGTGTGTATGTATGTAAACTTAAAGGCTCTAAACCCTAAAACACTAAGGGAAGTTGTGTGAGCTCAATGCCTAAGGTCATGAAACAAGTGAGGGCTGCTACATAAGTCCATGAAATGTGAAAAACACATAAGAAAGAATAAGAACACCCTAGAGTGCACTAAAGGGCAACCATGTACTTATAAAGGCTTTAAAGCCAATGCATTGAAAGAAATTACATTAGATTGATGCTTATTATTTAAATAAGAATGAGGGCTACAATGTGGGCTAAGAAAATGTGGAAAACACAAAGAACATATGGAAACACCTTAGAAAACACGAAAGTGCTCTTAGGTGCACTTTAAGTAAGTCTATGTTCAATGCAAAGTTTAAGGGCCTAATTGGCCGAATTTATTAATGAAGTGGATGCTTAATATGTGCTACTTGAAGACTAAAGCAGGAAAAAATGAATTTTTAAAGGAATTGAGCTGCTTGGAGAAGGATTTGACCAAAAACTAGTCAAGAGTCCATGGTGGCCAAGTCATTTAGCTACCATTTGGACTTGTGATCGTTAAGGCTACTTTAATGTAGCTTCCTAGCTAGTTCTTGGAAGCTTTATAGCCTTAACAAGTTTGGCTAAAGACCTGTAAACCACTGAAACACAAGAAAAACAAAAGGAAAGCTAAACTCGCCAAAACCGAAACCAACTAGTTGAAACCGAGACCAAATATGGCATACCAACTATGGCGTTCTTGGTGAGCTGCTGTCTTCTTGCTTTCTTACTATTTTCTTACCCTCTACTACGTGGCCAAACCTCTACCAAGACAACCTAAATCTATTGAAAAGGAAGGAGGCAACAAAGGATAAAAAATGAGGCAAATCTGAAGTATGTTGGTGTAAGACTAGTTCATGATTGTGTCTATGTTTGGTGCTCACGTTCAATGATGTGTGATCAAGTTCCTTGTTGCCATTTCAACCATAGGAGAGGACCCATATGAAGCTTCTTCTTCTGTATTTTAAAGGGGAAAAGTTACCCTAGGTGACGACTTAAGCCAAAGGAACTTAGAGGCTATGTAATGGGGCTATGTGTGCATAAAGCATTATGGTAAGCTAGCTAGCTTACTTTCGGCAAGCATAGGGTTTTTTTTTCAAGTTAGGCTAAGCTTGATCAATCACTTGGAGCTCTATGTTAATTAAACCTAATCAAAGTGATCATATGAAGAAACTGAAGGAGAATCATGCTTGTTATGTTAAGGAAACTATGTGTATGTGGTGTGTGTGTGTGTGTGTGTTTGTGTTCTTTTCTGTTTGGATGTGTGTGCTAACCCTTATATATATATATATATATATATATATATATATATATATATATACATATGTATGTATGTATGTATGTATCTTTCATATATTGTTTTTAGTGTTTTATTTGTCTTTGGATGCAAGTTATTAAGCAAAATTAGAGGTTTATATGTTTAGTAATGTTATAAGCATTGTGAAGGCACTAGGTGCTGTATTTGGGTTTTTACTGAGTACTTGTGTACTCATGCTCTCTTTTGCCTATTTCAAGTAAAAAAGTGCAAAGATTGAAGGGCTAGGAAACCTTTAGAAGAGGTTTATGTACAGAGAAGTATACTATGAAATTATGGCTTATGAAAATGGAAGCACAAAAAAGTTCATAGAAATGGACTAATGGGTTGTGTTATGTTACTGTGTTTGTAGGCCCTGATAGCTGCAGTGGGGCTGGTTGTGCTTGGATCCATACTGGTATGGGTGAGAACCAAAAGAGTAATAAGACAGTTATGGCCTCAGGTCAAGGTGAAGGTCAAAGTGACTATGTGCTTAGAGACAGTTTAAACCTAACTATGTCCTATGCTTGACATTTAGTGGACTAAACTTTTGTTGTACATAACTGGAGCCATATAGTCTATATTTGTCAAATTTTGACATGTACATATTTTTATGTAACTTAAGGCAATGGGACCTAGAATAAAACATGGCTTGTGCCTTGTATGTATTTGGGCTTGGGAAAGCCTTAAGGCACATTTTGTAACAAGCTAGGTGGTATGCATGCATGTATCTGTGTAAGTTTTAGCAATATGCTAGGTAGATCCCTAATAAGCCTCCTAAGGATATAAAACACACACCTAAATCACTTAACTTCAAAAGAACAACATATGCTCAAAAAGAAAGGTAAGAAGATTTGCTAAGTAAAGGTATTCACTAGTATAACACATTAAATTGATAACTTAATGTGTTAAAATGACAATTTAACATGTTAAACTAATTAATTAATGTGTTAAGGTTAAGTTAGGTGTTAAGGTAATAACTTAACCGGTTAATCAGTTATCCCCACCTAAGTTGGGGTTAAGAATCCTGGGAGTCATGACCTAATCCATTATATGTTGGTTAAACAACTAAACCTCTAAGAAATGTTTAGGGTGGGGGTAAATTGGGTCCTGACAATGTATTTAGAAATTTTATTAAAAATTAAGTTAGTAAATTTTGCTTGAATTTTTATACTTTAGATTAAAAAAGCTAATGATTAAAATGAAGATCTTATATTTGTTGGCTTAAACAATTAAATAACTTTACCATTAATGTATTACCATAACTTTTATTTTTTAAAGTGACATAAGCTAAGTTTTTAATAAATTTTCTATAGTTTTGTTCAAAATAGAAAAAGACATAAACTAAGTCCACGGGTGAGACATTCAACGAAAAACTCAAGCAAAACTTAAAATTCTTTTAATAAGTATGACATATATATGGATCATGATGTTAAAATATAAACTTAGTAAGTGGAGATTGAGTTTTTTAAGACTTGTAACTATAAGTAACTATACATTACTCAAAGAGTTTAATTGCCCTTCTCTTGACTTTTAAAAAAAAAAAAATTACACTCACACTCAAGGTTTCAAAATCTACATTTTCTCTTTATTTTATGAGCAAGCCAATGTGATTGTTCCAAAGATCAAGCTAAAGTCTTGTATAGTTTTTATGTTTTTTGGTTAATTATTGCCTAAATGTTGATTTAAAAATTATACTCTTAAAGCTTGAAAACCTAGTCTTACCCATTGTTGTTATAGTATAATTAGTCAACCAAAAGAAATAGACTTCGAAAAATCTAATAAAATCCTAACATCTAAAAAGAAAACTAACAACTTACAATTTAATGTTTAGCCACTTTGTATATTTTTGCACTTTTTCTTATATATAGAAAGAAATACAGATGTATATAGATATTTAGTTGTAATTTTAAGTTTTGACAAAAATATTTCAAGTTTGAAAAGTAAATAAATCGATAACCATTATGTTTTAGGCTTTATAAAAAAAATTATGTTTTAGGCATATTAATAGCATATAAATCAAAGACATAATTATTACGAAATTATAAATCTAGTGGCATTTTTCTATCTTTTATCATAAAAAACGTAGAGTAAACGTAGAAAACAATCAATATTTTTTTTAATTTTCAAATATTAAACTTATTTTCTTAATAAAAAGCCTAAGAGTAGGGGTGTAAGTTATAACCCTAAACCTAAACTTGAACCTAAACCCAACCCTAAATTATCGGGTTCAAGTCGAGTTATAGGAGGGGTAAACGGAAGTTCAGGCCAACCTGATCTACTTCTAAGGCATCTAAAATCGGGTTGAGTCAAGTTAACCTGATGTAACCTGATTCTTATATCTTTTGGGAACATTTCTTATACCAAGTCTAGCCCACTATCTCATATCCCATCCTATCTAATCCTTATCCAATTAACATAATATAACCGAGCCCACCTTTAATAAACTAGCCTAACCTACTTAGTCACTATTATGCTATAACCCTAAAACACAGCACCAACTTTGTTTTGTCATCTCTCTCATACAGTAAAAAAAAAAAATCACAGTTTCCTCATTTCTGGCCGCCTTTCTTTGCTATCTTTATCTCACATAGTGTACTATGTTGAATCTTCTCCATCATCTTTTACCTCTTTTGGCTACTTCCCTCAGCCATCTTTATCCCACAGAGGCTACCCAAAGCTTTACTCTCGGCTATCTTTATCATCTAGAGGGTACTACACTTGCCGTCCTTAAATCTTTTGTCAAAACATCACTATCAGGTGTAGAGGAAGAAAATATAGAGCATTGAATCTAATTAAGACAAGGGCAATGCAAATCCGACGAAGGAAATGGCAACGTGAATCTGGTGAAAACATGGGTGGGCGAATCTTCCTGATCTTGAATTGGGGCACAAGGACAAAAGCAATAGCAAATAAAGGGAGCATCAAGCACGAAAGTGTGGGAAGAAGAAAACAAAGGCCAAACCAACCCTAACCAAAAAAATTTTGGGTTAGAGTCAATTCAATTTGTCTGTACAATTAGGGTTCGTTCGAGTTGCAATTTTTTATATTAGGGACAAGCTATATGGACAAGCTGTAAAAGTCGGGGTTTCAAGCTGAACTTTTACCCCAACCTAAGAGTTGGACATCACTTTGTTTTGTTTTTCTTCCTTTTCATAAATTTAGTGTTTTAAAATCTAATAAATAGGAAATGACAAATTTGAGTCTCATTAAAACAAGGAATAAAATACTCCCTCTGTCCTATATTATTTGAAACACTCACTGTTTAGTAATTAATCTATGATTTTTTATTTTCAATTTTTAGTATATAAATAAAAAAAATTTATATAAATGATAAATAAAAACCTATAGTTTCCAAATACATTTTTTTAAATTTTTTTCTAATAACCAATAATATAAATAAATTCAAGTCAAACTATGGCCAAAAGTCAACTGTTTCAAACAATATGGAACGGATGAAGTATAACTTAAGGATAAAAAAGTTGTCCAACATTTTAGCATATTTGTGCTTTTATGGGTTTTATAAGATTTAATTCCTTGATTTAAATAGACATAATTATGAGGCTTTTGCAACTTTTAAGTTCCAATTAAAATACTTCATTCCAATTTAAAAGTACAAAAATTGATGAAATGTTGTGTTTCAGGACATGTCTCACGCGCGCGCGCGCACGCGCGCACACACACACACATATAGAGATAGAGAGAAAGAGAAAATATTAGTTACAAAAATTTAACTTATTATAGCAATTTAATATTTTTTCACAACTAAACGACAAAGACATACTTAATATATAACTTTAAGTAAATGTACTAAATTTACAAAGTAGAATCACTGTACGGATTCTTCTTTTTTGTTTTTTTAGAAACTACACATGGGACTTCCATATATTTCTCTTTTACTTTGAGAGTCCAGTACTAACTATACCTCTAATAAATATACAATATCAAACATGAGCATCACAAAAATATCTCACAACTTGAGGGTATATAAGTCGATCAACATTTTGTCACTTTCATACTTTTTCTAATAAAAAAACTTACAATAACCCCTATAATTTAGCTTAATTTACAGATTGTCCATTTTATATTTTAAAACCTACACTTTGCCAGTTTGCCTCCGACTTCTTTAACATTATTTGACAATAACTTCTAAAACTCTAGTCTAAGCTATTACTCTCTCCCTTGTAAAACTATTCCAACATATTTTTTATACCCAATTCGTTTCAACTTAAGTCAGTAACTTCAAAATTACTTATTTTATTCTTATGTATTTTTCACATGGAACTAATTTTAATTAAAAACCAACATTATGTAGATGCAATAATCCATTAAAAATACAATTTTTGTAACCTTACTAATTTGTATGAATTTTTCTTGTTCAAAGCACTAAAAAGGAAAAATTCATAAAAATTTAACAATATCATGAAAATTTAATTTTTAAATGAATTATTACATCTACATAATATTAGCTTTCAAATAAAATTGATTTCAAGAAAAAAAAAATATATAAGTAAAAATAAGTCAGTTGACTTAAGTTAAAACGAATTGGCTATTAATTTGTGTAGTCTTAAATCTTTGCAACATTTTTATATTTAGTAAATTGCTTTATCATACTACATTTTGAATTATCATTTCAATATTCATTTTTTTAAAATTTTCTCAATTTTCAAGCAAAACTTAAAGGAAAAAGTAAAAACAATACATAAACTTTTTTTAATTTTTTAATTACTACATAAATCAAATGATTTAATAAATATGGGACAATGAAAGTATAATTGAGGCTTTTTCATCAAAAAAATCATTTTCTTTTGCTCAGAAATACAGAATACTTGTTTATACTATATTCTTAATCAGGAAGGTTGTTTTTTTTATCCGCAAGCAATCATAAAATTTCAATCAATAACAAAAATCCAGAAACAAGAAAACTCAGACTTGCCGAAAGTGAATCACTTTAGGCACTTAATCCACTCTATATCCTGAATATGAAGGTATCTATACAATCTAACCCAAATATCCCTTTGAATGCGTAAAACTATCATATTTACACTAGCTCATAGCCCCTAGAATTGCCTTCGATTACGCTCCAACCATAAATGATATATAACAGCCAACATAGCAGCAGCTTTCACTTTGCATGTGAATTGCCTGTCCTTCAGCTTCCTACAAATCCAGGCAAATGATTGAGGACCTGCACCTCTCATTTTAAGCCAACCTATAATTCGCATCCAAACCTCCATTGTCACAGCACAATCAAACAAAATATTGGGCAAAGTTTCTGGCTACACATCACATAAAACACATCTGTTATCATGCCCAATATGTCTCCTAGTGAGCAGACCCTCATGAACAGCCATCCAGCTTATGAACCCGTGTTTAGGGATAGCCACAGGATTCCAGAAAATTTTCCACCAAGCACAAACAGGTTGTTTAATCCTCAGCAGATCATACCAATCAGTCTCCCTTCTATTGGCCTGAAATACACATCACATAAAACACATCTGTTATCATGCCCAATATGTCTCCTAGTGAGGCGATCTTTTGTGAGCAGACCCCCATGAACAGCCATCCAGCTTATGAACCCGTGTTTAGGGATAGCCACAGGATTCCAGAAAATTTTCCACCAAGCACAAACAGGTTGTTTAATCCTCAGCAGATCATACCAATCAGTCTCCCTTCTATTGGCCTGAAATACCTGAGCACCCATCTCCATTAATAGCCAATATATCTCGAACCTTCAAAAGATTAGACCAGCTCCATGAGTCCACTCTTCGATGTTGAACTTCCAGAACAGATTTTCTCTTCAAATGGTATTCATGGACCCATTTAATCCACAAAGACTCCTGATTTGCATGAATATCCCAAATCATCTCTACCAATAAAGCTCGATTCCAAACTACAACATCTTTAATATTTAGCCCTCCCCCTCATTTTTGGCAACACAACCTTACTCCAAGCAATAGGAGCCATCTTCTTACCCTAAAGGAAATCCCTACATTGACGACTTACCTCCTTTAAGATATTTTTAGGGAGCAAGAAATAAGAAAACCAATATACTTGAACACTTAATAAAACACATTGAACCAAGTGAAATCTTCCTGCGTAGGTCAATAATTTCTTTGCCCATGTATCAATTCTTTTTGTAATCTTCTCAATCAAAAGCTGATAATCAGCTTTACTAAGACGACCAGCTTCAACTGGAACTCCCAAAGATTTAAAAGGAATGCTGCCCTCTTGGAAACCTGTTATGACCAGCATTTGTTGCTTAACCTGAGCTTCCACACCCACAAAATAGAGAAATTTCTTTGTCAAATTAGGGTGCAATCTAGAAGCTTCAACAAACTCCTTAATTTTTAAAGCCAATTGAAACCGAGGCAACATCTCCTCGACAAAAACAGAGCAAATCGTCCGCAAAAGCCAAATGACTAAACCTAAGCTTTTAACATTTAGGGTGAAATCCAAAGTCATTCACAGCATGCAAATCAGCCAGCAGCTTACTCAAATAATCAATAACAGTCATTCACACTTTCACAGCATGCAAATCAGCCAGCAGCTTACTCAAATAATCAATAACAATGACAAAAATGTTGGGAAAGAGTGGGTCCCCTTGGTTCAAACCCCGCTGACCCTTGAAAAACCCATACAACTCTCCATTCATGCTAATAGAGTAGGAAGTTGTTGTGATGCAAGTCATGATCCAAGTAACAAATTTACCTGGAAAACCAAGCAAATGTAACAGCTTCTCGATGAAATTGCAGGTAACAGTGTCATATGCTTTTTGCACATCCAGCTGAAACATACACCGAGGGGACACCGCTTTGCGATTATAATGCTTCACAAGCTCCTAACACAACATAATATTATCCCCAATCTTCCTTCCTTTCACAAAAGCTGACTGGTTCAAACCAATAATATCTGGGAGCACTAATTGTAATCGATGAACGATAACTTCCAAAATAATCTTATACAACACATTGCAACAGAATATAGATATGAAATCCTTAGTTGTAGCAGGAGGGTTCACCTTGGGAATTAAAGTTAATGTGGTAGCATTAAGCTGCTTTAACAGTTTACTTGATTGGAAAAAATCGAAAACAGCTGCACACACATCATCTCCAATAAAGCCCCCAAGCTGCCCGATAAAATCTCCCATTATAGCCATCAGGACCTGGGGCTTTATCCTCCAGGATAGATTTCATTGCTTGGAATACCTCTTATGCAGTTACACTCACGATAAGATGCTCCTTATGCTCCTCTGAAAGCACTTGACCTCTCTGCACAACCAAATGATCAACCTGAACTGTGCTCTTGTCTTTTCTTCCAAGTAAATTTTTGAAGAACTGGAGGCATAACTCCTTGATCCCTTCTTGTGAAGACACCAGCTGACCTTCATCATTCCTCAGGGACCAGATTCAAGCAGCAGCTTTTTGATGTCCCATCTTAGTATTAAAAAATTTGGTGCTCTCATCAGATTTCTTCAACCAGGTAATTCGAGATTTTTGATGCAGGAAACTTTGCTTCAGCCTGGTGCATTTTAATTACATACTCTTTCTGATACTTCACTGAATGCTATAAAATAGGATTGTGACAATCGCCAGCCAAATCAAATTGAAGACACTCCAATTCGGACTTCACTTCAGTATGTGTAAAAACCTGGCCCCAACGATCATCAGCTAACACCCTGTCAATCTTGCTCCAAACGCTATCTTGGCCTTCTTCATTGTTGTTCCAGGTAAAGAATTCACCCTGAAAAGGTAAGTCTTCAACACCCAAATCAGCAAAACATTGATTAGCATTTTGAATCTCCTTCACATCTGCCGGATGTTTGCTATCCCTTTCTGAATGACTTTGAATAGCATTAAAATCTCCAAGAAGAAGCCAATGGCTCATCCCTTGTAAACTACGCAGAGAGTTCCAAAGATCCTGCCTACCAGTAGCAGTATTGAAGCCATAAACAAAAGTAACATAAAACTTAGTATCTGTTTCCACAACAATTGTCAATGACTGGGCACAAGTCTACCCTTAGGATGGTGCTCATGGTTAAAGTAAATCTCCCATCTACTGCCCCATCTACGGGCCACAGACTCCATGTTATTTATTTTAACTCTACTTTTAACTATACCAATAATATCTACTTTATTCTTCTGAAGAAACTTCTCTATTTCCACCTTTTTTAGGGTTTTATTACACATTCTAATATTCCAGGGAGCAATAATCATCCCTTTGATTTGGGCTATCCCCCCTCAGGGTTTCCGCCTGGCTTCAGTTTCCCTTTCCCTGATGTATTCTCCTTTCTCCCGTTATAGTATTATACCCAATTCATTTTAACTTTAGTCAATTAACTATAAAATAATTTATTTTTATTTTTACAATCTTTTTTACTTGAAACTAATTTTAATTAAAAATCAATATTATGTAGTTGCAATAATTAATTAAAAATATAATTTTTATAATTTTACTAAATTTTTATGAATTTTTCTAGTTTCAAGCCTTAAAAAAAAAATTATAAAAATTTAACAACATCCTAAAAATTTACTTTCAAATTGATTATTGCATCTACATAACATTGACTTTCAAATAAAATTGATTTCAAGTGAAAAAGATGTAAAAATAAAAAAAAAATTAATTCACTTTAGACAAATTGAATTGGCCCTTAATTTTAATACTTAATTTTAATACCAGGCTTTGAACCAATAGGCCTCCCTCTCATTCCTACCATCAGACTAGTCTCCGTCTCAGCTTCCAGAGCCTGAAATCTATTATGCAAACGAGTGCCAGCAGAGTTAGCAGAAGCCCTGGATAACGGAGTGATCTGCTTCTCAATTGTAAGCTGCTCAGGTGGGCTAGTAAGGGTATCCTGAAGTTTATCCGCCATATTTGGTCTACCAACCCGATTTACAATCTTGGAAAGTGCAGTAGCATTCCACATATATATGTTGCAGTTCAGCTTGGCCCAAACAGGAGCACGCTGCATATCCTCAGTGAATGAAAAGTCCATTGACCAGCGCTTCAGTTTAATAGACCAACTCATATCCAAAATCTCATCTCTATCATAGGGATTCTGAAATTTGAAAATGAACCAGCCTGATTCATGCTGGCAAATCTCGAGAGCAGCCACTTTCCATTTCGAGTCCACAAATTCCTTCATCTGTAGATAGCCCACTCCTCTTCCTACTACATAGCCAACTAGATAGTTTCCTAGCTCATTTATATCTTCAGCAACATCGGCCATTTCAATTTTCATAGGTTGATCAGGATTAGGGCCAACAATAAATTCCAGAGATAATCCATTTTGGGGATGACGATTATCTGCTAGAGCCTCGCTATAGAGTTTCTTAGGATTTCCTTTCTCAGCTTGCTCCTCCACTTCCACCTTGTCTGCCCAGTTAATCGTAACAGCATCAGCCTCATGAAGGTCCTCTTCTCCCGGCAGCTGGGGTGCCTACTGTATTTCAGCATCACCCTCTTCTAGATCTGATTCGGGACGAGCATCCTCTATAATCACTTCCCGATCTTGAGCAATCACATTCTATTCCCGAGATTGCGCTTTCCTCGGTGCTCACGCCCTCTGCCCATCGTAGAGTAGCCAGCGGCGAGACGCCGTCGAATGGTCAAGACTCAAGAGCACACCAAACTCTCAAACCCCACGGCTGAGCTTTTTAGTCTGGAAGGCTTTTTACTGTTCATTAACGGTGAAGTAAGAGATTGTAACCATAATTTGTTGATATTTTTATTAATTAAATATTTAATACTTAAAGTTTTTCTTTTTTCTTTTGGCTAGATCCTAACTTTTTCTTACTGATTTTTTTTATTAGTTTTTGTCTAAAATGAAGCTTTAATCACTATAATTTACCTTCTTTTGGCCTGGTTCTAGTTGAGTCGACTTTAGTAAGTTTTTTTTAGTTTTTTTCTTTTTATCTTTATTAAGTTAATAGTTAGACTACTAATTGATTAACATATATTAAATATAGTTTTGTATTTCAGCCATTTATTATTATTATTAATGATTAAATTTTGTAGCATCAATTGTTTACTTCAAGATCTATAGTTTAATAAAGTGATTTGGTCCATAAGTGTTAAAATTAAAAGTAAATTTTATAGATGAATTTTTTATTGATATTAAAAATTAGGGTTTTAGTTAATAAGAGATGAAAAATTTTAGTGAATTGTTTCTAATTAAAAAAATATGCATTGTTTTAAAGCATTTTGGCCCCCGAATTTTATAATTATTTAACCAAATCTTCTATTTGCTCTCTTGATCCCCAAGTTTTCTTTTTAATGTTGCTTTATGTACTATTCTCTCAAGTAAGGTATTGGTAGCCATAATTTGTTTATTTTGTACTTAAACCATTTTCTATATTTATTAAGCCAATTGTTAAATCCTTAGTAGCTAAAGTTTATTTTATTTTTTTTGTCTTGATCCTAAATTTTTTATTAATTTTCTTTATTTTTATTTTCTAAAAAAAAATTAAAAATTATAATTTAACTACTTACGGCTTGATTCTGGTTTATTTGGCTTTAGTTAGTTTTTTTAACTTTCTTTTTTTTTCTATCTGTATTAAGTTAATGGCTAGACTTATAATTAATTAACATATCTTAAACATAGTTTTCTATTTCAGTCATTTTTTTATCATTATTAATTATTAAGTTTTGTAGTATCAATTATTTACTTCAAGCTATATAGTTTAATAAAGCAATTTGGTCCATAATCATTAAATTTGAAAGTGAATTTTTCTAGATAAAGTTTTCATTGATATTAAAAATTAGATTTTGAGTTAATAAAAGATTAAAATTTTTAGTGAATTGTTTCTTAATTAATAGAAAAATATATATTATTTCAAAGTACATGTCATGTTTTGTTTCGCAGTGTTTTGTTTTGATCATAGCTAATCATTTTTATTTATTTATTACTAAGATTTATTAAAAAAAATATCTAGCACTATTTGTGGGTCACTAAACCTCTCTATTTATTCTATTGGTCTCTATTTTTTTTTAATTTATTGTCTTCTAAAGTAAAATTTTGGTAACCTAGGTTTGTTCCTCTTTTTATTTTTTTTATCAACCAAAGTTATTTCATTTAACTTTTTTTTTCTGGTTTTTTTTTTATTTTTTAAAACAAAAATTTAGTTACTATAAGTTATCTAATTTTTTGTATGGTTTGAGTTGATTCATTTTTAACTAATATTTTAATTTATTTTCTTTTTTCGTTTGTGAAGTTGAAGATTAAATCTTTAATTCCTGAAATCTTTACATGTGCTATCTTAACCTGAAGACCATTTTTTGTTATTTCTTATTTATTAATTATTAAACCCTACTTTTTATCCCTAATATTTCACCATTTGTCTTATGTTATTAATTTTTTCATATTATTTCTCTCATCTAAAACAAAATTTTGGTTTTCACGGTTTATCTTTTGATACTTAGATTTTTTTTTTTTGCTCCCTTAGTCCCAAAAAATTTACCTTGAATTTTTATCTCGGTCCTTACTTTTCTTTTTTCATTTTTATGAATTTTTTTCCTTCATCAAGGATCACAACTGTTTATATTCATATTTAATATTTGACACGGATTGAACCACTGCAACACACAGACACTATAAACCTTGTACATATCTGAAAGTGTCCTCAAGTAAAAAGTATATATTACCCTTCAACGGCCTAACATGAAAAATAGTTTTAAAGGTACACCAATATAGACTTTATAGAATAGTATAATCTTAAAATGGTAGACGACAAATAAAGGTATCAAACTACTATTGAATAATCGGAGATTCCAATGGCTCTGTAGTGATTGCGTTTGCCAAAAAACTCGGGTTTATTTTACCTCTAATGGCGGAACTCTGAGCTCTTTATGAGGGTCTAAAAATAGCCTCCTTTATAAGAAACTAGTAATTGCACACGTGCGTTGCACGTGAATTAAATACTAAGTTATTTTTCACTCAAATAACTATAATTCTAATTATTTTATCCAAAATAAATTATTGCAATAATGATTTTACTTTGTTTTAGTTTGGATATAATTTCTTATTAATTTTTCTATCTCTCATGTAGTAGTTCTTTATTATAATATTTCATCATAACTATCCTCATTTGCGTCATTCATTATAATAGATTGCTCATTGTATTAGATTTCTGTTTAATACAAATAACAACATCAACAACAACAACAACAATAATATAATGTAGAATACGTTATAGGTAATATTTGTTATGAAAAAATTGATAGAATTTTTTTTATTTGTGATAGTAGAGTACTTATAAAATTACTTCATGGTATTTTTAAAATCTAATTAAGGATATCAAAATTCCTCTTATCAGTGTAAAATTTAAAAATGGTATTCAATCTATTGAAAAAAAATCTTAATTTAATATCTTAATAGTATTACGTATTTATAAATTTTATTAAAAGTTAATTTATTAAATTTTATCTTAACTTCTATGTTTTATATTAAAAAAGCTAATTATTAAAATGGAGATTCTATATATATTACTTGGCTTAAATAATTAAATAGATTTACCATTAATATGTTATCATAACTATGACTTTTTAAAGAGACCTAATGTAAACTTTTAATAATTTTTTTATGTTATATTCAAAATTGAAAGGAACATAATACAGGTTTGACATTCACTTAAAAACTCAAGTAAAAATAAATTTCTTTTAAGAAGTGTGAGACAAATATGAGCCACGATGCCAAAGTATAAACTTAGTAAGTAAACACTGAGTTTTTTCAAAGACATGTAACTATAAGTAACTATACATTACTAAAAAAGCTTAATTACTCTACTCTTGATTTTTTTATCAAAATATACTCACCTCCAAGATTTCAAAATCTATACTTATCCTATGTTTTATAGAAGATTTAATGTGATTGTTCCAAAGTTTGAGGTAAAGTTGTTGTGTAGCTTTTTATATTTTTGGATAATTAATCCTTGCCCATTGATTTAAAATTTATACTAACATCACTAAAGTTTCAAAATGTAGTCCTATCTATTGTTCTTATAATATAATTAGTTAATCATAGGAAAATAAATTCATTAAAGTAGAATAGAAGCTTAGTACCTAAAAGGAAAATTAATAACTTGTAATTTGTGGTTTAGTTATTTTTTATATCTTTGCACTTTTAATTACATATAGATAAGTATGGATATTAAATTACACTTTTAAGTTCTGATGAATACATTCCAAGTTTAAAAAGTAAATTAATTGGCAAACACTATGTTTTTAGGCATGTTTAAGCTCATATAAATCAAGCACATGACTGTTACAAAAATTTAAATTTATTGGCATTTTTTAGGTTTTTTTCCATAAAAAACTTATAGAAAACATTGAAAATAATCAACAATTTTTTTGCTATTTTTCCTTGTCAAATACTAATCTTATTTTCCTAATATGAAGCCTAAGAGCTTGTCATCACTTTGTTCTATTTTTTTTTTATTTCTTTCAATAATTTTAGTTTTTTAAATCTAATAAATTGGGAATGAGAAATTTGAATATCATTAAAATGGAAATGAAATAAAAATTAAGGATAAAAAGGTCATCCAACATTTTTGACATATTCATGCTTTTTATCATTGATTCAAATAAATATAATTTTGAGGTTTATGAAAGTTTTAAATTCCAATTAAAATATTTCATTCAAGTTTAAGAGTGCAAAAAAATGATAATTTATGTTTAAGGGCATGTGCCAAAAATATATAATTTAATTAAGGACATATTTGTTGCAAAATTTTAACTTATTATAGCTATTTAAGATAGTTTTCACCATTAAAAGTTATACTTAATATGTAACTTTAAGCAAATGTACTAAAGCTAAAAAAGGGTATGGAAATTCATGTTTTTTGTTTTTTAGAAAGTTCCCAAGGGACTTATATTTTTTTTCTTTCTTTTTTAGATTTCTAGTGCTATTTATATTATACCTTTAATAAATATACAACACCAAATTAATTTGGGTATCATTTAAAAAATAAAACACCATATAAGTTAAGGTTATAAAAATCAATAAAAATTTTGTCACTTTCATACTTTTTCTAATATTGATAATATAATATTACATTGCTTGAAAGTATAATGGTTATAATGAAATTAAAAAAATTTATCATTAAAAGAGGGAAATAAAATAAAACTCAGGGATAAAAAGGTTTAATATTTGACGTATTCATATTTTTTATGAGTTTTATCATATTTAAATTGTTGATTCAAATAGACATAATTATGAGGTTTTTGAAACTTTTAAGTTCCAATTAAACTACTTCATTCAAGTTTAAGAGTACAAAAAATTGATAAAATTTTATGTTTAAGGTCATGCCCCAAATATATATATAATTTAATTAATGACATATTTGTTACAAAAGTTTAACTTACTATGGTTATTTAAAAAAAATTTTGCCATCAAAATTTATACTTAATATATAACTTTAAGTAATTGTATTAAAGCTACAAAAAGACATACAGATCAAGGTTTTAAATATCGTACCGGTTGTCATACCGTTTTTATAACGGTATGGTATAGTACTGGATCTCAGTATCGTATCAGCGGTACATCTTTGATGTATCAGGTTTCAACAAATATCAGACATACATGCATGTATTAAAATTAAATATATGCAAATATAGCATAAAAGTTCCCATTTGAACTTGTAAAGTTACACAAAAATTTTACCAAAACAAAGTTGAAAGTTAAAAAAGGAAAACAGAATTTTCAAAAAAAAAGAAAAAAGAAAAAAAAAGGGTGATGGCTGACTAATTCTTTTTTATTTTTCTCTAGTTCCTAGAAACTCCACTAAGTCATTTATTTATTCTCTCTCCTAGACTTTACTATAGTCCTGGACTGCCACCGGCGAACTCATTTATTTTTATCTACTTCCCATAAACTGCCACTACTATTTCTTCGGTACAAAGAATTTGTGAGGTACATGATGGGGAAGAAAGAAAACAGCAAAAATTGAAGAGTCGTAATTAAAATAGAAAAGAATCCAGGAAGAGGTGGGTGCCATCATCGCCAATAGATCTGCAACCCACAATGATGGGAGGAAGAAAACAGATCTGAGATATAAGAAAGAGGAACAAAAAAAATGATTTGTTGAAGAGAAAGTGTGACCTGGTCAAAGGGAATCAAAATCCCTAACTTACATCTTGAAGCTAGATAAACCCATAGATGATGACGAAGAACCAAAGAGAAGAAAGACGGACATGGGATGAAAGAGACGGACAGAAACAATTAAGGAAGAAGGTCATACTGTTTTGCTGCCAATACCGAGATATCTCGGTCATACCGGACGGTACAAAACGATTTTCAAAACCTTGATACAGATTCCTCTTTTTTGTTTTTTAAAAACTGCACATATGAGACTTCTATTTTCCTTTTAGATTCTTAGTGCTAATTATACCTCTAATAAATATACAACACCAAATTAATTTAGGTCTCATTAAAAAAAGTAAAACACCCATAGGTTAAGAGTATAAAAGCCAATAAAAATTTTGTCACTTTCATAATTTTTCTAATATTGATAATAGAACATTATGTTGCATGAAAGTATAATTTTTATAATAAAATTAAAATCATTATTTATTCTCTTTGTGGGAAAATTAGTAGTTCAACACAATAAAAATTTTATACTCTCTCAATATATGTGATAAGAATTTATATGTTCTTTTTTAGATAGATAGTAGTGTTATGGTGAAAAATATTTATAATTAAGTAGGAAAAGCCTTAACTACACTCTCAATGTAAACCAAATGATTCTTGGTATATAAAACTAACTTGTAAGAAGAGAAACAAAGTATAGAACATCAACCCAAAAAAGCTTGAACCTAACCATTGAGATAAATATTTAATTTATTTAGCATTAATTCAAATTAATCCAAATATGCCTTTGTGGCTTTTTTTTTTTGAAATTTATATTATTAATTAATTAATTTTTTTGGCTGAATAATTAAAAAAATTCATAACAATTACAGTAAAAATTTATTTAATACATTATTATAGATATATATAATTAGTTTTCAAATTGTATTAGTTTTAGATGAAAAATCACGTAAAAATAAAAATAAATTATTTTGGATAATCAACTTCAAACAATTGTCTATTTTTTTTTCCAAATGTATGATTTAAACCCCAAATCTTCATGTTAAAACATTCATAAATTTTTATAATTCTTTAATAAGAAAGCTGAGTCAATGATATAACTCTAATTCCATTTGATATTATAGGGTCCCAATATTGGTATAGATGAAACTAAAGGTTTAAATTCCTAGAAGGCCTCTTAGTGTAAAAAAGACATATTAAAAATTTTAGTTTTCTCTTTTTAAATAGAAATAAAACTTTAGTATATTTTTATTATTTGTTTAATGTATAAATAATTATCGATGAAAGGTTGTAAATTTTAAGTATTATTATTATTATACTTTCTCCATCATAAGTTCTTTGTAACATTTTAGGTTTTGGACTTAAATCTATTTAATTTAATATTTTCTATTAAAAATTTACAAAATTACATTTAGAAACTATAAACATTTTAATTTTTAAATAATTTTTTTTTAAAAAAAAATTAGTGAGTATTAATATAAAAAAAATTAAGTTAAACTTAAGTCAAAAAATTGAAATGTTGTAAAGAACTTGAGACAAAGATAGTACTTTGAACATCAAGTGAAGGAAAGAGAAAATAAATTGACCCAAAACTAACACTCAAAAGCATTTATAAAAAATTTAGGCCATCTTTGTCAAATTTAACTAAATTTATTGTTAAGTAATGATTTTTTCAAAAATTAAAGCCTAAAAACAATGCATGCATAATGCTACTTTGATACAACTCATAAGATTTGATTGGTTCTAAAAAATAATAAAAATAAAATACATTAATATTATTTAGTAGAGAGAAATAATTAGTTGCTAAAAATAGAAACTTATGCTCCAACATTCAAAATGATGACTGTGAAGGAAAAAAAATTCTCATAATTTTTCTAATAGTTTAAAATATTGGAAAAATGTAAAAAAAAAAAAGTTGCTACTAACATTCCTTTTTATTATCATATTAGCAACTAATTCTAGGACTAAGAATTTTTTTTTTCTAAAATTTTTCACAATGACCTTTGCTACAATAATAATTCTTTTACTTTTTTTTTCATAGTATGTGCTTGGGTCATATGTGAATTATATGATTGCTTTAATATGGACCAAATACCTAAGCTTTTAAAGTATATATTCATCCAAATAGAGAAAAGAAAACTTAATTGGCAAAAATTGTATATTCAAAAATATTTTTTATAGTAGAATAAACTTAGGCTATATTTGTTAAAATTAACTAATTTTAGTGGTCAAAGTAAGTTTAGTAGTCAAAATAGTAAATTTTCCAAAAATCGAAGGCTAAACACAATCCACTTTGCATTTTTTTTCCCTCTCTTATTATATTTTTAGTATTTTAAAACTGCTAAATATCTAATTAAATAGGCAACTATATATTTAGATCTCTGCAAGTGGATTCTTTTCTTTCCTTCTTTTTAGAGCCTTAATACTAACACAACTCTAATTAAATAGAAAATATAATTGTTTTTATCATTAAAAGAGTAAAAGAACTTATAATTTTAGGATAAAGGAAAAACTATATGTGAACTATTATAAAGTGCTCACATATAAAATTTTTAATATATACTTTTTATACCTAAAATTATTTTTTTTAATATTCAAGACTTATAGATTTTCATGTGAAACTTTAGCATGAGTTTTACCACATAATAAGCTTTCACAGTATATACTCATTCAAGTTGAAAAAAAAAATTAATTGACAAAAAAAATTATGTTCAAAGGTACCTTGTACAGTAATAAAATTTTAGCTTGAGTTTTACCATATATTTAATTTTTTATTCAAATAAAAAATTTAGTTATGAAGGTTTTTAAAATGCTGAGTTGAAATTTTAAGTTTCATAAAATATTTAACTGTACAAACTTTAGCATGAGTTTTACATTTAAGTCTTTTTTCAAATAAAAGATTTGGCTATAAAAGTTTTTGGAATGATAAGTCAAAATTTTACTTTTTATAAAATATTTACTTGAGGTATTATTTGATAGTAATATAGAACCAAAGGTGACATGTTTGAAGCCAAAAAATTTCAATGGCAATTTAAGAGTTTTAGGTAAGATTAACACAAAAAAAAATGTATATAATGCACAATTCTGTAATATAGAATTAAGGGTGGGCAAGTCTATAACAAAACATAAAATTTAGTGGTAACTTAAGGGTTTTTCTAGTGTTTTAGTGTTAATACAACTTTACTTAAATAGATAATAACAAAATTTGGTTTCATTAAAAAAATAAAATATCTTATAACAGAAAGGTAAAAAAATTGTTCAACATTTATGCTTCTTCGTAATTTTAATAATATAAGATAAGATATATCTATTGAAATAGAATTTGATTGTAAACTTATGTGTGATCCTTTAAAGGTTAAGGTTGACATTTCTCATGCTTATTATGCCATTTGTGTGGATTGTTTGTAGGTTTCTCATGGAGCGATTGGGAGCCAGAAAGATTAATGATTGCCCGAGGGATTCTACCAAAGCTGCAGATAGGTTGACTGGATTGGCGTCGAATATGGTGGATTTCTTCATTTTGTTTGACTGAAGGCCTGATCTGACTAAAGACTTTGTGCATGTCGACTGTCTTCCAAATTCAAGTTGTAGTTTTTTGACTGATACTTCTGCGGGAAATGTCTCTGTACTCTTCAATCGGACTATGTTCCGAGAACAAGAACCCCTCACAAGGGCAAGAACGTTTTGTTGTAGCCTTCTCTTCAATGCATCATTTTCTCACCGAAACAAAACAAACTATTGAATAGTTCAGTATTCGATATAGTACCTCAAATATTTGCTTTAAAACGTGACAACAATAAACAAAAAATACTTACTTTAAATTGTCTAAAGAAATTATTAAGTATTACAATTTTGGATGAAATGAAGCTTCCGAAAACCAATCGGCTAGCATGCCCTCCTTTAACAAATCAGCTAGCACGCCAAGAATATTAAAATATTAAAATATTAGTAAATTGCGCATAGCACGCCAGCTAGCCGGTAAGTCTGCTCATCAGTCAACACTATGGAGTCGTAGAACTGGACTGGAAAATTATCGAACTAGTCATCCGGCTGTTAGTATAAATAGGATTCTGATCCAGTGTCGAGAGCACAGACAATCTACCAAGAACATCACCAACAAGCCTTTCAAATTCCATCAGCAATTGATCATCAGAAGACTTCTCCTACAGAAATTAAGGAAAATGTCTCCAGCTCAGGCCGCCCCAGTTTCTGCTCCAACCCAGAAAGCTGCCGCCGAGGAAGCCAACCGTCGCTCTGCTGGTTATCATCCCAGCTTCTGGGGGGAGTTCTTCCTTACACATTCCTCCGGATACACGGTAACTAACAGCCTGCATGCCCATCATTTTGCATACCCAAACTAGCTGGAACCAACCAAAACTCTCATGACTAATCGGTTACTTTGTTTTGTCTTTTGCAGAAAAGTGATACAAAGATTCAGCAGAAACATGAAGAACTGAAGCAGCAAGTGAGGGGGATGATATTGGATGCTGCAGCTGATACCTTAGAGAAGCTGGAACTCATAGATGCGGCCCTTCGCCTAGGCGTGGCGTACCATTTTGAGGCAGAGATTCAATCCCAACTGCAGAAGATGCATGGCCAGGGCTCCTTTCATTCTGATCTCTACAGTGCCTGCATTTGGTTCCGGGTGCTTAGGGGCCAAGGCTTCACTGTTTCTGCAGGTAACATACATAGCCAGCTCCGGCTCATCACCATACCAAAATTCTACTTTTATACAGTGTGGGCAAAACAGTGATGGCGAAACAAATTGTGCCCTGAGCAGATGTTTTCAATATAATGAAGAACAAGGACGGAGGATTTGATGCGAGAGATGCACGAACTTTGTTGTGTTTGTATGAAACAACACATCTGAGGATCCAAGGAGAGCAAGTGTTGGAAGAGGCACTTGAGTTTTCGAGAAAGCAACTCGGGGATTTGTTGGCAGAGTTGAGCTCTCCTTTGGCCGAGTACGTGAAGAACTCCCTTGAGCTGCCTTACCACAAGGGCATGCAGAGGCTGGAAGCCAGGCAATACATTCCCATTTATGAATCATATGTGAACAAGAATGACACCTTGTTGCAGTTTGCCAAACTGGACTTCAATTTGCTGCAGGCTTTGCATCAAAGTGAAATCAGAGGAATCACTAGGTACATATATTATAAGTATCCAGTTGTATATTTTGAACTCTAGTTTCTCTCTACCGAGAATATTCTCGAAGCTTAATAATTGGTTTTCCGACTTACAGATGGTGGAAGGATCTTGATTTCAAGGCAAGGCTACCTTATGCAAGAGATCGATTGGTTGAGTGTTACTTTTGGATTTTGGGCGTCCAATATGAACCCCAATACTCCATGAGCAGAGTATTCTTGACCAAAGTTATATCTCTTGCGTCTGTGTTTGATGATACCTATGACATCTATGGAACTTTTGATGAACTCAAGTTGCTCACGGATGCAGTTGAGAGGTATATACTTCATCCCTACTCACCTTCGAAGATATTCCAAAAAAATAATTGAGCTAACACATGTTTTATAAAATTTTCAGATGGGAATCCGCAGCAACGGATAGCTTACCTGGATACATGCGAATCCTTTATGATGCTCTTTTGAAAGTTTTTGAGGAGTACAAAGACAAGTTGATCAATGTAGGAGGAAGGGACTACTGCCTCTATTATGCAAAAGAAGCGGTAAGACACATGCATTACAAGTCACAAATAGATATCATACCAAAATACCAGTCTCATCTTGCATTTCTTACATCAATCTAATCTTATTTGCTTCGCTTTCTACAGATGAAAGGGCTCATTAGATCGTACCACACTGAAGCAGTCTCTTTCCACACAGGATATGTGCAAAACTTTGAAGAGTACTTGGACAACTCTGCTGTGAGCAGTGGCTACCCAATGCTCACAGTTGAAGCCTTGATCGGTATGGGAGCTCCATATGCGACTAGAGAATCTCTCGATTGGGCATTAAAGGTCCCAAAAATCATTAAAGCTTCTTCTGATATCTGTCGCTTGGTCGATGATCTTCGTACCTACAAAGTGGAGGAGGAGAGAGGCGATGCACCCTCGGGAGTTCATTGCTACATGAGGGACTACAATGTGTCAGAAGAAGAAGCGTGCACTAAGATAGAGGAAATGATAGATTTGGCTTGGAAAGCAATCAATGAAGAGATCCAAAAGCCAAACCATCTTCCACTGCCAATCCTTCTGCCGGCATTGAATTTTGCAAGAATGATGGAGGTTTTGTACCAGAACATAGATGGGTACACAAACTCAGGAGGTAGAACAAAGGAACGAATCACTGCATTGTTAGTTCATCCTGTCACGATGTGAACATCGTTTCAGTAGTTCTCTTTCTCTGTGCTTCTTCCCATTCTAAATTATAGTTATGTCTTTATTTGTTTGTAACAGAACAACAACATATATCCTATTGTAAGATCTATTCATACATGTACGTATATAATTACATGTACATACATGTAATGCAAAATTTTTTACACTAATGACTAGCTTTCCTATGGATGGATTTCCAAAAAATGTCTTGTCAAATTATAAGCTATTTTGGGTGACTTTCATGTGGAATAGTTGGCTTTCTCCAATTTAAACATGTTTTGCAGGAATAATTCTCTTGAAAGAAAGTTGAGTTAAGAATCACACTCATATAAAACTTTTCCAATTTTAGTAACTGCATATGCGTGAAAAGAAAACATATTCTGGAAAAAGGTTTTTCTTTCACGTATATGTTCTGTACATATATAGGAACACAACCAAGTCAACCAAGTCCTTCTACAACTAAAAGACTAAAGAAATCAAATCCTATCCTCTTACATACAATCAGGAAACAAATATTTACATTCTAATACTCCACTTAAGTTGGAGCATGTAAGTCTCAAATGTCCAACTTGCGAACAAAGCATTCAAACTGGCTTCTGCGCAATGCCTTGGTGAAGATATCTACCAGTTGTACATCAGTCAAAACATAACTTGGTTGGATGTTACCATGTTGAATTTCATTGCGAATAAAGTGACAATCTATCTTGATATGTTTTGTGTGCTAATGGAATACAGGATTCACTGAGATATGCAAGGCAGCCTGATTATCACAATATATTTTCATTAGATTCGAATGTTCCATGCCAAGTGCCTGTAAAAGTCCTTTCAACCATTTCAACTCACGTGCAGTAGTAACCATAGATTGATACTCCACCTCAGCTGAAAACCTTGAAACTATTTGCTGCTTCTTCGTTTTCCAAGAAATTGGTGAATTCCCAGCAAGATGTAACATCCAGTTAGAGAACGACGAGTCAATTTACAACTAGCCCAATCTAAGTCACACCATGCATATAGTTGCAAATCACAATCTTGGTGCAACTAATTCCTTGTCCAGGACTTCCTTTCAAGTAACGTACAACACGCACTGCTACCTCCCAATGCTCTTCTCGTGGCTGTTGCATGAATTGAGCCAGCACATGAACACAATAAGATAACTTGGGGCATGTGACAGAAAGATAAATAAGTCGACCCACCAAGCGTCTGAATTTTTCAGAGTCAGATAATAGGGCATTGTTTGCCAAAGCTAAATTGTGATTTTGTTTCATAAGGAAAGGCACAGGTTTAGCTCTAACTAAACCCATCTCTGAAACAATTTCCAATGCATATTTGCGTTGGCTTAAGAAATTCCATTCAGGATTTCGGGCCACTTCAACTCCCAAAAAATACTTCAATATTCCCAAGTCTTTCATATGGAAACCATTACTCATATACTCCTTAAAAATTTGGATAGTTGCATGATCATTACCTGATATAATGATGTCATCAACATAGACAAGAACATTAATCCTTACCTTTCCATGATGCAGCGTGAAGAGTGAGTAGTTTGAGTATAACTGTTGAAAGCCATAGTTCTTCAAGGCAGTAAACAATTTTGCAAACCAACACTGGGGAGCTTGTCTGAGTCCATACAAAGATTTTTTCAAACGACACACCAATCCTGATTTATCTGAACTAAAACCAGAAGGCATATGCTTGTACACCTTTTCCTTCAAATCCTCGTGCAAGAAAGCATTATGCACGTCCATCTGATGGAGTTCCCAGTTCTTTCCCGCTGCCACTGCCAAGAAAGTGCGGACCATAACCATCTTTACCATTGGTGTAAAAGTATCAGTATAATCAATCTCTTCGACTTGCCTGTTACCAAAAATCACCAAATGGGCTTTGTAATGTTCAACTGTTCCATCAGCATTATATTTGATTTTATAGACCCACTTATAACCAATAGCTCTTTTGCCTGGAGATAGTGGCTTTACCATCCATGTTTCATTATCTTCCAAAGCTTGTATTTCTAGCTTCATTGCATCTCGCCACTTCTCATCTTTTATAGCTTCAGCAAATGAACTGGGTTCAACACTTGCAATTATAGCTGCCAAGAAAGCATGATGTCATATAGAGAATTTATCATAGTTCACATAATGTGCTACAGAATAAGGACTACCTAAGGATTGTCTATGGTCATATGATGAGATGCCTCAGTGTCAATTATCCATTCCACTGTTCTATACTTACCATTTAACCTTCCTTGATTTCGTTCTTTTTTAGTGTTCAAGAGGTTGGGCAACAAGCTCCACTATTCACTATTCAAACCACTCAACCCCGTTTGATCTCCCTCACTCGTTCATTGATCAGGGCTTCCTTGAGTTGTCATGTGTGTTACATTGGCCCGAATTTGTCCGCCACGTCTTTTCCCCTTCCCCCCCCCCCTCCGGAAGCAGTAGGTTGTTTTGTCCTCCTGGCCCTCATCCTATTCTTCACCCACTTCCTCGGGGTTGATCCCCTCACCAATCAGGATAGCCAATTAGTTGGAAGTACGAGTCTTCATCATGTCCCGACTTCTTGTAGTTTGAGCATGTCACTCATTTGTCCTTATTTTCATTCCCTTTTTTCTGAACTTGATCCCATTTAGACCGTAAAAGCCATGGGCTCCCCACTCTGTTCCTTTCCTCAAGCCATAGTGCGAACTCGCTCCTCTTGAATAATCATGGCATATGCTCAATTCAGACTTAGCAAAGGTTCAGTGCTCAAGATATTGGATCGGACTATCGCATAAGTCGAGTCCTCCAATCCCATTAAAAACTGGTGCAACTTCTCTTCTTCACATTTCTTGCCTAGCTCTTTGGCAATATTATAAATGCATCTTCCACATCTACATGTTGGCTGCTGCTCATAGTTTCCCAACTCTTCCTAGATCATTTTCAATTTCCCATAGTAATTCATGACCGTCATACCTCGTTGCTTGCATTCAACCAATTCAGATTTGAGCTACTGAACACTTGTGGGTCTGTTTTTGACTAAAAATCATTCGTTGATATCGTCCCAGAGCTCTTTTGCATCCTGTTGACACCCAATTTCGTCCGACCATAAAAATTTTTTTTTAAAAGAAATTAAATAAAAGAAATTAAAAAATTATTATTTTTATTATTATTATTATTACTAAAAATTTTAATTAGTTTAAAATACATTTTTGTTTTGTGAAGATTTGATTTAAAATGATATATGTGTGCATTTGAAAGAAAAAAAGAAAACTCCAAAAAAAATGGCAAAATTTAAAAGTTTGAGGTAAAAATGACAAAATTAAGAAGTTTCAGGCAAAATTGACAAATTCTGAAAGTTCCAGGAGCATTTAGTAGTTTGTCACATAAAATTTTGAGCCTGCCGACGTTTCTGGCCCAAATTGACAGAAAACGACAAAATTGTCAAAATCAGAAGCTTCAGGAACTTATCCAGAGGCTGAGAGACGTAAAGGACTAAAATTGTCATTTTACCAATTTAAAAGATAAGTTTGAAATTTTTTATTAATTTATCCATCAACATTTCAGCCAAACTTCCTCTATAAATAGCCCCCCAAATTTTGTGGTGAACACAGAAAAAAATAAAAATGAAGCTTATAGCTCCGTTTTGGAAAAAGAAAAAATTATAGCCTAGGTCCCTGACCCTCTTCTCTTCCTCTCCAGAAAACCTAAACCTTCTCTAACCCTTTTTTTTTTTTTTTTTTTTTTTTTTTTTTTTTTTCTCTCCCCCCGCGCGCGTGCGTTCTGTTCTTCACGTTTCCAGAATTTCAAATTCAGTTTTTAAGGGTACAACTCTCATTTAATCCTTCATCTTTTCAATTTTCTCTCACTTTGGTCACTAACCTTTTATTTTGTTCTTGCAGAATTAATTACTAACTCTTTTATATTTACTTGTTTATTTGTTGTTGTTATTATTACTAACCTTTTATTATTGTTGTTATTATTATTAACTTACTTCACTAACTTTTATTATTATTGTTGTTATTGTTGTTAACAATTAATTTAACTAACTTTGCTAACTTTTTTTATTGTTATTAACTTACTAACTTACTAACTTACTAACTTTTATTTTTATTGTTACTAACTTTTGCTAATTATTACAATTCATGGAAGGTTATACCTCCTATTTTTTTATTCTTTTAATGGATGGCCAAAAAGCCCCATTTTTATCATTTTTTTTTAATATTTCTTTATGTGTTTTCTCTTTATATGTTTATTATTTAATTTATGCATCTTTTACTTTTTTTTTTAAATGGATGTCTAAACCAAAACAAAAAGAAAACCTCCACTTTATTCATTTTCCTTTATTTACTTTATGCAAAAATTTTATTTTATTTAAAAAAAAAGAAATTAATCATGAAAAAAAAAAATAATATAAATAAGTAAATGATAACTAATTAAAATAAAATCCTTTTATGTGAATAATTAATTTTATTCTTTAAGACTAACATAATATTTTTTTTAAAAAAAGCTAATTATCTTTTATTATTTCTTTAAAAAACAATAAAAAAATAATTAATTAACTTTTTATTCCTTTTATTAAAATTAAATAAACATAAGTAAATAATCACAAAATAAAAATAAAAAAAATAAAAAATCATTTCTTTTTAAATATATCTTTAAAAGTAGCAATAATTAAAATTTAATAAAAATAATAATAAAAATCCAATAAAATTATGATTAAGATTGATAATTAATTAAATAATTAAAATTTAAAATTTAATAAAAATTAAACTCCATGTCCAAATGATCCGCCAGGATCCCAATGGTTTGGAGAATAAAATTTTTTTTAATAAAAATAATAAAAATTAAAACAAAATCTTTCTTTAATAAAAGAAGCATATGAAAAATCAAAAATTTTCTTTTATGTTTAAAATATACATATAAATTTTTGGTTTTCTTTATTAAATAAATAAAAATCTTAATTAAATAATTACTTTTGGTTAATCTTTTATTCAGAATAAATTATATAGATATCAAGACTTTTTATTTTATTTTTAATACACATATAAATCATTAGATTTTTTTTAAATAAAATCTTGATTAAATAATTACTTTTTGATTATTATTTTATCAAATAAATAGAATAAACATAAAATAAATGTCAACTCTTTAATTTCTTTACAGATTTTTTATATTAAATATTTAAAAATTATTTTTTGATTCTTTTATAAATTGAGTAATTATTTAAATAATAAATATCTTTCATTAAACAAAGAATCTTTCAAAACAAAACTAAAAGAATAAAAAAAAAAAGAAAAGAAAGAAAAGAAAAGTAAAAGAAAATAAGAAAGAATAAAAATATAAAAAAAGAAAGAAAGAAAAGAATAATAAAATATAAAAAAAATAAAAAATATATTTAGTTAATATTAAAGACCATTAACAAATATAAAATTTCATAAATAAAAAGACTTATAAATTTATTAATTAAACTAATAATTAATTTAATAATAAGAATTAAATAATTACGATAAATTAAATTTAATTTCCATATCCGGATGATCCGGTAGGATCTATGGTTTGGAAAATATCAAACTTTTTAAAATAAATAAATTAAATAAAAAGATAAAAATCCATATTTTTACAATATGGATTAAATTGTTTAAATTTCACCAAATTCCGTGTCCAAATGACTCGGCAGAGTCCATGGTTCGGAATAAAAATCTTCCGTGTCCAAATGACTCGGCAGAGTCCATGGTTCGGAAGTATAAAATTCTATATAAATTAATTACCAAAAATCCACATCCAATTAATTCAGTTAAAAATTCTAGATTGAAAATTAACTGAAATTTATTTAAAAGCAAAGCGAAACAAAATTAAAATCAACTAAGGTGCCAATTTTTGGGCGTTTTAACAAAGTTGTTTTAACGTAACCGTACTCCCGAACCCCCGAATTCTCGCAGACCAATATTTAAGGTGACCAATCGACCTAGGTAAACAGATTGGTGGCGACTCCAGAAAACCAGACGTTGCCACACATCCTCCATGTACGTTATGGTTGAACCCAAAGTCGATTTGATTGTATTTAGAATCCATGACACCAGCATGAAATTCACTGTCCACCAGTCCTTTTGTGTTGTAGCATCATCCAGAGGTTGCATCAGCGATCCATTGATGAAGCCAAACTTTTTCTTGGCATGAAGCGCGGTTCTCATTGCGCGTGCCTACTCGTCATAGTTATCGGCTTCCAATAGGACTTGCATGATGATGTTTCCCGGATTGTCATTGGCCGAGAGATAGTACGATGATGTCATATTCTCCATCGAACCGTCACTTCCCTCTTTCTTCTTGTTGTCAGCCATGAAAGAGTGGCTCTGATACCATAAGAACAAGATGTATTCTGGAAAAAGGTTTTTCCTGTGTCTTTACTCATGCAAAAAGGTTTTTCTTGTGTTTTAACTTGTATATGTTCTGTACATATATAGGAACACAACCAAGTCAACCAAGTCCTTCTACAACTAAAAGACTAAAGAAACCAAATCCTATCCTCCGACGTACAATCAGGAAACAAATTTTTCTTTTTTTTTTTCCAATAACATGCGTTGCATGTGAATCAAAATAATGAAATTTTTTTTATTGAAATAACTATAATTTTTTTCTGTTTAGATATATTACTTATCAATTTCATTTTTTTATTTTTTACATAGTATTTTATTATAATTTTTCATTATAACTATCCTATCATTTGTGGCATCCATTGTAATGATTGCTCATTGTATTAGATATTTGTTTAATAATAATAATAATAATAATAATAATACAATACATGCTACAAGTAATACTAGTTGGAAAAAGAACTGATTATTTTTTCAATTTGTGATGGTAAAATATTTATAAAAGTTACATTCTCATACTTTTAACATCTTATTGAAAATGTCAAAATTTCTCTTCTCAGTTTAAAAATTAAAGTTAATACTCTTCAATCTATTAATAAAAAATCTTAATTTAATGAACTTAATGATATTATGTATTTAGAAATTTTATTAAAAGTTAAGTTAGTAAATTTTACCTGAAGTTTTATACTTTAGATTAAAAAAGCTAATGATTAAAATGAAGATCTTATATTAATTAGCTCAAAAAATTAAATAACTTTACCATTAATGTATTATCATAACTTTAACTTTTTAAAGTGATATAAACTAAGTTTTTAATAAATTTTCTATAGTTCTATTCAAAATAGAAAAGACATAAACTAAGTCCACGGGTGGGATATTTAATAAAAAAGTCAATTGTTAAATCCTTAATATGTAAAGTTTTTCTTTTTTTTTTCTTGATCCTAACTTTTTCTTGTTGATTTTCTTTGTTGTTGTTTTCCAAAATGAAACTTTAATCATTATAATTTGCCTACTTTTGGCCTGGTTGAGTCAGCTTTAGTTAATTTTTTATTTCTTTTCTTTTAATATTTATTAAGTTAATGGTTAGACTACTAATTGATTAACATATATTAAATATATTTTTATATTTCAGCCATTTTTATCATTATTGATGATTAAATTTTGTAGCATTAGTTATTTACTTCAAGATCTATAGTTTAATAAAATAATCTGGTCCATAGTTGTTAAAATTAAAAATGAATTTTATACCTAATTTTTTTATCCTTATTAAAAATTAGAGTTTTATTTAACAAAAGATGAAATTTATTATTGAACTATTTTTTAATTAAAAAAATATGTATTGTTTTGAAGTATTTTGGACCCCAAATTGTATAACTATTTAATTGAATCTTCTATTTGCTCTCTTGATCCCCAAATTTTTTTTGTTATTATTTTATGTACTATATTCTTAAGTAAGACAATGGTAACCATAATTTGTTTATTTTTTTAGTTAAACTATTTTCTATATTTATTAAGTCAATTGTTAAATTCTTAACACCTAAAGTTTTTGCATTTCTTTGTCTTGATCCTAACTTTTTTTTATATTGATTTTATTGATTGTTGTTTTCTAAAATGAAAATTTAATAATTATAATTTGCCTAATTTTAGTCTGATTCTGGTTGATTCGGCTTTAGAGAATTTTTTTTACTTTCTTTTCTCTTTATCTGTATTAAGTTAATGACTAGACTTTTACTTGATTAACATATATTAAATATAGTTTAATTATTATTGATTATTATTCTATTATTATTATTATTATTATTGATTATTAAGTTTTGTAGCATCAATTATTTACTTGAAGATCTATAATTGAATAAAGCAATTTGGTCCATAATTATTAAATTTGAAAGTGAATTTTTCTAGATAAATTTTTCATCGATATTAAAAATTAGATTTCAACTTAATAAAAGATGAAAATTTTTAGTGAATTGTTTCTTAATTAATAGAAAAATATGTATTGTTTCAAAGTATATGTCGTGTTTTGTTTCACAATGTTATGTTTCGATCATAACTAATCATATTTATTTATTTATTATTAAAATTTATTGCAAAAAAATATCCACTATGTCACCAAACCTTTCCATTTTTCTCTTGGTTTCTAATTTTTTTTAATTATTGTTTTCTAAAGCAAAATCATGGTAACCATGGTTTGTTTCTCTTTTTTTTTTCTTTTTCTTTTAATCAACTATAGTTATTTCATTTAACCTTTTTTTGTAGGTTTTTTATTATTATTTTTTAAAACAAAACTTTAGTTACTATCAGTTGTCTACTTTTTTATATGGTTCAAGTTGGTTCATTTTTAACTAATGTTTTCATTTATTTTCATTTTTCCTTTGTTAAGCTGATAATTAAGCCTTCAATTTTTGAAATCTTTACATTTGCTCTCTTAACCTGAAGACCATCTTTTGTTAATTTTTATTTATTAATTATTAAACCCCACTTTTTTTCCTTGATATTTCACTCTGTCTTATTTTAGTAACTTTTTTCATGTCATTTTTTTTTCAAAAACAAAATTTTGGTCTCCACAGTTTATCTCTTAATACTTAATTTTTTTTTTTTTGCTCTCTTAGTCCAAAAAATTTACCTTGACTTTTTATCCCGGTTCTTACTTTTCTTTTTTCATTTTTATAGAACTTTTTTCCTTCGTCAAAGATCATCACTGTTCATATTCATGTTTAATATTGACATGAATTGAACCGCTGCAATGTGCGGATGTCATAAATCTCATGTACATCTATTCTCGCCCTCAAGTAAAAATGTATATATTACCCTCCAATGGCCAAACATGAAAAATAGTTTTAAAGGTAAACCAATATAGACTTTATAGAATAGCATAATCTTAAAACGACAAACGACATATAAAGGTATCAAACTACTATTAAATAATCGGAGATTCCAATGGCTCTGTGGTGGTTGCTTTTGCCAAAAAACTTGGGTTTACTTCACCCATAATGGTGGAAATCTAAGCTCTTTATGAGGGTCTAAAAATGACATTCTTTATAAGAAATATATATATTGAGATAGAATCTAATTGCAAACTTATGTGTGATCTTTTAAAGGATGAGGTTGACATTTCTCATGCTTATTATGCTATTTGTGTGGATTGTAGGTATCTCATGGAGCAATTGGGAGTTTTTTTTAATAAGGTGTAGATATATATTAAGATTAATTATTGCCCGAGGGATTCTACCAAAGCTGTAGATAGCTTGGCTATAGATTGGTGTTGAATAAGGCGGATTTCTTCATTTTGTTTGACTAAAGCCCTGATCTGATTAAAGACATTGTGAATGACGACTGTCCTCTTAATTCAAGTTTTAGTTTTTTGAATGATACTTCTTCTGAAAATGTAGCTATTTTCAATGATCCAGTTAGGATTCACCTTCTTGGAGTAGAGAGAAATTGTCTTCTACTCTTCCATCGGGCTTTGTCCCGAGAACAAGCCCCCCTGACAAGAGCAAAAACATTTTGTTGTAGCTTTTTCTTTAATGCATCCTTTTCTCACAGCAAAAACGATTCGATATGGCACCCCAAATATTTGCTTTAAAACGTGACAACAATAAACAAACAATATTATTTTAAATTGCCTAAAGAAATTATTAAGTATTCGTACTATTTTGGATGAAATGAAGCTTCCGAAAACCAATCAGCTAGCACGCCCTCCTTTAACAAATCAGCTAGCACGCCAAGAATATTAAAATAAGTAAATTGGCTAATAGCACGCCAGCTTGCTCGTAAGTCTACTCAGTCAAACTTTGGAGTCGCAGGACTGGACTGAAAATTTATCGAGCTCTTCATCCGGCTGTTAGTATAAATTGGATTCTGATCCAGTGCCAGAGCACAGACAATCTACCAAGAACTTCGTCAACAAGTCTTTCAAACTCCATCACCAATTGATCATCAGAAGACTTCTCCGACAGAAATTAAGGAAAATGTCTCCAGCTCAGGCCCCCCAAGTTTCTGCTCCAACCCAGAAAGCTGCCGCCAAGGAAGCCAACCGTCGCTCTGCTGGTTATCATCCCAGCTTCTGGGGGGAGTTCTTCCTTACACATTCCTCCGGATACACGGTAACTAAAAGCCTGCATGCCCATCATTTTGCGGACCCAAACTAGCTGGAACCAACCAAAACTCTCATGACTAATCGGTTACGGGTTTGTTTTGTCTTTTGCAGAAAAGTGATACAGAGATTCAGCAGAAACATGAAGAACTGAAGCAGCAAGTGAGGGGGATGATATTGGATGCTGCAGCTGATACCTCAGAGAAGCTGGAACTCATAGATGCAGCCCTTCGCCTAGGCGTGGGGTACCATTTTGAGGCAGAGATTCAATCCCAACTGCAGAAGATACATGGCCAGGGCTCTTTTGATTCTGATCCCTACACTGCCTGCATTTGGTTCCGGGTGCTTAGGGGCCAAGGCTTCACTGTTTCTGCAGGTAACATACATAGCCAGCTCCAGCTCATCACCATACCAAAATTCTACTTGTTATACAGAGTGTCAAAACACTGATGGCGAAACCAATTGTGCCTTGAGCAGATGTTTTCAATATAATGAAGAACAAGGATGGAGGATTTGATGCGAGAGATGCACGAACTTTGTTGTGTTTGTATGAAACAACACATCTGAGGATCCAAGGAGAGCAAGTGTTGGAAGAGGCACTTGAGTTTTCGAGAAAGCAACTCGGGGATTTGTTGGCAGAGTTGAGCTCTCCTTTGGCCGAGTACGTGAAGAACTCCCTTGAGCTGCCTTACCACAAGGGCATGCAGAGGCTGGAAGCCAGGCAATACATTCCCATTTATGAATCATATGTGAACAAGAATGACACCTTGTTGCAGTTTGCCAAACTGGACTTCAATTTGCTGCAGGCTTTGCATCAAAGTGAAATCAGAGAAATCACTAGGTACATATATTATAAGTATCCAGTTGTATATTTTGAACTCTAGTTTCTCTCTACCGAGAATATTCTCGAAGCTTAATAATTGGTTTTCCGACTTACAGATGGTGGAAGGATCTTGATTTCAAGGCAAGGCTGCCTTATGCAAGAGATCGATTGGTTGAGTGTTACTTTTGGATTTTGGGCGTCCAATATGAACCCCAATACTCCATGAGCAGAGTATTCTTGACCAAAGTTATATCTCTTGCGTCTGTGTTTGATGATACCTATGACATCTATGGAACTTTTGATGAACTCAAGTTGCTCACGGATGCAGTTGAGAGGTATATACTTCATCCCTACTCACCTTCGAAGATATTCCAAAAAAATAATTGAGCTAACACATGTTTTATAAAATTTTCAGATGGGAATCCGCAGCAACGGATAGCTTACCTGGATACATGCGAATCCTTTATGATGCTCTTTTGAAAGTTTTTGAGGAGTACAAAGACAAGTTGATCAATGTAGGAGGAAGGGACTACTGCCTCTATTATGCAAAAGAAGCGGTAAGACACATGCATTACAAGTCACAAATAGATATCATACCAAAATACCAGTCTCATCTTGCATTTCTTACATCAATCTAATCTTATTTGCTTCGCTTTCTACAGATGAAAGGGCTCATTAGATCGTACCACACTGAAGCAGTCTCTTTCCACACAGGATATGTGCAAAACTTTGAAGAGTACTTGGACAACTCTGCTGTGAGCAGTGGCTACCCAATGCTCACAGTTGAAGCCTTGATCGGTATGGGAGCTCCATATGCGACCAGAGAATCTCTCGATTGGGCATTAAAGGTCCCAAAAATCATTAAAGCTTCTTCTGATATCTGTCGCTTGGTCGATGATCTTCGTACCTACAAAGTGGAGGAGGAGAGAGGCGATGCACCCTCGGGAGTTCATTGCTACATGAGGGACTACAATGTGTCAGAAGAAGAAGCGTGCACTAAGATAGAGGAAATGATAGATTTGGCTTGGAAAACAATCAATGACGAGATCCAGAAGCCAAACCATCTTCCACTGCCAATCCTTCTGCCGGCATTGAATTTTGCAAGAATGATGGAGGTTTTGTACCAGAACATAGATGGGTACACAAACTCAGGAGGCAAAACAAAGGAACGGATCACTTCATTGTTAGTGAATCCTTTCACGATATGAACATCATTTCAATACTTCCCTGTGTATGCACTTCTCGCGATTCCAAATTATATTAATGCATTTATTTGTTTGTAATGGTAAGATTTATTCACAAATGTACGCATATAATTACATGTCCGTACATGTAATGTAAAATTTTTTACTGTGACTAGTCTTCCTATGGATGGAAGATCCAAAATTCTCTTGTCAATATTATGAGCTACTTTGGGTGACTTTAACGTGGAACAGTTGTCCTTCTCCAATTTAAACATGTTTTGCAAGAATAATTTTTTCAAAAGAAAGTTTAGAATGACACATATAAAACTTTTGCAACTCTACTATTGAACAAACTAGTGGTGTTAACTAACTCTAGTCAGGTAATTGACACTATGAACCGGGAGATTCTACATTGCCACTGCAGTGGCTATTGAAGAAAATGATAAAAAATAAAACAGTAGCATGTAAAATTTTTTTACCAGTTACCTGCTTATTTCTGTTGTAAATGTAAATAATTTTAGTTTATAAAGGAAATAAATTGTAAAAAGATCAAATAATGTGTAATATTATATTTAAAAAATTCAGTACATATAATTGTTAACATGTTAGTGGTAAATAATTTAGATAGAAGTAAGAAAAATGGTATTAAATAGTGGTAAATACTTTGAGAGAAAGAGAGTTAATGTGATGAGTTTGATTTAAGGTGAGATAAAAGTAAAAAAAATAGTATTAAATAATTTGAGAGAAATAGCAAGATGTATTAAGGGTGGAATGAAAAAAAGGAATGAGAATTAATGTGAGAAATTTGATTTAATATGGAGAAGTGAATTAATGTAGGAGTAGTAGTTCTGTTTGTTGGTAAGAGAGAATTAATACAGCCAATGAAGGCAAATTAAACCATCTGAGAACCATATTTCAGTACTTTCAAGATTTTTTATTTTTTCTTTTTGTAGCTAATCGAACTTTAAAAAATACTGATATGCTCGGTTTTTCATTTTTTTAATCACTTTTTTAGGACGTTTATCATTTTTTTTTTGTTTATCACCTTTTTTTTACCGTAAATCGCTTTTTCTTTGTTTTTATTACCTTTATTAAACCGTTATCGCCTTTAAAATAATATTATGGCCTTTTTAAAAATTTTATCATTTTTTAAATTTTATCCACTTTTAAAATTTTCTCGTGTTTTTAATAATATTATCGTCTTTTTAAAAAATTTTATCACCTGTTCATAATTTTTATCACCTTTTACTACATTTAATTTCTTTTTAAATTTTTTCCCTTTTTAAAATGTTTTAAATAATATTATCACCTTTTAAAAAAAATTTCATAAATTTTAGTGTCTTTTCCTAAATTTTTATCATTTGTTAAAAATATTTTACACTTTTTAAAAATTTTATCATTTTTTACATTTTTTCAAAACTATTGTCACCTTATATAGGTGTTTATCGCCTTTTCATATCCTTTAAGGGTTAATCACAACATCCCCTTTTGGTCTAATGTAACTTACACTTCACCCCATATCTTTAAAAACTAATAATTTACCCTGATTTTATTTGTAGTGTTTTACAACAACTCTTGATATCCAAAATTGAAACATCTGATAACTAAATTTCATTAATTTTAATATTTTTAATATTTGTTTCGTTGCTAATTGAGCTTCAAAAAATATTAAAATGATTTTACACAAAAAAATGGATATATAAGAATGAATAAGTCAACCACTAATTTAGCGGGTAACTTTCTGAGGAATGTGGTTCTCAAAGTAACCCCAAAATACATATTAGTGGTATAAACTCTGGATAAAGCGATTAAAAAACTATCCCCTAACTGTGTACCAACGGTTTCGACTCATGCATCTAAAATTGAACCATAAAACCCCACAATTTATACCACAAAAAAATGCGGTTCATATTATGGCCCCCAAAAAGCTCATCACAAATGCAGCGTTTACATAAAGTAGCCCCTCAAATTAAACCACAAGAGCCCAGAAAGTGCACCATAGAAAAGCGGTTAACATTCTGGTCTCGAAAAGTCAACCACTAATTTAGCGGTTTATTTTCTAGGGAAAGTGGGTCACAAAGTGGCCCTTAAATACATACCATCGGTATAAATTCTACGTAAAGCGGTTAAAAAACTGGCCCCTAACTGTGTACTAGCGGTTTTGACTTAGGCCCATAAAATCGAATTCCAAAACCCCACAATTTGCACTACAAAAAAATGCGGTTCATATTATGGCTCCCAAAAAGCTCACTACAAATGCAGCGGTTGCATAAAATAACACCTCAAATTAAGCCACAAGAGCCCAAAAAGCGTACTACAAAAAAGCGGTTAATATTCTTGCCCCGAAAAGTCAACTACTAATTTAGTGGTTTATTTTCTTGTTAATGTGGTTCACAAAATGTCCCTTAAATACATATGAGCGGTATAAATTATGGGTAAAGTAGTTAAAAAACTAACCCCTAACCGTGCACTAACAATTTCGACTTAGGCTCCTAAAATTAAACCACAAAACCCCACAATTTGTACCACAAAAAAATACGGTTCATATTATGGCCCCCAAAAAGTTCACCACAAACGCAGCGGTTGTAAAAAGTGACCCATCAAATTAAACCAAAAAGGCCTAGAAAGTGCACCACAGGAAAACGGTTAATATTCTTGCCCCGAAAAGTCAACCACTAATTTGGTCTTCCAAAATATTTTTTAGGACTCAATTAGAAACTTCATAAGTTTTAGGACTAAGTTGATAAAACACTAAAATTTTTATGCCTGAATGTGTCATTTTAGCCCAAATTAAAATGGTGGTAACGCTTTTTTCTCTAACTAAATGCTTTTTTTTCTCTAACAAACGTTGTTGTTTCCCCCTAAACGTTTTTTCTATTTTTGAAATATTTTTTAAAATTTAATTATTATTTCACCAAATTTAATTATTTTTTAATTTCAACAGCCAATAAATTATTTAATAATATATATCAAAATTGTTGCAACTTATTTCCTATTTTTTAAAATTTATTTACCATCATATTTTCTATTTTATATACTAGTATTACATATCTAATAACATGGTTTTCAAAAGTAAAAAATAAGTTATGAAAGAGTTTTACCCGTTAATTGGTTTGTTTCGGTTGTAAATGTAATGATAAGTTTTGTTTATAAAGGGAATAATGATTAGACAGATAAAATAATTTATAATATTATATTAAAAAATGTATTAGTGGTAAATAATTTAGGTAGAAATTAGAAAACTTGAATTAAATAGTTTGAGAGAAAGAGAGGAAATATCATGAGTTTGATTTAATGTGAGATAAAAGTAAAAAAAAAACAGTTTTAAAAAAGTTGAGAGAATCAGCATCATGTATTAATAGAATAAGAAGAGGGTGAGTGGAATGAAAAATGAATGAGGATTAATGTGAGAAATTTGAATTGGTATGGAGAAGTGAATTAATGTAGGAGTAGTAGTTTGTGTTTGTTAGAAATAGGGAGTTAATATAACTAATGAATATAGATAGGTGGAGGGGAGTAAGTGTAGAAGTAGAAGTTCAGAAGTTTTAAGTGTATCTTTTCCATATTTATATCCCAACATATATAAGATTAATGTAGACATGTGAGAAGAAAATGTAAGTGTCAATTATAGGAAAAATCATAAAGGGAGAATGTGTGAATTAGAAAGAGTTTGTGAAGGATTAGCTCAGTAGTAATAGTTAATTTATTTGTGAATGTTTAATTTTGAAGGTTTGCCAAGTGCATAGTAAAAGAGTTAAAAGTAAGAGCCTTTCTAACTAAAACGCATTTGTTTGGACTAAATTACTTTTATTTTTTACCAAATCGCATTTGATTGGACTAAATCGCTTTTATTTTTACTAAGTCACTTTTTTTCGTGAATGAGATGTTTTTATTACTAATAAAAAGGCGATGATGAGTTAGCATTATGTTACATAAAAAGGCAATGAACAAGATAAGTGTAGACAAAATGATTAATTTATAAGAAAAGCAATGGAACGCTATATATGCGACAATTGACCAAAAAAAAAAAGTGATAGCGAAAGTAAAAAGTCGATAAACTAATAATCAATTATTTTCGCGTAAAAGTAATCTCTTTTTCTGGATTATTTTTATTTTTTGTTCTTTTTTTAAAATTGTTGTTCGCCTTAAATTTTTTGCCGCCTTTATTGGTTTTTAAACCCTTTTTATGCTATCTTGTCACCTTGTTATATTTATTGTCCCTTATATATATATATAACAGCAAACCCGTGATTTTAAATAACTAAATATGTGGTATATATTCAATAACCCTTATTGGAAATCACATATTTAATTGTAAACCACAGAGTTAGTAGTTTATAATTTGGGTGTTAGTTGTTTAACTTCAGGTCACTTGATTTTTAACCACAATTGTTTTGATTTGCAATCAGAGTTCTGCGGCGGTTTACTTCTCAGGCAAACGCATTTTTGGATTCCTTATCACATTTTTAGATCAGTCAATCGGTTTCTAAATAATATTAGTTTGTTTAGACTATTATCACTTTTTTTTTGTTGTCTTTTCGTACTGGTAATCACTTTGTTTGGTTTGTTATCGCTTTTATTTTATTATATTGCTCTTTTATGATGTTAATCATTTTTTTTTTGTGTTTATGATTTTTAAAATACAAAATGTAGTTATAAGTTTCCCATTCATAAGTTTAATTTATGAATGAAATAAATAATATAAATATGAAATAATGTGTAATATTATATTACAAACTTCAGTAAATATAATTGTTGGCATTAAAAATGTCATTAAAGAGTTTGAAAAAAGGAAGTGACCCAGTGGGTGAAAGGAAAAGAAAACGGCATTTAATGTGATCAATTTGATTTAATGTCATATAGGGGTAGAAAATTAAATCGCATTTATAAGGTTAAGTGAAATAGTAGTATTAACTTAGAATTGAGTTGGTGGAAAGGAAAAATGAATATATAAGAGTTATTGTGAGGAATTTGATTTGATGCGGAGATGGGAATAAATGTCGTAGCAATGTTGTGTTTGCTGGTAAAGAGTTAATACAATGAAAGAAGATAGATGGGTGGGTCAAGGAAATTTGGAAGCAAGAGTTAATGTAAAGTAAGGTTAATTTGGCTTTGTTTATTATTTTTCATATTTCTTAAGTCCAAAGAAGGCAAATGGAAGAACAATGCAAGAAGGGAATGTGAATGTAGAGCATTCATGAATCATGAAGTGATAATCATCATTGGCGAAGGTGTGAATGATCAAACGCGTAAGTGTTTGTGAGAGTGCGCATCAAGGAATCAGGTAAGTAATGATAATTAATCTATATATTTTACATATGTTTTTTAAGGGTTTGGGAAGAGCTTAGAGAAGAGCGACCCATTCAAATAGCTTTTAAAAACAAATTAATCACATTTGATAAAAGTCCAATTTGTTTTTGTTGTAAGTCGTGTTTCAATTGAGGTGATGGTTTATGAAGTGTTGGTTGATCAGTTAATTAGCATTATTTAGGCGATGAAGCAGATGAAAATGTGATTATATGTTTATACCAAAAAAAGAAATTGATGAACATGCGATTATATGTTTATACCAGAAAAAGAAATTACGTCAATAAAGACGTTAAAAAAAAAAAGGCAACTGTACCAACATATGAGCGTTTAACTATGTAAAAAATGATTATGAAGCAGGAAAGTCGATATTTGTGAGTAAAAAGCGACTGTTGTGGATACATGTTGTAAAAGAAAATGAGAGTAAACACTGTTGTAGGAGTATATCATGAAAGCATTTGTTGTTTTAATAAACTGTTAATTGTTAATACATTCACGTGTGGTATGCGGGTGATAGAAATTTACAACTGTTATACAAGTGATAGAAATGTACAACTATAGTGAACTTGGTGGGCAATCGACGTACAGAGAGGAAGAATTGGATGGACAAAGAACATGACAAACGAAAGGAATACGAAGTGAGATGGCAGTAAGAATAAGTGGATTCCATGAGATTTGTTCACAGGAAGTTGAGAGTGATCATGGTGAAAATGTACATAGTGATGATCAATTTGGTTTGACTCAAGAATCACATGAGGAGGTAGATGAAATTCCAGCAGGGAATGAATGGAATGCAATGTTTCTAAGGATAAATAAACCAGTTCCATTTTAGGGGATAGAAGATTTTCATGAGATAGAATTTGAGTCTATTGAAAAGGCTGAGCAATTCTATAACAGACATGCAAATGTGATAGGATTTTCTACCAGAAGGAAAGATATTAAAGTTGATAATGGGGGAATCGTATATAGGTACATATGGATTTATGGGAAAAAATGCCACAATAAACCAAAATTGGAACCTGCAAATAGAGTAAGAGAACCTAGGAGGGTGAGTAGATGGGGCTGCAGAGCATCATTTCAAGTTAATTACAACCGCGTATCAAGAAAATATGTGGTAAAAGAGTTAAATACCAAGCACAACCATGACCTTGCCGAACAAGAAGAAGTTTATATATGCATATCTCAAAGACGAATAAATGTTGTTGATAAGAAGCAAGCCAAACAAATTAGAAAGGTTGGTGTAAAGACAAGTCAAATTATGGATTATATTTTGCAGGTTGCCGGAGGCTATGGTAGCGTGGGGTTTATTATCAAAGATTTGTATAATTATGTAGATAGTGACAGGAGAGTGCAAATTTTAGATAGTGATGTAGAGACTGCAATTGCATACCTAACCTGTCATGCAAGTAGATACCTTGAGTTTTATTATCGATATGCAGTTGATAAGAAAAATAAGTTACATTACATGGGCAGATAGTTCAATGCGCATGAATTATGCATGCTTTGGTGATGTTATTAGATTTGATGCGACACTCAAAACGAATGAATATAGGATATCGTATGTTGTGTTTATTAGGGTAAACCACCACCATAATATATTTTTTTAATCACCTTTTTAAAAATCTTTATTCATCTTTGAATTATTCTCATTTTTAAAATTTTTAATTGCCTATTACTAATTCTTATCGACTGTTTATAATTTTTGTCACCTTTTTAAAATTCTTCAAGTCTTTTATACTTTTCTTTTGCTTTTTTAAATAATATTAATGGGTTTTTGCAATTTTTATTTTATCATTTTTTTCATATTTATTGCATTTTATGTTTTTTTATCACCTTTTTAAAAACTTTATCACTTTTTTAATTATTATCACCTTTTTTTTATTTGTAATCACCTTTTAATAATTATTATCACATTTTTGAAAAATCATATCTCTTTTTCTAGGTTTTAATCACTTTTCTTAAAAAAATTTATCATTTTTTTAAATTATTATCAATTTTTTTTAATTTTAAATCACCTTTTAATAATTATTATCATTTTTTTTACAAATTATATTACTTTTTATGGTTTTTAATCACTTTTTAAAATGTTAATCACTTTTTAAATATTTATCATGCTTTTTAATATTAAAAAGCCTTTTAATATGTATTATCATTTTTTTTTACAAATTATCACTTTTTTTTGTAATCACTTTTTTAAAAATATTTTTCACTTTTTTTATATTTAATCTCTTTTTAAAATATTTATTGCATTTGTACTTAATTATAAATTTTTTATATTTAATCACATTTTTAAAATAGTTATTGCATTTTTGAAATATTCATTGCTTTTTTCTATATTTAATGGCTTTTTAAAAATATTTGGGCTAAAATGACACTTTCAGGCGTAAAACTTTTAGTGTTTTATCAACTTAGTCCTAAAACTTATGAAGTTTCTAATTGAGTCCTAAAAAATGTTTCGAAAGACAAAATTAGTGGTTGACTTTTCGGGGTCAGAATATTAACCACTTTTCAGTGGTGCACTTTCTGGGCTCTTGTTGTTTAATTTGAGGGGCAACTTTATACAACCGCTGCATTTGTAGTGAACTTTTTGGGGGGCCATAATATGAACCGCATTTTTTTGTGGTACAAATTATGGGGTTTTGTGGTTCAATTGAAGGGGCCTCTAGCCTCGAAAAGTCAACCACTAATTTAGTGGTTTATTTTCTGGGGAATGTGGTTTGCAAAGTGGCTCCTAAATACATACCAGAGGTATAAATTCTGGGTAAAGCGATTAAAAAACTGGCCCTAACCATGTACTAGCGGTTTCGACTCAAGTCCCTCAAATTGAAACACAAAACCCCACAATTTGTATCACAAAAAAATACGGTTCATATTATGGCCCCCCCAAAAAGTTCACCACAAATGTAGCGGTTACATAAAGTGGCCCCTCAAATTAAACCACAAAGGCCCATAAAGTGCATCACAGAAAAGCGGTTAACATTCTGGCCTCAAAAAATTAACTACTAAATTAGCGGTTTATTTTCTAGTAAATGTGGTTCACAAAGTGGCCCCTAAATACCAGCGGTATAAATTATGGGTAAAGCGGTTAAAAAATTGACCCTTAACAGTGTACCAGCGGTTTCTACTAACCGCTTTTCTATGGTACACTTTCTAGGCCCTTGTGGTTTAATTTGAAGGGTCACTTTATGCAACTGCTGTATTTATGGTGAGCTTTTTGGGGGCCATAATATGAATTGTATTTTTTTGTGGTATGTGGGGTTTTGTGCTTCAATTTAAGAGGCATGAGTCGAAACCACTGGTACACGATTAGGGGCTAGTTTTTTAACCGCTTTACTCAGAATTTATACCACTGGTATGTATTTAAAGGCCATTTTGTGAACCACATTCTCCAAAAAATTACCTGCTAAATTAGTGGTTGACTTATTCATTCTTGTATATCTATTTTCTTTTGTGTAAAATCATTTTAATATTTTTTGAAGCTCAATTAGCTACGAAACAAATATGAAAAATCTTAAAATTAATGAAATTCAGTTATCAGATGTTTCAATTTTGGATGTCAGGAGTTGTTGTAAAACACTATAATAAAAGTCAGGGTAAAGTATTAGTTTTTAAAGATAGGGGTAAAATGTAAGTTACATTAGACCATAGAGCCATATTGTCATTAACCCTTAAAGGATATGAAAAGACGATAAACACCTATAAAAGGCAACAATAGTTTAAAAAAAATGATAAAAATTTGAAAAAAGCGTCAAAAATGATAAAAAAATTTTAAAAAATTATAAATATCTTTAAAAAATGATTAAAAAATTAGGAAAAGAAGCTAAAATTTATGAAAAGGTGAAATTTTTTTAAAAAAGGTGATAACATTACTTAAAACATTTTAAAAAGTTATAAAATTTAAAAAGCTATTAAATTTAGTAAAAGGTAATAAAAATTATGAAAAGGCGATAAAAATTTTTAAAAAGACGATAATATTATTGGAATAACATGCTTGATAAGGCATGGCTTCTAGTATCATAAGTGTTTCCTCGTAGGAACATCCACGAATCAATTACTCTTCATGCTTTGTGAGCATACATACGGATATGTTGACCTAAAGCATATACTTCTCTATATGGGTTTCTCTTTATTTTCTTTTTCTCTATCATAAGGTTTACATCTCACTAAAAAATCTAGATTTTCTTTATTAACGACGAGATCTGGTATCGTTTTTTAGATGCCCACAAAAATTTATAATAGGTGAAAATTCTCCCAATTTATATCCTTCACTTCACCACCCCTATGGGGATGGTCTACAAGGTTCATAACAACTCCTCTTACTACATGACACTTACCTAGCCAACATTTAGATTCAGCTCTACCCCAACTTTTCCGTTTCACCCCAACATTTCCCGCTTGTCCGATTATTGTTGAGCAGTTTTTGGATATCAAACGAACTTCTCCAGAAGATAATTTTAATGTGACCAATTTCCCCCAATAAAATTTTAAAAATGGATAAAATTTAAAAAGTGATAAAATTTTTAAAAATGCCATAATATTATTTTAAAGGCGACAATGGTTTAATAAAAGCGATAAAAATAAAAAAAATGATTTACAGTAAAAAAAAAGCGATAAACATAAAAAATTGATAAACATCCTAAAAAAGTAATTAAAAAAATGAAAAACCGAGCATATCAGTATTTTTTAAAGTTCGATTAGCTACCAAAAAAATATGAAAAATCTTAAACGTACTATGAAATGTGGTTATCAGATGGTTTAATTTACCCTAATTTGTTGTATTAACTCCCTCTTACCAATAAACATAACTACTACCCCTACATTAATTCACTTCTCCATATTAAATCAAATTTCTCACATTAATTCTCATTCTTTTTTTTTTTTCATTTCACTCACCATCTTTTTATTTTGTTAATACATACTACTATTTTTCTCAAATTATTTAATGCTATTTTTTTTACTTTTTTCTTACCTTAAATCAAACTCATCACATAAACTCTCTTTCTCTCAAAATATTTATCACTATTTAATACTCCCTCCATCCTAATTTCTTTGATCCATTTGATTTTTTGGGCTAGTTTGACTTGATTTTTTTATATTATTGTTTGTTAGAAAAAATTAAAAAAAATATATTTAGAAACTATAGGTCTTGATTTATCATTCACATATAAAATTTTTTCATTTATATACTAAAATGTTTAAAATAAAAAATTATATATTAATTGCTGAAAAGTAATGGTGCAAAAAATTTGGGACGGAAGGAGTAACATTTTTCTTATTTCTATCTAAATTATTTAGCACTAACATGTTAACAAAATACCATGGATTGCTGGAAAGCTTCGATGTTCGACATTTGTCCATCACCAATACCACTGAACTCGTCGATAGACATAACATGCTTCCTCACCGGCACCTGTCTGAAGAACCCGACGCAGCTATCTGGGTGGCCTCTCGATGCGTCCAACACAGGGAGTGGGATAAGGAGAATACCCGAATGGGGACAATGGACTTGGAGGAAAATTGAAGAAGTAGAATCGCTACGCCAGTGAAGAAAAGAAGAAGGGCGCAGGAGGGCTGTTAGAAGTGACCGACGATCCAGGTGAGGTTCAATTTCTTAAATTCCATTTGAGTGCATTAAAAATGAAAGAATCTAAATGGGTTTTAGTTGTTTTAATGGGTTTTTCTTCATCGAAAAGACCTAACCACAAAGGAAAAGTAGATCTTTCGAATAACGCAAATCAATGTTAAGAAAAGAAAAGGAAAGGAACATAAAAATACAAGAGATTTTAGATGGGTCTTTTGGAGAAAATTGGAATAATTCTCACATTTTAATTCTTTTGCGAATCTCAAAGTTGAATAGTCAGATCCGATAGTGAGTCACGAACTGGGTCAGATCTGATTGTGGATGTTGGTTGATGGTGGCAGGGGCGAGTAGGGATGGCAATTGGGTAGGTCGGGTTAGGTTTGAGTCAGGTCATTTAGATTCGGGTCTAATCGGGTTAGCATAAATTCGGGTCAAGGTCGGGTTTAGGTCAAGTCATTTGGGTTTGGGTTGATTTCAGGTTGAGTTGATTTCGGGTTTGGGTTGGGTCGGGTCGGGTTTATTTAGGTTCGGGTTCACTTCAGGTCGGGTCAATTTTAGTCTCAGGTAACTTCAGGTCAACTTTCGGGTCAATCTTTGTGTTCACATGGGTTATTAGTGTGAAGTCAAAATGATTGAATTTATTCATTTTTTTTAATTTAAATCAAATAATTTGATTTTTTGTGTGATTTAATTTAAATTAAATTCTCATTTTTTAGTATATTTAATTAAAATATTTATAAAAATCTTCTTCATTATAGTTTAATACATATTTAAGTAATTTAACATTATTAGTAATATTTGATTGTTTTTCTAAACCCATACCCTTTAACTATCATTGTACAGATTATTCAGATCTTCACTCAGCTATCACTCAGACATACACAATGACAAATTTGTTATGCTTATGTTTCAATGAATTTTTTTTGAAATTACAATGAAATGCAAATCAAGTTCATTATCAGTGACTAAATTGTAAATTTTAAAAAAATTTGGGTGAAAGTGTAAATATTTCAAAAATTTTAAGATTGATGTTGTAATTATTATGGGTGACTAAAATAAAATTTTTTAAAATTTAGGTACTTTGTTGCACTATACTTAAAAGTATAAGGATGAATGTTGTAATTTTAATAATTACCTATTAAGATCGTTAAACTTTCTAAATATAAAAATTACTTTTGTTGGAAAAATTCAAATATGGGATTCACCAAATATGGATGTTTCTTCCCCACATAAGATACTTACAATATATAGAAGTCCTAAAAAAAATAGAAGTTACTAAATATGGAAATCCTTTCTCAAAATATGAAAATTATTAAATATGAATATCTTAAAAAAAGAAATGAAACTACTAAATATGAAAATCTCATCTCCAAATATGAGACTTACTAAATGTGAAAGTACAAAAAAATGGAAGTTACTAATAATGGAAATCATTATTCCTAAATATAAGATATACTGAATATGAAAGTCTAAAAAAACGGAAGTTACTAAACATGGAAACCTCCATATTTAGGACTGAGTTAATGTGGAAAATGATGAAAGAGGAAAGTTAAGGTTTAGGGTGAAGGTTAAAATCGGGTATTGTCGGGTTTAGTTATCGGGTCATCTCGGGTTTGGGTTATTTCGAGTTTGGGTCAATTCAGGCTCGGGTCATTTCGGGTTCAGGTATTTCAAGTTTGGGTCATTTGGGTTCGGGTTTCCCTTTAATCGGATTCAGGTTCAAGTCGGGTTGGGCACAGTCGGGTTCAGGTCGTTGACTTTTTTAGCCAAAACGGGTTAGGTCGGGCTTGGGCTAGGGTGGGTTGGGCCAGGTCATCGGGTCATATCCGATTTTGCCATCCCTAGGGGAGAGTGAAGAGCTGGGCTTGAGAGATAGGGCATGGGAGGTGGCAGTGATAGGAGGAACAAAATTAGCGTGTGGACAGTAGATTTAGAAATTTAAAATTCAAAATTATTGATCGGAAAGTTTGAAAATAAAAAAAGTTAGGCCTAAATCCATAATCAACCTCCAAACTTGATTAACTCAGACACTTAATCCCTTAAATTATGACTTGGGACAACTCGGCCTCCAAATTTTATAAACTGGGACATATATCCCTCTTTAACTAATGGAAATGTTTTTTCTGGTTTCTCATGGACTTAAATGATAATAACATTAAATAAGGAGATCAAACTTAGCATGTTAGTATATTACTATTTGAGATGCTGTTTTCTTCTGCAATTTCACATGTAAGAGGTTGTAGAGTTTTTTGGGAAATTAAAAGCATCTTCAACATGCCAATCAAATTTGCGGAGGAAGATGACCTTTCAAATAACAACATACTAAAATACCAAATTCAGCCTCTCTATTTAATGTTATTGTCATTTAAGTCCTTGAGAAACTAAAAAGAACATTTCTATCAATTAAAGAGAGTCATATGTTCCAGTTTACAAAGTTTGGGGGCTAAGTTTTCCCAAGTAATAGTTAAAGGGTTATGTGTCCGAGTAAGCAAAGTCTAGAGGTGAATTATAAATTTAGGCCAAAATATTATTTTACATTTACTTAGTGTTAATTAATGTCATACCAGCATTTTTTCATATACTTTAATGGTGAAATTGACAAAAAGGATCCACCTTGGTCATGCAAGTAATAAATTTTGATAGAACAATTTTAAACTAACATACTAATTTAAGATACAAAAACAAGTTAAAGGACTTCATGTGAATTTTACCGTGGAATATGCTTGGGGAAGCATGGTTGGCTGGATTCCAATAATGGGCTTCGATAATTAGCGTCTTTGGCGCCCAAATCGCCCATTGAAATTATTGTTTTAGGTGGAACCAGTCAATCAGCAACTAGTCATGGTGAAGGTACCTCTTCGTTTGAGAATGATGTTTAAAATTAACATTAAATATTGAAATAATTTATAAATAGCGGAGATAATTTTTCTAAAACCTCTCATATTAAAAATTATCATTAAATAATTTTTTTTACCTGTAACATTGACAGCTAATTTATTATCAAATTAAGCCTACATCTTGGACTTGGAGCCCAAGAGAGCCATATTGTCAAGCCGAACTAGCGTGTGAATCTTTGAAACAGCTTCTGGTGGATGAAAATTTGTCAACTAACTCGAGTAAAAGTCAAATTTATCTTTAATGTTAAAACCAAGATCTAGGGCTTGAGCCTGACTTTATTGAGGAATAGACAGTAAATAAATAAAAGTAGCAACAAGTAAAATATAATACTGTAAGAGAAATAATTGCTCCAATTGTGTTGCACTGCCAGTGCCACCTCATTAAATGTCACAAAGTTACACAAATGTGAATTAGAAACAGGGTACATGAAGATAAAGATATCACCAGAATATATTTTGGATGTGGCGCGGCGTCCCCTTTTATAGAATTGGGTATGATTCATATGTTTTTAGTAAGTATAATTAACATATTATCTCATTTCACGTAGGACTTTTGCTCCCTTATTAACCTTTTAGGCCTGTTGCTGGCTTTGCCAGGCTGCGTCCCATATAAATCGGGCCTGATAAGTGCTTTTTCCAGTCTGGATCCTCGCATTGAGCCCTAAACCCAGAACAATATCACAACCTAATCATCTTAAGGTAATCTAATATTATATAGATGACAATCGCTTTTGAATGGATGGTGATCCTTAAATATGGCACTGTATAATGTTAATGTTGGACATCCTCTAATAAAAAATGCTATAGCCCCTTTTGAGCCTGCATTTGACTGCTCAGGAGACACTATAATTGATAAATATGATTCGATCTTGCACTAGTTACATATTATTTTAGACTTTTTAATCATGACCATAATTTGCCAAATTGTTAATGTGATATGGAATCTAAGAAGATATTATATGTCTTAAGCTGATTGATCATTAAAAAAAAAGTGTGATTTGTTTAAGGGCGCGAGCAAATCTCCCCATCTCCCATGAATCAAGAAAAAGTGGATCACACTGGCATAATAATTCAGGGACAAAAAGGAACATACTTTACTAATTGAAATCCTTATTGGGCGTTTCAGCCATATATTTAATCCGTATCCGATCGCCTCATAGAATAGTATTTCAACGATCCGCGGTACCCAAAATTACACAAAATATTTAAGTTCAATATCATGCTATATGGATACGCGAGGATCTTTCTTGGTTTTATGTTGTAGTGCTAATTTTGCTAGTGTTTTCAATGGGACAAGTTCTTATATGTCAATTGGTCTGTACACAACCTAAAAAAAATAAACAAAAGAAAGAAAGAAAGAAAGTGCCCTATTATACAAGAAGAATAATACTTTTTCTTTAAAAAAATTCTTTTATGTTTTAAAATTGTTGAGACTCAATTTTGTCATGATATTAATTTTTATTTAATTCTAAGTTAGAAAAAATTAGTTTAGGAGTATTTTTATTTTTAGAGGCAATTTGGTCATTTTATGAGGACATGTGGGTTAACTTGTTAATTTTAGAACTTAGGAAGTTAATAGGATCATCTGCATTTAGAATGGTCATTTAGGATCAAAATAAGAGTTAATTTAGGTTAGGTACTAATTTGAGGTTCTAAAGGTCTTTTGGGATCAACTTAAAATTAGTTTAGGGGTATTTTTATTTTTAGAGGCAATTTGGTCATTTTCTGAGGACATGTGGGTCAACTTGTTAATTTTAGAACTTAGAAAGTTAATAGGATCATCTGCATTTAGAATGGTCATTTAGGATCAAAATAAGAATTAATTTAGTTTAGGTACTAATTTGGGGTTCTAAAGGTTTTTTGGGGTCAACCTAGCCAAAATGAAAGAGTTTGAGTGTGAATTAGAAGTTTTTTTCTAGAAAGTTGTAGGCAGAATTGGAAACTTTGGGACAAATTTGTCAACTTTCAAGAGTTTGAGAAAAACTTGACAATTTTTTGAAATTTTGCGCAAAATCTGATAATCTTATAAAGTCATTGGCTAATTCGACAAATTCCAGAAAGATTAGGCTAATTTAAAAATTCGCATAAAATTAGGTACCAGAACACTAGCCTAAGAGTTTTGTTGGACTAAAATTGGTATTTTGGCTAGATTATATTCTAAGAGATTAAATCTGTTTAAATTTGATTTGGATAAGATTTAATCTCACCAAATCCTCTTAAAAATCGCCTACGACTCCCCCATTATAAATGGGGCCTAAATCTCTTTTTCTCCCCTGAACTATTGTAACTCAAACAGTTTGCATCCTCAACTACCAAACGCATCAAGTAGAACCCTCAACTCTGTAAATTTGACCAGTTAAGTCCTTTTAACTAAGAGATTTGTTTACGTGACCTCACATGCAATAGATGCCATAGCTTAGTCTGACAAAGGGTCAACAACAGGGAATACATAGTGGGAAGGGGAGAAAAGAAATCGATTCTTAAAAAATTGAAGGAGAAACCGAAGAAGATAAAAGAGACGATCAAGAAGCACGAACACAGCAGGGATGATGACCATGGCAGAGCACAAAAGTCTGAAGAAATGAAGAAACTACCAGATGATCATAATCTGGATGAGGAAGATACCACCAAGGAAGATGAAGCAATAAAGGGCCCAACAGTTCACAACCCACCTGAAACCCATAGAGCACCAAGTAACTTCGGTGCTCTTTATTTTCTCTTTAGTGACTAGAAATCGCATCAAGTTGGGGAGAAAAAAATCTGAACTTCAGTGCTTTTTATTTTCTTTTGGGTTGTTTTTCTAAGTGTACAAGTGTGGTGGTTCGACCGCCACCTGGACAAGCCAATTTGAAGAGATGAACCAGGATGGGGTTACCATTGAACGCATCGCCAAAAAAGACAAGGAAATGAATAGCACGTTTTTTGGCAGTGGAGAGGAGGATAAAGAGGTTAGTATGGGGAAGACTAGCGTATTGAGCGAGTTACTGGGCATGCCTTAAAATATTCCTATTCAGTCTTCCAATCGCTAGGTCGCCTTTTTTGTGCTTGAAGTAGAGGAATCTCTTGATTCATCTAGAACAGAGTTTGCCATAGCCCATTGTAAAGAAGATGGCCATAGTCACTAATTTTGTAAGAAATCTTGTGAAGGAAATGGATCAAGCATAATTGGCCAATTTAGGGTTTCATGCAAATTAGGATTTTGATGCCTTCAACTGCTTTGCCTAGCATTAAACATCCAGTTGTTGACCCTCCATCAAACTAAGTTACAACGTCTAATGCACACGAGGTCACGTGAACAAATCTCTAAGTTAAGGGATTTAATTGATCAAGTTTACAAAATTGAGGGTTCGAATTGATACGTTTGGTAGTTCAAGGTGCAAACTCTTTGAGTTACAATAGTTTAGGGGACCAAAAAGTCATTTAAGCCTATAAATAGGGGTCACCACTTTGGTGAAAAACAAGGAGAAAAACTAGAAAATTAGCAGAAACTTAGAGGCAGTTCGTTTACGTTTAATTTGAATTAAAAAGCTCTCATTATTAGCAGTTTGGGATAGGTTTGGACGCAGGCCAATGCAACCTGCTAAAATTAGCCACGATTTTCAGTCATATTTACAAATTGTGCCATCCCCATCAAGCATCTCTTTACTACTGCTGACACAGCCACAATTTTCAGTCACGCGGCTAACTCCCACCATCACCATGCCTGCAGACATCAGTTGCAAGCTGCCGCCACAACTGGAGATCCATTACCACCGAGCCCATCTCTGTTCCACCAATATTTACAACTAGCTTCGCTGCCAATCATCGTCACCCACAACGGACTGCAACCATCACAGAAACCATGTCAGCCTGTGCCTTTTTCTGCTTGTCGAGGTTTTGATCACCAGGAGAAGTTTATCCATCCCTCACACCGGGCACGAACTTGCGGTGGGATGATGGATGTAAGTTCACACAAAGTTGTCCAAAGATTTTGAAATAACGGTAAGTAACGTCGGGACAATAGCACCAACGGGCCTGATCTGGTAGTGGAAACAGAATGCCACACAAGTGTCGCCAATGGAGAAGGCTAGCTTTGGGCTGCAGCGATGATAAGATCATAATTGGGGAATTTGGAGAAGTTTTGAAAAAGGCTGTCGAGAAAAAGGAAACAGATGATGAACTTATGGGTAAACAAGTAATCAATGGCATAACTTGTAAATATGCCTAACAACAAACTCTTGGACAAATCACACTTTTTCGCCCTCTTTTGACCAAAGCAATAAGTTTGATCCATTAATTGGTTTAATTAGAAACGTATTGCCCCCTAAGCTCTTGCCGACAAAGGTCAAAGTCACATTTAGCCCTGTCTTACCACCCTCAACCCCCAAAATCCTAAACTTCCCTAATGGGCGCCGCCACCTGTAGAGCATCATTCAGCCTACCCTTCACCGCATCCAACCTCCATCCGTCATCGCCAGCATTCCTAGCTGGCCACTGTCACCTAGCCCCACACTACAAAGCTGCCCCTCGTACGTCCCCTGCCGCTGGTGACACTGAAATGAAGAAGGAAGAAGAAGGACGAATCGGCCAATACTCACTGCACCGATGGCGTCTCGTTCTCCCGCTGCCGCTATAGCATCTCACATGCCATCTAAAATCCATCGCGTCTTTTCCATCTTCCAATCCATTGATCTCACTCCGTCCATCACGCCACCGTTGTTGGAGTCAATTGTAACCCATTTTCATCCCTGCCGCAATCCGCTACCGATCGCCTCTGTGCTCCTTCTATACCGCTGATACCAAATTATAGTGAATAGAGAAAAAAAAAAAAAAGAACAAAGAGGACGAGAAAAAAGAAGAAAAAAGATGATAATATCAATTCTCAATGAATTAAATGATTACATCGGGATTGGATAAATAACCACTCAGGCCAGCTAACAAAATGAAAATGACAAACAAAATGGCTATGCTAGAAGGCAGTTACCAATGCACGCTCCTACCAAAATCTAAACATGAGGACTTCCACAGTGGCAAGGTCACCCTTCCACGTCAGCTGCTTATTAACCACCTGTATTATACCTTCCTTCTTCAGAAACTCTTGACCTCAAGAGTCAGTTAAGTTAGGAAACCTTGCCTTCAAGTTGGGAAAGTTCCCACATTGCCTCCTTCAGTGCCGAGTCAGACCAGTGAACTAAAACTCAAGTAACAGCTCTGTTCTCTTGGCGATGCATCTTTCAATCCAAGATGGCTATAGGCACTTTCCTCTTCGTGCTTCCTGTGTCCAGTAGAGTGGAAGTTACTGGAGCAGCCCCTATCTTATTCTTCAGCATAGATACATGGATTACATTGTGAATTCATGCTTCAGGAAATAGCCTCAATTTGTAAGCCACCTTACCAATTCGATCTTCAACTTGGAATGGTCCACAATACTTGGCCCTCAGCTTCTGATTAGGTGCCTTGCCCATGGAGACTTGGCGATATTTTTGTAATTTGAGGTAGACCTAATCCCCTATAGCAAATTCCCTGTATGATCTCTTCTTATCAACTTGTTGCTTCATACGAGCTTGAGCAGTTTCCAGATTTTTCTTTAATTGCAACAGCATTCTTTCTCGTGCAGCCAAGCTTCGATCAACAAACTCAACGATGGAATCTTAGGGAACATAAGGAACATGAGCAAGAGGTTTCCGACTGTATAAAGCTTCATACAAACGGAGCTAAAGAGCAGAGTGAATATTGGTGTTGTACCACCATTATGCTAATGGAAGCCAATCAACCTAGTCTCTTTGATTCCCAGCTATCATGCATCAGAGATAAGCTTCCAAACATCTATCCACTACATTGATTTGGGCATCAGATTGCAGATAGTAGGCAGTCGACATGCGTAACTCCACTCCCTGTCATTTGAACAACTCCTGCCAAAAGAGGATAAGAAATGTAGGATCACAGTCACTGATAATGGTTCTTGGGTTACCATGTAACTTGTAAATGTGATCCATAAATACTTTAGCTACCGTAACAGCAGTGTAAAGATGCGAGAGAGATATAAAGTAAGCATACTTGATCAAACGATCTACCACTACTAACACCGCTTCCTTGCTTCAGATTTACGGTAGACCCTCCACAAAATCCATGGCAATATTAGTCCAAGGAGCTTCAGGTAAAGGAATAGGCTGGAGTAATCCTGGGCAGGCCATGTTTTCCACCTTGTACCTCTGACATATGTCATAATTTTGGACATAATTTCGGACATCACGATCGATTCCTTTCTAATAGCACTAGCTTTTAAGTTTTTTTGTGGTGACATCTAGTCCTGAATGCCCACCTATTGCCCCATCCTGAACGAGTTGGAGTATTTTCAGCATTAGCTGGAAATTGTTGCCCACAACTAGCTTCTTTTTCCTCCTCAAAAATTCTTGCTCATAAGTGTACATAGGGTGAAGCTCTAGTCTTTCCCTTTTCTGCTCGATTATCTTCCGTAAGCTCGGGTCAGAAACATAACTATTAAGGATCTCAGAGAAAAGTGCAATGTTGATGGTCGATAGAACCATGCACACTATCTCTTGGCTAGTTACCCTTGAAAGGGCATCTGTAGCCAGGTTCTCACGCCCTTTCTTATATTGAATTTCGTAATCGTAAAGCATCAATTTTACAATTAGCTTCTATTGTAAGGGTATGAGAATCCTTTGCACCATCAGAAAATTCAAGCTACACTGATCCATACGGATGACAAAGTGTCTTCCCAGTAAATATAGTCTCCATTTATCTACTGCCATTGTGATTGCAAGGAATTCCTTCTCATAAACAAACATGGCCTGGTGTCGCGGAGATAGAGCCTTGCTAAGGTATGCAATGGGGTGCTCTTGCTGTTGAAGAATAGCCCCTATCCCATACTAACACGCATCATTGTCGATTATGAATAACTTATTAAAGTTGGGAAGGGCCAAGATAGGGGCAGAGTTGAGAGCATTTTTTAAGTATTTGGAAGGCCTCATTTGCTTGTGCCGTCCACGCAAAGCCATTGTTCTTCAGTAGTTTAGTGAGTGGTTTACTTATCATTCTATATCCTTTAATAAATTGCCGGTAGTATCCTATGAGGCCCAGGAAATCACGAAGTTGCTTGACGGTACACGGTGTTGGCCATTCTAAGATAAATTTAATTTTGGCGGGATCAATCGCCACTATTTGCTGGCTTATGACATGCCCAAGATACTCTATAAAGGCTTGCCCAAAACTGCATTTACTCATGTTGACGAAGAGCTTGTGTTCCTCAAGTATCTCTAGCACTTTTTGAACATGCCTCAAATGCTCTTCCCAACTTTTACTATAAATTAATATATCATAAAAAAAAACCAACACAAACTTCCACAAGTATGGCCTGAAAATGTCATTCATGAGGGCTTTAAAAGTAGAAGGGGCGTTAGTCAATCCGAATGGTATGACTAGGAATTCAAAGTGCCCATGATGTGTGTGAAAGGCTATTTTGGGAACATCACTCGGTTCCATATGTATTTGATGATAGCCCGAGCGCAAATCAAGTTTAGTGAAATAGTGAGCTCTATGCAACTTATCCAACAACTCCTCAATTACCGGAATAGGGAATTTATCTTTGATTGTAGCCTTATTTAATCCCAGTAATCTATGCATAATCTCCATGAATTGTCCTTCTTTTTAACCAATACTATGGTGGATGAAAATGGACTTTTTCTTGGCTAAATAACCCCAGCACTTAACAGCTATTGTATCAGTACTTTGATCGCATCCTTTTGCACCAAGGGGTACTTATAGGGGTGCACATTGACAGGTTCGGTTCTGTCTTTAAGCTTGATCTTATGATCACAAGTTCAGTGAGGCGGAAAGGAAGTCGGCTTTGCAAATAGAGCATTAAACTTCTACAGTAAGGTCTTCATCTCCTCTGATCAACCTTGATTAACTTCTATTTCATAGCACATATTAATGTCATCGTCCAATGCCCCTACGAGCTACAAGGCATAGGCCTGGCCTCCAATTTTCTTTCTTGTATGCTCTAGCAACTGACGTACTCTTTTTCCAAGGACTATCCCAGTCATCATGGCAGTGGATCCCCATAAGGTTACCCTCCTCCCTAAGTAGGAGAAAGACATACATAATTTCTCAAAATTCTAGTGGATATCCCCGAAGGTTTTTAACCATTGCACCCCTAATATCATCTCACATCCTCCCAAGGGTAGAAGGAGGACATCTGCGTTAAACTCCACACCTTGTAAGGTCCATTGTATATCTTTACACATCATCATGCTCTTGAGGATACTACCATCGGCCACATGGACTCTCACTGGTCCTATTGATTCCTCTGTGCAACCCAATCTTTTGGCCACCAACTTATCTAAGAAGAAGTACGTGCTACCAGAGTCAATGAGCATGTGCATTGGTTTCCCTTTGATCATTCTAAACACTCTCATGGTGTTGCAACCCGTAACTCCCACCATTGCATTTAAGGATATAAATGGGCCTTCTTTCAGTTCTTCATTTTCTAAGGCATTATTCGTGGCTTCATCCACTTCCATGAGCTCCGGAGTGTCGTCTCTTGTGAATATGACCTCAATCTTATGAAATGAACTGTTCAATACACCAAAAGCATTCATTTCGAGCTCATTTCTCAACCATTTCTTTGTCTGTCAGACTCCTCACTCCTTTTGATGCCCTTTGATTAGCAACTGGCGGCACTGGCAACGCCAACTTCTGGTTGGATGGAAAGGCCAACCTTGGTAGAGGTGGAGGTAGTAACCCCCTGACTCTTTCCAGAGTCCTAGCCTGCCGGGTCATGTTAACCATCTCCTACAACTTAGCAAGACCTCGCACTTGGACAAAAGTTTGAAGATTCAACATACAAATGGGCATTTGTATTTTCAGATGCAACCCAGCTAGGAATAAACTTACTACAAGTTCTTCATGGAGAGGATAAGTTACCTAGTTGAGGAGGTTGTCGAACTGGCATTGATATTCGGCGACCCTTCCTTTCTATCATAGATTTTTCAGGTCCCCCGATCTATGTAGGCCAGGCCGAAGCGAGCTCGTAGAGCAGCTACATATTCATGCCAAATGATCGGTCATAATGGTGCCCTGTTTTCTCATGAATCCTTGGTGCCATTGCAAGGCTTCTCCCTCCAAGTGGACGGACGCCACTAGAACCTTCAACCCCTCTACCATAGTGTCTATCGAGAAGAACTGCTCACAACGGTAAATACAGCCCTCCATGTCTCCTATACCAAAATGGGGAAAGCTGATTTGAGAGAGACGAGATAGGTTTAAGCTGCCTAATATGCTAACGCCAGATTTGGTCTTGCTAGCACTCGCCTCACTGCCCTTTTGCACTTATGGTGGTGGCGGAAGTGAGATAGCCAGTTCAGTGATCATGTCCTGGAGGGCAGCGATGTCTTTGCTCACCTATTTGCTTTGATCCTTGGATTTCTCCATGAATTCCTTGACTGATTTGCACTAGTCTTGACCTCGCGTTCCCTCTGCCATGGTGCCAGGAAAGCCATTCTGATACCAACTTGATACCAAATTATAGCGAGTAGAGAAAAAAAAAGAACAGAAAGGACGAGAGAGAGAAGAAGAAAGACGACAATATCAATTCTCAATGAATCAAATGATTACATCGGGATTGGATAAATAGCTACTCAAGCCAGCTAACAAAACAAAAACAAGAAACAAAACGGTTACACTAGGAGGCGGCTACCAACACGCACTCCCACCAAAATCTAAACATGAGGATGTCCACTGTGGCAAGGTCACCCTTCTACGTCAGCTGCTTATTAACCACCTATATCAACCACCCCGAGATCGTTGACTGCCAAACAAGACAACCAAGGTAGCTGCTCACTCTCCCCTGGCGTCACCATAGAAACCCGAGCCACATCCACCCGGCCACCAAATCGAAGGAAGACGATACCATCTCTACCCTCGATGCATTTCCTGACCCGGATTTAACCCGTTGACCTAGTCAAGCCTTCTCTTTTTGGTAAAATGCTTGTTTAGTACCTTTTTTTTTGTTCATACAAGTCACTAATTTTTTCTTTTTTATTGAAAAGGCATTGGACAGCGTGCTTTCAATTTCTATTTATATTCAAATTTTGTTTGTTTATTTGTTTCAACCATGAGCCAATTCGAGAGTTATTAACATAGAATTATAAGTTTAGGCTAGTTATCCAATTATTTAAAAAATCTATTTTGTTTCTTTTTTTTTTTGTTTTCTTTAATTTTAAAAATATAATTGAATTAATTGATAAAATTTTCAATAAATCTTTAAGGATCTGTTCTTGGTGGAATTGATAAAGTCCTGAGACAGATTATTTGTTAAAATCCTATTGCTGCGATAAGATTCAAGGTTTGAAAAAGATTCCTTTTAATTTTTTTGTGGATTTGATAAAATTCCAATATTTCAAGAACATCTAAAATTCTATATTAGGCGAATCTGATAAAATTCATAGTTTGAAATTAAATTGAAAATTAAAAAAAATAAAATAAAAATTTATAAAATTATCTTATCAAAGAGTAGACATTTAAAGAAACTAAAATCGAATTTCATAGTACCAATTTCTGAGTACTAGAATAAAGTTATTTTATTTAACGTAACCAACTCATATAGAAGGTATTCAATATACTGTTGCTACAAAAATTACATTTAACGTTGGATTATAAAGGAATAAAGGAATATGTGCATCTAGTAGGTAAAGGATGAAAAAATTACACTGAAAAAATGATGTAGCACGGCATTCTTAAAATTTAAAGAATATTTTGCGCCTACATGTACTTGATTAGATTAAAGGATTGTTAGATGAGAGTTAGTAGATCGGATATCCTCGCCAAACCTGAAATAAGGAGTTATCCCAAGACCAGAATGTAAAAATAAAAACTTAACCCCTCACAGGTCAAATTAGGGGATAGCAACGTACTCAAAAAATCTTAATTTTCATTTTAGTAAGCTAGATACCAAAAAATTTTATAAAAGATTAATTACTTTCTGAAAGGAATTTATTGACACGATTGTTAAGTAGATGGAGTATTAATTTTTAAATGACATTAAAGAAGTTAGTGAAAATGAAAATAATGAATTAAAAATGAAAATAATGAATTATTTAATTAAAAATAAGATAGCCTTATAAATGACTCAATTGTAATAATCTTTGATATTTTTGCTTCTTATCGTAAGAGGAAAAATCTTTTGGGCACTATTATGTGATTAATAATTATATTTTAATGAAAAGTGAGAGATTAGACCAACTTCAAAATAGGAGTGGCATATTTAAGAAAAAAAGAAAAACTGGTCGATAAGGTGAAATCACAAATGAGTAAAATGTGATGTTCGCCTAGATTTTACAATCTTTGTAATTGGCGTTAAGTGTATGAGGATCAATTTATCCAAAAAAAAAAAAAAAAGTTTATGTGAATCAATATAACGTGACACGTGGCGACCTTTAATTCTTTTAACTTCAAGAACTGGAACGAGAATCCCCACTAGTCTCCCCACTTGTCCACCAGCCTTGGCCAGTGGTGAGAGGCTTTATATTCACCCCTCTACGCGCTTTTGAACTGAAACTTCTTGCGCTGATACCCAAAATCTTCCCCTTCTTCTTCTGATCCAGCTTGCAAGTAAACCAACCACTGTCGCTGCGGCCGCCGCCACCGCCATCTCCAAGTTATTCTCTAATACTAGCTCACCTCTCAACGCGCAATAGTTCACGACTCAAGCCGTAAGTAAATACCTCCCCTAGAGATGGAACCGCCGCCAGAAGCGCAACGCCTTCGATGGGAATTCCCAGAGGTCGAAGACATCCACCTCCAGCTCCGCGGACGAACCCTCTCCTTCGTCATCATTCTCTTCTTCATCCTCGTCCTATCCATGCTCCTCTTCCTTTACGCTTGTTGGATCCGCCGCTCCCGCCAAAATATCCGCTTATCCTCCGACGGCGGCAGCCGCCGATCCCAGCCACCTCCGTCCCGGGGCCTCGGCCTCGCCGCCATCAATGGTATTCCCGTAATTCTGGTCGGACACGGCAGTTCAGTGCTGAAATGGACAGAGTGTTGTATCTGCCTCGGCGGATTCGAGGACGGGGAGAAGTTGAAGGTTTTGCCTCGGTGTGGGCACGCGTTTCACAGCGAATGCGTGGATCGATGGCTCAGGTCCGAGTCGAGTTGCCCTCTTTGTAGAGCGTCTCTGCGAGCCGAGCCTGTCTCGGACTTGATTAAGGTTGTAGTAACAGAGTAGAAAGTAGTAAAATAATATGACAAATTTAAACTGGTAGGATTTTGTAATTGAACACATACGGGGACTTTATAATTAGTACTAGTAGCACTACCGTTGTCAAACTACCGTTGGGGTAAAAGAAAAAGTAATTAAAATTCACATGAAATTGGAAAATTCAATCATGTAGTGAACTAAACGCCCTGCCTTTTTGTCAACACAACTCTTGGGTGAAATCCTTGGATTATATTTAATTGGTTGAATTACATGACAGTAACAATATAACTTTCACTGAATAAAAGAAGTTATCTTACGTAAAAAATTCTGCATCAAAATAGATATTTTGTTTAGATATGCCTTCGATATGCCTTCACTTCTGAATATAACAAAGAACTCCGCTATAGTTCATTAAATTGAATCGATTGATATTTCATCTTTGAACAAAAATGAACTACTAAATTTGTACTAGTTATAAATAAGCTGCATTGGCACACCTTATGTTAAACGTAGAAATGATAAATCTATTAACTAATCAAGTCTAATGCAACATTGCAAAGGCTCAATAACCTTTCTCTTCTGTGATTAATAATTAAACAATAATTTAAAGACTGGTATATAAATTCTAGAGAACTTTCGTTATATATGATCATCAAAACATTGCTCATATCAGCTTCATACGTACCAAAACTATTACAACCCTCATAGTGGGAAGCTCAATTATGGAGCATATATCAATAAACTCCTAGTGTAATACCTCATTCTAAGTTTATTTAGCAAGGTTCTGAGGAAAAGATGGCATCAAAAGAAGTCTAGAGACAAAATGATAATTTTGTATCCGAGGTGTCAGGCCAAGTCTCGGGAGTTAAAACATGCTTTAAAAACTAACCCCTGCTTAGCACCCAAGTATTTTTATTAAGTTTGGAAGATTTGACTAAGATTTGACCTAAGGTTACTATTTTGGGAATGGGGCTTTTTGACAACTTAATAAAAGTTTGAGAGTTTATGGGAACAAAGACTTATAAAATGGTAAAGGTAAGGCTTAGGCTGCCACTATTCATCTTCCTCATTTTCAAACCCAAGTTCAACATTTCCCTTTTCATTTCTGATTCAACTCTTGGTCAAATTCAAGAGTTTTCAGTGCAAATTAAAGGTTCCATGTGTGTATAAGCAATTGGTAGCTTATTTCATGTGAGTTTGGTGCATTTGAAGTTAGAAAATCACATTTTCCAACTAGGGCCTTATTTTACACGAGAGGTAACTTGATTTCCATGATGTTTTTCTTGTTTGTTTGGCCCTTGGTTGCCTTTGTTTTGATGTCATGAACCTTAAATTGCTTGGAACCTAGGTAAAATCTTAGTGGAGCTTTGTCCATGGTGAAGGAATACTTGATCTTTGCTTGTAGCTTGTAAATAAGGTAAAGGATTTATGATTCAAGCATATTGGATGCTATTCATAGCTTGTTTGCTTGTTAAATTCAAGTAGTTTGATGAATGACATTAGTTGGTGAGTTGTGTTGATCATGGTGGACTAGTGCATTTGCCAAGTTTAGTGTGATGTATTTGGGCATTAAAAGCTTGGTAGGAATGGTGCTTTGTGGCCTAGTGCATGTGTACATACAGGTTTGAGGCACTTCAAGGCATCCCTAGAGCCATTAGAAGGCCTTGGACGGCCCCGAAGGGGCTATGGTGTGAAATCTAAACTTTATGGGCATGAAACAACTGGCGACATGTCTTCGTTTGTTGGTGATGCGTCGTTGACAGCTTGGACACCCAATAGTATTTTCTTCATAACTTTTTGCTCGAGTGTTCTAGATTTCACGTGAAGCTAACAAGGACTAATATCATCTCCATGCCTTCACCGAGCCTAGAATTTCCAAGGTTTAGATTTATTTTAGTTCAAAGTGAAGGCATGTTTGGCCATAATAGAGCACCATTAGTTGGGTGTAGGGTTTAGTACCATCAGAAGCCTAGTTTGGCCTTCATATTTTAGGCTTTGATGTGGGAACCTCAGTGCACCTAGGTGGGATTCCAAAGAACCTAGTAAATGAGTCCCACTATGGTCATTGCTACTCTATTAGTGTGAACCAAGTAATGGTGGATAAGGGAGCACTATAGATGAAAGCTTAGTGCACTTGTAGCCTAGCCAAGTTGTGACTTGAGGCACAAGTGAAAGCTTAGTACATCTTTAATAGGTTAAATGGCGAGGCTTAGTAGCTTGGTGGTCTATATGAGCTTATTAGCTCAAGACATCAAGTGGGAACCTAATACGCCTAATTGGGTAGGGGCTTAGTACCATAGCGGCCTAGGTGAGCCAATGGCTCAAGGCATTATGTGGGAGCCTAGTACACCTAATGAGTTTCTTAAAACACAAGTGAGAAGCATCCACCATGTTCACCTGTACAAAGCATAACGGAGGTCAAAACTGGTGATGAATTTCACCAGTTAGGCTAGTAATCAATGTTTGTTAATAAACAAGGCTTTGCCTTGTAGTTTAAAAACTAGGATGAGGACAAGTCCCAAGGGATTGAAACCTATGCACATAAGTTTAGCCTCAAGGTGTGTAAGCTCACAGCAGATTACATATTTTGTATATGTGTTGTCCTTAGTGTTTTCCTTGCAGGTTGGAGACTTCTTACTAAGAATCATAAGATTCTCACTTCCTTAGTTTCATGTTGTGCAGATACTGAGGTTGATGGACCTGAGAATCATCAAGGATTGTCGTGGAGGTTTCTATTTCAGGTATTTCTTTGAGAATCCTTTAGATTCTAGGTTATTTGGCTACTTGTTAGTTAAGTTGCTATTGCATTAACTACAGTTTTCTTGGCCACACAGGCTAGTGAGCATGTGGAGGATCATTGAGGCTTGACACTGGAATCTCTCATCTAAGGTGGAAGCTAGTTGATTGGATCTCAGTAATACTAGTCTTGTTTATACTTGATACATGATAGTAGCCTCCAATGTGTATGAATAGAGTAGGGTTGCCTTTGGGTGTAGGACATAGTCAACAATTATTTAAATGCCTATACGCAGTTAATTATGTATAGGATTAGTGTTGATGCTATAAAGGTTTTGTATGCTTTGATTCTTTGAACATTGATTTTTATGAAAATGCCTATGCTATACACATTTTTTATGATTATCTACTTACTCAAGTCAAAGTAACTATTGCATGCATAATTGCATTGCTAGGTTAAACAACTAGTAGCATGAAGTTTTAATCAGGGTGTACATAATTAATTAGCCAATTATAACCAGCATGAGACTTGTTCTCATAGACTTTCTGGGCAGGGCCATGAGTAGCCGTGTCAAAAGCTCTCTTGAGCTATTTTTCAAAACAGTCAATTAGAATTTGACCACCGAGGTTTAGGTGATATTACACTTTGCACTTTTCTATTTCAGATATATACACTTTATCCTCTATTTTTTTTACACTGTCTGACAACAACTTTAGAAATTTTAATTTTAATTATACTGTACTTATTTTCTATTAATTTCTGTCTGTATGGTACTTTTATGACAATTAATAAATATTTTAAATTGTCATTTTTTTATAAATGTAAAATAGTTTCTTTTTTAGAAGGTACAGTGTAAAACAAAGGCAAAGTGTATATTTTTGAAACAAAACGGGTACAGTGTTATATCACCTAAACCTTAAGGGTGAATTTTACAAAAAATTATACATGCTTTTAAAGAGTAACTTGTGTCTATGGCCTCTAGCCTTTAATTATTGTCCATTTTGGACCCTAACCTTGATTTTTTTTTTCCATGAAAAATCTTTGATCTTGTTTAACTGTTTCATTTTGGACCTTTTATGGATGGAAAACGTTAGTGTGGATTTATCTTTCACTTAATTTTAAAATACTTCACATTTTAGGTGATTTATGAGTCCAATCCAGCTTATTTCATTTTTCACCCATGTCCCCCTAGATTTTTGTTGTGCCAAACCCTTCATTGTACTTAAACAAACCTAGGGAAATGGATTTAAAGTGAAAACTCCATTTAGAGATCAAATTATGAATTTTACTAGACATTAGAACACCATGACCAAATGAACAGTAAACAGCCAATTTTGACAGATTATAACTCTAGCTACAGGACACCAAATATAGTGATTCAAAAGCCAAATTATTCATCCTAAAGTATTCTAACTATGGTCAAAATTTTATAACAAAACTCCATTCATAATGAGAGATATGGCTGCTGGAGTTCTAGGTACTAAAATTGACCACGTAATGACCATTATGCCCATACAAAAACTTCAAAATTCATACTCTTCATTTCCAAGTACAAAGCCAACATGGGTAGTTCCATACATGTCTTCGATACATGGGGAAACCATTCCCTTGATTTTAGGATCATTCCATATACCTCAAATAAAATTCTCAACAAATAGCACATAAGTCACACTATGTACAGAACTTGACAATATTCACAAAATCAAGCTCAAACCATACTTCCATTATCCAAACAACATTCATCCAGCATTCATAACACATTTACATGCATTTATGTACTACATACAATCCCTAGCTCAATTGGGTACATACACTAAACTTTATGGAGTACTTTGACACAAAGTGCATTCCCAAACCTCAAGTTGTCAACTCCTGCATAGGAAAGAAAGTACCATTACTAAAAAAAATAGGAGCCTAATGCGCCTATTTGGGTGAAGGCTTAGTACATAAGTCTATTGATCACACATCGCTGCCATTCTTGTCCCTCTATTGATCACACAAACCAAAGGGAAAAGCAGTTCACAAAACCATCACCCGTCGTCCAGTTGTTAATCTACTGTCGGCGTAGTATCTCGCTTGTTTGTTGCCTCCCAGTGTGTCGTCCATTTACTTGGAGACCATCGTTGTCCTTTCCTTCATATGATCCCAACCATCGATTTCCCTAAAATTGCCTCAATTTGAAGAATTAATAAAGAAAGAAGAAGAGATGTGGACTTCTCGTGGATAGGGAATAAAAGTACTTTTTTTATTTACACGATCAACGATGGGAGGTATGGATGGGGAAGAAAAGGGAGGCATGGGCTTCTCGTTGATGGTGACAGCAAGGCTAGCAGCTGGAAGTGTCGAACAACAATGGCAAAGCCCTAAGGGCAATAGATGGGGGAGTTTAAGGTTTATCGGGATGAGGGTGGTGAGATAGGGGACTAAGGGTGCAGTTTTACCCCTTTTTCAGAAAGCTTTATTATGCCACTATGGCAAATCATCCATGCTGACATGCCATATGATATTTTTCATCCACACTAACATTTTTTATTCACAAAAGAGTCAAACTAAAACACTTAAATGAGGTTAGAGATTTTTCATGCAAAACATCGAGGTTAAGGTCCAAAATAATACAATAATTAAAAGTTAGGTATCACAGATGCAATTTACTCTACTTTTAAAATAAAAAGTGACTATTTTTCCTACTTTCAAAATGAATTAAGATGTTGAAGTTAGGACTCCTCTAGTTAGGCCTATTTTATGTCTATTTCCTACTAGCTCGCTATTGTTTTATATAGGATAAAGTCTGCCATAATTATCTTTGCTTATTTTCTTATCCCAAATTAGTATCTGACCTTTAGATTTGTCCTATCAAACTACCTAACTTATACTATACATTTTAATTGGGTACTTAAACTTAAAATAACAACTTTTGACCCTAAACTTAAAATAACAATAATTGCTAATGTGAAATTAATTAACTCTATAATAAACTTAAATTAATAACTTTGGACACTAAACTATTCAACCACTAATTTTAAATTTTAAATTTACAGATCTAATGGCTCATGTTATCCCTGCCAATGGCTGTGATTGTAGGATTTTTAACTAAACCCCATCTCCCGCCAATCAGCCATTTCTTTTAGAGGTCTTTCTGCAATGCCCACCTAGGAATTTCTTTAAAATTCGCTCAAATTCATCCCTAAATAACCAATGGGACCAGAAATTATTCTTCCACACTTAAATTGCGCCAGACCTTGGAGATCATTGACTCCTTCTCTGCTCTTCATCACTAGGCCTAGGAATCATATACCCTTGGGATTGACTTGAGCTTGTTTATCCAGATGAATCATTTTCCCCTCCACCAATAGCAACGATGATGACCTTGGTCCCTTTATCCAAATGGCCTTTGCCTCCAATAAGCCACGCATCTTCACCACCTCTGAAAAATCACAACTTTAATGACAATGCATTAAAAAAATGGAGAGTTGGTAGCGAACCACTGTCCAAATGGGGAATGAGTGACGGTAGTTAAAGTACTGAATTGACAGGCGCTAGCTACTAGAGTTGTGAATCAACGGGTGACGGGTGACGGGTGACGGGCTACGGGCAAACAGTAAGGAAATAACAGACGATAATGATAGAGGCATTTAGCTAGTTGGGTGGCAGTAGATTTGAAAGAGAGAAAGATAAAATCAAATTTGAGTAAATGAGACTAAGAACAAAACTAAGTGCAAAAAGATCAAATTTGAAGAACGAAACTGAATGCGATAAAGAATCAAATTGGAGACAGACACTTTAGCAAGCTCTATTAGATTTAACGCTGAAATTAATAGAAAGTACCTAATTAAGACATATAATATAGGTTAGATAGCTTGACATGACAAATCTAAAGGTAAGGTACCAATTTGAAACAAGAAAATAAGTAAAGGTACTTCTGGTAGAGTTTACCCATTTTATATGTTTTTTTTTTTTCAATCATAACCGTAAACTTCAATATACTTTCATTAAAAAAAAAAACCCCTTCAAGCTAATAATCTATATTTAGGTTAGTCATGACTATAATTTTTTTTCCATATATGTTTAACGAATTATATCTACGTAGGAGCCGGTTGGGTAAATTACGTTCGTGACCCCTAACTTTAATTATTGTACCGTTTTAGACCCTAACCTCAATTTTGTAAATGAAAAATCCTTAACCTTGTTTAAATGTTCCATTTCAAACCTTTGTGAAAGGAAAATGCCACATGGCATGCTAATGTGGACGTTTTTCCATGGTGGCATAATAAATCAATTGTCATGGATGACATGGAAATAAAAAAGAAAAATTAAAAATTAAAATTTTTTTTTTTAAAAAGAATCATATCGCCACCGCCCTTGTGGCACTCTGTCATTCAAGTCTGTTTGCCTCCGTCGTTCCCTCCGTTCTCCTCAGTCATTCTCATCCGTTCACCTCCGTAGTTCCTATCCATTCACCTTTATCATTCTCATTCTTCTCATTATCCCCCCCGTTGGCCTCCATCAACCCCCCCATTCACCTCCTCAATCCTAAACCCTAGACTCTCCCTCCTCCTTGATTCACACCGTGCCCTGAGTCCTTTTTCTCAAATGCAGCTGCCCAGATTGCCCAATCAAACCCTCAGCCTAATCGCTGATTGGTCTTCGTCTTTATCCGATTAGCCTTTGTCTTCGTCTGATTGCCTTTGCCTTCCTCCAATTGGTCGTTTGCCATTCATCTTCATCCGTTCACCTTTGATTTCATCCATTCCCTTCCCTGAACTACGTCTGGAGAGGTGAGAGATTAATTAGGCAACGACATGCGCTTCTCGTGTACGGTGTTGTTATGGGCAATTGGCAGTTAAAGGCTAGAAGCATCGGCCAAAAGTGGCAAAACCCTAGAGGTAGCCACAGTAGGTGGGGAAGTGATAGGGACTAAGGGTGCAATTTCACCCATTTTTCAGAGGACATGAGTTTTGCTAACTAATTTATTGTGCTAGTATGGTAAATCATCCACACTGACATTCCATATGACATTTCCATCCACAATTACATTTTCCATTCACAAAAAGTTCAAAATAGAACATTTAAACAAGGTTGTGGATTTTTCATGTACAAAATTGATGTTAGGGTCTAAAATTGCACAATAATTAAAGGTTAGGGGCCACGAACTCAATTTACCTGGTATATTACCATAATTAGTAGAAGTATAACCTATACCATTTTTCAAAAAGGCTGGCAGCTGTAATTACATTTTGCCTATTTGAAATTAAGTTTTACAAGGAAAACACCCTAGCCGCACCTCTTTCCTCCCCTCTCATCGATTCTTCTCTTTTATTTTCTGTGTATTCGGCCAAACTTAGATATCAATCTAGGTATGACCTATTGATTTTTTACCATTATTCCACTAGATTGCCCTCAATCACTTTTATTATTTTTTTCTCCTCCACAAAATTATTTCACCATCATTGATAGGAGCATCTAGTTCATCCGACACTTTATGATGAACAGATCTAGGTGACCCATTTTTTAAATTGGTGGCTATGAGAAGATGGAATGGGATGTGAAAAATAGCTAAAACTTGGATGATAAGTCATTTACAAATAATAGATCAGGATGATCGTATCTTAATTTTTTATTTATTTTATCTATTATCTGTTTTTATTTCAGTTACTTATGAATTATTTCTCCAAAATTATCCTAATTTACCAAGAAAGTTTCTATTGCATAAGACTCTCTTTCCCTTGATTTGGTGTCATAGAAATATGTAACTTTTTATTGGCTAATTTATATGTTCATGTTATTCTTTAGTGTCCTATATTATCGGTTTTTAAGATATCTTTTAACTTGCTGATAATTAAAATGAAATACCCTTCTATAAAAGAAAATTCTGGCATTGTCCGGTTCAAATAGTTTAATGGCTAAGACTTAGTGGACAGTATGCGGAGGCCGAGAATTTAAACTTGACTTGGCTAATTATCCATCAAATGTCGATTATGTTGTTTTTTCGGTTTTTCAGTACCTAGAAAAATAGGTATAACCCATTTTTTCTATACTTATATAGATTATTCTAATGAAAAAAGACTAGCGCTTTATTCAAATCACAAGTTTTTATGCAAAGGCTACAGAGTGCCAAAAGATTCCCTTTTAAAACAATGAGCTTCGCCAATTCTCCATGGCTTCTATCAAGGTAAGGGATTGAAAATGCGTTACAATAAGCTGAGCTTTATTAAATAACTTGCCTTTAAGCTAGATTCAAGCTTTATTAATATAAGCATTATTTAACTTACGCTTTTCCAACCTTTTAAGGTTTGATTGCTTTTGCAAGAACAAAAAAAAAAAAGCTCTTTCACTTTTGGGAAAAAAAAAACGACAAGAATTTTAGAGATAAGTATATATATATGTATATATATATCACAATTTGTTGCTTTTGAAGGCAACTGCATCGAGTACGACTGTTGTCGCTTTAGGCATGTGTTTTTAATAAGATAATTGCAATTGCTATTAAGTTGAGTTTTTAAGTACTTGAGCTTGGCGGTGAGCTCAATATCAAACTCAAGTTTATCAAACATATGATTCTATCGAATCAATTAATGAGTCAAGTTACGAGTAATTCACTTAGACAAACTTGAGTTTATGTTTTGTCATTTTATCAAACTCAAAATTAACTTAGATCTTATTGAATCGAGCTCTAGTCCGGGATGTTTAGGCTCCACTTACCCCGGTTACAATCCTAAGCTTGAGGCTTGATAGCCATAATTTTGGCTGAAGTTAATCAAAAACTTTTGTAGAATTTTATGGGTCACCACAAATAGATCTATCCAACAATCAAATATGGATAGGGTAGGCTAGAGAATTGCTTTTTCCTCCAAAAAAGGTTAATAAAATTAGGAGAAAGTAATTATATACAGTGACATATAGAAAGAAGGATCGAATCAGGGAACGGGAGATGAGAAGCGAATCTGGAAATTAGTGAGGATGCACGAACCTTAAGGGCAATGTTCCTAGTTGGATCCGATGGATGTACTAATTCCCCACAAAGCAGAAATGGATGGAGATGGAGACGCAATTGTCCATTTCAGGGTATAATAAATTAAGAGTAGGACGGACGTATGCACAAAAAATTGGGTGGACGATGATGAAGGGTCCTGATGTTCCCATTTCCCATGTGCTTCTTTATATTATAACCGTATAGTCTATATACATGTACACCCTATTCTCTTTTATATATCTTCTCTTTCCCTGCATGTATATATTCTTATCACTAATTAAGCTTTGAAAGAAAAATCTGAAGACCTGCCCCTAAAAATCCTCCTTAAGCTATATGTCTCTCTCTCGTGTCCAAGCTATATGTCTTCGACGTTTTATAGGTCAGCTAACTTAACTAGCTGGTACGGCCCAAAAAAGTTAAAAAAACCTAATTAGTTGATATTGATTTTTTTTTTTTAATATTGAAACCAAGGCTCAAATCTTGACTTTTTGTTATAAAAAAAAAAAAATCAAATCTTGACTTTACCCGATTTGAGAGGATAAAGGAAGACCTATAGTTCCAATGTAAAATTGTGGAAGTCCTCACCTTTTATTCTAGCTACTTGAAACTTCTAATACAAGAAAAAACAACTTTTCTCGGAAAAGAATCTCTTTAGTTATTTATTTATTTTATGAATGTATCATCTAATGGTGTTATTTTTTTTAAACATCTAATTTGTGTTATTATCATAATAAAAGTTCCTTTCGGCTGGGATTAATATCGTCAAAATATCTTTCCATTGTCACTCGACCTTCTCCTTAGATTTCCTTTTCCGTAACCTGAAAACGTGCTTAAATTTTGTATTAAAAAAAACGTGCTTAAAATCTAAAACAATAGTGTAATGAATCTTTGGCACCATTCATCTCGCCTAGAATCTAGCATGGTAACTTAATTAGTGTAAGATCCTAGTTGAAGTTGGAGATTGAATGTTTAAAATTATTCTTAATGACCTCTCAGTGTATAAAATATCTTTAGGCTTAATGCAATCATGAATCATGAATGCAGATTATTAGTTTGACTCACTGGGTTAAGAGTCTTAAGACATGAGGGTAGAACTAAAGGGGGCTAGTAGGCTCATGCTCCCCTAAAATTGTAAAATGCTAGTAATATTTTTTAGAATTTAAATGTAAATGTATTTTAACTCCTCCTTAAAAATTGATCAAATTCCTTGATAAGAAATATAATTTTAAAAAAAATTTATTTTGACCTCTCCTTTATAAAAAATCTGAATTTGCCTTTGTCACGACACCTTGTGTTAGAACCAGTGTTTTTAAACTAGGACCATTCACCAAACCGGGAGAGCTTGAGGTTCATGGTTCAACAGGTTTAACCAATTAAATCGTCGGGTCAAAGCTATTTCCACAATTTTGTTTGATGACTTATCAATGTCCTTATTGTAACTTGAAAAGCATTATGGTTTATATAAAAACTTTTGTCATATTACAAGGACTAATATTGTAACTCATCCAATGCAAATATTTAACCTAAAGACACAGCAAACTTTCTTCTCTCTCATTCCTTCTCTCTCTGGCGGTACAATCTCTTCTCTCTCCCCCCACCCCCCTCCCGTCCACTTCTTCTCCTTTGCATGAAATTTCTTCCCTTCCCTTTGCTTTTTCTCTAATCTTTCTCTTAATCTTATCAGTCTCAGATAACTTCTGCATCTCTTGATTTTAAAGGTTATTTTTGCAAGCACAAACAATGTAAGCACGTGCCATGCTATGCTAGAAATAAGAGGAATATTGAAGGAAGGGGTATGCTGGGATTTTTTTGTTGCACTAAATCTCTTCTTCACATGATTTCTTCTACCTCAATTTTTTTTTTCTGCCTTTTCTTTGATTTTTCCGGTCTGAAACGGTTTATTGGTTTACGGTTTTCTCCGATTTTACCAGTTCTGGCCAATTTTTGACCGGTTTTGACCTTGATGCATTTGGACCGAATCCTGGACCGTTGATGATAACGGTTCACTGTTGAACCGTCCGGTCTGGTCCAATTTTTAAAACATTGGTTTGAACCAAAAATCATCTCACTGAAAGGATTTTTCAATTGAAAAAATTTACCCGTAGGCATCATGTTAATAACGGACTTCTATATCCAGACTGTCTGTCAAAATGCCAAGCCATTTATATGTGATTTTCATGTTGACTGCACATGTTATTTATTTTTTTTAATCAATGTCTAGAACACGCAATCACATGAAGTCAATAATAAATGGATCATAACAAACGTACAAGAGATTTATATTTTAGTCGCTGCAACCATGTCTATATTTTTTTTGTTCCTTTTGGTATTATTAAGAAGATCGTTATGAAGCGTACAAGAAAAGGATATACTATTAGATGCTATTAGTGTTATTAACGGAAAGGGAACACTCGTGGCATTGTGCGGAAAGTTGAACTTCAGGCCTTCCCAAATGTCTCATTGGGCCTTAACCATTATTACAGAAGGCCCGGGACAACCATGTCTACAGTAAGTAATTATTACTGGTCGGGAATCAGGTCAAGATGCCAAAACATCAAAGAATAAAGTGAAAATGTTAACCGGAAGAAAGAGAAACCCATAAAGATATGGACCGAGCTCAAGTTAAACCTGTTGAGCTCAAACGCGGCCTCACAAGTGAACCAAGCCCACCAAAATATCCGGCCTCTAGGGTTTTCTTCCAATATATAAACCTCACATCACAGACGCCCTTGTCTTTTCTCTCGCCGCGCGCTTCGGGTTCTGCATCAAAGCAAGAAGAGCGAAAGGGACCTTCACCAGAATCAAGTAAGGAAGGTTCTCTCGGTTTCATCATGAGAGCTAAGGTATGGATTAGCTATCTCTCCAACTTCTCTCCGGTTATCGTTATGAATCTTTTGCAGTAATTTTTTTTTAAAAAAAAAATTCCTGTCGTGATTTGGGTTTATGGTCTTGCAGTGGAAGAAGAAGCGTATGAGGAGGCTGAAGAGGAAACGCAGAAAGATGAGACAGAGATCTAAGTAGAGCTCCGCCAGCTGTGTTGACGAGTCGGTGTCGTTATATCTCGTTTGATTTCGTGTTGTGTTACTGATGAACACATTTTATTTTGTCATGGATTTTTGTTATAACTAAATCTAGATTATGGTTTCTCCTACGACTGTTGGTTTACTCATAATCTGGCTGCTTCTTGTCAATCTATTATTCCTTGGTTTTGGCCGCCAGGTGTTTGATGAATCTTCTGTCTTAATTTATCGCTCTGATTCTGGCTCTTGATGGTTGAATGCTATCACCCTAGCGGACCACAACTCGTAAGGATTAAAGTGTGGGTAATGATTGATCATAGGCTTGTGGTTAATGATTGATCATAGGCTTGAGCTTTTTTCTGTTTTCTGCAGCATTATTTCTCCTGAGGTTAGCTTAGAATCAGTGTAGGAGGCAAATCATAACAGGTTATAGTATTGTCTTCAGGTTATTGAAGAGGTTTATAGCATGTTGCTGCTTCTCAGAGGTAGGGGTTTATTGAGAGTTTGATTGGTAGCAGCACGCATTTGAAACCTATGCATAAGGTTGAGTCTTGATCATTGGACTGATAACCTGAATCAATAGAAATGAATTCTAAGGTGAAAACCATTGAACTTTTGCTCATTGCTTTCACTAAGCTGTAACGAATGATTGCAATGCTGCAGCATGAGGTGGGTTTTACTTGTAAAATATGAGTACGGCGGATTGACACACTTAATGCCGTGTATGATCCCTCACTGTGCCTCTTGTACCTTGTGGTGAGTTGTTTTGTTCAAGTCAATGATTCTTGGAGGTCCTTGAGGATAACATCATTGATACTGGAGTAGATTGATATTGAATGTTTCCCGAATGTTGCTTCCTTTGCAAGCAGACTTGTGCGTGAAGTAACCCCTGTGTGTGTATCTATGCTTCTGTTGTGTCATGCTCCTTTTGCCTTTTGGCTGGTGATGAACTGTATATGTATATATATGGTCAATTTGTTAGCAGATTGGGCAGGATGAATGAGGGTAGAAGGTCGCAGTGCATCTAAATTTATTACGCTAGAAGTCTGTAAAATCGACTTAGATGTTGTTTGTTGTTGTATATGTCAAAAGTTGTTCCAATCATCTTTCAGAATTTTCTCTCAATCTAATTGGGATTGGAACTTAGGTGATTGGTTGTGTGGATTAAAGCGCAGCAGTGCCTCATGCAACTTGATGCTCGGTCAGTAAATGGTGGCTTCTGCCTTCTGGCTTTAGCAGTTTAGAAAACTTGGCTTTACCGTTGATAAATTAACCAAAACTTCTATGTTAATTATGAAATTGTTCCGAACGCTGTTGGATTTGTAGTATTTGTTAGTGCATCATTTGGGCAGTGACGCTGAAGCAATTAAAGTTCCCTAGAAACTTTTAGAAAACTAGAAAATTAATCATATTATTATGCCAAAGCAACCAATAGCTTTTTCCATGTCAACAATATCCTTTTGTTATCATTTCTCTGAGGCTGGAAGAAGCAACAAAACGTGGCTGCATGTGCCGGGCAACACTTCTCAAACACCATTTAACCTACCATCAATGTAACTCCTGACTTCCTCCTTTATCAGACGTTGCATGATCTTCAACAGACTAGTCTCCCTGTCCATATCCCTCCCGCATTTCTCCTCCTCTTCATTCTTCACCCCACCACCGTTCTCCGCCTTCACTGCCGCCCCTGATGACACGCTCTCTCCTGGTGGCGACAGCGTCAGGAAGGGCTCCAACCCCAGAACTGCCCTGCCACGGCTCTCCTCTGCAAGACCCAAGCACTGCCTCTTAACTCCGCGTTCATCAGACTGATCAACCTCCTCCGGCTGCTGCTGCTTTGTGCCGGAGCTGGACTCTGACGAGCCAGATGACAAACCAAGAACTCCCCGTCTCCGACGTAAGGTCGAGTTCCAGTGGTTCTTGATGGCGTTGTCAGTCCGACCCGGGAGGAGGCGGGCAATTGTGGCCCACTTGTTGCCATGGATGGCATGAGCGTGGATGATGATATCATCCTCCGCTGGTGTGAAGGGTCGGTGCTGCACCTCCGGGCTAAGTTGGTTGCACCACCGCAGGCGGCAGGACTTACCAGAGCGGCCGGGGATCCCCGCGCTGATCATGGACCAGTTGCGGGCGCCGTGCTGGTCCACCAACTTGATGAGGGTGGCGTCCTCCTGAGGACTCCATGAGCCCTTGACGCGATCTCCGCCGCCATTGATCATCTTGGTGAGGGAGAAGAGGAATTGGTATGGAGGCACATGGAAGGGGTTTTAGTTTTTATGCGTCGAATGAACAGGAAGAGTTTAAAGAGGGAGGGGGTTGTTGGTGTGAACCGTAAAACCGCTGAGACGGTAACGAACTTGGCTATGTTATTTGCGCGTTTATTTCTGTTTCTCTTCCCTGGATACATATTTATTTTAATTTTATTGGCATTTTTTGTAGAAAACGAACGAGAAATAAAATAACTAGTGAAAAATGAAATATTAAATACTAGAGTTTGTTTCATGAAGGAAGTGATGACGTGAAGATAAATGGAAGTTGTAACGGCTTATCGGTTAGGGGGAAGACAGGGGACAAGAGAGAGAGAGAGAGAGAGAGAGTCAACCAATCGAAACCGAATACTTACGATAGTTGTGGGTTTTGTTGTTTTACAATTTTAACAGTCGACATAACTGCGTTTAATTTGGCGTTATCCTTAATTTGCACTAATAAATACATTACGTCCATAAAAAGTTATAATACAAGAAAAAGTAAAATTGCTACAGGTTTTTTTTTAACGAATTATATTAAGCGGTTGTAGAAAACCCAGCTTAGCAGCGCTTGTAAAATTTCTACAGATTTTTTATTTTTAACGAATTGCATGTGGCTTGTAAAAGTAAAAATAACTTCATACAAGATCATCTGACCATTCCTTATTCTCCATTCTCCTGTGGTTGATCTTCGGGTTTGGTCAGAGTCGACTTGCTTAGAATGCCTAAAGGGGTCGGTTGATGATAATCATCACTTGGTGAAACCACTATAAGTGTTTCTTTAATTTCTTGTGCAATCAGCACTTAGCTACGCTCAGGTTTCCTTGAGGGATTCTGTTTCTTTTAGTGGTCCTCCAAGATGGGGAGTTCATACTAGCTGGGAGGTCCCTACTATAGGTGTGGTCAAGCTTAACATGGATGTGACTGTCTTTTGATCACATGGATTTACTGTATTGGGGTTGTTGCATGAGATCAAGCCAGCTATTATTGCTTCTGTCCAAGGAGAGATGGTTACATGATAGTGTTTTACAGGTGGAAGCGCTTGCTATGTATCATACTTTGCTCAAAGCACATATGCATGATGAATGTCAATTATTTTGGAATCGGACTCTCAAACTCTAATCTTTGCTCTTTGTTTGAGCAGGACATTTTCATGTTACCTTTTGGCGTGATTTTAGATGATATTCTTATCTTACTTCCTTCCTTTAATTTAGTCATTTTCGTTTATAGGAACAAGTAGTATAATATGGTCACTCACCACCTAGCTATGGCATCCTACATGTTGGCAAGGAAGGTTTATTTTGCCAATCCTCTTTCGGATTGGTTGACTGTTATTCTTGATTATGACACTTATTACTATTCAAGTTTTTTTTTTGTCTCCTCTTCCTCTTCTAGCCCCTATAAATTTATTTTCTTCTGTTTTGGTTCCTAAACTTTACTAAAAGTGGTACTGTTCATACAGCAATGATAAACTATAGATATGCCAGTGAACTTAGTTTGAACTGAGGCACACACTTTTCATCTATAATGATAAACAATTTGCGTCGTTTCTTTCTCTTATTTTCTTTTTGGATGTGATTGCTTATTTTAGAAGCTCAATCACATTTTCGCAAGACAATAGCATTTTGAGAACCTATGTAGCTATTTCACATTTTTATTTTGTTTGTTTAAACAGGAATCCTTGAATTGCTTCTATTTTCCACTTTAGTCCCTACATTTGATTCATTCAACGTTTTGGTTCCATAATTTAATAATTACTTAAATAGAGTCTTTTTGTTTGCCTTCTTGGTTCCCAAACTTTTTTTTTGTGTGTACTATCTTTGAAAGTAAAACTTTGGTCACCATGGTTTGTTTGTTTATTTTACCAAAACCATTTTTCTCTTTTTGTTATTTATATTTATTAAGTCAATTAGTAGAGCCTTAATATCAAAAAATTTTCCATTTCCCCTCTTCATCCCCAAACTATTTTTCTCATTTTCCTTCATTATTGTTTTCTCAAACAAAATTTTAGTTATTATGGTTTATCCACTTTTGGGTATGGTTCAAATTGATTCGGCTTTAGTTAATTTATTTTTTTTCTTTTTGTATTTATTAAGTTAATGGTTAATTCGTTAATTTATTAATATAAATAAAACATAATTTTATGTTTACATCATGCTTTTTCCTCATTGATGATTGAGTTTTGAAGTTTGAGTTATTCACTTTGAAAGCTTTATAGTTTAATAAAACAATTTGGTCTACACATGCTAAAATTGAAAGTGAATTATTCTAAATAAATTTATCCCCAATAATAAGATTTGGAATATGAATTGATAAGAGATGAATTTTTTTTAATGAATTATTTTTTAATGATGGAACATCCATTGTTTTCGAAGCATATATTATGCTATGTTTCACAATTTTATGTTTTCATCATAACTAATTATTTTAAGAATAAAAATATAACATAAAAAAAGTTAATCTTAAAATTGAAATAAAAAAAATTTAATGAGAATTTTTTAATGCTAAATTTATTATAAAAAAATACCGGCCCGCTATATCGTGCTACATAACCTCATTATTTAAAAATTATGGTCCCTGGCCGTAGCAAAGCTCAAAACAAAGTAGGGTTGTAATATAATTTCTCAAAGTACAATAGCTTGCTCCACGATGTGTTGGCAAAAGGTGCAAAAAAATTATCATTTATGTTTGCTCGAGGAAGTGATTTGTCACTAATATTTATTTCTAAAATAAATTTGTCCCTAGAGTTATTTGTTTGAGCAATTTTACCACTAACTAAATTTGCTTACATGACAAACGCAAAAAACATGAAAAAAAAAATGTATTTTTTATTTACTTGATATGTTCACCCTTAAATTTCTAAATCTATCATTTTTACCATCATCATTAATATGACCCTTACTTCAACAACTCTTTGTATCTATCACCACCCTCCACCCTTTCCACTACTAGTGTCACCTCCACTCTTCTACACATCCCAATAATGTTCCTTAGAACATACCTAAAACAAATGAGGTTCAATTAATATAAGAGAGACTAAATTCAGAGATATTGCCTACAACGTTAGCCAAAATTACCTAGCAGTGATGAGAAATGTGAAAACAATAATACTTAATAATAAGAGTACTATCAAAGATAACATACTGTCTCATTTGAGTGCTATGAGATGTTCAAGCAATTAGAGGTTAAAGAGAACTTTTATAGACTAGTTTAAGAATCACGTCATAGGATAATATCATTTTTTACAGAATATTTCTACCGTTAAATGACCAATGGTAAAATTCTTCTCAACAAGTAACATTTATGGCAAATTAATTTGTTGAAAAAAAACATTAATAGCAAAATTAGCAGACATTAGTGGCATTTTTTATTTATTTTTTAATCAATTGAGCTAAACAACGACCACGTATGTAAGAATTTTCCCTCCAACCCGGTCCGATGGAAAATACTTTGCCGGTCCCCCGTATGCCCCCGTATGCAAGGACAATACATGCACACGCAGGAGTAGACACATGCCATCAAACTCCATATGAACAAGAAGCTTGAAATTGAAGCCCAAACTGCACAGGAACTCGATCGCTACTAGCTAATACTTCTTCCTTACCACCAATATTACTCTATTTGGTTTAATACAAAGATTAAGAAAATGAAAAAAAAATTATGTGCTGTTCCCACCTTTGTTTTTAACTTTTTACACGTAAATTAAATAAATTAAAAAAATTAGAAGAAAAAAAATAGGATTAAAATGGTAGTTTGAAACGAAATATAGTAAAATAAGCTACTAAATGTGAAAATATTGCAAAGATTTGAAATGGCTAAAAAAAATGGAGTAAGATTGGTAAGACAGAAGGAGTACTGTTCAATTTGGGCAAGAGCTTGATGGGGTTTTGTCTGAAAAAGAACAACATGAAAAGAGGAGCAACTCCTTGAAGCACTCATTTCCAAATGATCAAAATAGAAAAACCTCCTATCTTATGCACACAAAGTATGTGAAGTATAAAGGCAGAAGAACCTGCTCACAGGAGCAGTGCTTACAGTTCCTAGACGTTCAGGTATAGATGAGCAGTACAGATGCAAAATCATAGCCTTGTGCGAATCAGCTGTTATGAGAAATCGAAAAGCCAGCCAGGATATGAAGTTCCAATGAAGCATTGAGAAGTAAGCTATTGCAGCAAGTACAATCTCATCATGCCCTCCACAATTCAGTACTCATTGAAGTGTATGGCCCCAACTTTCCAGACCAGAAATGTCGTTGCAAACATCACTGTGCTGATAAAAACGAATGAGAAGACGATGATGAAGAGATCATTACCTCCTGGGAACTGAAAAGTTAGTCCTGGCTTTGGCATCCCTCTCTTGCTGTCATCAAACAAGTTTGTTGGTGCTTCTGGAAGGCGAGACTTTTTCTTTCCCTTGTCGCTCTCCCTCAGAGCATCCAATACTTTACTCCCCATTTCTGATTTCGATGGCTTTGATTCTGCGTAACGGCTAAGGACTCGTGCCGCCTTCAATCTCTCCCTTGCTGTTAGAGGCGCCTTTATAGCTCTGGACTGTGGTTCAGAGGATGATGATACGGCCTGCTTTGGCTTTGCAGGAACAACTGAACCATTACTTGACTCGGATGTCTGAGACCCTGACTCATCATTGACATTAGTTTGTACCTGGCTGTTTCTTTCCAAATAATCAAAGGCAGCGGCAGGGGCATTAACAGCTTGGTTATCAGAAGAAGACCAATCAGTCTCTCCAGATTTCTTGCTGCTGCTGCTAGTGACAATGCGATCGAGAACCCGTTTGTTGTCTACAACAGAAAGGCAATATCCAAATCTCTTCTGCTCTACATGAGACGAAAAGCCATGCAATTCTATAGGCTTTGGTGCTGAACCTCCAATAGACGAGCTAAAGACATGCTTGTATGCGGCCTGCAACTTCATGGAAAAATCACTCTAACAAGTCAAAAGACATGGTAAATGCAAATGATTAAGCGTTACAATCATAACAAAATTTGTACTTTTTTGTCCAAACATCAAAATATTGCTGTTAACAGAAACTCTCTGAATTGAAAATTGATATTACCGTCAGCAAAGCACCCAACAATTTTTCAAATTACCATCACTCAACAGTTGGTGTCAACCTAACATACCATGAAGCAAATAAGAGATTCCTCACACCCTTATCAAGAAACAAGGGCTCACAGAACAAAAAAAAAAGGAAAAAAGGAAAAAGGAAGAAGAAGAAGAAGAAAGAAAGAAACTCAAGAAGGTTATAAGAAAATCAGCGAAAAGAAGCATAGAAAATTTTCAGAAATTCAGCTGGCATACCAAAGTCTCAATCTTTCTACCCATGAACACTCAGGACTCCCTTTTCCCCCCTTTTTCATATGGTTCTTAGTTCATGTAGATAACCCAGAAGCTTAAATTCCAAAAAACCGGTATCTTACTCAGGCAATGAACACGACAGAATAAAAGCTGATAGGTCCAGAAATAAATAAACGCGGGGAATTTGAACATGTTGGGAGGAGCAAAGTAGACATACAGATAGACAGAGATATAAAAGAAATTACCTTGGAATTGAAACCAAGAAAAGAATTGATAGAAACAGTCATCTCTGCGTCCAGGTCGAAACCATAGAGGTAGACAGTGAAGAGAATCTGAGGACGCTGCGTTTGTGGCTTTATCCAACCGGAGGAGAGGAGATCGGTTTGTTGGCTCATGGCACCACTCTCCCCTATGACGCGTGAAGCTACGCGTCACCCCAAATTGAATTTTGGGATGACCTGGCCACATAATCAATTGAACTTGAACTCGGTGTACTACACATAAGCCTTTAAACTCAGTAAAATGTAACACTTGAATCCGACTGTTAGCAGAAGGAAGTCACACCCACATATCATCACATGAAATAACTTCGTAACGGTCTATCATTTTTCTGATCAGTTATTGATTGAAGATTCTTTCAGAAAAATTCAAAACCTTTATTACCGGTGGATATCGACTCAATTTTAGAAGGATCTTTCTTCAAATCCATTCAAATCTCATTCGAATTATAGAGCAAGATCCTTATACACTAATGTAACTACTTACACCGTTTACACAATTTAATAATTTCATGTAGAATCAAAATTATAATAAACCAACTGGTGGATTAAAAATGTTATTCATCTAGATTATACTTAGTTTTTCAGATCAAGTCAAAACTTCTAACGTCTTTTTAATAAAGGCGTTTTAATTGATAAAATTTTAAAGTTCAAAGTTTACGGGATAAATTAGTAAAAACTTACAAACTGGATTAAGTTAAAAATTTTTGCTCATGAAACAGTTAGATTGGTTATCTAAACACAATAAAGACATAAGTGCTTACAGCGATGTAAATAGATACTTCATCAAAATTATAAGTATTCCCTTCAATCCAGGCTCTTCTGCGGTTTGGTTTTCAGAGTTGTATTAACAGAAAAGAACACTGGTATGAATAATCTGTGTTCTATCAAAATCAATACTTTCATTTATGCCTCAATTTTGTCTTTGTTCTCCTCTGCGCAATGAACAAAACCTTGACACTTCCAAGAGGATAATCTATGTGTTCAACAAAACCTTAATCAACGAATACGATACATTTGACAGACTAAAAGGGTAAGTCGAGCTCTGAAAATCACCATTCGTCAACAAACTGCGGTGTGTTAGTGCGTGCTATACCCTCGCGGCCATAACTAGGAAGCATGAAATAGAACTGGTTGGATCGCTGCTTTGAAATCAGCATAGAATCTTTGCTCCGAGAATCTGCCAGCTCTTTTCCTTGCGGCTGCAGCCATCTTGAGCCTCTCCGGTTCGGGCATTCTCACCACTTTCAGGATTGCGTCAGCATATTCATCCACTGTCTGAGCAAGAAATCCAGTTTGTTCTCCATCTTCTTCCAAAACAATATCCATTTTTGGACCAGCTGAGTTATGAGCTGAAAAGTAAGGAGACCAGCCAGAGAGTCAGCATCACCAACTATAATACAAATAACACTAACAAAAAAAAAACTAAATCTCAGGTGAAAGAGCACGAAATGCCCACCAATAGGGATGGCTCCAGCAGCCATATATTCTACCACACTAATACCAAAGTGCTCATCTATCATTGCATGCATGCCAGCAGCAGCACCTCCCAACAGTCTAACCAAGTCCCTGTACAGCACAGGAATTTAAAATGTCAGTTGAAATCCCAGGATCATTAAAAAGTGGGGAATCAGTTCCTTATAACAAATTTACGCAAAATGAGTTCCTTTAAGCAAAATAATTACTTGCCTAGATATGTTGTGATTAAGTATGCTAGTTTCATGCATTTTCCTCCAAGTCTCACCCAAAAAGATATGAAAATCATGTAGTGATTACAGAAGAATTAACCTGTACATCACATTTTTATGGAATTCCACATCCCCTTCCACCCTCAGCTGTACTGCTCTCTCTTTCAGATTTAGCAGCCTCTTTTCATCTGATGCATTTCGACAACTACCCACAAACTGAAGCTTTGGCCTTGGCAAGTCTTTTTCTAGTCTGCCGAGAGCAGCTGAAAAGGCCTCAAGCTGAAGAGTATGTGCCTGGATTAAAGAATGACAAAATCGTAAAGGTCCTTATAACGGATTAATCCCCCAAATTGAAGGCACAATAACTATGTACCTTGAGCTGAAAGATTTAAGTATGCCCACCTTCTCTGGACGAAATTGAGCAACAGAAATAATTATGGGAGTTCCAACTGGTCTTTCCAAAGGAAGCACCTGCCAAGAAATAAGCAGATGACTAAAATGAGAAAAACACATAGATAACAAAATCCATGCTGTAGGAGAATACATATATCATATTAATGGATATGGATAAAATTAAACATGAGCGCAAGTTGCTGAATTTTGGAAAAAGGGTAGGTTAGTATGCAATAGAACATTCCTATCAAACACCTTTCACACTTCTCAAATCACTGTTTGTTTTACAATATTTATCATCATCATCATCATACTGCACGTTAATCCCAACTAAGTTGGGGTCAGTGGCCTGAAGATCTATTGTCGATTATCTGTTTAAAGTTAACTTAACACTATATGTTCATGCAAAAACAAAGTGGCAAAGTTTTATGCCGCATGGTCTCCCTGAAGCAACCCTCTTAAGAGGGAATAATGAGATGAAATTTCAAAACCATCATCATCATCATCATCAGGTTTCCTCACTTGCATGAACAAAATAACCATGAGAAGGCAATGAGTTGAGACAGTTGCTATAGTCAATGTCCATCACAAGATTGATATAGTGTAATAATTGAGATCTAAACAATTGGTACTATATAAACATTTGAAATCACATGGTACAGAAACAAGCAACATTCCGCTCACTGTGATTAAGAATAAAGCATCTCCAAAAAGGGATAAAGGAATATGAACCTGAAGTCCAGAAGTATCACCAGGAGGATAGACTCTCTTAATTCGGTTTGTAATTTTCCAAAGCTTTTCAATGTGAGATCGAGTCCAGGAAGAGTTCACCATCGCAAGATGTGCACAAGATCCTACTATCCCATACATCCAGCTGAAAATGTTGTAATATATGATTTTGCACCGGGACAGCCAGTTGCTTCAAGATGGAAAATCATCATGAGATTCTTGTCAAGAAGATAAGCATACAACATAAAAGAAAGACTGCTAGATTTCTAGACCTTCAACCATATCAACATCACATGCGTGAATTTTCCGCAAATACAGAAGAGTTTCAGATTTTGCTTAATGGTTGTTTCTTAAATGAAAGCATCATCTAAAGCCTCTAGAAACCAGAAGATTTCGCCAAAAAAAGAAAAACAAACTGGTCGGAGCCTGGGTCCGAATGCACCAAAACAGTCACCTGCTGTCGGGTTGCTTCAGAGAACTAAAAACCATGATTTGAAAATGCAAAATATACTATATAAGGAAAGGAGAGAGAACATATTTAGCAAGTGCAAGCAAACCTCCTAGCAATTGAGGCCTCATTGTTATACATCGAGCTGCGATCACAAACACGAGAAATCATATCGAGGCTGATTGTAGGATAATGTGTATAGCAAATAACTTTGCAGCCAAACAACCGGGAAAGTGGATATGTGAAAGCATATCCACTGGTGTCAAAATAATACAAAGGTGTAAACTTGCATAGAGCTTCCCATGAAAGATACACAGAACCCAGGCTTTGCCCAAGCATGGTGAAGCGAGGATATGTAGTTTCTTCTATCCATTTCCGTTTATACAGATGCACAACCTGATCAGTCACATAATCAAATAAGCGGACTCATCTGTAGAAGAACAATCACGAACAACAAAAAACCCAAAAGAACTAAACTAACACAGAGAAACTAGCATAGCTCACCCAATAAATAATTGGGTAGATCCGAAAAAATAATCAGCAAAACCCACAAAACTCAACATATAATTCCAGTTCAGTTCCAAATCAAAAAGGAAAATACAATTGGACCCATATTCTTCGGTATGTACCTTCGGTGGGTGAAGAAGGTGGACCCCGAAACGATCGGTGGCGCGAGCCATCAGGGAGTGAGAGGAAGCATCGTGATCGCCGGTGAAGACGACACAATCGAGGTCAGGACTCAATTCTTGGATGGCTCTGACGGCGCACCAGAGAACTCTTTCGCCGCCGCCGCCATCATTGGTGTACGGATGGAAGAATCCGACAGCCCTCTGTCTGTTCCTTCTGCCGCGGATTATCGGTGAAACGATTCCGAGGATTGTCGCTGATAGAAGAGCAATTGCAGAATACGTAAGAATCCAAGTCGACATTTTCGGGAATTTCGCTCCTTTTTTATCTCTCTCTCTCTCTCTCTCTCTCTCTCTTGGTTGACGCAGAAGAAGGGTAGAAATGGATGCAACTAGGCAAAGAACTTGAGAATTCGAATCGTGGACTCGTCGTTCGGCTGTGCGGCTGCTGCTTCAGGCTTCAGCTGAGCTCTGCTTGTTCGTTGTATTTCTCGAGCAGTCCTTGGGGTTCTCGTTTTTTGACATAAGGTCCCCCTTTTCATTCTTTTCTCTGTTATGGTGCCTTACCTTCATAACTACAAATTCACTGCTCTTCTCCTGATTTCGTTGAGATACATTGTATACACACAAAATATTCAAAAATATTGCAACGAGGGAAGAAAATGATAGCAAAGGCCCTGATTCCTGAATTTGAGGGGTCCATTCCCCAACAGATGCTAATCATTTGTTTGTCACTCCCTTCAAGAAGTAACAGATCATTATACTACCATCAGCATTTCGGTGTACCGGAAAGCATAATAAATCTATTTTGTAGATCAAGCCAAAAAACCAGAAGTGTATTTTACTTCCATAGTCAATGTCAGGGATAAAATGCACCATTTCAATTTCTTTCAGGTCAATATTGTTCCAAGTTTTTCAATATCTGCAAGTTCACAATTACTTTATTTTGGGTACTATAAGGCATTCCAACTTTAAATAAAATGAAGTTAAATTAAAAAAAAAGGCTAACTTTAAGCTCAAAATGGGCACCTTAATTTTTTTTTCATTCTCTTATAAGATTTTATATCAGCTAAATCACAAACTTATGTTGTGTTATAAATTCAGGTATAGAGTTCTCATATCTCATATGAAAAGAGGAAAAACTTCATGTGTGTGTATATAGAATAAAGCTCCAAAACATAAGCACCTGACACTATTCTTTTTTATAAATGATAACTCATGTGATGCAAGTAAGTATTTGACTTAGGTTGTGACAAATGGTATCACAGCTAACCCCTTATATGTATATATAGACCCAAGTTTCAAAGTATAAACACTTAGTACTTATCTTTTCACTTATGATGTGGACAAATGTTTTATTGACCTGTTCTGGGCTTGGATCATAACACAGACAAATTATTGTCATTGGTTGAATACCGGGGTCCTCATTTTGTTGGAAGATTAGGATATTGCAAGTTATTATAAGCGGAACGACTACATAATTATATTGCATTTACCCCATCAAAGATTCAGTTTGTTTATGCTTAAGTTAGACTAATCTAAAATAATCATTTTTTTATGATTTTTTCATCTAAAACCACAATCATTTAACAGAAGATAATACATAAGTTTAATAATACATTGAATAACATTTTTTTATAAATGAAAATTTTTTAATAATTTTTTTATGTTGAGTAAGTAAAAACATTCATAAAAATTTCACTAGATTGTAAAAAACATTATCCAATGAATTAGTGCATGTATATAGTATTAACTTCCAAATGACATTGCACCTTAATTTGTAGTTACTATAGTATAGACATATGTCTTATACTAATCTACCCTAATTTCATAAATATAACCCACAACCCAATTCAAAATTTGACCATATTACATCCAGACTAAAAGTTTCTTAATCTCTGTGTCATACATAAATGGTGCAAACGATATGAGATGGAAGGAGTATTATTTTGATAAAACAAAAGTTTCTAAAGCAATAAGTAAAATGTCTGAATGAATATAAAAAATTATCTAAAGAAATGTGCAAAAGTGTTTGAACTAATATGCAAACAATTTGTTCTCTTCAAAAATAAAAGTGTCTGAAATAATAATTAAAAACACCTAAATGGATATATAAAAATGTCTACACAAATACGTGTAGTTGTCTAAATAAATATATAAACGTATTTGAAGCAACATACAAATAATTTATTTTTCCTTAGAAATAAAAGTGAGTCAATTAATAAGTAACAATATTTAAATAAGTATAATGATTGTACCATGAGCAAAACAAGCGATGGTGGCCGCCAACTATAGCTCACTCGTATACCGCCATTGATTAAGCTTCTCTTGTTAAGTTTCCTTTATCTCACTTTCAATTTTTCTTATTTTTCCTTTTCTAAATCCCAAGCCTATTTTGAATCCTAATTTCTAGGGTTTTCCCAATTTTCCTACTGTCTATCATTTCCATTTTTGTGTTCTATTTCCTATTTTTTTCTCCGTTCTATTAGTTCTGTTCTTAATCGTTCTCGTTTGTTGGTTGATCCGAAATGATAATCTCTTGTCTAATTCTAGTTTGTGGCTTTGGGCTATGAGGTATTACTTCTTTAGCTTCTTTTATCTGTTAGGATTCCTGTTTCTCATTCTTGTTTACCCTTTTCAGTATTCTAAAATTTGCTGATTGTTGTTGATTTTTCTTTCTCTTCTATTACCACCTTACAAAAATAGGAGAATTACAAAATGTGACATAATGGTCAAAAACCATTATATTGTGTAATTTCCATCATAGTGATTGAAGTATGGGGGTTAAAGGACATGATCAACACCTCCTTAGAAGTGTTCTAAGTTGGTAACTTGGCTCTCAAGAAAAGCATTAAGGATTACTTATTTGTCAAGTAACCTATGGACTTTTTTGTAAGATTTTGGAAATTCAGGTACTCAATTGTAAAACTTTCATAAAAGAGATTTGGAGAGTTATGAGAAGGATATGAATGGTATGAAAGTGCTATTGGAGGACAAAATTGCTTATGAAAGACAACTAAGGACAAAGAAAACACAAAAAGGCATAAAGGACCTAAGTGTTCCAATATAGGCCTTAAAATGTGTTTGTCTTTGACTTAAGTCAAATGGTGAAATTGTGGGGTTATCCCACCTAATGAGGGGCTACTAAAGCAAGATAAGGATGGTCAAATATGAGCTAAGAGATTAAGACTAAGAAACCATAGTCTTACAGCAAGAAAAATGACATAAGACAAGGTTAAGATTACTTAAGTGTGTTTAGTGTACTTTTGACTATTTAAGTAGTTAAGACCACCTTTTCTTCTCTCATATTCGGTCATACCAGCCAAGGGACACAGCCCACCCTCCTCTACACTTCCTCTATAGCCACCATACCTTCAAACTCAAAACTACTTGCAATTGAACTCAATGAAGCACAATTGGAAGCTATTTGGTGCTATTGCTTGGGTACTTTAAGGATCAAGCTTAAAATTCGGCCTACCCATCTTGGTAAGGGTTCCCTTGCTCTCATGGATTGTTTATTATATTTTCAAACATCCATGGAGCTAGGGCTAAGCTTGGAAGAGAACCATGAGCTTGATGAACAAAGCTTAATGAGGGGAGTACATTTATTGAAGGTTTTGTGACCTAGTGTGAAGTGCACAGTGATGGCAATGAATTGAAGGGTTTCTAAAGCCCAAAGTTAGTACTAACTAGTGTTAAAATCCTTCTAAGACCAAGCATTAGCTTGAAAAGGGCTGTCATAGTGATTTACTTAAGTTTATTATATGTTTTATGGACTAACCTATGGTTTATGTTGCTGCTGTATTTCATGTATTTGTTGGTTGTAAATGGCTGCTGCATTTTGTTGCTATATCTTGTATATATGCATTGTAGTTTTGTGTTTTAGTGTTTTTGGATGCGGGTTTTAATGAGGGTCACATTTCTTTAAGAAACTAAGCGTTACCCTTACTAAGTTTTACAATGAAACTTACTCCCCTCAAATTTGCCCATTTTGGGTCCAGCAGAAAGATTACATTCAAATTGACCTTAGTGGTTTAAGTTTTGATCTGAAGTTTCAGGTACTTAAACTTTCATATGTCTAGTTATGATTTGGAAAGTTTGGTGATTTAAGGAGCATATTTGGTATTTTTAGTAATGGTGCTTATTATGTTATGTAGCAGCTGTCTAGCATCCTGTTTCTGAAGTCTATTGTGTCTCAAACACTCCTATAACTTAAGGTGCATATTTAGCTGAGTTAAGACCATTATTTAGTGCATGTATGCATGTACATGTAGTGTATGTAAAATGAGACAAGTATGTGAATATTTAAGTAATGTTTTAGCTATGTATGTGAAGTGGTGCAAAGCTACCTAAATGTAAATGATAGGCTGCTTACTTGTAAATTCTGTTTTAGCCACATATTATTGTTAAATGCAAGATCATATATTTTCTACGTGTATTGGATATATATGGGATAGCCTTGGAGGGCTTACCCTTTGTGAATAAAGTATTTGCACACTTATAAACTTTTGTATGGGCAAAATGGTCATAAAGTGACCAAAATTTTAACTTTGTACTCAAAGTTCTATATCTCTTGTGTAGAATGAATCTTGGTATGAAAATTTGATCACATATAAAGAACATCTAACGGTTGAACTGGAAGCTAGAATTTTTTAATTTATAGCCCTGTAGTCAAAGATATGACATTGCAAAGTTGGCTAAGTTACTGTTCATTTGGTCAGAATTTTGTAACCAACTTCAAAAATCCATAACTTGATCCATAAGTGGGCTATTGATGTAAAACCAAATTCGTTGGTTTTCTTAAAGACTCTACTTGATAATGAAGCAAAGAAAACTAAGGGTTACATGGCTAGATTAATACAGTTTTTTGCAAGGATTTTCAGGTACAGTGACCGGTCACTTACACTTAATAAGATTGCCTAATGTGTGGTGGCCAATATCAAAACTTGTGTTTTTTTTCCTCACTACCATGGTGTACATAAAATGTGAATATATATGTAATGATTGGACCAATATGCATACATTTATATAGTGCCCAATAGGGCCACTATATGCATACTAAAGGTATTATTTTGATGGCCTACAGAACATACCAATACTGGGAGTTTTAAATGCACAATTTTGGCACCATAACTGGACTACCCTAGAGTGTGTAACATATTTTCCTTTTACTTCTTCATTTTTCAAACCCTTGGTGTTGTTGTGTGTTACCTCCCTTGGGTTTATGTTATGTTTGGTCAATATTGTCTTCATTGTTGGTTTGCTTTCCTTCTCTTTGAATCTTATTGTTTCTGCAGTTCCTTTTGCTATATTAATTCCCTTTGGCTTAGCAACTTTGATTCTGGTCAGTTTGTTCTTAATTATCAAAATGTTTCAGTCCTTTACTTTTTAGTTTTGGGGTCTGCTGTTAGGACCATCTCTTAGATACTTGGCTTAGGCCAAGAATAAAAAGAAACACCAATTTAAAACATGAGGGACTTGATTGAAAGTAAGGATGAGGATGTAAATGAAACTATGGGAACTTGAAGGGTGAAATGCATCATACAATTAGGTGCATGGACAAAGGTGGAATTAGACCAATTTTGGTTGACAAACAAAATGGCCGGTCAACGATTTCGGTTCTTCCAAATTAATATTATAAGATTAGCTAAAATGGTAAAATGATGAAATTGGTCATGGGTTAATTACCATTTTGGGCTATATTAATGAAAGCTTGGCAATTTGATCCATGAGTTAAGAATAGAGCCGAAATGATCCTACATTTTTGTGATTAAAGTGTGCACATGGAAACTTAAGGGAGGAAAGTGTCACATGCAAAGTACTTGGGGACCAATGTTGGCATTGAACCAATTTGTAGGAAAGGTATAATCGGCTGCCAAATGCTAATTAATGCGTCCAGAAATTCATTTCTCTCATGGCTGTGCGTTGAACGTGTGGACTCGTCTGCCATATGCTTATTAATGCGGCTTGCCTTCGTTTTACATATATTCATTCATAGTTGGCCGAGAAAGAAGAGAAACAAAAAAAAAAAAAAAAAAAAAAGAGTTTCAGTTTGTACGTATTTAGGCTAGTTGGCCGAGAAAACGAAAAGGCTTCAAAGCGTGATGGAGCGAAGCTTAGAGCTTTTGCCGTGCTATTGTTGAAGTTGAAGCTTGGAAGAGAAATCAAGCTTGGATTAAGGAGGCAAGATAGTTGCGTTTCGGCCTTAGTTACTCGAGCAACCGAAAGCTCAAGCTTTGATTGTGAGGTAGGGTTCTCACTTTTACTTGTTTTCTTGGTATTTTTTCATGAACAAGTAATTATGGCAGCTAAGTGATGGTTATATAATGCTATATGATCTTAGCTTGCTAGATGGGCATATTGAGGAGATACAGTTGTGTGTAAATTGGCTAGCTAGTCAAGGTAATGGCATGTGTTAAAATTCCTAGTGAGGGAGACCAACTCGCTAGTGAATTTAGAGCTCTAGTGGAATGGGAGTGAAATTGTGAATGTGGAAGTGCCAAAGTGCACATGGACACATACTAGTGGATATGGCCAAATATACCTTGTGGTGTGTGTGTGAGTTCTGTGTGCTTGGTTGTTTGTTTGTGCATGCTAATTCGTATAATGATGGTTTATGATAATTATATGTATTGGTATTTTTTTTTTTTTTGTGTTTTCCATGTTTTCATGTCTTTCTTGCAGGATAAGTAAGCTTGTGGAGGTTAAGTCATTGGACTTAACTAAATAGACCTTATATGGTCGTTTGTGAAACCCTACTGAGTAATTGTTACTCACTGCCCATCCATTTTTGTTTCAGGAAAGGATATACAGCTTGAGTAGTTTGCTTGAGTTGCTAGTTTGTGTGCTAGTTAGTACACTATTTGCTCGAGGTATGTGCCAACTGAATCTTGGCTTGAATACTTACATTACAAGTCTTATGGCTTAAGGCTGAAACTTATGTTCTAGGTTTGCAGGCTTTTGTAGTTGTGGGATCAGTCTAGGTACAGGAAGGATGTGTGGACTTGGACCCTGGTTATAGTTTGTATGTTTGGGTTGGTTTTGTGGAGTGTGCTGCTGGTTTGCACACTTAGGTACCTTCTGGGAAAGTAAGGTACTTGGCTTGTAAAACTTAACCTTGGCTATTTTGGACATGTAGCATCCTTGGTATATTTCCAAGCTAGTGATGCTTGTACTTAGGCTATTTTGTGTGTATATGTAGCCTTGCTTGTACATGGTTTTGTATGTACATATGATGGATGCTTATGTGCCAAGTTATGTTAAGTTATGAGTATGTGGGTATGTTTCATGGAGATGCCTTTTGAGATATTGTGTTTAGCTGAATATACATGTGCATGGAAATTTTGATTTTCAAAACTATAAAGATGTGGGCTTCTTGGTTGTCATACATGTAAGTAGCACACTTGATGAGCACATACCCTAGACACTTACAGATTAAGTGTATGCCTTGCTTGTATTGCAAGTTATCGATTTACAGCCTTCCATTGTGTTGCAAGCTAGTGATTGGGGCCCCACTTGAGCTATAGGTTAATGTTATAAACAACTCATAAGCCTCCTGGGACACCTCCCAGCTCTCAGCTTAAGAAAATAAGATTTACAACAAAAGGGAGTTATTAACACCTGATTTTAGGTGAAATCAATTGAATCTTGGGTAAACGGGTGAGTGGTACTGAGAGTGCACAGGCTGGGGCCTGTGTGGGATGTGACATCTACCCTTCAAATTATTTTTCATTGAATTTGTTTTGACACTTGCAGTAGTGTCTTGCTCTATTGCTTAAACCGTTTAGTGTTTGTCCATCATTTCGTCTATTTTCTTTATGTTCCTTGTATATTTTCCCTATTTCTACAGTGTTAAAAATGTTTGGGATCAAGAAAAGGTTCTTATCAAACAAAAGTGGTTGGGGTTTTCCTCAGTCAACTGATCCCAATCAAAAACAACAAAAGCCTTTTAATTATCAATTTGCTCAACAAGGTGTAGATGAGAGTTTATGTCATCTTTCCAAGATTTTGCCGGTTGTGAAAGGCTCTTGGCTTTTTTGTCTTCTTTGTCATTGAAGATAAGGTTAAGGGAGCCCCTTGATGTCAGTTCTTGGTTGAACTAAATTTTTTTCAAGAGTGGTGTCTCAATGAGTTGGCGCATCACCACCAAAAATTTGTCAACAATCCTAGTTTTGTCAATGTTTTTCCATCCTTTTGAATCATTCTCCTAAAAATTGTGGAGGAATATTTCCCTCAAGCTCTGAAATCTCTTGCCAATCAAGTTGATAAATGAACAATCTCATTGGTTGAAGACAATATTAAAAACCTTACAGCTTGGTTGTAGTATAGTGGTGAGTATTCCCGCCTGTCATTTGGGCGACCCGAGTTCGATCCCCGGCAATGGCGCCAAAAACTTGTTGTGAGTTTTACAACCCTAATTCGTAAGCGCACGGGACGTGTGTAGATAGGGTGAATAAGATATCGTTCCCACGAGGATTGATTTGCATTGTTTGCTAATTATCACTACTTTGAGACTCACTTTAGCTAAACAAGCAAAAATTGACGATTTACTCACTATGAAAATAACTAAGTTTGCAACTCCACTTAAATTACTACTAAACAAGAACAACAAACACAATGCAAATTAAGGGTTTTCTAATGAATTAACAAAACACACTTCCTATGGTTTTCACTATTTGACTTGGTTAGCTAGTGAATTAAGGCTAATAGTTTGGTTTTTCTACTTGTTGGTGAAGTTAACTAATTAGGCTCTTACTCTCCCAAGTGAAAGGGTCACTCTCCCAAGCTTACACTAGAATGGACTCCCATCCAAATTGCTAGTTCAATATGGGCATTACAAGTGCAATTTACCTTCACCTAGTGTCCTAAACTAGTCTCCCAACAAGCCCATGGCCACTACACTCTTCTCCTAATTTCAATTCCTTTTAATCTTTTCCAAGAGTTTAAAAGAAATCTAAAGTGCAATTGACTAAGGCTCTTGATCAATCAACACAACAATAAACTTAAGGAGAAGAGTAAACAAGCAATGAAGGAAAACCAAAGTCAAATAGCCATTAATCCAACCAACATAACCAATTCAAGTAGCTACAACCATAGAAAGTGTAGAGAAAACTACTCTATAATCAAACTAAACATAAACATGAAAATACATAAAAGAGCATCCATGTTTAAATACAAGATAAAATAAGGAAAGAAGGAACCCAATAGACTCTAGATGTTTGATTCCTCAAAGCTTCTACAAGTCTTCAAGTCCTCCAAGCCTTCTCCAAGCAAGAATCCATAAATGCTCCCAAGCAAGATGAAGAAATGCAAGAAATGGTGATAAAAACCCTAAGTCTAAGATGAGAAGATGAAGATTATGCTTCTTTCTTTTGCTAGGTTCCAGGTTTTTCTACCCCTTGGAGGTGTCCCCTTCACTCACCAAACCAATTGGATAGAAATCCTTGGCCAATAGCAAGCTTGAGTTCAAATTTGAGGTAGGGGACACTTTCCCGGGTGACTGGCGCCTAGGCCTCAGGAGGGGGTACCTGGGCACCTAGGTTTCCAGGCTCGAGGGTGCTCTGGCGCCTAGGCCCCCAAGCTCGCAGGTGCCTGGGGCCTAGGCCTCTAAGGTGCGTTTTTTAGGCAGAGAACTTTTGTACTGTGGCGCCTAGGCCTCGCTCCTGGGGCCTAGGCCTCACAGTTATAATTTCTGTTGACTTTTGCGTTCCCGTTTTTTGTTTCGCTAATCTCGGTGTCATTCCAATGCTATGGTCCGCTTCTCCAACCTACAAAATAAATGATCAAAGCAAGAATCGGCCAAAAATATTGAGTGGTAAAGTAGAAAATTGTGGTCAAAGTTGACAAAAAGTCAACACGTTTGACCATAAAATTAACATTTATCAAGCAGCTACAAGAAAAGCAAGAGCTTAAAGCACAAGAAGCTGAGAACCTCATTAAGGAGTTGGAGAACCAAAAGCTAAGTATCTTGCTTGAATTAGCCAAAACCAAAGAAAGAGCATTTACTTCAAGTTTGCAACCTAGAGCAAAAATTGGCAAATTTGGAATGCAAAAATCAATGCCTCCAACAAGAACTAAATATGTCTAAATTGAAATCTTCTCAAATTGCAGACTCACTTTATCAAAACTCATTAGTCTCTATTGATATTTCCAAGCATTTACAAGCCCATAAGTTAAGAGTGATGGGGTACTCCTCCCCTAGTCTTGGACAGCGGTTGTCTTTTAGACTAAAGAAAAAGTGAGCCATTTGCCTCAAAGTGTAAAAAGCCTTTATATAAGAGATCAAATTGTTTGAATCAGAGAACCTTTTTCCCTAATGAATCCCAAAAAGTGTCTTGGTATGTACAAGGGCCAATTGTGCACCACCATTGGAAGCAAGCAAGCTTATTGTGAAGACAATTGGCTGTTTGCAAAAGGGCACCGAGGGTTTTTAATCGATGTCTCTCTTAATATTTGGAATTTGATGGAAAGCAAAAGTCAAACATGGTTCGTACTAGTCAAACAAGTTGTTGGCATAAGCAGATTCTTTCAAACTTCGAAGTTTGTTGGTTTAACTTTCTCCATTGTCGAAGATTCTGTCTCTTAGTTTACTGAATTACCTCTCTCTTTGCTTGTTCTCTCTCCTTATTCGAATTACCCAAAAAAACATGTCTTAAGCAACATATTTAAGTGTATAAAACAATATATAAAGCTCATTTTTAGGGTAAAATAGATCATCATTGTCAAATCTAGCCTCCACCACTTGCATACGTGTTGCATCTTCATGACTAGCCTTCAAATCTTGCCATCGCCACTGCTTCCCTTCACATCCCGTTGCTTGCCCCCAAATTGCATCAATCATTACTAGCTTCCGGGATCTCATCATCGCGACTCTCCTCTAGTCACCATCATGACTTAATCTAACATCTTATCTTCTCTGACTTTAATTTGTTATCGACATCATCTTCTCATCTCATCATCTTTTCTCGTCTCATATTCTCTGGTTGTCATGAGGCAGATCATGGGAGGGAGACAAAAAGAGATACAATTGAAGCACGTGAAAGATCGCAACGTCACTAAGAACCAAACTCAACAACAACAGTTTGAGTAGACGAAACATGATCTAGGATAGAGGATGCAATAAATATTACCTAAGATAGTGAGTGGTAAATTTAAAAAATTATTCACTACGTCCAATTACACATATTCACAACCGTTACCTGCATATTTTATATAAGCATGTAACACCTACCGAGGAGAGTTGAGCAGTACGAGTCCTTCAAACGAGAGTTGAAAGTTCAAACGAGCACTACTAATTTCCCTCAAGATGTCAATCATTTTTTTTATATTCAGAAACATTACATGTACATAAGAGTTAAATAGTACATTGAGAAAACTAGGGGAAAAATGGTTTTCTGTCTTAAAAATGTCTGTCCTTTTAGTACAAAATAAAAAAAAGTACATATCCACCAGTACACAGAATTTCCGCCTCTATTCATTGTCAAAAAAATAACCGTTCACACTTCCTCAACCTCTACTGTCAAAAACATTAGAATACAATGATCAAGACGTGAAACAACCTTAATATACCGAATACAGGACCCTGTACGCGAATCGACCCAGAAGACAAAATCTCCACCAAGACCCAAAACTACTAAAATACTACGAGGCACAAAATCCTCACGGCTGCTTCACTATAAGCAGCCAAAAAATGCCTCGACTAAGAGAGAAGAATATTACAGGACATATCACACATTCTAAAGAGACGTTTATTCTATTTCCTATCTGCACCTCATCAAATCACACCAAAAAGACAAAAGGCAGCAGCAATTGTACCGATCAAGTCGATTGTTTTGAAACTATTCGACATTTCTTGCACCATACCTTTGGATAATCCGCACATCTCAAATCACGAAAACCACTTGCCAACTAATAGCTGCCCATTGGTGGCATCCCGAAAGGAGGCATTGGAGGCATACCCATTCCACCCATGGGTGGTGGAGCAAAACTACCTCCCATTCCAGGCATAGGCGGAGCAGGCAAAGCAAGAGGTAGCAACTGGGCATACATGTTCTGCAACAGAAATCAAAAGAATTTAGCAGGTGACCTTTCCCCTCTCCACACATTAATTTTTAGCTACAAGTTCTCACACAGAGCAACCACTTAGGTTATTAGAAGAATAATCTTAACCAGAACTCTGTGGTTAAGAAAGACAATACCACAGTAGAGCTGTTACCTGTTGTGCAATTACGTCTTTCTCCTCCTGCTGTTTAGCCTTGATCTCATTCTGAGCCTCAATCTTATCCTTAATTAATTCATCAACTTTGCTAGTGTATTCACGGACAAACTGTCAGGGAGGAGGAAAAGAAAAAGAAAAGACAAGAAAGGAGATGATTAAGAAAGATGCATAAAGACATTTAGGTATTCACTCACTATTTTGCAAAAAACTAAGTTTCCCTTCACATAAGAAACTCATCTGACAGGCAGACATGGTATCAAGTTGGTACAATTTATATAAAAAATAATAAATAAATTCATTTTATTCAAATTCAAGAAATTTAGAATTTTTTGAATCAAATGTTCTAGTCAAAGATGCCATGTTTACAAGCAGAAGCAGCTTCCTCCCCGGTGTGGATGAAAATACTTCACTTTCAGGAAGGAGTAATGTTTTCTTCCACACCAGGTTAGAGGAAACACCTCTGACCTGCATATGTGGGCTTTAGGTTTAAAGAATGATTGAAAAAATTAAAAATCTTTGTATTAGAATTCAAGAAAAAAAAATCATTTCTTGCTCAACTGCTTATATAGCCACCACGTGGGCAAGTTTCTTCCTAACCAGCATGGGAGGAAAATAGTTCCTTTTGAAGAACAGAAATAACACTCTACATATCAACTTGAGGGCGATTAGATTTACCACCTTTTGCAGCATTAGAAAAATTTTATCATGACCAACATATCTGGTGTTGAAGTCGCACAAAGGAACAAAAAATATTGAAAGGACAAAGCCAGAAAAGTAACCTGCAACATGTAAGGGAAAGCAAAATCAAGCATCTTGTTGAACCAGGCAAGCTCAAGGGCAACATCTGCACGAATCAAATCATAACAAACAAACAGACATGCTGCAAAGCATTCCTTCTTGCCCTGACAAAGACATACAGAACAGATGTTAAATAGCTATAAATGACAAGGCAGCAAAACTAGCAATGACACAAGGTGACCACACCACTGCGTGTTGGCTGAAGGAGAAAAATATGCGTTTTGATTTACAAGCCAGAAAAAGAAGCTCCCTAAGAATGATAAATGGCATATTGAACAAGAAGATGGTGGTACCTGTTCAATGAAATAAACAAGCAACTCCTCTGCAAGTTCACGGTCACCAGATTGTGAGGCTGTCTCCATTGCATCTTTGTAAAGGTTGTCCTTCTTCGACAGAGAAATAGATTGCTTCCATCTACCAGCCTTCTTGTAAATATATGCTGCAACACGTCTCATCTCAAGAAGCTCATGTTTCTCAATCTACAGAAAGAAGACATTTTGCAAGCATGATCAGGATCCAAAAGATCGGTCTTGAATTGAAATAAAAATAGAAGTAGCTCACCTTCTGTGCAAGGCCAATTTGGTCAAAGTTATCGTGCATATCAATTGACTCCCTCAATCTCTCATAATCTTCTTCCTCAACATAAATTTCATTCAAAGCCTCATTCACCGCTGATACATTGTTGCTCTGGACAGCAACCATATATGGCTTCACTAGACGCAAGTGACCAGCCTAAATTACAAACAATAGAAAAAAAAACTAGTTAGGAAGATGATGTCAGAATAATAGACATTTAAACATTCCCATCTAATATGTTGTAGGTAAAATTATGAGTGAAAACCTTTCTCATGATGTCAACTACTCGTGTGTGGTCCAGACGGAGAGCAAGCACATTGAGAAGATCATTTATAAGATCTGGATGCTCTTGTAAGTAGAAGTGAACAGCCTTGTAGTAAAGCTCCACATTTGCAACTTTGACAGCAATGTCCTTGAATTGCATGTGATCCCATGCTTCTGGAGAGTGGTTCATGACAGTTGCTGCTGCATTATCAAACTCATCATACAGGATATACAGGAGTGTAAGCTCCTTCCAATGCTGCTGCTCATCACAAGCTCGAATAAGTTTGGGAATATTGAGACGAGTCGAGAACAGCTTGATATGCTCCATCAGCTTCTCTGGACGGTATCTAGCATAGAGAACACCCAACTCAGTAAAGATGCCCATATGTGCACGTTCCAATCCCAAACCACTCTCCATGAGAGAGATCAACTCATTAAAGCATCCTCTGTTCTGGTAATATTCACTGACCTCTTCCAAATCATCCACCTGCAGATTGATCAATAAAAAAATTCAGAATCAGGAACGTGAAACAATTAGAAATTCATGTATTATCCTAATCCCAAACTTGCCATCCATTTAAGGAAGAATATCAATCAACCAAACAACAATGACAAACCAAAGAGCAAACATATAAATACATCCCATCCCGCCTTTTCTTTCAATAACTGATTCAATCACTTTCATGGTGCCAAAGATGTTATGAAAAATAAGGCCAGTTGAGAATCCTTAAGCTTAAAAACTCAAATGCACTTAATTTCAAGACCATTGACAAGCATAGATGAACTCTACACTCCTGTCTGATACTTTTTGGCAAACTTACCTGCACAATAACGTTAAGCCCACAAATCTGTGCCAAACGGAATTCCTCTGCATCAACACAGGCAAAGCAAACTTCCTTCCACGTCTTTGCGCTGTTTGCTTTACGAGCTGCATCAACAGCACCTTGGAATTGTTTAAGCCTCACTAGTGTTACAGCCAGTTTTGCCCAGTTAGATATGAACGCAAAAATTATCTTTGCAGCTTCATAGAGTTCCTCATCAAACAAACGGTCCCCAACAGTTTGAAGATTAGCCACATTGGGCATTAGAATGAATTCCTCTATTTCTCCAAGCCGATCAATCTTTGCATATGCATAAATAAGCTCACTGTCCACCTTGGGCTCTTTAACCTTCTGCCTAACCATTAGAAGATACCTGACCAAATCCTGGAAAACATTTGCATCCTCGGCAGCACGAATAACAGCGAGGAATTCAGTAGCATCGTCAGCACGAATAAATGATTCAATTGCATCACTGACTAGCCCCTCCCTTAGCTGCGCCTTTGCTACTTGGCTCCAGACAGCATCTTCTTCAACACGGAATGCAAACTCTACAGCACGATCAATGCTTCTGATGTTATCCAATAAAACATTAACAGCCTGAACATTCAAGTTGAACTTCTTGAATATAGCAAAAGCTTCTTCATACAGTTGTGCTTCTACAGCAACTTCTCCAACTGCTGGTCCATCAAAATTATCGAGTCTGTTAATATAATCCATAACTCTAGAAGGATCTGCCTTAATTGCAGTCAATATCAAGAGATTTTGCAGATTGAAATTGCCACTAAATGCAGAGTTTTGGAGCACAATCTTCTCGAGAAGCTCAATTAGCTCATGAGGGAGGTCAGCTGTCATGAAAGCCTTCACAGCTGCAGAAACTTGTTCAGGACTCTTGCTTTCCGGGAGAGCAGTTGATACCACCTGATCAATTAGCTGCCTTCTATACTCATTCTCTTGATCCAGAACCTTTCCCCAAAGATCAGCATCCATCCGTTCAACCACATACCTGTGAGCATAGCATTAGAATATCAAGCACCAAAAGGACCCACATCAAACAAAACACAATCTAGGGTCATTACATACCTCGCTTGCAATTTGAAAAGAGAGTTCTTATTCGTGACATTGATAAGTTCATCATCGCATTGTCCTCTCCGGTACGCGACAACAGCCAGGGTGGGATCACGTTTCTCACAATACTTACCAACAACTCGGGAGTCATAGTAGGGGTTGGTGGTGAGGAAGTGTTCCGGATTGTTATTGCTATCAATTATAATTTTTCCAAGAGCATTATGGACATGCACATCTTGGCTTCCCTCACTCACTAGATGCTCTAAGAACTGAGTGAGCAAACGAAGTCGGTTTCTGCAAAACAGAACATGAACAAATATCATGTTGATGAAAAGAAACCACAAAAAATAATAAAAGCAATAAGAAAGCATGAATTACATAAACTACTAGTGCAAAATAAGAAAGTAAGAAAAGACATAGTAAGTCACCTCTTTTCACATTCTTCCACTAAGGGCTCAACTGGAAGCAAGGAACGCACAGATAGAATGAGACCCTTGATAAAATCCTCCGCGCATTCATCATCTAAGAGCTGCCCAACAACCAAAGGAGCATTGCCTGGATTGACCTGTAAAAACGACACAAATAATCATCAGTAGCTCCTTGTTTCCATGGAGTTTTGTGTGAAAAGACGAAAAGCTGCAGTACCTTCTGAACATAACCTTCAATATACCGAAGCATGTTGTTTGTATAAAGGTAATGTGTGAGGTCTGGAACAAAGCCAAAACGATCACACACATTAATCAGTGGCCGAGCATCAGGAAGCTTGGCCTCCATCAAGAAATTCTTTGTCTTTTCAGGATCATAGAAATTTGATTCTCTGGTTACACGCTCCACCTCCTTTATTTGCCCTGTTTTAGCAGCTGCCTCAATATACTTGAAATGTATTTCTGGATCCTCACTGCTCAAGTAAGGAAGGAGATAATATAAGCAGAAACACAAAAGCAAGCAATCAAACAGGAACATCATTCAGCAGAAAGCTTACCTTGAACTCAAATATGAACCTAGGAAGAAATATAACCCTTCATATGACTTGAACTGCTCAAAAAGCTTTATACAAGTTTCAACGCCCAATTGCTCGCAATATTCTTTGGCCACCTGCAGATACTCATGATTAGTCTTTCCTAAGACAACATGCATTCATTACCACACAGTAGTGGATAGAAAATTTGCCTGCACAATTATCTGCAGGTTGCCTCTTAAATTAACCAGCAACAGGTCCTTCATGCACTCCAAAGCCCACTCTCGTGAAAGAGTTCCAAAAAACTCAACAAGAGCCTGTACACAATTTCATAGATGAATAGACACAAGATGTAAAGAACTATCATAATCTCATGTTAGAAAGATCCTAAAACTAGATAACCTGTACCTGTGGCTCAATGGCATGTGTATTTACAATGACACGTTTGATATCAGGCAACTCCGAGTAATGCTGCAGAGAAGAACAGGAGATTAATAGATGCAAAGAATGTCACAACACTATGGCTTTGGGATAAGTAGAAATTATCATGAAATATATTACCTGCAGAGCTCGAACATAAAGACCAGCTTTTTCACAAAGTTGAGCAATCCTTGGACGGTCATAATGGCTGAACATTCCATTTGCTAGAATAGCATCAGCTACATTTGGAAAAGTGACCAGATTTACTTCCAGCACCTACAATCAGGTGACAAAATATAGAAAGGTGTTCCAGTGATAAGTACAACAACATGGGGCATACAAGAAACATTTTAACTGTAGTGTCTACAAACAAGCACCTTGGTCTGCAGATAGCCATGTTCAGGGAGATTTGGCTTCAATACGTCAAGTAGAAAGGCTGTTGCCTCACGTATCAAGTTCCTCTGAAGTGAGGAAAAGCATATTAACCCAAAATAAACGATAGGACAAAAAATGATGATGAAAGTACTACAATGAAGCATTTGGAGTGGAACAGGATGAGGCACAAAAATAAATTAAAAACCTGAAGAAAGAGATCTGTAATTGTATTGTAATCAACTGGACAACCTCCTTCCATTTGTGACATCATTAATGCAAAATTAACAGCTCCCTGCAATTCACAAGAATAAAATGCTCAGCTTTTGCTTGGAAAGATTGCAGGGATAACATACATCTAAAATTCACCACCTCTAACCAGTAAATTGCAAGCTTGGTCAGAAAATTCACAAATAAATAACGAATGGCCTTTATAGGAAAAATGTCATCAATTGTTAATTCTGAAAACAAGTGATTCTTATAGAAACTTCAAGTACCTCAAACACCAAAAACTCAAAGTTGAAAAATGCCATCAATTGTTAATTCTGAAAACAAGTGATTCTTATAGAAACTTTGTACCTCAAACACCAAAAACTCAAAGTTGAGAAACTTGCCTGAGGATCTGTTCGAAGAATTGTTTGCAGAAGGAACAGATAATCTGGGGTGTACCCAACCTGAAGGAAGCAAGCAGTCGTAAATACTTTAAGAACTTGACACCCCAAAAAAGAAATTCTTCGTGTAAATAATAGGAGACTGATACAAATAAAGCCAGTAACCTGCTTTGAGTAAATCAAGATTTTGTCAAATTCCCTCCGCTCTGCAAAAGCAGCAACAACTTTCGGAGTAGCCCTAGCTTTAATATATATTTTGAGTGCAAGATCATTATCCACGGTCTGCAATTACAGAGTATTAGTTAGAAGAAACCAGAGCCAAGCATGTTTCCAAATCCTAGTTAAAATAATATTACCAAAAAAATAAAGAACAGAACAAAAAAAAGCTGATCAACTAACTGGTTTAATTCATTAATTGTCCCATAGTTCTAGAAGCATTTATTCAGAACAAACCTTGACAAGGTCACCGAGCTCCTCACTGCATTCTAATTTGTCTTCTGCCAACCAATTCTCCAAGAGATTCTTTTTGTTTTGGTTGACAACAAGACGAGATAATTCAAGTGACTCAAATGCATTAAGCTTCCCTTTAGTTAAAAGTGTACCGAAGTATTGCAACAATGGTGGAGTTTGGCCAGCTGCAACAGGAACACTCTGCAATATACAATACAGAAATGCCTAAGTGTTGAGGACATCAATGCAACAGTATGTACTTTCAATAAAATAAAAGGAACCTGAAACTTCGCAATTGTGTCAGGTGTACGCAGAATTCCCTGGGGAGACTCAGCTGCAAGTTCAGCAGCCTCTTTATACTTTGTTTGAGCAAAAAGTTCTTGGAAACGTTGAACCACCTATAATATGGTAAACAATTAAATTCATACCAAAGGTATAGATTTATCAATAACACGGAATCAGGTGAGCAGAGATACTGTTGAATAACTTTATTGCAAATGCATCAGCCAACCATGTAAGTCCACACCAAACAGAATTCTATTCTAGTCAATCATCTATTACATACAAGCTGTTAAAACCGAAAGGAGATCAAAGAAAAAATAGGAACAACCCTGTCTTCTCTAGTGTCAACTCCATCACAGAATGTGAAATAGAAGTAATGACTAACTCAAAATATTAGCACTATCTACAAAACCAAAGGATAGAACATCTCTATACTGAACACAATCAAGCTGTATACGTGTAGCCAAATAGTCAGCATAGTTACCAGGTTCTCTGCACCAGGAAGGTTCCCACGTTTTGCCAAATTAACAGCAAGCTCCAGATTGTTTAGCTGTATAAGAAATAGCCCAACGATTGTTTATTTTATGAGCCCAATAATCTCATGTTTGCAGTAGAATAAGAATTCAGATACCAAAAGAAAAAAATATCCCACCTGCCCACTAACAAAAGGCACTATAGTTGCATCATTTACAGTGGCCAATAACACCTGCCCACGCCTGTTGATTGCATAAAATCCGCCAAAGGACGATGCCTCAGCAGTTAAAAAGATGGGGTCTGGACTTATTCTGTTTCTGTATACAGCACTTGCAGACTCCAAATCATAAACAAAAAGTAATCCAAGCTTTGTGATAACATAGATCAAACTGTACTTGTTGGATATCTGCCAGAGCACAAGAAAATGTCTTGACATTCGCACTACCATTTACCATGAGATAATGCATCCATAATTACCAAAATTTAACAATACCTGCATTGCAACAGGAAAGTCATCCGCAAAATCTGGAGGGAAAAATAAGTCTGCCTGTTTCTTTGTAAATGTTGGCTTACCTGTCAACACAGAAGCACTGTAAGGATACATAGAAAACTACACCACCAGACAAAGAAATGAAGCATACAAGAAAAAAAACCATGATAATAAAGGGAAAAAAATATTCCAAACTAATAGGCAGTCAAAACATGTGTTTCCCCTGTTTTAAAAAAATCCTGAAATTAAAATCCATAAAAACCATAAATGTATCCCTATGCATATTCAGTTCTGTACTTCTATTGCTTCGAGAACTCTTTTCTTTTCCATTGTGGTTTACACATCTAACATGATATATCAATGACAAAGGCAATATAGAGCACGATCACTCAAATCAACGAGAATATCTAAGACAGATAAACACTTCCATGAAAACCAAAACCAATCCAAAAGATCAAAGTGCTCCATCCCAATATTTATTCTGAAAAATCTCACACACAATTCTTTTACACTTCCCTTCACCAATGAAGAGAAAAAGAAGAGGATGATAACTTTTCAAAACAAATATTTACTCATATTTCCCTACACACAAGTAGAGAATCATTTCTCCACAAAGCCTATCCTTTCTACCCTATCCTTTCAGTCACTCATGACACTTCATCGATTCCAAGAACCATTTTCTTCACTTACAAGCCCAAGGCATTTATCTACTTAAAGAAACAAATATAATACAAAAACCGTTTCATAACAATCATCTTCTGATAAGTTGTGGAAAAGATCAAAAGTTCATAGTATTACATAGAATCTCAACTCAATTAAAATTGATTTCTCATACCAACTTGCAGATTACAGGAATTGCAAGGAGAAAAAGTAAAAGGTAAAAAATACACAAAAACAAAAAGAAAGTTGACCTGGCTGAGCACCAAGCTCAATGACATGCAACTTTGATGTAACTTGACCAGCATTGAAAGACTTGGTGGCGAAGGAAATAAGAAGTGAAGGATTCTCATTCCCTGGCACCTGCTCAGATACAGAAAATACACTAAGCAAGATTTAAAAGGACTAGAAAAATGTGGTTAAAATTGAGCAATATGCAAGAAAAAGCAACCTTAAGATGTGCAAATGATGCAGCATGTGCCTCAAGAGCTTGACTACGCTGCTGATCCACGGAGAAAAGTTGCATATTCCCCTTAACCAGTGTCGGCCTCTAAAATAATGAAGGACAAATCACCAAAATCAGAAAAGCACTTAGGTCATTTAAGAAATTCAAGCATTGATGTAAATTGAACCAACAAAATAGTCAGGTTAAGGGCCCTCAGTTACTTCCATGAATTAAAATGTCTCTGTTCTTTATGAAGTAGATTGCTACCAAAGCTGACTGTAAGCAAGAGGGGCAGAAGTAGATTAAAAACGTCACTATTCTTTTAACTATATTTAACTATAGCCAAATTATGTCTTTAAGGTACTGAGATTGAAAAATTAAAGGTTCAGTGCAGAAGAAAACCTGATGGAATTTAAGAACTAAACTGACCAGCATATATTGACAACCCAAGAGAGTCTCATACCTCACTGGAACCAGGGGCAATTCCAATTAGAACCAACCACTTCTCCATAGGGTCACATTTATAGTTAATTATCTGACTGTTGGCTAGATTGGCAGTTCTTTCAAACATTTTAACTGGTTGCGAATCCCCTGAAAAGGAAACAAGTAGTTTGCATTCAGATACGCCACAAATGAACAAAAAAAAGTGAAACTAAACATAAACAAATAAAGACAGGTGACTGCGAAAAATCATACAACTTATACGTAACCTTCAATAGACCAATGATAAACAGAAGTCTGTGTGACAAGACCCAAGGTTTTCAGAGTAATCCATTTCCAAAATACAACCTGATCCAGACAAAATTAACTCGGCTCAGGGAAAAAGGAAATAAATCCAATCTCAATGAAAGCAAAGGAAGAGCTAAAGATAACTTCATTAGAATGTAATGAAAATTGTAGTAGTATTGAAGTAGTTAGAGCAGTGGGGAAAGTCATCACCTGTTCAGGCATCTGGTGTGACTTCATTTTTGTTTTTGCTTCAATGTTAAATATTTGCAAGTGATCCTGACTAGTTCCCGGCAGAAGAGCTTCAAAAAGATATTTATAACCAGAACAAATGAGCGTACGCATGTATCAACTTAGAATGCCAAAGGTGGCAAAACTAACGTAGAAATTAAGCACATTGCATTCTTTTCCTAGTAAGTTCCTCTTGAAAAAAAATCAGAAGTGTTTATTTAACATCACACGTCACAAATTACATCACTTTTTTAGCCCAAACAAGGCACATCAGTTCTAAAACACAAGAAACAAAAATAAAACTCCGTTATGCTGACTTACGATAAATCAATGGAAAACAATGCATTTGATATGTAGGTTAAGTTATTTCATGATCATCATACATGTAAAGTTTTCCTTTCTAACAGGTCCAGCCCAACAACCAATAGGGAAAGCCTTACAACAGCACAATGATTAAGGAGGAACCTCAACTTAGCCATGTGAAATGCAGACACTAAACTGCTTAAACACCAAATATCAGTGTGTCAAATGAATAGATGATACACATACTATTCAATTTATCTTTCTCTGTGACAGACTAATAATTCTTGGTTTTTACTACTACTTTTTAGAAGACAAAGTTTGGTCACAGACTAACAAAAGGTATGCTTTAGAGTAAAGCGTTTTCCCTGCTAATTTATTTTCGCTATAAACCTATGTTCAGCCTAAGCAGTGGTTCATTAGTCTGTGATTTATTAGTCTGATTGAGAAGAAGATAAGTGAATTGCAGGAGTCAAGAAACTTCATGCATATGTGTGGATGGTGGAAACAGCTGCAGGACAACATGGAATTTTGAATCCCACACATGAATCAAATATCAAATTCCAATGCGTAAAATGCTTTATCTCAATGAAAGGCTGCAAGTACATCCTTGAAGGTGCATCAGAACACTCAAGATGATTATTATTATACTAACCTTTCAGAGCAAGGATCCGGGAATTGGGATTCATAAGTGCAGAATCAGCTGTAATAGGCCTGCGCAATGGCTGAGCGGGCATATTCATATCGAAAATTACAACACTGTTCTGTGGCGCCGTTTCTCTTACACATATGTACTTCTCTGACTCCATAGTTACATTCGTAAACGTGATAAATTGCGGTTGAATTCCATGAGAACTTAACTGCAAAACCACGAAGCAGACAATTCACAATCAAATCCCTTACACATTCCTACTGGTTCACGGATTCAGAAGCAGATCTAATAAGTCAGATCCCAAAATGGCTAGCTAAGGAAAGAATGAAGCTAAAAGCTATATTCCTAACACTAGGCTACAATTTCGACAAAGCCTATTGAATTGAAGCCGCTAATGAGAAAATGAAACAAAACAAGAGGAAGCATACGTTGAAGATCTCCCTCATGGTTATAGGAGCGTTGGCGGCCGCCATGGTTGATCGGATTGCTGGCCGGCGACTGGCGAATCGGAATCAGATCTACGGCGGAGATGGAAACTGCACCGGCGATTTGTTACCGGAACCGGCTGGAGCCACGCACCGGTGCGAGATCTGGAGAGGCAGTCCAAACTCTCCGGAGAAGGGAGAATCCGGAAGTGTGGAGAAGTTGCAGGGGGTGAAAGTAGAGATCTGATCTGAGGCAAGACACTGGAAAGAAACAAGAAAAAGGAGAGAAAAGTGAGGAAAGGACGTGCAATGGTGCCCCAGAATGATCAGCACATTAGATGGCTCTCATGACTATAAACACCGGTTACATGGTGAGACGACAGCGTTTCAGCTTTCATGCTCTACATCTTTTTCCCGGTGGAGCGTTCATATTCCTCGCAAGAGAATAAAATAGGATTTTGTTTACGCCCATTTGGTATTAATGTCACCGATTATCGTTAGAGTTTTGAAAAAAAATTTCAATGATAACTTTTAGTTTCAGCATTTTCATCATAATCGTTAAATAAATTATCCAAAACATTAACACTAATTACAAAAACAACTGCTAACATTTTACATTAATTTTAATATATTATTATAAAGTAATTATTTATTTAAATTATTAATTCATTTAACCCTTACACCTTTAAAAAGTTATTTTGAGATATTTTTATTAAAAAAAAATTTACATAAAAAATATTGTAAAATTATTTTTTGAATTTCTTAAATTATAAGATTTCAATAAATTAACATTTTAATAAATTTTCACTTTATATAAGAATAATTCACAATAGTCCATTAAAATTAATGCAAAATCTAGACTTTAATTTTAAGAGAAAAATCTAGTTTAGGAAAACGCAAAATGATTACGACGGGAAAAGAAAGTGCCGATTTCCCTTTTTTAATTCATTTTATTTTCTTTATTTTTGGCACTTAGAATGAAACTAGTTACAAAGAAAAAAAATATCGGAATCTACTAAAAACAACTAGTCAATGGAATATACAAGGTTATGTTTGACCTGCACATTGTAGCGGGTAATTTTTTTAATAAATTTATAATTAAAATAAATATAAATAATAATAATTTAAAAATTCTAAGTCATAAATGAATGTTCATTGATTAAAATTTTATTTTATCTTAATTTTGAGTTAAGATTTTTTTATGTTATGTTCTTATTATTAAAATTATCAATTATGATCAAAACATAAAACTGTGAAACATAATATTATACATTATTTGAAATGATAGATTTTTTTTTTTTTGTAATTAAAGAATAATTGACTAAAAAATTTTATGCCGTATCAATTTAAATTCCAATTTTTAATATAGATGAAAATTTTATTGAAAAAAATTTACTTTTAATTTTAGGAATTATTGACCAAATTACTTCATTAAACCATAGAGCTTTTCTTTTTACCTTTATTATGTTAATGGTAACCAATGTTTTAGTTTATAAAATAATAAATTATAAAAAAATACAAATTTGTGTTTATTTTATGTTAATCAATGAATGGTTTAACCATTAATATGGTAAAGGTAAAAGAAAAAGAAAACAAATAAATTGACTAAAGTTATTTCATATTAAATACCAAAAGCTGTCGCAGAAAGCGAAAGTTGGGGAGCATTAGAGCAGAAGTGAAACATCTAGGGACCAAAAGAGATGTTTGACCATTGTTGAAAGAAGCCAAAAAAAAAAAAAAAAAAGGCAGCAGCGCATAAGAGACGAAAGGCAAAACAAGAATGACATTGTTCTGGCCTGTAGTTCGAACAGTACCGGCTCATAGGTTTTAGAAGTTAGTTTAATGAGATCACTCTATAGAATATAAATTTAGGCTTCTACGAAAATATTAGAATTTAATGGCTTTTTTTTTTAACTCTATACTATAAATTAAGGGTTTTAAATGATAAAAAATTGGGAAGAGTTTGAACCTGAAACTAATGGGTGAGAGAACCCTATTATCTCTTACACTTATCAGTTGATCTGATAGTGTGGGACGATTTGATTGGTATGTTGGTAGTTGGTTTCTTACACTTATTTCCATGGCTTGCAGCAGATGCTAGAGTTCTCCCTTTTGTTCACCCATGGCTTGCTATCAATGTCTTTAAGGAGATGCCATCATATACTAGAAGCAAAAAGGTCTTCGAAGCTTTATGACCCATTGTGTGGAAAGAGATTTACACGACTAGAAGTGGAATTAACAGCATGTAGTACGGTAGACCTTTTTTTTTGTTTTTGTTCTCTTATGGCAACAATTAATCGTCCTTCAATTTGCCTACTTCATATTTTCCTTCAAATGGAGCTAAGGTAGAAACTCAAATTCCTCTATTAGATGGAGCATTAGCATGATTTACCTTAAAATGGAGAAGACATGGGCTTGAAGTTATGTGACCAATATTGACAAAACACCAACAAATGGAAGTCATACTAAAAATCGTGCGAGGAAGATTGGTGAAATATCCAAAAATCAGCTTACTTGATTGGCTTGTTGCTTCAGGGTTAGTTCCAATGGCATTAAACCCATTAATGAGCCAAAATTATTGGCCTATCAAAGGCTAGTATTGAAGTGGGAAGTGGGAGATGACCTAAAGTTGATAAAATTTAGGGGACATACCACTTATTATTACTTATATAAATTTCTCTTGAAATATAAGAAAAAACGCAGCTGAGGTACTAGTAGTTCCAACTATCACCACCCAATCTGGCCAATAATTTTCGTATAGCCCGGCAAATCCTATTTCCTCCACCTATTCAAAAACCAAATGGCATTCACAAACCAAACTAGAGAAGTAAATATATAAATCATAAGATTTTACACTAATTTGTCGAATCGTTAATGATACCATGCAAGACTCTTGAAGTTTGAAGCGAAAAGGAAACCCAACAAGTAATACAGGTGGAAGCTTTCCTCGACAGATGGCAGCAGTGGCAAGCTAAGGACATGGCACATAATCAACTAAGAATAGGTGAAGGACAGAGAAATAAGATAAGGGAACAAAGTACTAACAAGTGGCATACCTCATAAATTTTGTCAACTTTAGGCCTTCTCCCATTTCCCACTCTAACACCAAACCTTGGACTGTCCAATAATTTTGACCCATTAATAGGTTAAATGCCAGCCAAATTGGCCCTTAATTTAATATGAGTAAATTTACTGAAATGTCCTCTAATAGTTTGGTAAAAAAAATTACAATTTGTTTCATTTTGTTCCAAAAAACATTCACTTTGTCTTTGCATGTGAACATTTATATTGTCAATTACTTGATGGCATCAGCTTGCAAATCTTAACTCAAACCATTCATTGTCCATTTTTAAAAAATTTAAATTATCTAAAAATAACATAATAGCAAGTTGATAGTTTTAAATATTAGTTTTTCCTTTTATTTAAATTTATATTATCTTTTTGCGGTAATTTGTAAATTTTTTAAACAATGGATGGAAAATTTATATTTTTAAGCAAATTTCAAGGATTTGTTGTAATTTATTGTTTTAATTTAATTACCACACAAAACTTATACATAAATATTATAATGAAAATACAAAGTTATGTCACTGTTAATGGGTTAATTGTCTCATTACCATGATGCTAACTGTAATATAACTAGCTTAAATTTCAATTTCTGGCCCATAGAAAAGATTTTGTCCTCTCTGGTGTATTTAACTAGGATAATGTAGAGTTTACGATAGATTATATAATCCAAAAAAAGCCTCTGAACCACCTATTGCAATATTTTTGAATACCATGAACCCCAAACCTTTGAGCATTTATAAAATAGTCTTAAATCATCCACTTATTTTATAAAAAATGCATGACCCAAAACTTTGTAAGCCATTCCAAATTGGCTCTTTGGGCTAATGCAATCATAATATAATCCAAAAAATGTCATGTCACCATTTTAGTTGGCAATTTAAGGTGGAAAATTTTCAATTTGTCAAATAAAAATCATTTCTTAAAAAATTTAAATATTAATTAATATCCTTAAAATTATTTACTGAACTTTATAACATATTTTATTTAGACCTAAAGAGCTTTGGAGCCCTATAACTTAACAAACTTAAATGAGTTAGTCCCTTAATTCTAATTCAGCTTATATTAGTCCTTAGCAAGTAGTCAAACCTTTTTATAGAGAGTGACACATGCAATCACATGTCTTAAACGTTGTCATTTGCTTCGTTGATGTATTTGGAACAAGTTTGAGTTATCTTGCTTTGGCATTTTCAAAATGTTAATCCTAGAGGCTTTTTTTCATATATTTTATGTAGGTTTTGGTGCTGTCAAATGACTAAAAATTTAATATTAAATGTTTAAATGTAGAATACCTAATGAGGAAATTGAAGCAAAAAATAAAAAATGGAGTGCCTTATTTCAAATGTCAACAAATAGTAATGAAGAGTTCAAATTTTCTTATCTTAAAGTCAAATTATAGTGTTGATGCTAGTGGCCTCTCACCTTGTTGGCAGTGAGCTTGTCTCATTAATCAACTTACATCCAGTGGCCCAATATCTTCCTTTAGCCTTGAAAGGTAGATTAACAACATCTGTGGGCCCTCAATTAAGGGCTCTCATTCTGTTATAGGATAGCACTATTTCATTAAAGAGTAGGTAGCCTTATACATTCAACACTCAATTCATTTTAATTTAAGAATTAATTCAACTCAACACCCAATTTGTTTTAACTTTTGTCAATTTATCTAAAATGACTTATATTTATTTTCATATTTTTCTTCTCCAAAGTCATTTGAAAGCCAATTATGTTCATACAATGACCCATCAAAAGTAATTTTTTATGAATTTTTTAGACATTAAAAGGGAATATTTATAAAAAATATTTAATAATATTACAAAATTTTATTTTCAATAGATTATTATATCTACATAATATTGAGTTTTTAAAAGAATTTGGTAATAGATAAAAACATGTAAAATTAAAAATAAATTAATTTGTATTAAGTTAATTTAAGTTAAAATAAATTGAGAGAAAACCTTATCTTTTCAAGTTACAGCAACCAAATGATATCAAAAGTGTAATATTGATTTATCACATACATTATTTTCTTTTTATAACTAGTTGTTTTAAGGTTTTTTTTTTTTTTGAAATACGGTTGTTTTAAGTCTATTGCCTAGCCAAATTGACTTTGACTAAACCTAGTTATCATAATTATTATACTTGGGATTGCCACTTCCACTTTCACTTTTATAATATTGTTATTTAATGTTATAGTGCTTCCTTATACACTTTTAAGTCACCTAAAGACTCAACTATTAATGATCCACTACAATAAAAGGGGGGCCTAAGAATAGCAGCAACCTAAAGGTGGTTTCAATGATTACTGACTATCATAATTTTCAATGGCAACCATTTTGTGGGATTGTACAATAATCACTATTTGCCAAAATTTCCATTGGGTTTTTTTATGGTTGACAGGCAGAATTTTTTTATGAATAGCCATTGGGATTTTTTTTTTCCAAAAATGAGTCCATTTTTTATCAGTAATAGTGCGTAAAAATGATAAAAAAAAACAAGGAAGAAAAGAAGAATATATTAAAAAAAAGAGGAGAAGAAGAAGAAGAAGAAGAAGAAGAATAAGATTTGAGTTTGTAAAGGGATGAAGAAAAGTTTGTTAAAAATATAAGGAAGATATGAGAGAATGAGGAGGTTTGATTGAAGAGGATGATTTATAATGGTGGAAGAGGACAAAGAATTTCATAGTTTTCGATTGGTAGCTGTAGGAAAATTTAAAGTCAATAATCAAATTTTATCATGGGATAATGTGGATGAAAAATTTTCAATTTCAAACAAATACTGGTTAGAAATTGACCGTTAGAAATTTTAAATTTTTAAAAAAATTATTTTGGTCAATTTTGAGTGGGGAAATAAGCAATGCAAATTTTTTAACAAACGGATATCAGAAATGAGTCCAAGCAATTTTCCAATGGCTAGTTATCAGAAATTTTAGATGGATAGTTGTTTGAATTTTTCCACCAGAAAATCTCAAGGAATAATAATCAAAAAAATATTTTTTGAAAAAATGGAATTAAAAAATTTTCATTTTTGGCGGACAATGTTGGCCAGAAAAAAAGTTTGTAGGAAAATTTTTTTTGGAAAGTCATTGAAAAATGTCACTGAATGGTTTTCTGACAATGGCAAGTCATAAAAAAATTATCCATCAAGAATTAAGAAAATTTTAATTGTAAAATAATTATAATGATATTTGTTATAAATGTCATTTTAACTTCATATTTTTGTAATATTTGGTTTGGCACTTCTTCAAATGTAAATACAAGGTGATTTTTTGTGAAGTGTGTAAAATTTAAATGGTTTATCTACGCAATGTTTAGAAAAGAAAATACATTTAAGTGACTTTAACATTTTTCATATCAATACTTTCTTATGCAAATTTAAGAGGGGTGTTGTCTACTGTAGAAATATTAAGTTGTGTTTTTCTGTGGAATATAGCAGCTTAGAAAGAACAAGTTATAGTTAATTTTATTTGTTTGTTTGACTCCCCTCTTTCAAGATAGGCCATTTGGTACATGCAGATAACCAATGAGTCTCGTACATTTGAGGCTTAATTTCTCTTTATTTTTATTTCTCTATTGTATCCAAAAATAAAAGTCATAGTTAATTTTATGTCTAACTTTGATAGATATTCAAAGCATTCTTTAAATGAATTATTTTAATATATCCATGAACCCCATTAAATCTGTTTCCCCTCTTGTTAAGTAGTGGCTAAAACAACTTAGAAAATGAAAAAAATGAAAATTGTTATGGTTATGGGTTATTTATCCACATTTATCATCTTTTTTCTTACTGATTAAAAACATTATAATAATTTTTCCTTCACCATACATTCTCTCCAATTTCAGAACCATTAAATAGATTTAATTAAAATTTTGTGCATAGAAAATAAAAGGTGGCAAGACACCAAAGAGATTGGAGCTTTTAGTGGATGTATCAAGTCTAATTCTTATATTAATAGATTTCATATTTAATTTAGAGTCAATTTCTTTTAACTTAAGTCAACTAATTTATTTTTATCTAAATCCAATTTTTTTATCTAAATCCAATTTCATTTGAAACTTAATGTTATGTAAAACAATAATCCATTTAAAAGTATATTTTCATAATGTTGTTAAATTTTTATGAATTTTTCTTTTTAATGCTTAAAACTAGAAAAATTCATAAAAAATTAGTAAGATTACAAAAATTATATTTTTAATAGATTATTGCACCTACATAATGTTAGCTTTTAATTAAAACTAAGATTACAAAAATTATATTTTTAATAGATTATTGCACCTACATAATGTTAGCTTTTAATTAAAACTAGTTTTAATACCCGGCGTTGCTTCGGGATCAAATTATAGAGAAATTATGGTTGAATTTAAAATATAAAGTGCATGAATATAAAAAAAATTAATTTAAATACTCGATATTGTCATGAGAACAAAAAAGATTAGAAATAATAAATAATGCAATGACAATTTTAAATAAAACAATAGGTAAAAGTGTTGTTCACCAACATGAAGATTTTACAAGTAAAATAAAGTTGTACTAATATGTATCTTAATAATATACGTAATAGTTTAAATAAAAATACATTATTATGCAATTAATAATTATGTGATATCAGGCAAATTAGTAAGAAGTCATATTCAAAATGAATGGAGCATAATATTCTACTAATACTGCATATTATTTTAATTTTTATATGGTTCATAGTAGTAATAGAACATAAATTAGATAAGAAATTATAGAATGTCTAGATTAAGATAATTATGTAAGATACTATAAACAAATTTCTAACAATTAACAAATCTTTGAGTATATTTTAGATGTTAGCATGAGGTGATAAAAATTTTTATCTTTATGCACTATTTATAAAATTTTGGATTGTAGAGTAAGAAGAATATGTATGGAAGAAAAAAAAACAAAGTTACTATAGTGTGCCAAGCTATTAAAACATGTACAAGAAAAATGAAAAAAATAACAAAAAGTATAAGTATTTTAATTATTAGTTCTATGAATATAGTCTCAGCTCCTTAGCATTGTTAAAGGACGTAGACCCCTATTGCACTCACAAAACTATCAATTTTATCTCATATTCCTATAAGTTTTGAGAAATATATAAGGTAGCCCACATACTTTACAACAACTTATAAAAGAAAGAACATAGCTATATTGAGGTATTCTGATAGGTTTTGGTATAGGTTAAATCAGATATAAGACTAAGTACAATTGGTCTAACTTGCCTTTACCAATAAAGATGAAAAAAATAACTCTATTGCCCATAACTTACCTGAACTCGGTCACCCAAACTCGACCTTACCTGCAAAACTTATTATAAGTTTAACTAATTTTACCCGAAGTGCAAGAAAATAGATTTATTGTGGGGTATCGGACTATTAAAATATGTATGGGAAACATAAGAAAAATAAAAAGATGAGTATGAATATTTTAAGTATTATAGTTCTAGAAACACAGTCTCAGTCTTCTAGCGCAGCTACCGTCAAGTAACACAAATCTTACTACTACTCTCTCGAATTGCAAATTTTGTCTCATATGCCTCGAAGTATTGAGAAAACGGCAAATTACCTGTCATACTTTACAACAACTTATTAAAAAAAGAAACATAGCTACATCAAGACATTCAAAAGATTGTTTTGGTATAAGATAAATCAGATATAATATTAAGTATAATTGGCTGAGCTTGGCCCCTACCAATAAAGATGAAAGAATTACTTTATTGCCCTAAAACTTCCCTAAATTGGCCATTCTAACTCGACCCTATCCACAAAGTTTTGAGGATGTCACAAGTTTGACTAATTTTACTACATCATACCCCTTATAAATTAGTATATTTATTTCTAAAATTTGTTCTTTTATCTTAAAATAAAGTTATATTTTAGTGTAAGTTTTTATATATTACTTTATTTTATAAATTTTTACTTATTAACTATTTGTGGACATGCATATTTTGTTAAAATATACATAAAATATATAGAAAAAAATAAAGTTCACACACACACACAGAGCACCAAATGGCTAAGAATATGTTACCCACCTACCCGTGGAAGCTGGGTACGAACTCACTTACATATTAAGAAGGTTTGTATTTAATAATATCTTCACTGAACCTCCCCATTCATATCTTTATCTATTAAGGAAGACTTATGACCCATGATCGGCTTAACCCATCCCCTCAATGAGCACTCAAAAAAATTTCTAGCAAAAAAAATATATGCTTTATATCAAAAGATTTGTACTTTAATGAAAATGTTGTTATTTTTTTGTGCAAAGGAAAAATGTTCATTACTTTTCAAGTTGATTGTTTAAAAAACTAATTATCAATTATATAGGGTAGGGTTCTAATCAAGCTAAGTTAAGCCCGAACATCCTAACTCGAGTTCAACTAAAGTTTTTCATCAAAATTACAACATGATAACAATCATATACTAATTAGGTGAATTCTAATTATTAGGCAACTTTTATTTCAAAAAGTTGAAAATGATAACAATTAATAGGCACATAAAAAAATAAAAGGGAAGTTTATTTCCAACTTTATAGTTAAGATATAAAAACCTAGCTAGGCTTTGAGTAAAATACTAAAGTTTTAAATTAATAATATTTATAGTAAAATTAATCTAATAAAGATCATTATAATTAATAAATAGAAATTAAAAATTTGACCTATTCACAAAAAAAAAAAGGACTTAACCTACCTTTAGTTTTTTTGTTACATTTCATGTTTGACCATATTCCAAACATAGTATTAGCCTATATTAATTAACCTTTAATATAGTGCTAGTTTATTTCTTTAATCATTAAATTTTTAAAAAAAAATTAAAGAAAAATAATAAGGTAATGGAAGAAAATTATAATTTGAAGCTAACATAGAAAGGCTTCAATCAAGAGTCATGTATTTTTGGTAAATAAACTTTATTGAGTGATGAAAATAGTAATAAAACCATCTAATGTAAACTATGTTTATAAATTTAAAATAAAAAATACAATAACAATTAACAAAATAAATTAAAAAAATTAATATTAACCAACCATACCCCCAGAAAACATCAAACTATTGAATGAAAAGAAAAAATGGAACAAAAAACATGCCCACTATTGTCTATTAGTTAAGGTTTTGTTTTCAATATGTACTCATATATATAGGTAAATTTATAATACAAAAAAGAAAAGCCTAACGTCCAGTTCGTTTTAACTTAAGTCAATTGACTAAAAAATAACTTATTTTTATTTTTACTCATTTTTTTCCTGAAACTAATTTTAATTAAAAGTTAATTTTATGTAATTGTAATAATCCATTGAACATACAATTTTTGTAATCTTACTAAATTTTTTCTAATTTTTCTAATTTAAGGCATTAAAAAAGAAAAAATTCATAAAAATTAACAAAATCATGAAAATCTAATTTAAGATGAATTATTACATCTACATAATATTCACTTTGAAATGAAATTGGTTTCAAGAAAAAAAATGTAAAACTAAAAATAAGTCAGTTGACTTAAGTTAAAATGAATTGGCTCTAAGATGTAATTAAGGTAATAGTATTAACACACATCATAATGTTGTTTGCTTTTATTTATTAATGCATAGTTTACCAATCGATTTGAAACAAAAAAAACTGCCATCATTAGTGTGATGCGTTAGTTTAACAAAAAAAATGCAAAATTTTGAAAATAGTGCAAGAATTTTAGATTGAATTCAAGCATGTACAATTAAATAAAAAACTAATCCTTTAAAATTTGAGAATAATAAAACTATTTTTTATAAGTGTTAAAGTATTTTTGATATTTTCTCTAAAATGAATTAAATGTTAATGAATGTTAATTTAATTTTACTCTGGAAAAATTAATGTTGACATTTTCCTTTTATTGTAGAAAGTGATTAAAATTAAAAATTATTTGAATAATTAATTAATTAATTTTTATAAAAATAGGTGCTGATTGATGTGATCTTTTTATTTTAGATAATAACATGTTTCTTCTTGAACAAATTATTCTTATTATGTAAAAAATCTTGCCTATTAAAGGTTATGATATTATTGCTAAAATTAATTTTTTCTTATTAATTACATTATATATACAAGATTTTGAAGAGCTTTCACTTTTTGTATGAAGAAAATATGCGAATTGATGTGAGAAAATATACTATAAAAATCTATCTTAAGTATGTTAATATGTGAGAGATTGTAAGGAAGACAATCAAGTATTAAAAATTTTGTCCATTTTAAGATGAATATTTTTTGTTCCAATATTATAAAATCTTGATATTTATTAGTAAACAAAATATATGCAATAAAATTGCCTTTTACCGTGACAACATAACAATTATATATTTATGGGTTTTAAATAATTATATTTATCATAGGTTAAACTTATTAAATAATAATATAATAATATAATAATAATTTATGGGTCTTACATAATGAAAATGGCACAGTTAGAAGATGTAGAAAAAAAAGTAACATATCATCAAATATAAATAAAAAATTAGCTTATATTATACTACATAGATTTTTTTTTCTTGTCTACCATCAACTCTTCTCCATCTTTTTATCTCATCTTGAGATCTTTCATAATATAGCTTTCAAGTTTATCCCTGAATATAAAAATTATCAAAATTAAAATTTTTAAAGAATATCCAATAATATAAATAGAATTTAGTTAGAATTACAATCTAAAAGACAAAAATGTTATAATTCAAATCTTAAAAACATACAAAATAAGAGTTTCATAGGATTGAATTGTGTCGCTACACAATAATATTTTGTCAATCAAAATATATCTCTAAAATAAAGGAATACATGCGTACATACATACATATAGAGGGAAAGAGACGAATAAGAAGAAGAAGAAGAAGCAGAAGCAGAAGAAGCCTAAATTCAAGATATTAATGACAAAGAATTATGCATAATTTCAATTTTGGAAATTTTTCAAAATGAAAAGATGAGAGCTACTTACATTTGTGTAGGTTTTGTAAGATTGTGATGTGTTAAAATATATAGAGAAAAATATGAAAAGAAAGACATCAATTTTTTAAAATAGGTTGCATAACATATGACTAATAAAATAAATAGAGTATTTATTTATGGTCATTATATATTTAAAAGATTGAGTTTTTAAATTCAATTGATATGTATGAATTTTAGAATTAATACATAATGGACTTTCCTTTTAAATATCATGGTAATTAAAAAAAGAAAAAAATGTAATTTATAGCTAATGGAATGACAAAATTGGAACATCGATATAAAAGATGAAAGGTGGCAGCATGAGAGTAAAACCACGTAAGCAAAAGTTAAGAAAAATACATTTCTAGACGTGAAAATGATCATGTTTTACTATATAATATTAGATTAGTTCCGAGTGAAAAAAACATAAGAATGAAAATGAGCAATTGAGAATTTAATTGACTTAAGTTAAAACGAATTATATGTTAGTGATTACAACAAAACAGCGAAATAATGTGGAATTCCAACTGAAAATAGTGATTGAATCGTCAATCACCAAATAGTCACTAATTAGTCACCTATAAGTCTTTATTGACCACCTAGTGACCAATGCTAATAATCATTTGGTCGCATATGATTGGGTTTTTTGGCAATCGACAGTTAGGTCTTTAGTTGGTCACCAAAACGCTAAAAATTGACCAATTGGTGATTGAATTGCTAGTCAACTTTTCACATCCATTTTATAGTGAATTTAGCTTACAATTAAATTGCATTATACAAATCAAACATATCTATGAAGGTTAGATGGGTTTAGAAATAAAGGGATGCCACATGAGGTTAGACACCATCAAGTTAACGTGTATAAAAGGAGGCCATAGTCACTCCAAATAATAATATAATATATTTGATAAATAATGCTCCCTCCGTCCCAGTTTACTTGAAACATATTCCTTTTTTGGATATCCCAAAAGGTTGAAACGTTTCCTCTTTTAAAAAAGTTTAAACAATTAAATAATCCTTTTACACAAAACCCAAAAAAGACTCTTTTTTTAATATCCACTAAATCTCTCACAGCACAAAACTTAAAAAAGAATCTTTTCTTTTTTAATCATTATTTAAACTTTGATTACATAAAAAATTAACACAAATTACATACACCTTAATCTCTGTGCCCAGAGAAATGTTTCAACTTAATTAGGACGGAGGGAGTATTACATTGTTTTTAAAATTATTTACTATAACACTTGTTGTAAGAAAAATTTCAATAAACTTGTTGTAAAAAAATATTTACCATACTGTGTTATGGAGAATCAATTTGGAAAAAATAGCAAATAAAGGACTAATGATTTTGTGTTGACCTAATTCACCACTAATATTTTTCTTAGGCCAACTAAACCACTGATGTTTTCAAGTTGACGTAATTGGCCACATTTGTAACTTTTAGCATTAAGTTTAACATAATTTTAGCATAAATTACGAAGTTTAGTCCTTGGGTGTTATCATTTTACTTTTAGCACCTCTGAAATTTGTAGGTCTAATTAATGTTTTAGCATTTATCTGGTAAAACTAGGAAGAAATGAGAGAGTAGCAAAAGAAAGGAGAAGCCACATTTTTTCTCCTTCAACTAGTAAAGATTATAATTAATTAATCCATTTGAGGCAAATAATCATATAGTTGGCCTGTGATAGACTTGTCGATCTATGATGCCGTGTTTATGAAGTCGGATCTCTCCAAGCCGACATCGATCATTTACCTCTATTTGTGGGTAGTCATGGGCTACTCCTAAGCTTGTGATAATGGTCATGTTGTTCAATTTGATCCTCTCACTCCACCTTACTTTGCACCAGGGGCGGACCTACCTTGGGGAAGGGGGGTGCCACTGCCCCCCAAAAATTTTGTATGTTTTTAAATATGAGGATATGAGGTACAAAGTTGGTTATTTTGTCAAAAACTAAAGACCTCTTAAGTGTTTTGCCCCCCCCCCAAACTGGCTGAAGAATATAAAAGGGTAAATAGCGATAACAGTTCTAGATCTTTACTTTTCATCACAAATTTTCACCTAACCTCTGAAACATTGCATATCCATCCCAAAAACTACCACCCTAGACTTTTGTGAGTTTTTAAATATAAGGTACTAGGTTGGCCATTTTGGAAGAAATTAAGGACCAGTTATCTGTTTTATCCCCCCCAAACTTGCTGAAGAATACAAAAGGGTAAATATCGCAAACAGTGCTAAATCTTTACTTTTCATTGCAAATTTATACCTAACATTTGAAATATTGCATGTTTATCCCAAACCATCCTCTTTCAACATCTCTACGTCTCTCTCTCCCCTCTAGGCTATTTCAGTGACAATTAAAAAAAATAGAGTAATTATTTTACTAATTTTTTTTAGAATAGATATTATTTTAATACCATATACACCTAATAATTATTTAAATAACTTTTTATAAAATTTAATTTTTATAAATAATTTTTTTCTTAGGTTTTAATCATCACTTGTCTCACCTCTGCTTTGCCCCTAGCCCCCTGAGCCTAAAATCCTGGGTCTGCCACTGCTTTGCACTACAATCTTAGTAGCCTCGACCCCACTTTGTGCCACTAAAATTAGGGAGATGTTGTTTTGGTATGGCTACATGGGGCAAGAGGTATTCCATCTTGGGTAGGGGAGGCAGTACAACTTGAGGGAGTTAGAAGATGACGAATGGCTGTGTTTGGATAATGTAATTGATGAAGATGGATGCGGAATTGTGTAATTAGAGAAGATAACTTATTTGGACTGTTGTAAACTAAATCGATATATTTTGTTAGTTTTAAAGAGATAATTAAGAAGTTTTGTAACAGTTCAAATATCAAATAGGTGAATTGGACCATTTAAATAACATTAGTGATTTATTCTACTATTTTGTATAATGTTAACAATTTATTCAACTAAAAAAAAAAAGTAACAAATTTGAGCCAGTGCCAAAACAATATAGTAGCTTATTCGTTATTTTGTATTGGTCGCTTACAGTATTCAACCGGGTCGATTCAAGTGGCTGGAATGGACAGCTGCTTGAGGTCGAGGCCCATGGAGAGGGACGTGTCCATCAGACAGGCCACCTCCAGCATTACTGGTACCGTGATGTGTAATTCTCTGTTCTCCCTCGTCACCCAGGTGTCACCCAACCCTCCCTTGGTCAAGTACCTGAGCGTCCACCTGGTTCTCGCCTCCTCAACACTTGCAGTACCATAAATGCACCCCAGGTAGTGATAGATCTTCATCGTCGTCACAAGAACTGTACTTGGAAACTATCAGAGCAACAGTTTTCAGAGAGTTGAGGAGATTGCAATGGCGTCAGGGCAAGCTGACAGAGAGGAGCTTGATCGGAGGGCCAGGGAAGGTGATACGGTAATTCTCGGAGGAACTGGTGGCAAGAGTCTCGAGGCCCAGGAACACCTCGCCGAAGGTAACACATACATTGTCCATTGCTTTCTTCATATCTCTACCACAGGATTATTATGATTATAAGTTACTTATACTAGGTCTCTGTGGGAGAGTTGCCACGTACTGAAATAATGATTATTTATATATCTTCAATGAGAAGGCTATTTGTAAATGTGGGTGTACATGTGTAGGGAGGAGCCGAGGAGGGCAGACTTAGAGGGAACAGCTTGGGAGGGAAGGGTACCGGGAGATGGGGAAGAAGGAGGGGTTGATCACCTTGGACAAGTCCGGAGGGGAGCGCGCTAAGGAGGAGGGGACTCCGATCGATGAGTCCAAGTACAGTACCAGGAGCTGAAGCTGCTTGCTTTGCGATCGCTGGGCTCTTGCGCTCTGTTTGTTGCATCACGTAATGCTATGTAGCACAAACGCACATGTGTATATGTATGCGCAACTATCCGTTGTTTCCTGTTTCTTTTGTGTGTGCATGTGTCCTAGCTAGGGTGTTACTGTGAAACTGGTGATATGCATAAAGTAGAAAATTCTAAAATACCCGATTAGTATCGATACCCCCTGTTTTTCAGAAGTCCTTAAACTTTTTAAAATGTTTTAGTTAAGTACCTCAGTTAGAAATTAGTAGTAAAAAGACCATTAGACTGGTACAGTAAAATGCAATGTATTGATCCGATAACAGATTGTAAGGGAGAAGCGATAGGCGGGAATAGAGGAAAAAGAAGGGGAAATTACTGAAATGGGTAAAGTAAATATAAAATATATATTTATTTTAAGGTATTATGGGTATTAAATATAAAATATATTTATTGAAAAATATAATTGTAGGTAATAATTTTTGTACCACTTTAACCATTTTTTTAATATTTAATCACTTTTCTTAAAAAAAATTTCACTTTTTTCTAGTTTTAATCATTTTTTGTATATTTAATCACTTTTTTAAAAAAAAAATTCACTTTTTGTAGATGTGTTTAGCTTATTTTTTAATTTAGTCATTTTTTTAAATTATTTATTGCACTTCAGAATTATTTATCACTTTTTCGATTTTTATTAGCATTACAAAAAATTTAGCATTTTTTTTAAACATTTATCACTTTTTTTTTTAAATGTTATCTCTTTTTCATATATTTAATAGATTTTTTAAACATGTAATAGCTCTTTTAAAATTTAATAGTTTTTTTTTACATTTAATCACTTTTTTTAAGAAATTGTCACTTTTGTTGGTTTTTATCGCTTTTTTAAAAATATTTACGGCATTTAAAATATGTATTCATAATATCAAACACTAATATAATAATAAGGTTATACTGGTACCAAATTAAGGTTAAGTGGTACCAGTTTAAGGTTATAGTGGTACCAAATTATGGTTATGCTGATACGAACTTAAGGTTCTACTTCATATTGGTATCAAAGTAAGGTTTAATGGTACCAGTGGTACCTAGTTATGGTTTTTGTGGTTTCAAATTAAGGTTTCAATGGTCACAAGTGAAGGTTATAACGATACCAAATTAAGGTTTTGTGATACCAAGTTAGGTTTCTAATTGTACCAAGTTAAGGTTATACTGGTACCAATTTAAAGTAAAGTGGTACCAATTTAAGGTTTTAGTGGTACCAAATTAAGGTTATGCTAATACCAACTTAAGGTTCTACTGGTACCAACATAAGGTCATATTGGTACCAAAGTAAGGTTTAATGGTACTAAGTTAAGGTTATACTGGTCCCAATTTAAGGTAAAGTGGTACCAGTTTAAGGTTCTAGTGGTACCAAATTAAGGTTATGCTGATACCAACTCAAGGTTCTAGTGGTACAAACTTAAAGTCATATTGGTACCAAAGTAAGGTCTAATGGTACCAAGTTAAGGTTATATTGGTAGCAATTTAAGGTAAAGTGGTACCAGTTTAAGGTTCTAGTGGTACCAAATTATGGTTATGCTGATACCAACTTAAGGTTCTACTGTTACCAACTTAAGGTCATATTGGTACCAAAGTAAGGTTTAATGGTACCAAGTTAAGGTCATATTGGTACCAAAGTAAGGTTTAATGGTACCAAGTTAAGGTTATACTGGTACCAAATTAAGGTAAAGTGATACCAATTTAAGGTTCTAATGGTACCAAATTAAGGTTATGCTGATACCAACTTAAGGTTCTACTGGTGCCAACTTAAATTCATATTGGTACCAAAGTAAGGTTTAATGGTACCAAGTTAAGGTTGTACTGGTCCCACTTTAAGGTAAAGTGGTACCAGTTTAAGGTTCTAGTGGTATCAAATTATAGTTATACTGATACCAACTTAAGGTTCTACTGGTACCAACTTAAGGTCATATTAGTACCAAAGTAAGGTTTAACGGTACCAAGTTAAGGTTCTTTTGGTACCAATTTAAGGTTCTAGTGGTACCAAATTATGGTTATGCTGATACCAACTTAAGGTCATATTGGTACCAAAGTAAGGTTTAATGGTACCAAGTTAAGGTTCTACTGGTACCAATTTAAGGTTCTAGTGGTACCAAATTAAGGTTATGCTGATACTAACTTAAGGTTCTACTGGTACCAACTTAAGGTCATATTGGTACCAAAGTAAGGTTTAATGGTACCAAGTTAAGGTTATACTGGTCCCAATTTAAGGTAAAGTGGTATAAGTTTAAGGTTCTAATGGTACCAAATTATGGTTCTGCTGATACCAAGTTAAGGTTCTACTGGTACTAACTTAAGGTCATATTGGTACCAAAGTAAGGTTTAACGATATCAAGTTAAGGTTATACTGGTCCCAATTTAAGGTAAAGTGGTACCAGTTTAAGGTTCTAGTGATACAAATTATGGTTATGCTGATACCAACTTAAGGTTCTACTGGTACCAACTTAAGGTCATATTGGTACCAAAGTAAGGTTTCATGGTACCAAGTTAAGGTTGTACTGGTCCCAATTTAAGGTAAAGTCGTACCAGTTTAAGGTTCTAGTGGTACCAAATTATGGTTATGCTGATACCAACTTAAGGTCATATTGGTACCAAAGTAAGGTTTAATGGTACCAAGTTCAAGTTCAACTGGTATCAATTTAAGGTAAAGTGGTACCAGTTTAAGGTTCTAGTGGTATCAAATTATGGTTATGCTGATACCAACTTAAGGTTCTACTGGTACCAACTTAAGGTTATATTGGTACCAAAATAAGGTTTAATGGTACCAAGTTAAGGTTTTACTAGTACCAATTTAAGGTAAAGTGGTACCAGTTTAAGGTTCTAGTGGTACCAAGTTATGGTTTTTGTGGTATCAAATTAAGGTTTCAATGGTCCCAAGTTAAGGTTATAACGGCACCAAATTAAGGTTTTATGATACCAATTAAGGTTATTGTGGTACCAAGTAAAGGTTATACTGGTACCAATATAAGATTCAGTGATACTAGTTTAAGGTTCTAATGGTACCAAATTATGGTTATGGTGGTACCAACTTAAGGTTATATTGGTACCAAAGTCTGGTTTACTAGTACCAGTTTAAGGTTCTAGTGGTACCTAGTTATGGTTTTTGTGGTATGAAATTAAGGTTTCAATGGTCTCTAGTTAATGTTATAATGGTAGCAAATTAAGGTTTGTGATACCAAGTTAAGGTTATTACGGTACCAAGTTAGGGTTCTAATGGTACCAAGTTAAGGTTATCTTGGTACCAATTTAAGGTAAAGTGGTATTGATTTAAGGTTCTAGTGGTACCAAATTATGGTTATACTGATACCAACTTAAGGTTCTACTGGTACCAACTTAAGGTCATATTGGTACCAAAGCAAGGATTATGATCACTTTTAGGGTTGGGAATTTAATATTAGGATTTAGGATTAAGGATTAGGGTTTAGGGCTAGGGATTATGAATTATGGTTTGGGTCAAGGTTTAGGGTGTAAGGTTATGGTTTGGGTTATAGTTATGTTAGACAGTTTAAAGGTTAGGGTTAGTAATATATTTAGGGTATAGGATTTGGATTACAATTAAAGCTAGGGTTGCATGTAGTGTTAGAGGTCTTTCATCGAACAGGTCACCGATTATACCATTAAGGTTTAAAGTTAGGGTTAGAGAGTAGGGTTGATGTTTAGGGTTAGAGATTAAGGTTTAGGTTATTATAAAAAATTTTAAGATATTTCTAAAATCAGAGGAATTTTTAATAAATTTATTAAAAAATAATCGGATGTGACAATCCATTTGGTACTAATTTTTCATAATGTTATTAATTTTTTATAATTTTAAGCATTAATAAACAATAAAAGTTAACTAAAAATATAACAAATGAATATTCAATGGAGTAGAGTTAAGGTTTAGGATTAAAGTTTAATCTTTTTGGTTAATGATTAGGAATTAAAGTTACGGATTATGGGTTATTATTCATTGTTTTTTTAGATTATTGTTACTATTTAATTTTTGTTCTTTAACATCCATTATATTATTTATAATTATCTGTCCTAAATAACCTAGGCTAAAATTACATGAAATAGAAATTGACCTAACTTGTGTTGAATTTGAACAAAAAAAAAACCCCAAAGTAAAAATAGCAGATTTTTGAAATATGCTATATTTATATTACAGTTGCATTTTTATTTAGTATTAATTAAATATATCGAAAGTATATAAAAAATACAATAAAATAAATATTAATCCATTTATCTAGATTATTTGCTTCATTTCTAAATAGTAGATAAATTAAAAAAGATGGAAGAAATATATATTTTTGAGTATTTAAACAATTAATATTTCTTAACAAATATTATTGCAGGGGATTTTGATCAAATTTTGAGTACTGTTCAATTTCTTTATCTGTTCAGTAGTATAAGTTTTTTCATAAAAAAGAAATTTAGTCCAACTAAATTGTATCAACTTGGGTTCGAACCGACTACCAACGATTCTAAGTTTGTGTTCCCCAATAACCACTGCACCATGTCAACATTTTTCTGTTGCTGTAACAATTAAATTAAATAAAGATGCCCCGTAATTCTTTTAAATAGTGCATCCTAGCCCAGGCATTTATATTTATTTGTTGTGTTTGTGACTGACAAAAAAGGGAAAGTTGTAAGACCAGCGAGAATGCATAGAGCTCCATCTGGGTGCTGCTAGCCACAGGATCCATCACCTCCTTGCGGGATTGTCGACCTGTAGCCACCGCAATTTTGTCACAACTTCCAGCTTTGGCCACCGGCGCTCATTTCAAAAGCTTCTCTATCATTCCTTCTGCATTGTCAGTAGGTTTCTGTTCCCACCTATTTCACAATTGCCTCATCATCTTGCTGTATATGTGATTCGCACATGGTTTCATATTTAGTTTATTGAGTTAATGATTCGCATAGGTTAATGAATGATAATATTTTTTTGTTGAATTTACGCCTTTCACCTCATATTTTTTATTTCTTCTTATGACGTTGGCCTCTTGATCTAAATTTGGTTTGATTTTTCTTCTTTGTCTTATTTACCATAGCATTACTACTTCATAATTGTACACAAGACATGTAAATTTCCATTTGGAGCTGCTTTGTTCTTTTTGTAAAACCTCCGATGGAGCTAGAACGTTTTGCGCTATCTATAGATTCCAAACATGATCTTTTTTCGAGCAGGTGGTCAAAGGTGCTTGAATACGATTGGTCACACATAACCAGTAAGCTGAAAAAAACTGTTCATATGTGGGACACTGTGGATCTAGAAGGAGTTGAGTTTGACAGGGTAGGTAATGTTGAGCAATTTTATCATAAGTATGCATGCATCATGGGGTTTTCTGTTAGAAAGGATGACATAAGGATGAGTACGAAGTTGCAAATAACACAGCGAATAATGTGGGTTTGTTCTAGGGAGGGAATACCAAGGGTGAGTACATTTAAAGATGGAAGGCAGAGGCAGCCACGTCGTTTGTCTCGCTGTGGATGGAATGCTGCTTTCCGTGTTCACTATAGCAAAAACCAGAATAAGTATATTGTTGGTGAGTTTAAAACCATGCACGACCATGATCTTGCTGGAAACCATGAGGGACATTACCTCCAATCCCATAGGTGTATTGATGAAGCAGCAAATGAGGTTCAAACAGACATGCGTAGAGTAGAAGTCTTATCTTCGCAGATAATGGACTATATGGTTGTTGCACACTGTGGGTATAAGAGTGTCGGATTTACGTATAAAGACCAATATAATTAGATTGACTCAGAATGCAGAGTGGGCGCCCTTGCATCTGATTCAGAGAAGGCACTTGCTCATCTTACATCTAGGGCTCATAGTGACCCAGACTTCTATTGTCGTTATGCTGTTGATGGTGACAACATGTTTCGATATCTTTTTTGGGCCGATGGTGGTATGTAGAGGGATTATCAATGTTTCGGGGATGTCATATGCTTTGATGCAACATATAACACGAATGGATATAAGCTACCATATGTTGTAATTTTAGGTGTCAACCACCACTTCATGACGACCGTGTTTGGGTGTGGGCTCGTAACAGATGAGTCAAAGACCTGTTTTTCATGGTTACTAAGCCATTTTACTGAGTGCATGGCTGGGAAGACACCAATAGCTGTCATAACAGATTCAACCCCGGGTATAAAACTTGCTATATAGGCATCATTTCCTAACACTAGGCATCGGTTGTGCTCATGGCATTTGCTAAGGAATTGTAGAACAAATGTTAATGAATTTGCACAATTTCCGGGTGTGTTTGCCAACCTGATGCTTCATGTTGACGACCCGGTGGAGCTCGAAGCCAAGTGGGCCGCAACGATGGAAGAGCACGGTTTGTCTACAAATGTTTTTGGTAACTGAAATATGGCAAAAAGCGGGTGTTATGGGCAATTGCCTATCTGAAAAGCACGTTCCTTGCTGGGATGACTAACACCCAACGATCAGAAGGAATGCACTCTTTTCAGAAACGGTTCTTGGGTTCACAGCTAAAACTTTATGAGTTCGTTCGGCGGCTTGACGTTGCACTTGATCGTATTCGGGAAGCAGAAGTTCAAGAAAACTTCTTTTCGCAACATACACAACTGCAGTATGCTACACATCTTAAGCTTATTGAGAAACATGCAGGTGAAGTGTACACGGCTAGAATGTTTAACTGACTCTGAGAACATATACTTGATGAAGCGCATAATTATGCCATGTGCATAGAGCATGTGGGTGTGGTTAAAAGATATAATGTCTATAGGTACGCTTCATCAGCCACCCATAATGTTGTGACCTATGATACTGAAACAAAGAAGTTTGAATGCAATTGCAAAATTCTGACATACACAGGTAACATTCTTTCCCCACTTTGTTTTTTAGAATTGAACAGCAATAATGGTCAAGTTTTGTGCCAGTTACCATCAGGTTTTTTAAATGAAATGCAGGTATTCCTTGTAGCCATATTTTCTCGGTACTGAAGGTGGAGAATATATTTAACATACCGGAGTCCTTGATTTTGCACAGATGGACGGAGGATGCAAAGAAGGAGAAAAGTTATGGGTCATCACTTTTTGGAACTGATGTGGAAACAGTTCACATGCCGAAATGAAACTAGCTGGCCAACATTTGCAACAAATTCATTTATTTCGTGTCCCGATGTGATGGTGAAGTATACACGGATCTAAAAGGAGAAATCGGGCAGTTGACAATTAAAGCTGCGGAAAAGGTGTGAAGCATGCCAAGTTTCCAGGAATGGTGGGAATTCTGAAGAACAACGCCAAATTCACGGTATTCGAAACCCGATAAGAGTAAAGGTTAAAAAGGGCGAGGAAAGGCAAAAATGAAAAAGGCATCCACGTCGAGGACTATAAGGAAGAGAATGAGACATTGCACAATAAAGGATCGCAGTGGTGACTCCAGCCCCAATGCAGCTGGCGCAGGAATGGTGGGCAAGAACGTAGAGTCTCAAACTCGTGCACCTAACCATGAAGGCATAGAGGTTGTAAATATGACACATCTGTTGTCTCTTATATCCGTACAGATTCCAGGTTCTCTACACGGGGTTCAACCCGAGCATTCCACACATCCATTCCTTACCGGGAACGTATATTCCCATCCAGTTGCCCCGTCAAAGAAGAAGACTCAGTGTCAACGTGGCCATTTGTTTCCTTCCCCGGGTCATACATAGCATTGCTTCAGTCACAGTTGATGCCTGTGAAGGATGAAGGTAGACACTATTTTATGAATGGTGTATTAAATCTCATTAATTTTTCTACCCACATTCCATTACTCTTCCAACATTAATTAGAAGTAAATTGTCATACCTATTAAATTGTAGATCCCTAAAATAGAAGATCTTGTTGAAGAGAATGGATGTTAAGTGGTGCTGAAAATCGACTGCGTAATTGTTGTAGACAGCATTTTTGTACAAGTTAAAGACAAATATGGCAGTTTTTTGGTAGAAATTTTCAGCAACTGAAGTTCTTGTACCAACGAGACATGAGACATCAATATGCAGGAGCAGGTGTGCTGTTCTGCAAATGAATTTTGTACATACATTCATGTATTTTTGCATGTTAATGACATATAACGTTGGGGACAAGCATGTAGGCAACACTTATAACATCTGATAACCACATTATATACTACTTGTAATAAATTTGAACTTTAAAAATTACGAATGAGCCCGGTTTTTCAATTCATTTACTCATTGTAAGGACTTTTTAGCGCCTTCTTTTGAATTTAAATCGCTTATTAATTGTTTTTGTCACTTTTGTTAATCTGTTATCGCCTTTTAAATTGTAACAGCTTTTAATATTTTTTTTACCATATTTAATAATTCAAATGATGTCTTTAAATTTTTGAAAAAAAAAATTTACCTTTTCAAAAATTTTACTTAGGTTTCCTTAATTTCTATCATGTTTTTGAACTTTTTTAAAATTTTATAATTGTTCACGCTTTTTTCAAATTTTAATCATTTTTTTACAATTATTGTCGCCGATTCTGAGTATGAATCGCCTTTTCATATATTAACGGGCAATTGACAACATTACCTATATAGTCTAATATTACTAACACTTAACCCCTAACTTTAAAAACTAATTATTGACACTTACTTCATTTGTAGCATTTGACAACAACAACTCATGACATACTCATTGTAAGAACTTTTTATCACCTTCTTTTGAATGTAGATAGCTTATTAATTATTTTTATCGCTTTTATTAATCCGTTATCACCTTTTAAATTGTAATAGCTTTTAAAAAAATTTTGCCTTTGAAAATATTTTAAATAATCTTCTAATTTTTGAAAAAAAATTTCACCTTTTCAGAAATTTTAGCTAGGTTTCTTGAATTTTTATCATGTTTTTCAACTATTAAAATTTTTTATCATTGTTCACATTTTTTTTGAAATTTTAATCAATTTTTTACAATTCTTGTCGCCGATTTTGAGTGTGAATTGCCTTTTCATATATTAAAGGGGTAATCGCAGTATTACCTATATAGTATAATGTTATTAACACTTGACCCCCTAACTTTAAAAACTAATTGTTTACCCTTACTTCATTTATAGGATTTGACAACAACTCCTCCTCACATCCAACAATGAAACATGTAAAATTGATACATCTGATAACTAAATGTCATTAATTTTTAGATTTTTAATATTTTTTTTGTATGTAATTCACCTACACAAAAATATTAGAATGGATTTGTACGTATTAAATATTTAAAAATTGACAACTAATTTGTTGAAATCTCAATTCATGGGATGGACATTCAAAACCAGGGGAATCTGGGTTTTGTGAGTGTAAGATAGGAACCCACTATTATGACCATACTGCTGAAAATGGTTATCAAGGTACATGGAGGTATGAAGGTGAATATAAGACATTAGTTAATCATTTTAGGCCTAGGATTATGGAAGGATATTATTTTCTTAAGATAGACCGTAGATATATATTTGAACAAAATTATCAGCTGAAATATTTAGGTTAGGGAAGTTGGGTGACTAATTTACAATTTAAGTAGGAAAAAAGATGATTTCAGTTCAAAATTAATGATAAAAGTAAAAAACAGACGATAACATATAAAGAAAGGTGATATTGGTAATTGAAATACGAGAACATGTTGATAAAACTATTTTTTTGTACACGAATACATATTAATGGAAACAAGAGGAAAGTAATAATAAATATATCATACTTCAATCTATATAAACATGCAGAGGAATAACATTTTAGCATCCACGATACATTGATATAACGTAAGATAGTAAAAAACGCATGCATATTGTCTTGACAGAAAATTCAAAACTATCCTAGTTCCAACGCCATTTACCTTCCCCTTCCCCTCTTAGCTGCAAGCCTATCTTCCATATGCTTGGTACGACTCTCGACACATCCATCAGATGCAGGCTCATCTGACCCTGACCCAGGTTCATAATCTAACTCTGCATCTGAGTCATCTTCCTCATTCTCTTCAATTAAACCATCCGAATCTAAACCTTCGTCACCAACAATGTCTTCATGCTGCAGATCATCCTCCGCATCATCTCCTTTTGATTGGGATTCGGCACCAACTTCATCGCTCTCATCTCCATCACTGATGGAACCTTCATCCTGCACCATATCTTTCCCACGACGACGATGTTGCTTGTGTTCCAAGCCAGTGTCTCCAGTTGTTCCGCCACATGACACCTGCAATCAAATGAATATATCATTAATATGTCATAATTGACAACAAAATTTTATATAGACTATAGACTGACACACTGTTTGAAAGATAATTTCTTCGCATCTTTCCACATTTTGTCCGTTACAGCCTTCTTTAGACCTGCTACTAAGCGCAGTAACTTCTCCACAGTATCTCTCCTCACCTATACATAACATTTTTAAATCAAAATATCAGTGTGGAATGAGATTAAGTACAACAACGTATAAGATGACAAACTTACAAATTTTATCGAAGGATCAAGTGATAGACCCTCGACATCCTCATCCTCAATGCTTGAAATTTTTAGGAGTTTAGCCTTTCCTGTTTCGAGATCTGGGAGCAACATAGATGTAGCAGGTAGTTGTATTTCAGAGCCTTCTACTGTAGTGTCTGTTTCTCGTGCAACAGTTGACATAGATGTCCCACCAAATCCACTGGTAGATGCACCTGGGTCCCTACTTTTCATGGCTTCGGCAAGCTCCTTCATCATGCTCTCCCACCACAACTGAAATGTACAAAAAAATAGAATTGTTGAATTATTATCCCATAATGATCCTGCAACTGTTGCTGTCAGTTTCACACCGTGCCACTTTTGGTTAAACATGGATGTTGGCGGCGGGTTCGGGATGGTCGTGTCATGCACTTGCCGATAGCTAATGTGTTGTCTGAGCACCATCTCACCTAAAAACTAGGCTCGACCACATGGGCTTTCTAGTAAAATTTGACACCTTGTTGCCCCTAAACTTTCACTAACGTACTGTGGTAGGTCATCCACGTACTTCTCCCATTGCCACATTTTCACCGCCGCCCTGTGTACTGTTTTAAATAGCTTTATATACACTTCAGTATCATATGCCATGCCCCTCAAATGTCCTTCAGCATATTACTTTGCTCTAGGGGTTAAATCTAAATATGGTTCAGCATATCCTAAGTTATACCCTTGAGTGAACTTAATGGTTAAATCTAAATACATGGGTAAACAAACCACCCGGACATGGATATGATCCGTCTTAGGATTTTATCAAACCACTAAGAACGGATTCGCAAACATTTGAATACTTCTTAACCAATAGTTTGGTACACATTAGATGTATTATAAGAATTAAAATTAAACTTATTCTAAAAGAAATAAAGATCAGTAAATAACTAAATAAACAAATATATATATATGAGATGTTTAACAATAGCTGAAACTTCTCGGTCGGAGGTGCTTCAACCACCTGAAAATTCCATCAGGTAGCTGGATCAAGGCCCTGACGGCGGTTGGAACAGAGGCCAAGGGACTGCTCCCCATAATCCTTGACACGATAGCAAATCTCATCATCTAGAACACGCATTGTCTCTATTAACCTGTGAAAATCAAAGCTACAACCCAAACCACAAGCTTGGCTATCACGGACAATGTAATCAAACTTGTTAACGACAATTCCATTTCGACCATTTGTGACAATATCAAATAAGAAACGCTTCTCTTTTACATTTCTTGGCAGTTCTGAGCAGCTTGTATCATTTCCTTAATTCTTTTAACCATATCAGAGTCGATATCAATATGATGCATATCAACAATAGAATCAATCATCTTCCCAGACATCTGCTCATGACACCTAGGCCCAATCCAACACCATCATAGGAAAGTAAAAGTTTGATTTTCATGGTTTTTGATTTTTTAAACATCCAATTCCTTCCCTAGACAAATAACAGATCCCAAGTTGACCATCTACAGACTTGGAACACATTAAACGCAGCTGATGCATACCAAGTTTAATCCTCAAAGCCTGGGTAACTCCAGGTATAATTTTTTTGTTTATATACTTCATTTTCATTCTAATTCTATACTTCCTTTTCACTTCTCCCAGTCACATGATTGTTTCCCTCCATAATCAGCTTCGGTTCATGCACTAACAAAGCAGAAAGGACAGAATAGAGAAATAGTGCAAGAGGCAAGCAGAGAGAATAACACAAGGGAGGAAACTTCTCATCTTCTACTCAACTCTTTGCTGGAAGCAAATTTGTTAAATCAGTTTGGAGTATTCCAGAATCCAGACTAATCATAAAGATGCTGAAAAAAAATAGTTGATAGCATCATGAGCCTTACCGATGTATTTCATATTTACTGTTATATTTCGATCTTTTGTGAAGTGGTTCTTAATCTTCTGTGATAACCACAGGTCAACATCAAGGAGTAACTTGTTTCCTGATTCATCCTCGAGTCTTCATTGAAACCCGTTGAAAATTGAATCTCGTAAGTATGATCTTTTAAATGTGTTATGTAAACATGAGTTTTAAACTTATGCTAACAATGAAAAGTTAAAATCAAAATATAAGTAAATATCTGATCTAACCTAAACATACAATTTTATATTTAACTCATCAACAAATTCATGGTCCAAAATAATAAAACGAGCAATTGAACAAAAGTAAATCAAACTATAGATAAAAATAATGCTGTCAGTGATTGATCTGCAAAATAAAAATATGTTAGTGACTTAAATGGATAATACAAAAAAAATAAAAGGACTAATCAAGAGTTTTACCATAAGGACAAAGAAAACAGATTTTTTTTTTTGACTTGGTCAAAGCAAAGAAAGAACGCGTCTTTCTTCCTCCTGCGAGCGCGACAGCAAAGGGAGCGGCAGAGGGGGCGAGTCGACGTGGCTGGAGGAGTGAGGAGGAAGGCAACACGGCGTGGTACGGGCGCGAATCGGCAAAGGGAGGCCGGAGGTGACGCGGCCAGCTGGCGGCAAGTAATGAGAAGAGAGAGGGAAGGCACGGACGGAAGGGGAGGTGCGACGGCTGGGAATGCGAGACTGGCAGGGAAGACGTGGCTGGGGCGGCGACGCGACGGCAAGGAAGGCGTGCGAGGGTGGAGCAGCGTGGTGGAAGGGAGACGGGCAGAGGGCGCGCGCGAGACTGGCGGGGGGCGGGCTCAGACGGAACCAAGGCGGCAAGGGGATGGCGGAGTGGCGCGGATAGGAAGGAATTAGGGACAGAGAGAGTGGACGTCGAGAGTGAGAGGTCTGGGAGCTGAAATTAGAGAGATCCCGCTTCCCCCTCTCTTGTGTATCTGGTGACCGAGATAAGAGCTAAGGGGGCGGTCCTAGAAGGAGGGCAGAGCAGGTGGGAAGAGATAAGCATGAGATAGGGAGACTTAGAAAATGAGAAAAGTCCCCAGAGAAGCCGAGAAAGAGAGATCAGAGATTGTCCCTTGGAGAGACGTGGAGAGCTGTTTAAGTAGAAAAGGAAGAAGAATCGAGAAGGGAGCAGGCAAGATATATATATATATTTTTTATTATTTATTTTTTTTATTTATTATTTTATATTTATTATTACACACACACATTTTTTAATTAATTTGATTTGATTTGATTTGATTTTTAACTAATTATTTTTTTAATTAATTAATAATAATTTTTTTAATTAATTAATAATTTTTTTAACACACATTCTATAAAACAAAAAAAAATGCCTCTAAAATAATATATATTTTATTATTATTATTATTATTATTATTATTATTATTATTATTATTATTATTATTATTATTATTATTATTATTTTTAAGGTCGGACGAAATTGGGTGTCAACAATAATGAAATAAAGTAATTCACGTATATAATAGTTACCTACCATGACTGCCAAAAGGCACCACTCCTTTGAGCACCCCTACTCAGACCATCCATATATGAGTAAAGATTAGCCAATGCGGCACTTCCCCAACTATACTTTGCCAGTCGGGATGTATCTGCTACAGCTGAAATCCACCATATGTAAAAATTACTCGTGCCTGTATTATAGAATATAGTTGTCCCAAGAAAAGTTGATAGGAAAACACGAACCAAATGATTCTTTCTCTCCATGGTATTTGATCTGTAACATGTATACGTGTCAAGTACTAACTTAAAAGTCACATTTCTTTTTTTATGGAATATCTCCAAACCATCACCGACTAATAGTTGCAGGCGGGAGGCATCTTCACCTATTTCGATATCAATAGGAAACGGATCACCGCTGCAACGTAAGCTGGTTATTACCGCAAAATCTACAGGTGTCATGATCATTTCTCCGATAGATGAGAAGTGAAATGTGTGCGTGGTATCCCACCAAAAGTGACTAAGTGCACGAATTAAGTGTCTGTCACAGTATGTGGACTTCAATTCTTTGACTGCATTGAACATACCCGTTGTTCTTATTACATCTTTCACAGTTTTTGGAAACCCTTCAAACCACTCCAACAATGGCTTCACGCTTCCATGTCCACGGTATGCACTTAGCCTATTTTATAAATATCAAATTACAATTAAGATTATAAAATCTGAATGTAAATTGAAATCTAATATAAAATAGCAATTGTTTCACGAAGATATTCTTAAACAGAGTTTTGATAACATTATCTCTTTTAAAATTACTTATTAAAATTATATAGTCGTTGTATTTGGATACATATCACATAGTCGTCGTATTAATTTACATATCGCATTATTAGAAGTTTTATCGCATTTTTATAATACTAATCGCTTTTCATAATTACTTCTCTACTTAAAATTATTCTCACTGTGGTTATATTTTACTGGCTTTTATAACATTTCTATATTCTTTTCAAATATGCTACCGCTTTCATAATCAATATTATAGCCTTTTCTTACCTTTTTATTCTGTAATTTTTATAATTGTTATTACATTTTTAGAATTTTTATGATATTTTTAAAATCTGTATCATTTTTTTAAATATTACACCCTTTTGTAAATTAATACTCACGTATTAATAATTATTATCGTGTATTTAAAATTTATAATTACTTATCATTTTTTCAATTATTTATCACTTTGTATATATAATCAGTTTTTCCAATACTTTTCCCTTTTTGTAGGTTGTTATCACTTTATTTTGTTTAATGGTTTTATTAAAATATTTATTACATTTTACGATTATCTAAAATTTTTTCGGTTTTTAAAAGTTTTTCACAAATATTTAGCATTTCTTCAACATATACAAATTTTTTTTCGACTCCTATTGCTTTTCTATATTTAATCGCTTGTTTTGATAATTAATCGCTTTTATATCAATTATGTCGCTATTTTCATTTTTTACTGGCATTTTTAAATATTTATTGCATTTTATAGGTTTTGCATCAATTTTCTGTTCTTAACCGCAATAAAAAAACTATTTTAAATTTTTTAAAGATTGCAAATTTTTTTTCTTATTTTATCACTTTTTTGTATATTTGCTCACCTTTTTAAGAATAATTTCCTCTTTTTCCAATTTTACTCACTTTTTTCTTATCTTTTCAATTTTCTTATGTTATTTTGCTCTTTCCTTTTTACTTGCGTTTGTTAATATTTATGGCATTTTATAGGTGTTGTATCAATTTAATGTTGTTAATCACAATATAAAATTCTTTTCTATTTTTTAAACATTGATCAATTTTTTTGTTTCTATTTTATCACTTTTTGTATATTTAATCAGTTTTTTTATATATGCTCGCTTTGTTAAAATTTTTTTTTCACTCTCCCCATTAGTAATCGCTTTGTTTCTAATTTTATTCACTTCTTTTAATTTTAATCATTTTTTTATTTTTAATCACTTTTTTTTTCAAACGGTTTTTTTACTTTTTTATCACATTTTTATTTTTATATATTTAATAACATTTTTTATATTTGATCACTTTTGAAAAAAAAAAATTACACTTTTCCAATTAGTAATCGCTTTGTTTTCTAATTTTAATTACTTTTTTTTATAAAACCATTTTCTATTTTTAATCACTTTTTCTTATTTCTAACTGTTTTTTTAATTATTTCATCACTTTTTATTTTAGGGTTTTTGCTTTTTATTTTTTTCAAATGCTTTTTTATTTATTTTTAATCACTTTTTTTTGTTCAATTATTACAATTTTTTTACGTAAGTGATTTGTCTATTTAATCAATTTTATAATTATTTATTGCAATTCATAATTATTTATCAAATTTTCATCTTTTATTAGCTTCTTAAAAAAAATTTCATATCAGATTTTTAATACGTTATCGCTTTTTTAAATATTTAGTCATTTCTTTTATAATAGTATCACATTTTTTTATTATGGACTTATTTTTTTCAAAAATTTATCGCTTTCTGTATGTGTTAATCGGATTTGTCATTTAATAGTTTTTTAAATTATTTATTACCATGTGAAATCGCATGGTAATTGCTTAATATAATCTCCGGCACCACCGTGAGACATTGTTTCTTTCTGTATGAAAGGTAGGAATAAGGAAATTGATAAGAGGGAAAAGATGTAACTTGCTGTAATTGGAGTAAAGGAGGAAGATTAAATAATGTAGTTATAGGATAGGTAATAAATGATGAACTTACAGAGTTAGATGGTAAAATTTAAAAGGGTGGGTGGAGAAGTGAAAATAAGGGTAGTGGTCGGGGGAAGTGAAAATATGGTTGCCGAAAATTTAATATGTACGACACATATTAATGGGATAATTACAATATGTCTCTCATATTTAATTTAACTAACAACTTTATATGTATCTTTAAAAACTGACATGTAACACTACCTTCATGTTTATTCCCTCTATGTTGAAAATAATATTGTTATTATTCACTTTAATAACGTTTTTTTTCAAAAATATTACTTTTTTCAATTATTATCAAATTTATTAATTATAAATCCGCTTTTCAAAATTATTATCGCTTTTTTCAATTATATCACTGTCTTGCTTGTAATCGCTTTTGTTTAAGATGTATCACTTTTTTCAATTATTTTCACCTTTTTTTATTTTTAATCACATTTTTTAATTTGTAATCGCCTTTATAATTATTATAAGTTTTAAACATACTAAATTATAAGAGATAGTATGCAAAGGCGATTAACACAAAAAAAAAAAAGCGATAATAGTTTTACAAAAATGAGAAAATTTTTAAAAAAACGTCACAATGATAAATTTTATAACGATTATAAATATGTTCAAAAAATTAAAAAAATTTAGGAAAATACCGCCATTGTAAAATCTCTACAATAACCATCCTAAGAATGATGACATGAGGAGTGCATTTTATTATTTACAGTAATAAATAATACACTTCAATTAAATATCAATTTATATATGTTACTGTAAAATGTTAGTACAAATTAAGTTAACTCTAAAATGTAGATATAGCTTCCGTCTATCACATATACAAGTCCATAGTAACAAAAGCTATAACTATAAACTAAGTCCCGGTTGTTATAGATGCTAAAAAAGAGGGCAATCAATCCCTTACAAAAAAATGTGGGTTAACTCGGTCAACACACTTTCAAAAAACCGGGAAAAGGATGCCATCATATACACACAAAAATGATACTAATCTTTCACCTCTTTCCCCTTTTGAGTATTCTTCCTTTTACGTTTATAGGTTACAGCAGCATCTTTCTCACATTCATCGACTGAAAGGATTTACTCTTTCTGAACATCAACACCACCCCACTTAAGTCGTTCTTCCGCAAACCAATTTGACGTTTCACGTTGAACTTCTGCTGACGATTTATTCTCATCACATAAAATAAGGTCCAATGAGAACTGATACCGCTGCTCTTGTGAGTCCCACTAAAAAAACCAGTAACTCAAATCAGGCTGGACTAAAAACAATAAACATGCATATATAAAATCAATTCTTCTTACATCTTTCACCGGCTGCAAAGTGCCTACTTTAGTAGGATTTGCCATGAAGTAGGCAACAAATAATCCACAATCATTACAGTTTGGTTGCTTAGGAAACGGATAGCGTTTAACCTTCTGAAAGTCCACAAACCTGAAATGTGGAGGCTGCACAACAACATCAAGTGCCTTACACTGAAAAAAAAAATCGAACAGACAACTATGTAAATCAGCACCAACATATAACAATGACATATATGTCCAACAAAATTTGTGATGCTAATGGGGTACCTGTGCATCCATCTTCTTAATGTACCGATGCACACTAGAATTGGTATGTAGCGTATCTCACACAGAAATATTACAAAGAGTCAAATCCACAACAAATAAGAAAATGTGGGAAGGTTCATGCATTGGTAGAAAAATCTAAATCACCAATGAAATTAGTATGTGTACAGCCATAACTATATAACCACAAAAGCATTCAAAAAACAAATCACATATCATCTACCTTATCACAGTTCATCACATCGTCAAAAAGTAGTTCTGCAAACTTCTGATTCTTACATAAATGGAGTACAGATTCATCTGGCCGTGAAGCCATAAACTAGATAATTGGGTAACTTGTCAGCGTGACCAAAAAAACTACCACAAATATCTTTTACACGAACATATAAATAAAAAATGCTAAGAAGGTAGAAGTTATACCGTGAAGTCAAGCGTTAACCACTAGTTCCTCACAAGTGATCCTCGGGCTCTAGCCCATGTATTAATTAGAGAACTTATTAGCCATTCATCGGGTGGCAAATAATGAAAATCAGATCGACGAACACTATAAAGGCCACCCGGATCGACCAAAGTGTCACTAAACGGGAAACAATTAAAATAGGTCAGATTGAATCTAATTTGACAAGAAAAACATTTTTGAAATAGACATAAGGTATTAAATGCTGAAATATTACCTATCATCACTTGGCCCATAATAAACAAACATGATAACATGATGTTCTTCAGGAGAAACAGGGTGTCTCACACCAAATGGCCCCGCAGCAAACCTGATACACCTGCCAACCTTCCTATTCTCCCATTTCGTAAATGGTGATGTTTGCGCCTTTGCAAGTGTCGGAATACGAATTCGACATTCATGGGAGGCTGGAACCTCTGATTTGCGACGTTTACGCTTCACCTGCCCAACAACAAATAAACCACATTATCAAATATAAAGCATATATGTAGTAACACATTAAATGGTGACCATAGACAACTAGAGCTAACCCTAATCACATACCTCATTCTTACCCCCATTTTTTCCTTCCCTATCAGATAACACATATACCCTCCCCATTTCAGATGTGTCCAAATTGAAAGTAGAAACATCTACTTGGTCCTTACCTTCTTTGCCTTCAGCAAGAAAGGTCGACAACACCATAACACTATCATCTGTAATACGGGCAGATGCATTATTGCAGGATTTACCTTTTCCATCCAACTCATTGTTTTCCACATAAAGACCCTCATCATCTGTGCCCTCAATTTCATCACCACTATGATTACTCTGTTGAACTAACACAGGCAGAGGTAAAGGTGTATCTGCAAATGGTGCATTTGAACCATGAGTATCTTCACGACGAACTTTCTTTTGGTTTGGTGAATCCTTAACACGCTTCGACTTAAAAGCCTGAACCAATGTCCCAACTTGTGCACTTATTTGCTACAACTGTTTCTTTTGCCGCAGTTGCTCTGCTCTTAGGTCACGACCATCGACAACTAGAGCACCAACATGGTCAGCCAACGTCCTAACTACTTCAACTAGATGCTCAAATTCTTCCACCGGGATATGCATCTTTTCTTTCCCTATGTCTGTCTGATCTTTATCATGGGACAGAATGGCATCCCGGCCAGCATCAGCATTCTTGTGCACATTATCTGCTGAAGGAGACGAACGACCAGGCATATTAGCTGACCACCGACCCGATTTTGAGGGTTTTGGGGAATACTCCCCATGCTCCTACACCTATTTAAACCAAGTCAATGTGACATACATTTGAAGCTTAACAAACCAGACAAAAAGTAAAAAACAGCACCACAGAAGACATGCCACTTCACCATACCTTTGGATCTTCACGAAAACATCATTTACACAACAATTTCTTCATCACATCGTCTGTAAAAAATGATATGGGAAGGTTGCCTGAACACGCGCTGTAGGAACCGGGTATAATAAAATGCATGTAATAAACCTAACAACATTCAGCATCTTTATCAAAAAAACTGAATAAACAAACATTAATAAGGCCCAACAAGTACCGAGATTGTAAGAATGGTTGGACTGGTACCTGTAAGAACATGGAACGGCCACCAAGCACGTGTACACCATCCTCAGACACCTTCTTGATGGCAGCCACAATGTGACTCAAAGTGAAACTTGCTCATTGATGGTCACGTAATAAGTTGACATTATCAACGCAGCACACGAACTGTGAACCAAGGAACTTTTTGTTTGAAGGGCAAAGAATAGTCGCAAGTGCAAGCAGAACATACATCCGTTTGAAATCGTCACCAGAGCTACCACTAAGCCTCTCACTAATGCCTTTAACATCGACAACCCATCGCTTGCTCACAATCTTGCAAAAGCTCTTGACCTAAAGGGACTTTTGGTTAAAATCAAATAACGTCATTCCATTTACTATGCCCATCACCTTAGTCACATCAGAAACTGCAATCTGAAAAATCCTCTCATATATGTTAAGAGTCATAGATCCAGGGTCGAACGAGCTAGCAAGCCATGAAATGAGATCACTATGCAAATTAACCACTTCATTCTTCAGAAGACTGCCGAGCCCAGTTTCATCTGCCAAACTCCTTTGATCAGCACTCAACTCTTGGACATGTTTATAGAAATACCCGGGCCTACAAGTTATGGACCACTGTCTCCCACTCCCTCTCCCTTCTTCCGGCTGAGGACTTTTGACATCACTAACAAACTTCACCTTCTCATCAAACGCCATTGTTTTCCACCGTGAACTCATATCAGCTCACTCCTACATTTAGTGGTGTAAACAGTTATCATAGTTATTATAATACTCCAGCCAATTGTTATTCAATAAAAGTCATAAAATTTATTAACACGATGTATCGAGCGCGTCATCGATCGGGAGTTTTTTTCCTTAAACATTTGTGCTTCTACATTGCTGTATTTGAACAAAGGTTAACATTAAAATACCATCAACAAAAGCACTGTCACTATTATACCATACTTTAACCTCCAAAAATAACACTTACACATAATGATTATATGCAACACGTAAGTTAACTTTCACAATGTTGATGGCGTCCTCATGTTCAGCAACCCTTGTTTCCTTTTCTCCGGTGGGCCTGCATCTGGCCTGCACACGAATAAAATGTGCACTCTTCAGATAAATTCATTAAATATCATTCATTATTAACTGTTACACAACTCAAATTTTAACCTATACTTCAGTTCTTACCTCTTCTATTTCCTTCTCTGCCATTGCTTTTTCAAACACTAGATCTTCCAATATTACCTTTCTTACGCCCAAACTGCAACCAGAATACTTCCCCTCTAACCACAACCTACTGTTTACGTTCCAGGTTCGTAAACAAATTGGTCACTATATACGACAAGGAATAAATGCATCATTACTCTACACAATAAAATAACACCATAAAAAAATATATTAGTTACAGTTTTATACCGAAAATACCTACTGTTATTTATTCTAGTTTAGAATTATTTATCACTTTTTTTATTTTTATTAGCGTTTTAAAAAATTAACCATCTTTTTAAACTTTTATCAATTTTTTTAAAAAATTTATCATTATTTTTATATTTAATAGCTTTTTTTTAACATTTAATAACTTTTTCTTAAAAACAGTCATTTTTTTTACTTTTCTATAACATTTTAATATTTTTTTTCACTTATCAAATAACCTATAATCAACCCATACTATTATATTCAAAATAATTTGGCAACAATTTATATTTCCCCTACGTAAATCCTAAAACCCTTACCTACGTCAATCCTAAAACCCTAATATCAGTGACGGAGAAAAATTACCTTGAACTCAACAGCTCGAATCATCCATAACTGCAACCTTATACTAATACTCATAGACATACACCACTTTCAAACTTCAATTGGCTATTACCTGGACAGGAAAGCTTCACGAGTTTGTTGCTTAACAGTCCCTTTCCGAAGTTAGACAGAGTACTTCCTTCGGTTGTGCAAACCCACTTCCGCCCCGACAAGATCTGCTCCAAATCAACTCTACCGACCCATCGAAGTTTACGTAATGCCTGCACCCTGCTCTACTCTTCTTCTCCGTTTCTGAAACAGGTCCCTTTTGGTCAGACTTATAAATTCCACCATACCTCACCTTATTTTACCTAATTACTTTTTATGACCGGTTAACTCCATTACACAATTTTATATTGCAGCACAAACAACAAAAGGAACTAAATAATAATATATAAAATTTTAGTGCCTCACGCGAAACAATTTGACAAGATCATTTCTTTTTGTAATTACACCAATACATACTCACTCTTGATCAACGGCTCTAATTAGGGGGGTATCCTTACTCACTAGGTAGTTTAGAACGTTCCTGCATGAAGTTGTATTTGTACGAAACCTAAGTAAGGGCAACTTCTGTGTTGTGTGTGGTCTTGTAATAATAAATCTGTTCGTGTATTGGGCTTTCATTCAAATTATGTGCGTACAACAATTTAGCAGTTCTTCTAATTTTACCTATATTGGAGAGAGAAATCAAGTTGTCTCAACTGGATACAATACATTGCCCCAAGAAACATGAACATCGGTGCTTATTATGCCTAATTGAATGCAACAAAATGCAAGTTGGTGTAATTGCTAAAGTTACTAAGTGTGAAATTTGTTGTCAATTAGTACATACTTAACAATCAATGAACAGCGGGGTTGTCTTAAATTTATTGTTAAAGAGGAAGAACATAAAAATGTTTTTTTTTTGCTATTGTAATCAAAAGTATTTATATAAAGTGCAAGGGTTAATTTCTTTTGTAATCAAAAGTATTTATATTAAGTATAAAGGTTAAATGTGAGAGTTGATAAGGAATCTGAAAGCACCCAAAGTATTAATAAAGGGACGTCAATCTCTTCGACTAATTGTATGTGATCTTTTTAATTAACAGCCAATTTGTTTTAACTTAAGTCAACTTAATTTAAAATAGCTTATTTTTTTTACATATTTTTATATTATGTAGATATAATAATCCATTTAAAAGTAATTTTTTATAATATTATGAAATTTTTATGAATTTTTTTTATTTTTAATGCCTAAAACTAGAAAATTCATAAAAAAATAATAAGATTATAAAAACTATATTTTTAATTGATTATTACATTTATATAATATTGACTTTTAAATAAAATTAGTACTAGATAAAAAAAGTAAAAATAAAAATAAGTCATTTCAGACTCAAGTTAAAATGAATTAGTTGTAAATCAGTTCAAAAACTCATTATTCTAGTTCCCATTCAGTTTAGGAACTGCTTATATACAATTGCCTTATCTTTAATTTCCCATATTAATGTTTTGTTTATGTTTTCAGTTTTTGTTTAAACTTGGCAATTTAAGTAACTCAATTTTCTGCTGCAGCACATCTACCACAGCTAGCAGGAGAACACCATTGCAACCGCTATAATTACTCAAGTAATGCCTTATTTAGGGGTGAAAAAGGGTCAGGCTTTTTTTGGGTATATAACTCGAGCTCGAGTTGGGCCCATTCAAGTTTGAGCTCAAGCCAAAAAATGAGCTCTAACTCATTTAGGACCGAGCTCGAGCCTTATGAAACTCGGCCCCATTAGCTCGCGTGCCTAATGGGCCTTATTATTTATCCTTTGGACTCTTTCCCACCAGCCCTACAAGCCCTAAGTCTAATCCCTTCCCTAACTCCTTTACTTCCTTTGTCTGTGCCTAGACCCCATCACTCCCTTAGCCCTTCGTCCTATACCTAGGTCCCAGTCGGCCACCCTTCATCCCTTCATCTGATACCCAGGTCCCAGTTAGCTACCACCGATCAGTGATGATCATTGCCGGCTAGGAACCAGCCTCGCTTGCCTGACGGCAACACCTCAGGCTACCAAATACCCTAAGGTTCAGCGGCAGCCCAAATCAAGATGCCCTAAGCTTAGCAAACAGCGGCCAACGGTTGACGCATCAAGTAGATGCCGGATGCCACAGACCCAGGACTTCTCTTACCCGATGGGATCGACTAATCGCATCTTGCCTAACGAGATCGTTAGATCGCCGGCTACCTTTAACACCCAATTGCAAATATGGATTTCGCACTCCTACGGATTTCATGATTTATCTGGTTTTGTGCGAGTTGGACTGTGAGGGCCTAAAAATCAACGCAATAGCCTACAGAAGACGGACTATGGTGGCTCCTTAGCCAAAGAGAGGAAGACGATGGCTCAGTTGTGAGTTTCATAAAATCAGGGTAGAATAATAAAGAATTAGAGAGTTTGGGATATGTTTTCTCATTTTCTCTTATCTAGTATAGAAAATTGCAAATTCAGTCCCCATATTTCATTTGAATTGTAATTTTTGGTACTAGGGATTTATATGTGTCATTTAGGCCTAACAAGCTTTCGGGTCAAGTTCGAGCTTGTCTTGAGTCGAGCTTAAGCCTAAAAAATTGAGCTCAAGTTCGGGTAGTACTGAATAACAAAGGGGCCGAGCTCGAGCCCATTATGCTCAGGCTTGGCCCAGCTTATTTTCACCTTAGTAATGCTGAACTTGAGCCTTTGATAGGAGGGCATGTGGCGTAGATGAAGATGAGGATAGCAAATTAGCAATGTCAATGCCTTAAATGTTAATCCAAAGCTAGAGGAAAAAAAAAGAAGAAGGTGAGCCAAGGCAGGAGGAAATTGGCCCGAAAATCTAGTGAGGTAAACTCATTTGCCGCAAAATCCTTCCGCCACGAGGAAGATGATAGCTTTTTCCAAATGTTTCTAAAATTAAGGTAAATCAGTGAACAATCAAGAAATATGGATTACTTTGCATAGAAAGTACATATTTACTTCCTATAATTTATCAAAAGTTATAATTGAAACCTTAAAGATTCGTATGTCTTAGCGAACGGCGGGTTTTGTCATTTCTCATAGCTAGATGTGGGTGAACGACATTTATCAAAACCCTATCACGTGACTGGCATGAGTTAGTTAAAAAGATTGACTGACTCACTTAAGCAAGTTCAGGGTTGAAACGGGCTGTTGAATAATATCAGAGGAAGAAATTGAGGGCTTGATACACATACAACACCCTCATTGCCTTTATATAATAAGAGAAATCATCATATAAGGAAAGTCAACTATAGAATTGATATCTAAATAATAAATGACAAATCTACTTTCTTATTTTACGTAGTAACATTATGTAATACGGGCTAAGTTAAAGTTCAGAGGGAAAAGTATCGTAGTAAGTCAAATTCTGGGGGCTAAAGGGGTGTTTAGGCAAATATTTGAGTTTTAGGTGATATAATATTTGGGCAAATTGAAAAGAGAAAAAATACAAAAAAATCACCATAGTTATAGATTTGGGCCGATTTGGTTATTATTGTTTTGAGTGGTTTTAATTGCATCATCGATTATGCTATTAGCTATTAAAAACTTAACGATAAACCTGAGAAGTTTTTTGTTTTAAAATCTTATGATACTAATGTAACTTTTAATAAATTTTTGAAACTTTTTATAATTTACCATTTTTTTGGTGCACCAGCGATTGTATCGGTTATCAACAAATCTTCCACCAATGACAAAGGTAATGTCAAAGGAGGTAGTGTTGGATATCACTATTTATAAACAAAAAAATTGTCATACTAGGAAGTATATGACCAGAAAAACATTGATGTTAGATGAATAAGTTTCATTTGATCAGGGTTCAGATTATCTGTAGTATTAGAATGCGGTGATTAATTTGAATATCATTTTTTAAGAGACTAGTGGCGGATTTAGTAAAGGATAGAGATAGTTGTTACACAAAAAATTAAAATGGTAAATTATACACATCTTCTAAAGTTTATTAAAAATTACATAAGTATCTCAAAATTTCAAAATCAACAACTTTCTACATTTATTGTTAGGTTTTTAATGTTTGGTAGCATATTTGGTACCAAACAGAAAGATTAGTGGCCAATTTGAGACTAAGCTATGGCTTCAATGATGCAATTGAAACTACTAAAAAATATAGTAACAAAATTTGTCTGGCTGATAACTATGGTGAATTTTTTTGTACTTTTTCCAATTGAAAATAATCCAGACACTTTAATGATCACATGTAGGATTTAACCCTCATATCCTGTCTTTGTGCTTCATCTCAGTCCTTTTAGTCCTGCCCAATGCGTACTGATTATTTTTCTTTTAATTTTCAAACGTTTATTATTATGTATACCTCATGGGCTCAGTTCATTTTAAGTTAATACAAGTGGGTTAATGTGTTATTGGGTGTAGGTATGCAAACTAGTTCCAAATTGCTCTTGAAGTTGTCCCAATTTACAAGTAGTAAGTCACCCACCATGCCTAACTCTCTTTCTTTGCAAGCCGCCGCCCAACAACTAGACCCAATTCCTCATCCTAGCTTCCAGTGACCTTAGTGTCCACTGCTTCATTGCCTCTGCCGCTACCCTGCCAGATCTCTGACAAGGCCGAGGGTGACCGTAATTGACTACAACCATAGAAGGAAAGGCTTGATCAGAAAGGCGCGATCGGGAGGTTGAACCGAAAAGGAAGGGTATGATCAAACAATGTGATCAGAAGGCGCGATCAGAAAGACACGATCGGGGCGCAATGGGGACGTGATTGGAAGGCGTGATCGGAAAGGCGAGATTGGAAAGGCGCAATCGGAAGGGCACAATCGGAAGGGTGTGTTGGGGAGGTCGAACGGAAACAATTGGGTGCAACCAGAAGGCGTTATCGGAAGGTGTGATTGGAAAGGTGAGATTGGAAATGCGACATCAGAAGGTGCGATAGGAAGTCCGTGAAGGAAAGGGCGTCATCGGGATAATTTTGTGGTTGTGGGGCGACAGACGTGGAGAATTGACGATGGATTTTCAAGGGTTATAGGGGCATAAATAGAGGTAACTTCAATGAGGATTTTGTATTTGTTTTAAAATTGAGATCATTTAACATGTTAACTCAGGTCTATTAAATGCAAACAAATAGGCAGTAAATCATTTACCTTGCGTAAAATTTTTGACCTTCCTATTTTCGCAGTCATATTAATTGATAAACGGTAATGTTGGATAGACACATTTGATATGCTTATAATCAAACTTAATATGAAAAGTCCCCAGATTTCGCATTTGAAAGGATACCACCGATTGGCAAATTATTTGCTCGGGCTACGTCAGCGGCCACTGCGAAACAGCGTTAAACGGAGACCTATGACCTATCCAATTGGTTAACTGTCCTGACTGTTAATTCAGGGTCCAAAGTTACCTTTTTGAATCAATTCAGGGTGCAGAGAGCATTTAGTCCTTCAAGAAAAGAGGGAAAATCTCTAGGGTTTTAGCCAGCTTTAAAATAACGAAAAACGGTGAGAAAAAGAGCGGGAGAAAGCAAGAAGTCTTCAGTTCAATCTTCGAGTCTAGAGGGGCCTATCCAAAGTTGAAACTTCAGATTTCACCTCGACTTGATCGACCGACGAAGTCATCGGTGAAAGGCGGTCTAGACCGAAGATGCCCGTCGGCGTTCGCCAGCTCACCGTACTCGGGGTGTTCAAATCTTTCGGCTTAATTGCTGAAGCTCTGGAAGGGAAGCCACCGGAAGATCTGACCGATAAATACGACTATTTTCTCTTCCATCCAGACGTTGCACGAGCGCGAGATGAGTACGGGGATAACGAGGTCATATTTAGCAGCCAAGGTGATCACGAGCTTTTCATGAGAGGCAATCGGTAAGTAAATGCTTGGTAGCCCATAAGGAATAGGGCTTGAAAAGAAAGTGACAATTCTGGAGACCGGTTTCATGGTTATCGATTTTATTCCTGTTTATTGCTCCGTCATTTTGATGGGTAATTGCCTTTCATTGTGAATTGTCTTGGGTTAGCAAAGTCGGAGAGAAGCCAATTTTTTATGTATTTTTTCATTGTAGATCAATTAATTGCCCCGTAGATAATATTAGCCATAGTAATAATACAATCCTCACAATTTTTGCTGTTTGCGATGTCACAGAATAATATGGAGCATTGGAGCACGAGTCTTTAAGAGATTTACATTACCTTCCCCAGTTATCATGGTACTTTTCACATGTTATCATCAGAAATTTGAATCAGAAGACTGGTAAAAACGATTGGAAAGAAAAATGGTGTTTTGCTTAATTCTTGTGAAACTACTATGATATGTAGCATGGTGGTTTAAGATGCAGTGGCGGAGATTCTGCAAAGTGTGGCAAGAACACATGATGATTTTTAAACACGTTAGAGAAGGGTATTTATGTTATTGTGTATTCATCTTTATTTCCATGGTCTGTGCCTCTCATCAGTTATTATTTTTTTTAATTAATAGTTTCATTGCTAATTATGGTACAATTCTGTTTCTTAAGTATCATGCTTATCAGTTGGAGTATTGATCTGATTATCAGAGCTAAAGCTCATGGAATTTTAAGTGCAAAAAAAAAAAAAAAAATCTGCTTGGTTCTACAGTAAGACTTCTTGGCCTCATTAAGTTATTGGGGTTGATAACATGCTGTCAGCTGACAGTTTATTTTTTCAGCTAACATAGGTTGGAGTCTACTAGTCTTTTTTTGTTGCACGGGGATGGGGAACTAATGAAATGGAAGCCATGCAGTGGTAGAGTGCCATGAAAAAATTTCCCCTGGTTCTCATTTGCAACAATTGTGGATCAATGCGCTACCACAGAATTGCCGTATCCTGCTCTGTTGTCTGAATATTTCTTTCCCTTGAAAGTATACATAATTTTGTGCACATATGAATAGTGGATATGCATGAGTGAAAAAATAACAATCTGCTCCTTTTCTTTTTTCAACAATGTTTCTCTTTGACACATCTATTAATTGCTTTGTAGGCATGTTGGTGTCGTATGGGTGATATAGCTGAATCTCTTCTCTGTATTTTACAAACTGAGTCGTTGACAATATACAACACTTCAGGTAAAGTAATAATGTTGAAATTGCTTTTGTAGCATCCGTGCAATATATTCCTTTTGTAGCATCCATGCAATATCTAGTGGTCTGGAGCTACGTAAACATCCAAGAGCGAATAGCTTGTGCAGCCTGAGGTTTCTGTTGGTGTCGTTTGTGATTAAAAAAGCTCTAGTGCTTGTTGAAACCAAAATGCTCCTAGAACTGCCTATTCTAGTTTTACATAAAATGTAGAATAATACTGTTCTACTTTCCATTGATCATCTCATCCTATAGAACTGGCAACTTGAGAGAAAGTGTTCTGAATAAGCTTTAAGCCAATGTTCTGAAACCCATGTTCAGTTGTTGAACGAAGAAAGCAGTTTAAGTCTGGTGATTATCAGAAATTGGTGACTTCTGAAAGTATTCTTCCCTTTGTTACAGGTGAACTAGTATCCATTCCACTTCCTTGTACTGTGACATCCATATGGCCTCTTCCATTTGGGCTACTACTTCAACAGGTTGCTGAAGGAATTTCCCCAGCACACATCCCATTTTCACCTTCAAGCCCTTTATTTGGCCCACTTGGCCCATACCATTCTAAGAGACAAGTTGGATTTAGCCCTGTACAAGCTTTCAGCCATTTAAGTTATTGTGATCACATTAAAGGAGAATCAGTATCACTGTCCTCGCATCTGATTTTAAAGGACCCCCTGGAAGAGTTGCAGGTGCTTAACTGGCTACATCATTTATAATGACAGTTTCTTTCAGATTTTAATTTGAGTTGCAAATTTGGCTGTTTCTTGGACTTTGCAGTCAACTTATGTTGAAGAAAGAGGGAAACTCAGTATGATGAAGGATTTTGATGAAAGAACCATATGGAGTAGTGATTGTGTTCCTTTAGCAGCATCTTATAACAAAGGTCCTTTATGCTTTTTTTTTTTTTCGGTTCTCTTCTATTTGACCACCTTCTGATCACTGTTGCTCCTTATCCAGAAAGAAAAAGGCGTATCATCTATAATTTTCTAATTTCACATACAGGAAAGATGCAGCACTCAGTCTGGGTAATAGAAGCCACAAATTCCAACTTTGGATTTGCAAATTCTAATTTGCCTGATGTCCCTACCAGCATTTTGCCCAAACAGTTCTCATTTCGTCGGATATGGCAAGGGAAGGGTGTTACGACAGCTGCATCTAAGGTGCCACTTTGCTTCTAATTTGTTGGGGTTATTTCTATTTGGTCATGGTTTGTCTTGTGGAGGATCAATATTGTGTTCTTCTGCCTGTCTCATTTGTTTTCTTTCTTGACATTTGACTATCTAAATATACACAGGTGTTGCTTTTGTATGTCCTCTCATTTAACTATATTTTTCTTTGGCTTCTTGTATGACTAATGATAGGTCTTTCTAGCTACTGATGATGATGCATCTCCCATAATATGTTTCCTTCTTCAAGAACAAAAGAAGCTATTATCTGTGAGACTTCAGACCATTGAAATAAATAATGATATACTTTTTGATATTAAACCTGACATGAGCTGGAGCATACCTGCAGTTGCTGCCGAACCTGTCATTGTGACACATCCAGGGTACAGTTACAATCTATTACCATGTGTTGTTGTTGTTGTTATTGTTATTATTATTATTTTTGGTGACACTACTTTAGGTGACTGGTTATCTAACAATTTTGAACTTGACTTTGTTTTCCTCCAGAGTGAAAGTGGGACTCCTGCCATATGCAAACATCATTGCTTTGGCTCCGGAAAATGTTCTGTTCCTTTATGTAAGAGAACCCCTCTTTTTTTGAGCACTTCTTATGGTCCATATTATGCTATTTTCCTGGCAATTGTTTATCTAGTTTGCTTTCTAACTTCCACTTTTAGGCAATGGTTTGGTTTTCTCATGTAAGATATGGGTAGGGAATGTAATCGTCTTGTTTATCATTCTTTTCTTGTAAGATTCTTTTGATATGCATATACAAAAAAGATTTTGAATGGCACCCTTGCATTAACATATTTCAGCATAGATGTCGGGCATAGCACACGAACCACTTATTGATTGTGGGATATTTGAGCAGAGTACATTATTGTATGCATCCTTTAATAGGTCAATTTTGATGCCTTTTAGTTTTAGATTTGTTAAAGCATCCAACTTTAAACCAATTTGTAATGAGTGGAGAGGCCTCATCACTATATAAAGCCTTGACTAACCTCTTTTCTTGGCCATGTTGGATTTTCCCACCTTACATGCCCCTTCACGTGTAGGCCATTTCAGCTCTATTGACTGGGTTATGTTTGTCAATGGTTGGGGTTGCTTTGAACCTCGGGCCTTGATACTATGTCAAAGCATCCAACTTAAAACCAATTGGTAATGAGTGGAGAGGCCTCATCACTTCATAAAGCCTTGACTAACCCCTTTTCTTGGCTATTTGGGATTTTCCCACTCAACAAGATTATTTTCCTTTGCCCCTAGAGTATTAGGAGGCCAGAAATTTAAAGATTTCCTATTCATTATGCATTTATTTAAGGAGACAATATTTTAAATGCAGTCAGGGAACCAGTGCTTGTGTAGATATTTATTGCCTCCAGATTTGGGTAAAGGCCCTTTGCCATGCAATTTGGACTTCTCAGAAAAGTCATCTGTTTCTGATGACTTGAGGATTATAGGAGTAGCTGATGCTGTTGATGATCGTATCAATGTAATCCTTAATAATGGCCAGGTATTTCAACTTCTATGTTCAGCAGTATCATACTATGCTGGCACCAACACATATTACATTTCTGCCAGTTCTTTCATTCTGTTACTACTAATTTTAAATATGCGGGTAATATTCCTAGAACCTACATATATGCAGATGTTCCGATGTGCACTACGCAGATGCCCCTCATCTTCATTGGCAAATGAGTGCATCCTGGCATTGTCTGACGGCCTGAGCTCTACTTTGTATAACAGATTTCTTCTTCTTTTCTGGGGACACAGTGATTTGGACTGCATACTGGAGGCTGACTCCCCTGCTGTTTTTGATTGGACATCATTCAGCAATGTCATCGTGGAAATGTGTAGTGCGCCTTCTCTTCTTTCTCAAGAGCTGCCAAATTCATCCTGGGAGTTTCTTATAAACAGTAAATTTCATAAGAGCTACTCAAAGTATGGTTTTACCACTGGATTTCTTCCTAGTGTGGAACTTAATGTGAGGGAATCAGATTCATCTCAATCTAAAGGATATGGGGAACAAATCTCAAATGCATTGTTACCCTCTGACTTATTGGCGGGATCTTTGGATTTGTTGCATGCAGTGTATGAAAGTCTGAAAATGGATAGTCTCCGAAAGAGGTACATTTTAGTTCTTGAATATGGATTCTCCAGTATGTGTTACCAATTAGTCAGATCTTCCCCCCTCTATTACTTGAGTCTGCAATTGAAACTTCTCTGTTTTGGTTTGTTTGCTTGTGAAGCTGTCTTCGGCAGATACTGCCACTGTGTAGAATCTTTCCCTTTTAAAGGTCTTCCTCAAAAGTGAGAGAAAACAGAAAAATTCAAGTTCAAAATAATTGTGCACCAAAACCGTCTGGAGCACTATGAATGAAAATTAATCATGCTATCAAGTTCTGGCAGCCATATGTTATCTATCTGTACAACAGAGATAACTAAAAACTGAAGTTCTTCTATCTTCATTGAATTCCTATTGATATTCTGTTTCCTTCAGTGCTGCAGGAAGAATGCAATATGTATTTGATTACTGCACATAGATTACAGAACTGTTTGCTGTGTGCCTCCTATAAATTTCCGCTATTTGATGAGATATTAGAAGTTCAAAGGAAAAGAAATGATAAAAATTTTGATGGAAGTCCTAAACCCTAATATTTCATTTTCGCTTTTTGTATGTGACACAATTAGAGCAAGCAAACATAAATGATAAAAATAAAATATGATTTTGTAGGGAAAAAAAGGAAAAATGTTAGACATACCTTCAATTTACATTTTTTAAAAAAAGTAATTTATTGGGTGAGTTGTCAGAATTTGATTGATGCTGTAATTGTCACAAAAAATTAGAATAGTCATTCTGATAATGAAAACTCACGATGTAAAATTGTTTTGCTATAAATATTATGTATGTTTGGTGTTGTAAGAAAAAAAAAACGTCTGCTTGATGTCAAAATAGTCACTGTGTTTGCCAGGTGGATTGTATTCATTCATAGGATTTGTGGAAGTAAACATTGAAAGATTTAGGACCATTAAAATTTTTGAAGATTTAGGAACTAATTGAGCTCAGCCCTCCTTTTCTCCCAAAAAAAAAAAAAAAAGATTTTGTCCTCTTACTTAGACCGTTTATCATGTAGAGATCTGGAGCTTTTAGCAGTTCTATTATGCAAGATTGCTGAATACCTTGGTGAGGAAGGCTACTTGGATCATTATCTGCGTGATTTTCCCTGTCTCTCCAAGTCAGTCGGTATATGCAAAAGCACCTTATCTCATAGAACTCCTCCTAGTTTATTCAGGTGGCTTGAAAACTGTTTGCAACATGGATGGCCCGAAGCCTACATGAATGGCATTCCGCCTCTCATTCTTAAAAGCAGAAGTCCTATTTTGAGCTGGGCAAGAAAGATTATCTGCTTTTACTTTGCACTCTGTGGAGCTAAGGCAGAAGCCAGCAAGCTTCCAACAGGTTTTCACTGCAACATTGCTACAGGCTCACATTGCACTTGTGAGGAGTTCACGGTGTTAGCCATGGTTGGGGAGAAATTTGGTTTACAAGATCTAGACCGTTTGCCTTCTGGAGTCTCTCTTCCTCTTCGACATGTAAGCTAGGGTATTATAGCACAACACATTGCAAAAATATATTTTTTCCTTCAACTTTGATGGATTATGTGGCAACCATGTGAAGGAAATCTTAATTTTATGATTGATGTACTGAACTTGTTTTCACCCTTTTTGAGAAATTTGGTATTTATAGTGAGGGTCCAGAATTTTTTATTTGCCCACAAGGTACAGCAGTTTGTGTTTCCGCATAACATTGATGTGGTATTTCTATCTGGTTCCTTAAGTTCCTGGGGAAAATGTTTGCTGCTGCTCATGCATTATCTTGTTGTATAATCAGTTGTTTTTCCTTTTAATCCCTTCCCACTTTTTCTTGCATGATTTATTGCATCTGTTCTGTTAGGCACTGGATAAATGCCGTGAATCTCCTCCAACTGATTGGCCTGCAGCTGCCTATGTTCTTCTTGGACGAGAAGATCTGGCATTGTCATGTTCATCATTTCTAGGCAAATCAAAGGAATTTGATATGCACAAAAATCTGAACTTGATATCTATGTCAACGCCATACATGCTTCATTTGCATCCCGTCACAATTCCTTCCACAGTATCTGAATCACTTGGTGCAGAGAGCACCAAGATAGATGATATGGATTCTCCTGATGGTGGCGTGGCTGATGGTATGGAGCATATCTTCAGTTACAATACCCAGCTGCGATTTGGTCGGGACTTACGATTAAATGAGGTAGGTGCTAGTTAGTTCATTGCTACCAACACTGTTTAAATATGTAGCATTAATTTTGAAGGAAACTAGAATCTGATCCTTTCTTCAAATGGGAACTGTTATCAATGACATTGGTAATGCCTATTTTTGTGCATGTTAATGCATGAACTTGTTAGGTTTTCTAGTTACTTTTTCAGAGGCTCAGAATTGGTCATACAATAAAACTACTTTCAATTTTAGCAATGACCTGATCTTGTTAGTTGCCTGGGGGGGGGGGGGGGGGGTGGGGGTGATAATTTTTCTTTTTTACTTTTTACCAGGTCTGAATAGGAGTTGCTGGTACTTCTCTTTTGCGGAATCTTTTAAGGAATAGGAAGTTTTTGGAAACAGATGTTGTGGACCTAGGGCATCATGTATAGTTTCTCTAAGTTATTTGTTGTGCTGCAGGTATGTGGCATTTATTACATTGATATATGAAAATAACTGTATCAATAATTTTTGTTCTTTTTGTTCAAAGAGACCATTGAAAGTTTTGTTGCTATCAATTTGTTTATAAGTACTTCCGGTAAGATAAAAAGAACATTTATTGGACACTTGATCATTGTGCTTCTCCAACTCATCAACTGTCCATTTTATTCTTCATTACTTGTAATCCCTTATTCCGTTCTTTAATCATAGCACTTGTTGGTTTTAGGTCAGACGACTTTTATGCTCTGCGAGTCCTGTAGCAATTCAAACACCAGCCAGTCCCACTGCCTCAGATCAAGACCTCCAACAGGTGCAGCTCTACGTTTACGTGAATGTTGGAGTGAAAATCTTTTAGGGCCACTCAGTGGCTGGACCTTTGAAGGCTCATGCATACATAGATACATACAGACATACATATGTACATTTGTATGTGAAATAGAGCAGCAGAAAGATGAGAGTGGCCGTTGAAAACAATTTTCTTTTTCTATAACAAAAGTATACAAAGTAACCTAACTTTAGCATGACTCATGATATTACAAGGATGTAGAAACAACAATGATTGCAATCGGATGTGACTTTGGTTTGTTTTGGGGATTGATATGTAACTGAAAAGTACTTGTGTTGTTTGTCTTCCTGCCCTTTGCTCTTGAAGGCTCAACTTTGGCAACTTGCACAAAGGACTACAACACTACCTCTTGGCCGTGGAGCATTCACCCTAGGCACCATATATACTCTGTTGACAGAGGTACTCTCCAGTAGACACATTCATGCACACTCGATTACTTGGAGGTGTGCCTTTCTTTTCTAATTATTCGATTTTTATGCAGGCATTTACAGCACCAAAGCTTGTGTTAGCTGGTCGGTTGCCTGCTCAGCAAAATGCCACTGTATGTTCACAATGAGTCCTTGAATGAATCTTGTGTTGTTTCGGATTCTCATTTCTTGTTTCAAACCTGTTTCTTCTTTTGAACTATCATATAAATCCCACAGCTTTCGTCTTTGAATCTTCTTTGCATTTGAATGAGTTGTTTCTTGTCTATTTTCACCCGTATAGTTCTGCCGGACCATGTCCCTTTCTCAAAATGCGGCTTCTTTTTTTGGTTTTTTGTTTTGTTTGTTTCTGTATATTCCCAACATTAATTGGCTCACATATTTCTACTAAAGAAAATTTCTTCTGGAACTGTTTCTTCTTTAGATCTTACTCTGATCACTTCCTGACCTTTTCAGATTTGGTTTCTTCTACATTTCAATTGTAACTGTTTCTATTACTTAATTCTTGATTCTGTTGCTTGCTCTATTAGGTTAATTTGGATCCAAATATAAGGAATATGCAAGAACTTAGATCCTGGCCAGAATTTCACAATGCTGTTGCTGCTGGGCTAAGGCTGGCACCAGCTCAGGTTTATCCCGTGTCTAATGCTTATTCTTTTCTTTGTTCCGTGCAGATGCCCCCTGCCTATATCTTTTCCTTATTTCTAACTAACCCAAAATTATTCTTTTTCTTTTCTAGATAGTTTTTCGTAGTTGCTCATATATTCTTACATCACAACCCATCACTTGAAATGCACTTTTGAACTTATTCTGTCAGCTTTTGGTAAAATCTGTTCTGTTTTTTTCCAATACAGCCAAGCGTATTTATATAAGTTGCTCAGGGATTTACAAGAAAAAAATCCCTGTAAATCAATCCCTATAATTAAGGGATTCAATCCTTATAATTAAGGAATTCTACCAGCTATAGTAATCCCTGTAAATCAGGGATTATTTACACAATCCTATATTTACACAACTACCAAATAAAGATCTTCTAATTTCACGCTTTCTAACACTCCCCCTCAAGCTGGTGAATAGAGATCTTCCATTCCCAGCTTGGCTACAATTCTATGAAAGTCTGTACTGTTGAGCCCTTTAGTAAATATATTAACCAGCTGTCCTTTTGTAGATACATAAGGAGTGCAAATCACCTTGCTGTCCGGTTTCTCTTTAATGAAGTGTCGATCAATTTTGATGTGCTTCGTCCTGTCATGTTGAACTGGATTATGGGCAATATTGATGGCTGATTTGTTGTCACAATATAGTCTCATAGATCCCTTTTGTGGAATCTTCAAGTCTTCTAAAATTATCTTCAGCCAAAGTAGTTCACACATCCCTTATGCCATAGCCCTGAATTCTGCTTCTGCACTTGACCGAGCAACTACATTCTGCTTCTTACTCCTCCAAGTCACTAAGTTTCCTCCCAAGAAGGTGCAATAGCTAGAGGTGGACCATCTGTCTACTGGGGATCCTGCATAATCTGCATCTGTATATGCTTCAAGAACCAGCCCCCCATTTCTTCTAAATAAAATTCCTTTCCCTGGATTGGCTTTCAAATAGTGAAGAATTCGATGGGCAGCTTGCAAATGAACTTCTTTAGGGTCATGCATGAACTGACTTATTATACTTACAGCATATGCGATATCTGGTTGTGTATGTGCAAGATAAATCAGTTTTCCAACAAGTTTCTGGAACATCTCCCTATTTACACTTGCATTTTCACTGGCTTCTCCAAGTTTATGATTCGGATCTGTAGGCGTAGAGGCTGGTTTACAGGCCATCTTCCCTGTTTCTCTTAGAAGATCAACCACATATTTTTGTTGAGAGATAAAAATGCTTTGTTTGGAATGCGCAACTTCAATTCCAAGGAAATACTTAAGTCTCCCCAACTCTTTTATCTCAAATTCTTTGGCAAGGCAGTTCTTCAATGCTTCTTTCTCTTTTTCATCATTCCCAGTAACAATTATATCATCCACATAGACTAGTAAAGCAGTGACTCCCCCTGAGGCTGTGTGTTTAATAAATAAAGTGTGGTCACCTTGGCTTTGCTTGTAGCCTGAACCAAGCATCACATTCGTAAACCTACTGAACCATGCCCTTGGAGACTGCTTGAGCCCATACAATGCTTTCTTCAACTTGCACACTTTGTTCCCCTTAATGCCTTTTCCAAAACCTGGTGGAATGTCCATGTATATCTCCTCTTCTAAATCACCATGGAGGAACACATTTTTTACGTCAAACTGTTGCAAATCCCAACTGTAATTGGCAGCCAAAGACAGCAGCACCCTTACTGTGTTCTTTTTTGCTACTGGAGCAAAAGTCTCCTGATAATCTACCCCATAAGTTTGTGTATATCCCTTAGCTACTAGCCACGCTTTATACCTTTCTACTGACCCATCAGATCTGTATTTAATTGTAAATACCCATTTACAGCTTGCTGCCTTCTTATTTTTGGGCAGATCCACAAGTTCCCACGTTCTGTTTTTTCCAGCACTTCCATTTCCACTCTCATGGCTTTTCTCCACTCCTTATTGGAAAGTGCCTTGGCTAGTGTTTCAGGAATTGGAATGGTGTCAAGGCTGGCTAGAAAACTCCTATGAGATTGGGAGAATCTTTGGAATGTTACTGATTTGGCTAGGGGATAGAGTGGATGTTTAGTACATTCTCTGGTTCCCTTTCTCAGGGCAATAGGCAGTTTATCTTTATTAATAGAAGAAATAGGTTCTGGACGTACCTCAATTCCAGGATTAAGAGCTGAATCTTAGACTTGCTTAAGTTCAGAATCTGGATTTTTCCTCCTTGAGTAAACCTGCATATATCTCATATTATCTTGCACATCATTGGTGGGGTTGCTTGAATTTTGTTGAGGCTCGGATGTGCAAGATTCTGAGGCATCAGAAGGTTGTGATTGCTGGTGGTTAGGCGGCGGTAAAGAGGGTAATACTTCCAGAGGAAGTAGATTCGAGGCCTTATCTTCTACTAATGGAGGCTCCCTCGGAAGATAAGGTTGGGAAAAAAAGGATAGTCCTTCCTCAAATGTGACATCAATGGAGGTGTAAAATTTTCTTGTGACTGGATGATAACATTTATAACCTTTTTGGGTTGGAGAATATCTTAAGAAAACACATTTTGTTGCTTGTGGGTCTAATTTTCCCTTATTGTGAACATGAACAAAGGCAGGGCAACCAAAGATTCTTGGTGTGAGATTATTTGAGGTTCGAATATCAGGGTAAAACTGAGAGAGTTTGCATTGGGGTTTGGTTGTCAAGGACTTTAGATGGCAGTCTATTTATTGTATATGCAGCGGTAAGGACAGCTTCTCCTCAATATTGTTTTGGAACCTGGTTTTGAAAGAGAAAGGCTCGTGTGGTTTGCAGTAAATGACCATTCTTCCTTTCAGCCACCCCATTTTGTTGGGGTGTGTTAACACAGGAAGATTCATGCACAATTCCTTCTTTTTGGAAAAATGATGACAAGGTCTGATTGAAATAATCTGCTGCATTATCAGACCGAAACCTTTTGATTCTCACACCAAACTGATTTTTGATCATATTGTGAAAATTGGGAAGAATGTTGCTTAAATCTGATTTCGATTTAAGAAGAAAAACCCATGTGACCCTTAGTGCAATCATCAATAAATGTGAGACCATCTAGAACCAGTAATGTTGGGAATTCGAGAAGGGCCCTATATATCTGAATGAATCAAATAAAAAGGGGTTGATGATTTTTTAATGCTGGATGGAAATGACACGCTTTTGTGTTTAGCAAACTCACAAACATCACAATGAAAGGTCTCAATATCAATACCCTTAAATAGGGAGGGAAACATGGTTTTTAAAACGGAAAAAGAAAGATGGCCAAAATGAAAATGCTGATGCCAAATTAAATCTTTATTGGAGGCAGTAAGGAATGACTCATGTGTGACATGCATAATATTGTGAGATGGTTTGCTGGTTTCTTCAAGATAGTAAAGTCCATTCCTTTCCTTAGCAAGTCCAATCTTCTTCCCCAAAGCTTGGTCCTGAAATACATAGTAAGAAGGGAAGAACACAACATGACAGTTCATGTCTTTGGTAAGTTTATTTATAGAAATAAGGCTAGTAGATAACTTGGGAACATGAAGGACATTTTTAAGCGATAGTGGAGTAATCTGTATATTTCCAATTCCTGCCACTGTGATGAGAGAACCATTAGCAGCAGAAATTTTTCTGTTACTAGGACAGGGTGTATATGTAATGAAGTGTAGTGAAGAGGGTGTCATGTGATCAGTGGCTCCAGAGTCAAGAATCCATGGAAAAACACTAGCCGAGGCATGTAATCCTAGGGGTAGAGATTCACCTGAGAGAGCAACAGAGGCAGAACCACTTTCTGGTTTCAAGGTTCCCAACAAACCTCTCAGCCTTTCAATTTCTTCTTCATTAAATGGCCCCTGACTTTGATGTGAAATTGTGGAGACATTGTGGGCCTGTTGAACTGCTTTTGGATCTCCTCGATTGTTCCATTCCTTGCTGTATGTAGAAGGCTTCCTATGGAGTTTCTAGCAGCGATCTTTTGTGTGTCTAGGCTTCTTGCAATAGGTGCACTGGAGGTTATCTTTAGAGTCTACCCTTTGGGGCACTATAATTTCCTTCCTTTGCCACCATAGCAGATCCTTTGAGATCTTTAGGCTCAAGCATGATCCCACAGCGGCTTTCCTCGGCTCTGACAAGAGCTATAACTTTGTTCAATGGAGGCACCTTTTCTTTGCCAAGGATTTGTATTTGGACCTGATCAAACTCAGTATTCAGCCCGACCAAAAAATCATACACCCTATCCCTTTCAATGAAATTCTTCAAGATCACAACATCATCTGGGCACTTAGACTCAAGAACTCGATAATGATCAAGTTCATGCCATAGGTTCTGCAACAGATTTGCATGCTCAGTAACACTCCTGCTCCCTTGTTTGGCTGCTAGTGTCTTTACTTTGACCTCATAGACACGGGCAGCATCATGGGCTTTGGAATATGTTTGTTGGACAGCATCCCAGATGCCCCTTGCAGAAGGGAGGAACATGCAAGTGTCACTGATTTCTGGTGTCATTGAACTCCACAACCATGACATAATCATGGAGTCCTCTTCATCCCAAGCATCAAAACTTGGGCGTCCAACTCAGGCCTGATCCAAGAATATGGCTGATTTTTCCTTTTCCCTTCAAATAAGTACGTACCAGTTGTGACCACTTCAAATAGTTCTGGCCATTGAGTCTGTAGGCTGCCTGTGGGCGGATGGGAATCAACTTGGGCAGGAGCGTTTGTCACAGTCTCGCCAGACATTGTCAGGATAGTGGGTAAGGAGAATAAAGAATGAGGAACTAGTACTAGTTATAGATCAGCACTAGAGGCCAGAAGGAAAAAGACTTGGCAATGAAGGCCAGGAAAAAAACAGGGCAATGATTCGGCAATGAAGGCCAGAAGAAAAGACAATCTCAAGGCAAACCTAAAGCTCTGATACCATGTCAGCTTTTGGTAAAATCTGTTCTGTTTTATTCCAATACAGCCAAGTGTATTTATACAAGTTGCTCAGGGATTTACAAGGAAAAAATCCCTGTAAATCAATCCCTATAACTAAGGGATTCAATCCCTATAATTAAGGAATTCTACCAGCTATAGTAATCCCTGTAAATCAGGGATTATTTACACAATCCTATATTTACACAACTACCAAATAAAGATCTTCTAATTTCACGCTTTCCAACATATTCAACTAAATATTGTAATTTAAGGAACTCTAGCTTCTAATTTCTGGCTTCTTTTTTCCTTCATGAACCTGTCTTCATGATATTTAACAGTGCAGGTAGGTTTTGTTTTGAATTATGTTTGATATGTTTTAAGCTTTTGTAGGGTAAAGTGTCAAGAACGTGGGTTATATACAACAAGCCAAATGAACCAAATGTTATTCATGCTGGACTTCTACTTGCTCTGGGATTGCATGGGTTTCTGCGAGTTTTAACAATTACCGACATGTTCCAGTATTTTGCACAGGTTTTTTTTTTCTCCCTACATTCTTATTTTTATCTGATGGTGCTTCAGATTTCACCTGGTTGCATTTAGAAATATGAAATTTTCTAGCCATCTGCATGCCATATGTTTTAAAGTTCAGTTTTGTGTATTTGTCACCAAATATTCTCTGTTCTATGGTTGACTTCCTTTTCCAATGTGATTGATTTAAGTTGAGCAGTTTTCGTATTCCCTTTTAATCCTTGCACAAACAAATGGCAAGATGGTGATATGCATATATTGATAGGATGAATCATTTATGTAGCCGTACAAGATCATTCTTAAGACTTGTTGGTGTTATCGCTTATTAGGATCCAATGTTCAATCCCCTGTTCCCCCTCGGCCTCCCTCCAATGTACCAAAAAAAAAAAAAAAAACAGCCCGATCACTTGGTTCAGTGACTTGTTAGTATGTTTTCTTTTTAGTTTAATGGTTCTGTTACACAACCAACAGGAGGGACCAGGCTTCTCTTCTTGTGCATAGCCATGAGCAGATTCTATAGTCTAAATCATGTATCAAATATGCAGTTATGTTTCACTAGTATATTATGAATGGGTTACATTTACAGTTTGTTCTATTTCATTTTACGTAAATGATAGTAGTCTGAGCTTAATTATGAAAAGGTAGAAGTTATTTGGAGTTGGGGTAAATTATATTTAACCATTTGGATGCTAGTAGAAAAACAGGTAGGGCAATTTTTGCCAATTCCACATAAAAGAATCATGTGTTTCTAAAGGTTAAATGGTTTCCTCTAACAAGCCTTTGAGATCTTTGCGTTATCATTTCTGGGCCCTTACTTTCACAATAAAGAATTTTCAGAATGTGATCCATAAGCTGGGTCTATAATTATCTCCCACGGTTGAGTACAATTCCTTTCTTCTTACCCTGCTTTTTCCTTTCTGTTTTTATTTTTTCCTGCATTACTTTTAAATGATTGCCTTAATATTGTGATCAACTACTTTGAACAACTGCCTTCAACTTGTCACTTACCTCACAGGTTACTAGCCTCATCCCTCTTAAGTTTTATGAATTACAAAAATGCATATCCCACAGTAATAGAGCTTTGGCATCTTGATAAAAATAATCCTGTATGTATTAGCAACTGCACTGTTTTGCCTGTAATTTTCATTGGTACAGGTGCACTTGATTTTATTCATTCTATTCAGTGTCTTTATTTCCTTGAACCCTTTCAATATCAAACTTTGAACGTTTTGTTCCCTTGTATGTTTTCCTTTCAACATAACACGTTTTGTTCCCTTATATTCTACATACCATCTGTTATTGCTGATCTGCTGTTTGTTCTCAAAGGAGCATGATATCACAACTGTTGGTCTAATGCTTGGCCTAGCAGCTTCATATAGGGGGACCATGCAACCTGACATATCAAAGGTAACAATATACTTATACACGATATGTACCATCTGCTTTATCTTGGCCTGAGTGACATACTCATGTTCTACTTGTTATTACTCTATCTGATTAGTTTCTCTGCAATACTCCAGTCCCTTTATGTGCACATACCTGCTCGACATTCATCATCAGTGGAGTTGGAGTTACCAACAGTACTGCAGGTAAAATGTTTATGATTTTAATGGAAAATACTATAAAAGTCAAGATGATCATTGTTGCAATCACTGACATGTTGCCTGGTAATATGATTGCTTGCTTACTTCAAACCATAATGTCTATTTGAAAAAGTTACATTTTTCTGGCATCTTTCTATCACTAGGTGTTTTATATGAGGGCTGAAGCTGAGTTGCGGAGCAGCTTGTGATTGCCACCTTCCTTTAATTTAACATTTATTAGTTGATAATCACATCCAACTGTAACTCCCGCTCACATGGCATTGACTTGCTTGGTTGTCTTTTCTAGAGTCATCCATTGTTTCAAAACGTTCTTAGCCACTCTCGTCATCCCAAAAAGAATCAAGTTGTCTTTTGTTCACAGAGTTTGAGGATTTTGAGCTACATTATTATGTTCGGCATTTGATTTTCATTCTCATGCCATGCATTATGCATGTCATTTATTTAGGACATATACTCGACAATTTCAAAAGTGATTTTTTTTTGTAACAAAGGCGGTATTATATATGTGTGTTAATTTTGTGAAGGTTGATTCCTGTTGCATTTGCTTTTGTCATTCTGCAGTCTGCTGCACTACTATCAGTTGGACTGCTCTATGAAGGTTCTGCACACCAACAAACGATGCAAATTCTTTTGGTAATTTGGCTTCCTCTGCTGAATGAATTTACACTTTATTGATTGGTTTCAAGTATGAAATGATTTTTCAAATACAGTATTTATGATTTATGAAGCAAATGAAAGATTTACCAGTCAACGTGTATGGATCCATGCCCTCTCCCGACGCCCTGGCTTATGCTTAAGAAAACTGGGAAATTTCATAATCCCATGACAGCCCTTAAAAGTTACACGGGAAAAAAGGGGGGGGGGGGATATTAAAGACCTCTCTCTGCGCCCATGTTTGTTTTCATTCTCAATTTGTTTCAATTGTGACTTCAAAAGAGAGAAGAACAACAAAGGTGTTTTGACATTTTTGTAATTGTACCCTTCACCCTAACCATTAGTTATTGGGAGGTCATCCTCTAATTTGGCTGCTGGATCCTCCTTAGATGAGTATGCCAAACATTGCTAGGGGATTTCCTATGGTCATATATTTTGGTTAGGCCTCTTAATTCATCACCAATCGATTTGAATTGGATGCTAACATGGTTTCAAAGCTAGAGGTCATTGTTGCCTTATTTGTTTTTGTTACCCTTATGTTTTTGCCTTATTTGTTTTTGCGAGCAAGTGTTAGGTCATTTTAGTTGTTTAGGCCTTTGATCACACGTGTAAGTGGTTATGCCAAACATTGGTAGGGGTTTCCTATGGTCATATATTTTGGTTAGGCCTCTTAATTCATCACCAATCAATTTGAATTGGATGCTTAACATTGTTTCAAAGCTAGAGGTCATTGTTGCCTTATTTGTTTTTGATACCCTTGTTTTTTTGCCTTATTTGTCTTTGTTAGCTTTGTTTTTGTGATCCAAGTGTCAGGTCATTTCTGTTGTTTCATTCGCTCTTTATGTGAGGGAGAGCACTAATTTTTATCTGGTAATGGTGGATGGAGCAAGTAGCTTGGGGCAAGGATATGCTTTCATGTCTGCATTCAATCTGTCTTTTACTGGTTAATAAATGGACTATTTGTTATAGAGACACTAGATAACCTAGAATGATGTTCTTCTGCTGGTGTACTTGGAGTTTTCAAGGCATCCAAGCAGTCGGTTGAAACAAAAGAGACTCTGTGACAGAAACCTAGGTAATTGGCCTACTTCTCTTAAAGGCGGCACTACCCAACACACTTATGTAACCAGAAGGTTCTTCAGAATGGTTATAAGTAACTCATGATACAAGTTTATGATTTGCTTCCCATGTATCCCTCATGGAGTAGGCCTTTAAGAGCTTGGATATTTTGATTGAGTCCTCTAGGCATAGAACATTTAAACAATTGTATGTCAGTTTTAGCATTCTCCAATTTAAGATTCCTTGATGAAACTCATGAAAGTATAGGTGGGTTTTTTTTTGAGTAAATTAACTGCTCCTTGTTCTTTCTGTTATATCTGGTAATCTAGAAAAATCCTGTATTAATTAACTTACTTGTCACAGGGTGAAATAGGCCGTCGAAGCGCAGGTGATAATGTTCTTGAAAGGGAAGGATATGCTGTGTCAGCAGGATTTTCACTGGGTCTCGTTGCTTTGGGTATGAACCGTTTGACATCTGCTGCGAAACTAAAATTGGTAATTCCAGTCTAAGATGGAAGCTGTTTTAATTGAAGGTAGAGGAGAAGATGCCCTTGGATTTAGTGAAACCATGGTGGACCGGCTTTTTCATTATGTTGGTGGGAGAGATGCATCTAATGTGAGGGCCTTTGTCCTGACTTAGTTTATACTCCTTTATTTGGCTGCAGCAGATGATTTCAGGCTCCATTGTTCTGGCTAGATGTGATTAAAAAAATAGTCTGATGTGTATTCCAGCTACTTGACTTGCTTCCCTTGTCTTCAATAATGTAATTAATATAACTTAAAATCTTGTTCTCTCTTCATTGACAGACATCTTGAGAAAATAAAGGGACTACTTCTATATTGTCCATGAAAAGAGCAAAGGAATGGTTGGATGGATTAATGTTCTTACAAAGCAGATTTAAGTCAACATGCTGTTGACTTGAAGTTGACTTTGCATGTAATTTGCGTCTTTTTTGTCTTGTGCAGGAAAGATCACTTCAGTTGGCAACAACAGTGGATGAACAAGGGCGTACCTCTGGGCAGGTTCTGAGGGTGTTGTTTCACTTAACAAAATTTTCAGGACTTTCCTTTGTGGTGGATGCCCATAATCTTTTTCGTTATTTAACTGATATTTGCTAATGTGTGCTACAGATGATGGATGGAACAGCAGTAAACGTTGATGTTACAGCACCTGGGGCTATAATGGCTCTTGCTTTAATATATATGAAGGTAAGGGCAAACATAAACTTCTGTTCAAAGTTCAGTAACACTTTTTCATAAAGGACTAACCATTTGCTCTTCTTGTGTGCTTACCAGAGTGACTCAGATGTGATTTTATCCAGGCTTAACATACCTCAAACACATTTTGATTTGCAATACATGAGGCCTGACTTCATACTGCTTCGTGTTCTTGCTCGGAATTTGATAATGTGGCGAAGGTATCTGTGCTTTTTGACTCAGTAGGAGCCTGAACTTTCTTATATAATGTGTCAAACTTGATTTTTTGAATACTTGGCTTTTAGGATTCATCCCTCTGGTGATTGGATTCAGTCTCAGATTCCTGACTTCATAAAAATTGGAATCAAAAGCCTGAGAGAAGATGACATTGACATTGACGAAATGGATGCAGAAGCTTTTGTCCAGGCTTATGTCAATATTGTGGCTGGGGCATGTATTTCTCTTGGTATGCTATTGATTCTGGTTTTTGTAATATTTATATCTTCATGCATTTGTTTTTTAAATCTATTCTAACTGTCCCTTGGCAGGCTTGAGATTTGCCGGTACGAAGGACAGAAATGCACAGGAATTGTTGTATGAGTATGCCATGTACTTTCTAAATGAGGTCTGACACATACTCCATGATGATGCTGAATGCAAATTTACTTGTTTGCTGCAGTATGAAAATACTTGTGTTTCTACATGTACAGATAAAGCCCATTTCTGCTACAAGTCAAAACACCTTCCCTAAGGGACTGTCCCAGTATGTTGATCGAGGGACACTAGAAATTTGTCTGCACTTGATTGTTCTCTCATTATCTGTGGTAAAGAATTTAACCTTTTTTTCCTTGTTCAGTCATTATTGCATGTAAAATATACTGATCATGTTGAGCATTTCTGATGAAACAGGTTATGGCGGGTTCTGGACATCTGCAGACCTTTCGGTTGTTAAGGTTTCTCCGCAACAGAACCTCTGCTGATGGGCATGCTAATTACGGCATTCAGATGGCGGTAATTTGTCTAGCCTTTTCATAATTCATGCATATGGATTTTTTTTTGACTTTTGGTATATGGTTAAACGTTTTATACATGAATATCAATGTCATGACTCATTTGTTCTGGCTTTTTATTTTAAAAATATGAGTTAAATGAATGATCAAGAGCCTGGACTTCACATAATAGAAGTATGCAACGCCAATGTCCGACATATAAGTAATGGCATTCTTGTTTTCTTATAATATGGCTGGGCTCTCCAATCATGGCCAATTGTGTTTGAGGTGGATGTGTTAGTATGCTTCCTAGTTCATGCATGTTGTTGTTCATTTGTGGTTTAGCCCAATATTGTGGTCCAATTGATAGGCAAGTTCTCAGTTGTTTTGTAAGTCTACAACTAGGTTTTTTAACCCTCACATTGCAGCAGGGAAAAAGATCCATAATCTTAGGAAATATAGGAATAGCTTAAAAATCAAACTAAAGTTTGGGGACAGACTAGATCATATGCAAAAATAGACAAACAATAATTACAATTTTGTTTTAGAAGACGGAAATAATATGAGAAAGTTCAGAGACCAAAATGACAAATAGATAGTACTTAGTGTTTTAAATAAGAAAAAATGATAAATCAGTGGTTGGGACGAATTTAAACTATAGGAAACTGTGAGACAGCCCAAACCCGGGAAATAGTAATATAGGCCCCCAAGAGAGTGATCATCTGGTAAAAAAGCAATCAATGCTGAAAAAAAAAAAGATTGCCTCTTAGGAAAGAGGTTGTGTGGAGAAAAAGAGACCAAGGAAAACACAAAAAAAAAAAAAACAGCACTATTTTATTCATTGTTTATTAAACATTAAACAATCCTTGCACATTTAGTATTTATAAGGGGAAAAGATGGAAAAACACTGTTGAGTTAGGCAAAATGCTCAGGCAAGTAAAGTATCAATGTTGACAAACACCAAAAAATGTGGCCTGTTTTTGGGTAATCAGAATATATCACAATTCATTATAAAAGTAGGATGAGAGTGAACTATCCTAAACCTAGGGGTTAAGGCGTTTGCTGTGTGAAACCTAGAGGACTTTAGATGCAAACTTTCACTATTCAATGAATAGTACTTTGGCCTTATGCATTTAGTATATATGAGGTGCATGGAGGTCACGCATTGCGGCAGTTCATATGATCATTACATAAATTCGTGGGAAGATGTAGAGCCTTGATATAACAAAAAAATATACTTTCGTGTTTCAGCCGTTGTAATTTTGGAACAAAATAATGTTCACACCTTACTAAATGGAGACTGAAGTAAAAAATGCTACTATCAGAAACATAAGAGAAACAAATCATGGTTACCAATATTTTGCTTTAGAAGACTAAAAAAATGACAAAAAAATTAGAGACCAAGAGAACAAATGGATAGGTTTGGTGACCCACACATTGTAGTGGATAGTTTTTTTGTAATAAATTTTAATGATAACAGTGCAACACATAACATGTTATATCTTTCGAAACAATGCATATTTAGTCTATTAATTGAAAACAATTCAATAAAATTTTTTATCTCCTATTAACACAAAATCTAATTTTTAATATTGATGAAAAATTTATCTAGAAAAATTTACTCTCAAATTTAACAATTATGGATTAAATTGCTTTATTAAACTGTAGAGCTTGAAATAAATAATTAATGCTACAAATCTTAATAATCAATAATGAAATAATAATGATAGAAATAATGATTAAAGCTTCATTTTAGAAAACAACAATAAAGAAAATTAATAAAAAAAAGTTAGGATCAAGACAAAAAAAAAGAAAAACTTTAGGCATTAAGAATTTAACAATTGACTTAATGAAAATAAAAAATGGTTTAACTAAAAAATAAATAAATTTTAACTAAAAAAATAAGCAAATTATGGTCACTCATGTCTTACTTTAGAAGATAGTACATAAAAAACAAAAAAAAAAAAAAACTTGAGGCCAAGAGAACAAATAGAAGATTTAATTAAATAGTTATAAAATTCAGTGACTAAAATGTAACATGGACGTAACTTAGGTCTAAAAAAGAAAAAAATTAGAAAGTTAGGGAATGAAATCACATTTTAACCGAATAAAATGTCAGACAGAAGAAAACCGGGAAAATTGCAACCTAGGCCCTCATAAAGGCAAGCGCCTTATGAAATTAGATAAAACTCGAAAAAGAGCAAATCGTATCCTAAAAAAGGCAAAAAAACAAAACAAGTCAAAAGCAAAAAAAAAAAAAAAAAAATTGCTGAACAATGGCGCAAAACCAATTGGGCTCAACCAGTCCAAAACGGAGTCACTGTTCATCCAACAGTACCATTGTTGATATTTAGAAATATAGTGTAGTATAATATACTTGAGAGGACATGTTAAGTGGTAATGTCACATATTTTAAATTTAGGGTTTTCTTGTGGCTTTGTATTGTGTTTAGATCTACGCCCATTGTTAATTGGTTTTGAATTGGACTTTTGGGATGGCATTAGAGCTTTTTTTTTTTTTTTTTGGCGCCTCAAATGTTTTTCACTTTTCGTGGTCATTTTTCAGTTGTTTCTTGAGCTTACACATGATAAATGAGTCAAGTGGCGTTTTCCTATGTTTGTATGTTTGTATGTATGAGGTATCCAGTGACTTATATTGTGGTTGGACCTTTCCACCTAACGTCTGAGTTGGATTCTTTGGATTCTTGAAGAAAGGGGTCGATTTATTGGAGCAACATCATTTAATGTTTCTCTAGATGTGGAGAGTATGTGCAAATTTACTAAACAGGTCTTTTATTGGCTTCATGTCGGAAGTCATTTGAAAGTCTTATATAATTTGTCCTAAATGTTATGATTATGAACCAGTATCTTCTGCCATCGTCGCTCATATGATTAGTGATATCTGCTGAATACAGGTTTTAGCTAAATTCACAGCGAACAGATGATCTTCCTTTTCTGGAGGCTCATTCTGATGATTTTCATTTATTTCAGGTGAGCATGGCCATTGGATTCTTGTTTCTTGGTGGTGGGACAAGGTCATTCTCAACAAGCAACAGTTCCATTGCTGCTTTGCTTATCACCCTCTATCCACGCTTGCCTACTGGACCAAATGACAACCGTTGCCACCTTCAGGTGCAGCATCATGCCAGCCGTGATAATGCTTTTCTATTGCTGATTATCATGACCTGGTTGGACCATTATTAAGTTTGGTTTCAGTTGGCATTGCCTTTGAATAAACATTCCCCAGGTCCTTTTGGTACATGCAGACCATGTTCAATTCATTTTCAAGTTCACCCTGAGTGAACACTTAAAAAGAAGTGCACTGTCTATAACTTTTGATCTGAGGTTACAGTAGTATGTAGTGTGCTGCTTAAGTTTTAAGAGGAATTTGACTTTCCTTGCATTATGCTGGCAAGTGTCAGGTCATGAAGAAAATACAAGCAAACAAAATGAATGTGGCGGGGATGACAATGTAGAATTTTATGAGTGAATGTAGGTTAAAATGATAGAATTAGGAATTAATGAGAGTACAAGGGGTAAGGTAAAAGTAGTTCTGTTTTTTTTTTTTGGCCAAAAAGATAATTCTGATTAAGTTCAGTTGTTTAGGCATACCCAACCTAGGCCAAGTGCAGGATTTTATAACAGTAATAGAGTGGAAATGGATCTTGCCTTTTTTTTATTTTATAGAAGTTGCCACTAGTTTTGCCGAATGGAAACACTGGATTCATATAGCTAAGCACAACTTTGGGATTATGGCCTGGTTTATTGATTTTATTTGAAGCATTGCTTCTTTCATACAACCAACAGATGGTTTTACATGGTTAATGACTTGGTTGATAAGGATTGAAAGCAAAGTTGATAGTGAACCCTCTTCCCTGAGCTCACTTTCTTTATTGCTTGCATCATTTGCTTCTAGGCATTCAGGCATTTATATGTCGTTGCAACTGAGGCTCGCTGGCTTCAGACTGTTGACGTTGGCACTGGGCTTCCTGTTTATGCTCCAGTCGAAATAACACTCAGGGAAACAGAACTTTATTCAGAAACAAGCTTCTGTGAGGTCACTCCCTGTATTCTGCCAGAACGGTCTGTGGTAAGTTTTGGGATGCTGAAACTTGTATGAGCTTCAGGAAGAATCTGTATCCTGATCTAATTATTGTGTTCTTAAAATTAAGGGTCTCCCTGACTGATTTTGCCAGATGATGTATTTCGCACTTTAGTTATGACATCTAATGACGTTTGAAGATTTTGTGTCAAATTTCAATCTCTCCAACTCCTTAAAATTTTTATCCTATATGCTGTTGCAGTTGAAGAGAATTCGTGTTTGTGGTCCTCGGTACTGGCCTCAAGTAGTGGAACTTGTCCCTGAAGGTGTGTAGCGTTCATGCATGAAAGTTTCTTAGCTTAAGCTATTCTGTTTCTGATGATTAGAGCTGTTATTACTTCAACAGATAAGCCTTGGTGGGTCTTTGGAGACAAAAATGACCCATTTAATTGTGGCGTTCTGTATATCAAAAGAAAAGTTGGAGCTTGTTCATACGTGGATGATCCCATAGGATGTCAGTCGCTGCTTTCACGAGCAATGCACAAGGTTTGATGATCCAGTATTTACAACTGACCATATCTTTTGCTGATAAATTCCATATGACATATGAAACATGATCATAATGTCCCTTTATCTAGGTATTCAGTTTGACAAGTTTAAGGGCATCTGATCCAAGCAACTTCTGTAGTGCTGGACCTGGTGCAGCCACTATTGATCAGCTGGTCAGTGCCTTTTCATCTGATCCTAGCTTAATTGCCTTTGCCCAACTTTGCTGTGGTTCCTCTTGGAATGACAGGCAAGTCTTGGTTTCATTTCCCCTGAATTCATCATTGTTTCTTGTTATGAATGTTTTGGGGGATGCTATGTTTTCCTCCCTCCCTGATTTCAAAGCCTACTTCGCTTAGTTAAAAGAACCGAATGTTATATTAATGATTATGTGGTATTATCCAATTTCATCCGGGCTTTATCAAATGTTAAAGGAAGAATTGGAGTGGAGGGATGGACTATGGAGAGGTGAAAAGGAGAGCGAAGATGAGAGAAATTCATGAGAAATAGGTATTCAAGATTTCAAGATTATATGGGCCCAGCTCCTGAGAATAAAAACTGATGTATACCAGTTCTGTAATCCAAGCATTTGTTCCAGCTCATCAAATCAATGTGTATATCAAAGAGAAAAATCTTGTTGCTAGAATGTTAGTTGAAGTCTAGTTCCAGGACAAGTGTTTAAATTTCTTTATATTCACCCAGTATGTGACCAAGTGCACAAACTATTGGCAGTCACTTGGAAGTTGGTATGTGAATGGACAACTATTAGCATTAATTCTGCAAATGACATAATGTAGTAATTCTCTCTTAATCTGGTTGTGTGGGCATACCAAGTGTTAGAGCATGTGAAAATGAAGTATTTTCGATGTTGCATCTCATGTAACAACTCAGGTTTGGCTTCACGGTCAATGCTTTGAAATTGTTAACTGAGGTCTAGAGTTCAACTGCCCCCTTGGCCTCTCATATGTATTAAAAGAAGCATTGCATCCTATGTCATCTGTGCACTGTCATTTCTATGAGTTATCCTTAACTGTGATTATTCTCTATAACCCTTCCTGAAAATGCTTGCAGATGTGGTACCGACTTCCAAGAGTTTTGTTTGCAAATACTTTTTGAGTGTGTAAGCAAGGACAAACCAACTCTCCTACAGGTAACTGGAAGCATCATAGATGAAATGATTTTTGCTGCTTTTGAAGTTGGCATTTTCAATTTTTGGTCCATGTCAAACTACTAGAGGTGCAGGCATGTCAAATAGGTATTAGGATAGAAACCATTTATGTTTATGTAATTTAGCAGGTACCTCAAATTGTTGTCTTTCCTTTGGACTTTGATACCCTGCCTGCTTATAATGGGATTTAATTTTTTATGCTTTTATTGATGTTTAGGTGTACTTGACCCTGTACACAACTATTGGGTTGATGGCTGAGCACGTTTTCACCAGCTCAGGGAATCTCCTCGACTCACTGTCTATCCCTAGTATAAAGGTAATATTATGACTGAAGTGGAAGGAATTTGGATTTCCTCATTATGCGTTCGCTCTATTTTTGTTTTAAAAGTAATTATGTTAAAAATTTCGATCTCGGAAGATGTTCCCCCTCTCCCAGATAGAAAGAAGAAATGTATAAAATGTATAGCTCTAAACACTGCTCTGCCTGCAGGTCGCTTTGGCTTACAATGAAGCTCTACTGAATGGAAGATTAGCGACTCCAAAAAGCAGTATTGTCCAGTCTTCTTTCCTTTGTTTGATACGAAAGCGGGTGGAAGAGATGCTACATTTTTCAGAAGAATTGAAGAAGGATGTCTCAAATTATTTGAGATCAGGGACATGGCCTGATGATGGCACCCAAGATGCCAAAAGGTCGGTACTTCTTTCCTGGCATCTCCAATGGTATGATGTACCAGCTCCTTATGTGATCCAGAAGGCAATCGCAAAAATAAAACCCGAGATATTGTCATCAGCTTCGGTTCCTTTTCTGCGTTTATTGTTGCCAAGCACTACCATTGCCACGCTAGAGGAGATTGACAGAGTCCTAACCTCTTCCTTGCTCAGCAAGTGAGTTTTGGATTCTTGTTTCACCATGAAAGGCTATCTTCCGAAGGATGATCTTACCCATCATTGGGTAATTTATGCTTGGCCGCAGAGTTTTAAAGAGCTGAATCACCCACCTCTATAGTCTACTTCCAGCCTGTGCAAGCAACCATCTCTGTTTGGACGAAGTTAGGTTTGGTGAAGAGAATTAAGGGGCAGAGGAAATTGTGCTGGTCTGTGCTGTGGGGCGTGTAACAGGAAGGGTGGCAATTCATTACATTAGTGGCTAGGAATGAAGTTTCTGGAGGCTTTGGTTCCGCCGGCGCTGTTTAGTTGTTGTGTCATAGATATCTTATTGCAGGCGAAGTTCTATTCTGCAATTGTAGTATATGCATGATGATTATGTATATTTTTCTTGTTTCATGCTATTAGAATGTGTTTACGTGAAACCAATTTAGACAATGTATGAATGTGGAAACTTAAGGATCCAACATGACTAGAACCTAAAGCAAACGGGACCAAAAGTTGATCTTTTTTTTTTTTTTTAATTTCCTTATTGGTACATATAAACATTTTTATAAGTTTAATTAGGGTAAGAGATATTATTTCTGTTCCATATTTTTTTACACTATTTGATTTTTTCACATAGTTTGACTTGAATTTATTCATATTAGTATTTGTTAAAATTTTTTTTTAAAAAATACATTTAGAAACTATATGTCTTGATTTATGGTTCTTATATAAATTTTTTTTATTTATATACTAAAATATTAAAAATAAAAAATTATAAATTAATTACTGAAAAGTGAATAGTCTAAAAAATATGGGATGGAGAGAGCATTTTATAGTATAGACAATGGGAGAAATGTGTATTTTTTTTTGGCATTTGAAAGATATTTGAATATGGTTTAAATGACATTGTATGAAAAATTGAGGGAGACAAGTTGAATTTCCAACATCTCATTTTCTTTAGTTTTATTTTACCATTTTATTAGAGTGGTTGGAATTTTATTTCTTTATTTAGAGTTGAGTTTTAAGACAGGTAAAAGAATTCTTACGGGGAATGGACTTGAATGGGTTTGATACATATGTGTGGTGGGACATGTCAGATATCATAAAATTATTTGTATTGTGTTCACGCGTTTCTGACAACAATACCTTCTACAAAAAAAAAAACATGATCATTTAGCAACATGTTTGTCCATGTAGTCATTCTTATTTGTTCTTTAAAAATAAAGACAAAAACGGCAAAGTTACCATTAAAGCTAATGGGGAAAATAATTTTGCAATTGAATTTTCTTTACAGGTAAATTTGCTATTGAGGTTTTTGCTGTGACTGATTTTATTAAGATGATAATAAAAATGATAGATTCAGAAACTCAGGATCAAGTACTTTACTTCGAACATGAAATGTTGATAGTAAATTTGAATATTTAAAAAATATTAATAACTAATTTTCCTGCAATAAAAAAAGTTCAATAAAAAATTACTCTTTTCCCCCAACTTTAGTGGTAAATTTTGTCATTTTGCCACAAATAAAATGTACAGGAACGAATAAATGATTCAAATGAATATCAAACAGGACTAAAATAAACTAATTTATTTTTACTTTCATTTTTTGTTTAGTTGTATCCCATTTGTTTTTACCTTTTTACATATATCAACTAAAAGCTCTCAGACCTGAAAAAGAGCTCACTTCTTCCTCACCAAATTTTCAGGCTGCAATGGCCAAGCTCTAACTTCTTCCTTGACGAGAGCTTGAACGGTCTGACCATCTAGAATTATCTATTAGACACTAAGGTTTGCTGATTAGCTTTTAAAGAAAAAAACTAATGCTTGTTGTTTACCTAAATTATCGATTTTATATGTATTTTTATTTTTATTTTCTAGTGCGGCATCAAATGTTTGTAACTCATTATATAAACCCAGTCCCGATTGTAGTTTAAAAAAAAAAAAGAAGAAGAAGAAAGATAGAAAAAAATGTTAACTGAAATGTTGTACACTCTCTAACTCCTGATTGAAACAACAAGGTCACATGTTTATAAGCATAACAATGTCTACAATGAACATAAAAGAATAGCAAACACTAAAACAACAAGATAGAAGAAAAGCATAACGATATCTACAATGAACATAAAAGAACAATTAACCCTAAAAGAACAAATAGATAAAATAACAAGCTTAATAAAAGAATAAATAAGAAGCGACAAAAGAACAAATAATATTTATAAAAGAATAAATTCAATAAAAAATAAATAAAAATTGATTAAAAAACAAAAGTGCAACCCGTGCACCTGAACTAGGCAAGACTTACTCTTTTTTTTTTATTGAGTTTGAGTAAACCCACAATAAAATAAAATTGCCTGGAACATAACACACTTTAAAAATTAAATTGATAATTTCAGAATCGAAATGACTTAAAGATTCCGTGAGTAAAGAATCATCCTAAGGACCACATAAATTGTGTATTCCTTTTATGGTTCAAATGAAAGGTTTTCTCTGTCTCGAAATTCACAGGTTTAGAGTATAAAAAAAAAATTCACAGTTTTAGTACTGGAAAAAACCTCAGCAAACTAAAAAAAAAAAGGTAAAGTACTAAAATGTCTAAAATTGAAACTTCTCATTACTCTTATAGGCAGAAAATTAAACTTCTAGTCGGACTGGATCAATACTCTTACGAGACAGCTATTGGCCAAAAAATTAAGACGGCTGATGCTCTGTGCAAGTAACGGAACAAAACAAGAATTGGTATCTTGTTCGTGGAGATGCGGGGTATCGATCCCCGTACCTCTCGCATGCTAAGCGAGCGCTCTACCATCTGAGCTACATCCCCAGTTACGAGCATAAAACGCGTAATCTCTTTATTTTGTAATTTTGGTAGAATATATATGCCTAATAATTAATTAAATATTATTCTTTCAGAAATTAATTAATTTCTTTGGATTTTCTCTTACCCAATTAAAAGTAAATAACTTAATGCGTTTTCTTCTTAGAATGTTAGAGTTCCACTTGATGTATAATTGTGGTAAAAAAATACCATGCATTAGATATTCACCTTTTTAATAAGATTTTCAAAAAAAATAAAACCTAGGGACTCGGTGATAAAAATTTGTTCTTTTTATTCTTTTCGGGAGGGGGTTGGCGTTTGGCAGACAACATTCCCAGTTTTGTTTCAGTGCCTTTAATTGATTATTAGTTACTTGACATGATTTTTTTTTTCTTTTGTGTAATATCTCTAGTATTCGGCAGACACATTAGGTTTCGACTGATTTGAACCAAAATTGTTAAAATTGTGATCCTCACCGTAGAATTATACGATTCTATGATTTTAATATAGAAAATTTTATCAAAATATTATAAGATTGAACATATGGTAGAATTGCGACTAGAATTGTATGATCATAGAAGCGGAAGATCAATTGATTCTACCTGGATATTGATTTTTGTTGGAGATAAATTGCATGGATGATTCCTAACATTTAATTGTCATTTTATTTTCATCTCTATTACATTAAAGTGGCATTTAGTTGTGAAAAATAGTTTTCCTTTTCATTTTCTGTTTCTAGTTTTCATTTTCTATGTACAGTTTTCTAAGATGCTTATTGGAAAACATGTTTACTTGTTTCACTATTAGTAAAGATGATATTATGCATATACATAAATAAGAAAAGTTTAGTCCCTTTTTTGAAAGTTTAAGAAAAGTTTGTGCACTATAAATAGCAATTTTTCCTAAGTCTATCAGCTGCAAAAGTGAAAAAAGAAAAAATCCAAAGTCAGACTCCAACTTTTTCCTTATGCCGATTATGTCCTAACATTTTTATTCCTCACATCTAAGCTACCATCTGCATCATCCCAAAGCACGACACTCAAACATTGTCGTCATCTTCAATTAATGAATCGCTTGTTGCCGACCAACACTGTGGCTTTGTGTCATGTTGCTGATAATCAATTTCAATGTTTGAAGCAAGGAAAGTGGCCTGATTGCAGTTTTCACGTTGACTCGATTTCCGATGAAGCCGATTGCCGATTCCGATTGTTGCTGCTTGTCGATTCTGAGGAAGCTAGTTGGGCGACAGTGACAAGGCGATTAGTCAGGTGGCGACTCTAAGGGAGAACCTGGTCCGTGAGTCCGTGATGAGTGTCTGACGGTGAAAAAGGATGGGAAATCGCGAGCGGGATACGCGATGGAAAATTTGGAAAATATTAAAAACAATGTTTTCCAACTCTTCACAATTTGGAAAATTGTTTTCTCAGAAAATAGAAAAAAGAAAACTCATATGCTAAACACATTTTCTTTTCATTTTCTAATTTTCAGAAAATTTGGAAAATTTTCATGAACTAAACAGGGCCTAAATGTTTTGTTTAGATCCTAAACTTATTTAAAAAGTCCTACTTTGGTTCTAAATTTATTAAAAATATTTTATTTTGATCCCTAATTGGATGAAATTCGTTAACTCAAAGTAATTGTCTAATAGCAACTTTTTAGAACATAACTTAAATTATTTGATAACTGTCTTATTATAAATTTAATATATATATTAATATTTTTTATAGTTAATGGACATTCAAATTACTTATTTTTTCTCTCTATAAGTTGAACTTATTTCATTTAGAAAAAAAAACAACTAATTTTAAATTATCTAATTAATGTAAAAAAATTATAATATATTTTAAATTTATTGGAAGTCAATTACTAAATATTTAAATTATGAAAATTGTACTCTTTTTTATTTGTCAATAATGTGTTTGTTCATGAATTTTTTTCAAACTTGTGTTGATTATTTTATTGATCATGTTGATGTATACTTTATTAAAGTTTGAACTTTACTTATATTGTACCATTGCTATAACACTTAAATTTTACTTGAGTTTTTAACATAATTGGTCTTTTACATGAATTATATTATTTACATAATAAATTTTAAGCTTTTAGTATGATCTTACAATCTATAATTTAATCTTAAGATTCCAATCATGTATGGCAAAAAACATATCCCAATCTTGTATGGCAAAAAACAATCATAGGTATGATTTTGATCTTGACAATTTTGATTTGAACTGAGCTGCGTTTAATCTTGTTTTAGGAAGAAAATTCTACAAAGCAAGTATCTCTGTCACAGTACTCAAACTTGACACCTTACTTGAGAGAGAAACGATTGCCCTCTAATTCAGCTCACAGTACCTTTTTAGTTGACATGAAATGTGTTTTTAAGCTTTCACCTTACTTAGAATAATTAATAGTTCATACTTTCAAAAAGTTTACATGAAATGTTTTGAATTACTATAAGATATTTCTTATGTGTCATATTCTTTGTAATTTTTATTATTTTTTGTGGTACCAAAACATTTACAATAACATGTTCATATTTATTACCTTACTCTATTATATTATAATTTAAACTATCATTTATTTAATAATTAATTTTTTTCTATTTTTTAATCTCCATGTTAAACCTAAATGTTTCAAAGAATTGAGATGAGATTAATTACCAAAAAATTTAAATTAGAGGGTTTAGTTTTCTCTGAAATATTTTAAAAATGCAATAAAACTGTTTATCTATAGGTATAATAATTATTTGTCTGAAACACACACCAATTAAAAACTAATACTTTAAGAATTTTACAAAATATTTTAGAAAGAGCTCACCTAGATTTCTGTTTTCAAGAAAACTATTTTAAGAGTTGCTTCCAACGCGGAAAGGTGTAAATTGACCAATAAAAAATATGATAATTTGCAGTTGCCGTCTTGAACTTAGGTTGATATTGTAGTTACACCCATGAAATTTGAAAATCTACATTCCTGTCTTGTTTTTGCATACAATCCAACAACAACTTGTATAATCCTAATTTAACTGTTTGATATCTTTCTACAAGTAATTCCAATCTATATAATTTCTTTTAGTAATTAATGCATATTTTAAATTATTATCATTTTTTCTCAATATAAATATAAAACAGTATTTTTTTAACTGTTTATTAGTTGTGAAAAATATCATACAAGTTGAAAATACTAGAATATAGCCACTAGATAGTTTAAATTAGAATTTCATAATTTTTTCTCAGATAATATAAAAAAATAAAAATTGTAGATTTTTTAAATCTTTGGAATATAATTACGATATTTACATAAGTTTAGAGATAACTGTAAAATACCTTAAAAAGTATATAGTTGAAAGTGTATATCACGTATGAAGTACAAAAGATTAGGAGAAATTAGGGGTAGGAGTTTCTGATAGCCATCAAGGCTCGAACTTTAACCATAAGATATCGGTGCATGTCTTAATTGTCACTCTAGCGAAATAAACTAATAGGGTAATTGATTAAGCTTTCATAAGCTTGAAAACTTGGCCAAAAATATAAAATAAGTTTGCAAACAACATTGACGTTTGGTATTTAGGATTGGAAAAACTACCAAGCATAGTTTTTAAGATTTGAGATTTGGAGAAAATATCTCGGGGATTTATATATTATTTTAATATGTAAAGTTAATATTAAATATTATTCTTAAATGAAACCAGACAAGCATAAACTCAGAGAAATGAAATAAAATAACATAGAAGAAGGAATTGGTAGTTTATTTTCCGCTTTTGTATAAGCATTGTACAATTCAAGGTTTGGCTATTGACTACCAAATTTGTATATCCCTTTCGGCCTGTTTCTTTACCGTGAACTGAAAACTTGTCATGTTTTTGGCCTCAGTCCATCCTATTTTCCCATCCTAAATGAAGTTAAAATCGGGTTGAATCAAGAGGGAAAAAATAAAAATAAAAAAAGAAAAAATAAAAAAGAAAACAAAGGGACTTACAAGGCGCATCAATGACCAAGATGACGGAAAAAAATATAAGAAAAATGGGGGGAAAAAAATCACGTGTGTAACTATGTCAAGATTGAGGGGCTAGGCTAGGATACGGGCGTAAAGGAACTCGTTCCATGTGTCGGGGAGGCCGGGGAGGCACCAGTGGATACAATCGGCGTAGGTGTTTGGATCAGCCTGCTGCTCCGGCGTGAGCATCTTGCCTTGGCGGATGGTGTAGACGGAGGTGTGTGCATCTTTTCTGTACTCTGAAAGTGTTGTTATGTCAATGAAGTGAACAGGCACCTTCATGTGGTGAGTCACATTGCTGGCAATGACATAGAGCCTCCGGTCCGTGCCCACATCTAACGGCATTGACTGATTTAGAATTGGGGTAGTCTCCAACGCACATTTAATCCCATCCGGATTGTTCCAATCCAAGCTCCTACATTATACAACAATTGACATGAGAAAACGATACCAGGGGAGTTGGTTGTTACCGAAACAGCAGAATATCATAACAAACTTAGGTTCCAAGTTTGGATGCTTTTATGAAAAGGTAACATGTCCATTGTCAACCACCAATACCTTGCCAACTACTATTTAGTTATTTTATGACAAGAACCGTACAGCTAGAGCAGTTGGAAATTGACGCATTAGCTATATTCTAAGCAATCTAATTATAGGTACTCATGACTCGAACATGGGTTCATTTCTTTTTCCTCTTTCTAGAGTAAAGTTCAGTAGTTAAGCTGTTCTTTTGGTCAGACAATCACAAGCTTGATTAGAAAATGAAAGGCAGGCACCAAGTAGGACTCTCTCCGGCTGGGGCAGCTAAAGCAGACAAAAAGCCTAACAGATTTTGTTATTCTTATTTGGTTTCAAATCAAGTCAGAATTATGCACCTATACTAGCAAATTAAATTCCAAGAGTCCTGGTAAGATAACAGAAGCAGTGTTTTGAGTACTTGATATGAAGAGGAGACATGCTGCTGAAGAAGACGGTAGTTTTGTTGGGATTAATATTCTTGTTCACCCACTTGGCCCAGGTCTTTAGCACTCTTGCATAAGCTGCAGGTCGATCGATCTCATCATATTCTGTCGCTCCTTTGTCAAACGATCCTCGTCTATTGATTCAGTCAATCAAAACACAAGAACAAAACCTCACAATATCAGTTCTCAAAGTTGCTGAGATTAAAGAAGAGGTAAATGAACAAGGCAGGGACTCTGGTTGCTCACAAGACTTTCATAGTGAAAGTGTTCATCCACCAAATGTACGTATTGAAGATCAAATAGTCCACATCTTTCCAGTTCTTCCCATGCTTTTTGATTGATTCAGGCATGATTATCCGGTTCAATATGCTGTGCATGTTTGGATCATCAGAATTTGATTGTACCAAAAATGGGGCCCAATAAAATTCAACTGTTGCATTGTAGTCCTGCATAAGAAAAAATTATCACAGCTTGGTCCAACATATCTGTTTTCCCTTCTTACAAGTTACCCTTTCTACAAGCATTCTTAATTGCAAATACGTCACTGGAGCATGTGACCAGCTTACTTTTATAATCAGGTATAGAGGGTCCAGTTGCGCTCACAAAATTTATGAATATAAAATAAAGTGTCTAATACATATAGTCTCAGTTATACCTCAATTCTGAAAACATTGAGAGATCCAGACTTGTTCAGGCTCTTTCTGCCAGAAGGAACAGCTGATTGAACCAAGCAAACCATCGATTCCCATTGATTCCGATTCAATGAATCTCCAACAAACATAAGCCTCTTATTCCTCAGCTTCTGCAGCAACAATCTTGGCTTGAACCTTCAAAAGAAAAACCCAGAAAACACGGGGCAAAAATTTTAAAAAGAAAATCAGAATCATCAACAATAAAACAAACACAAACCCATTTCAAGAACTAACCAAAAGTTTCATACTTGGGCAAATTGCAGTCTCTTGGCTGCCATCTCCAGTTCTGAAACAACGAATCTTTTCTTCCATTCCTCAAACAAGTAACTTGAGCTGTCAAGAACTCACACTCAGGTTCTTTGTACAATGGGTGAGTCTGATTATCAAAAACCCATTGCCCTGTAAACAAGTCACACTCTTTTGGAGGCAACTCAACATCTCCATCATCCTCTTCCGGCAACTCAAATTTCTGCTCCTCTTCCTTCTCTTCCTTCTTCTGTTCATCCTCCTTGTCTCCTACCTTCTGTTCATCCTCCTTCTCTTCCACTTTCCGTTCTTCTTCCACCTCCGAAACCGTTTCTACTATGGCCCCCAATGAAGTCTTTGAGTTCAAAGAAACAACCTTGGGCTCATTCAAGACAGTTTCTTGAACTGGGTTGGCTTGCTTCAGCCCCTCCTCTGGGGTTTCATGGCCTTCTTCGGGCCTGGAAAATGGGAACTCAGCAATCGACTTCACATCCTCATTGTACATGAAAACTCCGAACAAGAAGACTGAGAAAACAACTACAAAAATGGAAAGATTGTTGTTTTTCTTGTGCTTCATGGCCAGTGGTTCAGTGGAGAAATGTGGGTTCTTGCGCCGAGGTGGCTGCATGAGAGAGATGGGTCTGGTATAGAACCGGGCACCGAAAATGGGGAGCCTTGGAGATGGAGATATACAGAGAGAAAAGGAGCAACATCTGGGAAGAAGTAGGTACTGGATTTTCTTGGGTTTAATTGTTTGTTGAATAGGGGTTTGGTGAGATGGGTTTTTCCTTGAAGCTGAACTCTTGAAGGTGGAGAGAGGGTTGTCTTTCTCAGAAATTGATCTTTCTCTTGCTTTGTGATCTTGCTTTAACTACTACTCCTGGTTCAATTAAAGAGAATAAAAACTCCAAGCTTGAAAAAACAGAAAGAAGAGTGAATTCAAAGCTTGCCAAGTTGGTCACAATCCACCTAAAGATTGGGACTTTCTAATGGAAGTTGGGGTTTTTTGTTGCAGAGGAAAGAAAGGGCAGGGACCCATTTCTTGTTTGTAGTTCGTTAGATTCTGAAACGGAAGCTTCAGCAGTAAGTGGTTGTACATTGTTTGTTTGGGGGAAGAAGAAAGAAAACGATAATTTATCGGAATAAATCGTAATCGCTCAAACTTTCTGCTAACAATTTTAGACTAAAGTCATATTGTTTTTCTTTTCTTTCTTTTCTCAAGAAAGACATTTCTTAATCAGAATAGTTAAGAGGCTCCCCGTTATTTATGTCCTTACCGGAAGGGAAGATTCATCCATGAGTCCCTTTACTTATTTTAATGTCTTAAATTGATATTTATCTTAAAATTATTCTATTGAAGTCCCTTACATTATACTGCATATTTTAATTGGATTTTTTCCATCAATTTTACTGCACATTCAATAAGATTAAAATAGATTTAAAATACCAATTTTAATCCTTAAATTCAATCAATAATTCTAAATATTAAAATTTTAAATCAACTATCTACACCCAAATTTATTGAATGACGAAATTTTTTTTCCTGTGTATCATCTCTCTCCTGTGCATCTTCTAAAAACTTTTTCCTCTCAAGTCTATCTCTTTCTCCTAGCTCACATCTCTCTCCTCTGGGTCTCAAATCTCACTCTGAGTTGGCGTGAGCGGAAGCAAAGCTGATAGAGAGCTCTAAATCTAATCCTAGTCCATAGCTTTCAGGGGAATCCCCAATATGCTTTTCTTTGTCACTGGTCATGCGCTACGTTCTTCGGTAGTCTATGTTTTGAACTTATCAAGGGAATTGTTGAACTTGAAATCTAGTGATGGGTCCATCAAAATTTTTGATTTTGAGGAGGATTTGAAATCAAATCTCCATGGAGGAACTAGTCTTGTGGAGGAAAGAAGGAAATGAATAAAACAAAACTGTAATCCCACACTAGTAGGAGAAACGAGGCAAAGGAGTGAATGAAATGAGGCGGCCAATTCGGCCGCGAGAAGAGGCGATTGGAGTGACAGGGAGGTTATTGTCTCTGAGCTCTTGAGATATGGCGCCAATGGCAGCTGCAGAGGTGCTGGTGGTCCTCTTCAGAGGAATTGGAGAAGCGAGAAAGAAATGAGTCACAAAAGTTGTTAAATGGTTCCTTCGCCGCAGGCTTGGGGCCATTTATTACGATGAGATGAAAGGCAAATGTTGGATTGAAATAGGGGAAGATTTCCTTTTGATGTGGGCATTCCAGTATTCTTGATCTTGTTATTCGTTCTTCTTGGCAATATTTTGGCAATCGAAGGCCATGCGTACAACTATTGCCGAACCTCAATAGACCTACACGGGTTTCTCGGATCTCTGTCGCCGTAGAGACAAGGACCCCAATGAAGATGGCGACGGAGCTGTGGGACGTGGTGAGGCTGTGAAGGGTGGAGAATGGGACCGAAAGGGAGAGGCCGGGTAGGGCGAGAAGCGAGCGAAAGGAGTAGGTGGAGTATGAGGGCACTAGTGATGTACAGACAAGGTTCTCCCGCCATAGTGTCACTGGTTCTGGTGCAAAATGGTGGCTAGATTGCTCACCCTGTGCCACTGCTCTGCCCCTGCCCCTGTCACCCCATCTCGTCGGACACCGTATGGCATCGAATGATGATAAATTGCACCGGTGACGCCTAATATTTTATTATCATCCTATTTTACACCATAACTTCAAAATCTTACGTGTAATGTCCTCAACCTCAATTTTTTATTCTATTTTAGATCTTTGACGGATGGAAAGTGTTAAAATTAATGAAACTAGCTATGTGGCATGCTAGTGTGGGCGATTTGCTACGGTGGCAATAACTTGGAAACGGAAGCAAAAAAAATAAAAAGTAAATAGCAACCTAGGTCCCTGATTTTTCGCTTTCCTCCCTTAAACCCTAACTTTTCCTCAACTGCCCTTGCCACCTTGGACTACCTGCCTGACGCCATTCTAGCCACTAGCCCCAGTGTTGCTGACAGTCCTAGCCCACCGTCCTTACTTCATGGCGCCATCGTTCCTTGTCAAATCTGCCCATTCTAAGCCACCATCATCACAAGTCTCCCTCTGCAGCCGTCTTTGATTTGAATAGAAACTGAATCCTAAACCTATCTGAATGCTCCGAATGCAAGGAAACAACAATGACAGATGCGATTTATGGCAATGAAAGGACAAAGATGATGATGGATGTGACGACATGGTTGGGATTCGAATTGCTAGTCTAATTCAAATCAAAGGTTGGGGAGAGAAGGTCAATTGATTGAGGAGGCGAGTGCAATCAGTGAGGGAATCAAAATGGCGAGCGAAATCAAGGATGGTAAACGCAAACAGTGAATGAAATTGGAGAAAATTCTGGGCTATGATCGGTTGAAATAAGGGTTTCAATTGGACGAAATCTCACTGGATTGACGGAGGAGGATTAATGGATGAGGGAACGGGGGAATGAGGGAACGATGAATGAGGGGAGGAAGGGAGGGGGAGCAGCGGATGAGGTTGAGGCTGGAGGTGGCAGGGGAGGGCTGAAGGCAACGAGGAAGGGAGGAGGAAGGAGAGATGTGGGCTAACCCCGTATATGCCCTAAATTTCTTCATTTTTGTAACATATGCCCTAAATTTCTGATGTGATGAATTGCAGGCATCTATAGCTGGTGATTCATTATACCATGTGGCTAATTACCTTAAACTGACATGCCACGTAGCCAATTCCGTCAATTTTAACACTTTCTGTCAGCTAAAGCTCTGAAATGGAACAAAAAATAGAGATTGAGAACGTCTCATACAAGGTTTTGAGGTTATGGTCCAAAATAGAAAAATAATAAAATGTTAGAGGCCACAGGTGTAATTTACCTCATCAAATGGTGACCAATCATTTTAAGGTAAAAGAATTAGATGAGATTTGGAAGAAGAATGAATGAGATTAAAGGTGTAAACATTAGTTTTGGAAATTTAAGGTTTAGAACCATTGATTGGAAAAATTTGAGAACCAAAATTGTTGTTTTATAATTATTTTAGTGTTAATTAATGTTACATCAGTACTTTTCATCAGCTTTAATGATGAAATTGAAAGAAATGACTCAATTAAGATGCACAATATAAGGCAATGGACCTTGATAGAACAACTTTAAGATAAGATATCAATTTAGGATACATAAATAAGTTAAAGGACCTATAGTAAAATTTGCACATTATGGGAATAAATTATTCAAACATCCTGTTAAATTTTTTTTGCTAATATCATTTGTTCCTAGGAGAACCTACAATAATCTATTGAAGTCTTTAATTTTGCTCTTGTTATTCCACACACATGAAGAATTAATAACTTGCTAAAACTCATATTTGGCTTATAACTGCAGTAAAATACTCTATCCATTTCACATTTTTTGTGACATTTATTATTTTAGGTCATTTCAAATAATTGTAATATTTCTATTTTAATAAATTATTTTATTATACTAAAACTATCATTTCAATATTCAATTTTCTTCATCTTTCTTAATTTACATGCAAAAATAATGAATATAAGTAAATCGTTTTGACAAATTCAAATGTTTTAAACAACCAGAACGGGAGCAACTATAATTTAGCTTTTAAACTAAAGTCAGTTCTCCGAAACCTATTTAAAGTTTCAAATTTGTGTCCAACTAGCCCATGTGCAAGCACCTCAAATAAACTTTCACAATAAAGCCTTGCTGAGCCTTAGATTTTTTATATCTAGATCCAAGTTGAGTTCAATAATTTCAATTGAATATATTCAATCAATCTAACTGTTAAAATTTAGGGGGTAATTGAATTACAGGGTAGTAATTTTAATTCAATCAATTTAATTGTTGTAATTTAATTGTTGTAAAAATGACCCTATCATTGGCTGATTTTCCAATAGTAAAAGTTGAAAATTACCAACAATTCAGCTCTGGACCGTTGGTGAACCTGCTACCAATGAGCTGAATACCAAAATCCTTTTTTTTTTTTTTCTAATGGTTTAAATTTTGAATTGGCCTAAATACGTATTGCTCCCCTGAACTATAGTAATTCAGACACTTTACCTCCTGAACTATGAATCGGATCAACTCGAACCCTAAACTTTGAGAAGGGGATCACTTTGGTCCTTTGACTTAAATATCTAACGTTTGACCTTACATCTGTCTATTTATGAAATGGAAAAACTATGTAATAGTTACTCAAATTTGTATTTGTTCTTATTTTCACCCTCAGCTTTCATCTCTAACATCCAAGCTACCACCTCCGAGTTACCGTCGTTCGTCACCCTATAGTTACTCAAATTTGCATTTGTTCTTATTTTCACCCTCAGCTTTCATCTCCAACATCCAAGCTACCACCTCCGACTTACCGTCGTTCGTCACCTTTGACGAGCCTAGCCAACGAATGCCCTGCTGATTTTCTTCGCTTCTATTTTTCACCACCAACAGGCCTAGCCAATTCACATCCCTTGCCGTCTTTTCCGACCACACTGTTGCTGGCAGATTCATCGAGGATTTCTCCAAACGTATCGATGTCTTTTCCTTGACGCAAATTCCTTCTCCCTCTCCAAGCCCTAGTCGTCATTTTCCTTCGATCACTGGTACACTCTCACCATGCTCGTGTTCCACCCCTCCTTCATGGACCCCCTCGCCTCCTCCAATGACTTCCTCTGTCCTAGGGCCTCCATTGGAACCCAAGTAATTTGTGTCTCCTAGGCATTGCCACTGAGCCAAACCACATCCAACCTCTTCGTTGTGTCGCTCCTAACTCAACTAATCCTGTTTGGCCTCCAATTGTCGCCGGAGAAATAGATCCTGAGATTAGACCCGTCACCCGACCCTTTTTTGTTCGTGAACGGTAAAAGCAACCCAATTTCACTTAATCACACTTTAAGTCCTTGAGCTCATGTTCCTTAGTAAGTTTGTCCCTTATGTTTAATTTTTGTGCAGTTAGACACTGGTAACGTTCTAAAACTGACGGAGCACATGTCACGGCATGGCACATGACTGATTTACAAAGTTAAAGGGCCAAAGTGACCCCTTTCTCAAAGTTCAGGATTCGAGTTAATCTGATTCATAATTCAGGAGGCAAACTGTCCGAGTCACTATAGTTCAGGGGAGCAATAGGTATTTATGCCTTTTGAATTTACCAATTCGTAGCCACTAGTAACGATTTGAAGCTTTTTAGTAGTGCGATCCCAGACAGCCTAGGATCAACCAATCAACATCGACAATTGCTGTTGCGCATAGGCAGTAGGCACTCCATGGTTAGTTTCGCATGAACTCAAGAGTTCACGGAGTCACTGGGGACCGATTTTAGTTCAGGGACCGAAAGGCCACTTTTTGATAATATACGGGGCAAATCAAGATTTTAGGCTAATTTCTCATTAACTGTTGCCTTGCGGGATCTCGTCCCGTCACTCCCGTGCAATATAGCTTCGGCGGACAGACCGTCATGAAAAACAATTGAAGTTTTTTCTGTTATTTTTTTTTTATTTTTTGTTTTGTTTAATATCCTTGATTGGCGAAAGTTATTATTATTATTTTTACTTGAAGTACTATCAAATATTAAACGGATAAGATGCATTATTAGTCACAGACTTTTATTTTTTGTTGTAAATTGATCCCAATGTTCATTTCATTGTACATTCGTCTCAAACTTTTATAATATGTTGCATATTAGTCTCTAACACTAAGAAGACTAAGTTGATACAAAAAACATAGTTTGTAGAGAGAAAAAAATTGGTAGAATGATCTATTAACTATTGAAAAGTTATTGCGCTATTTGATTTTTTTTTTAGAATATAGTTATCAAAAAATTTGATTTCATTAGTTCTCACGTAATTATGATATAAATTTTTAAAATTTTAATTTTAATTGTTTCGTAACTCTTTTCCAATATTATGTATCATATTTTTTTTTATAATTAACTGACCATTTAAATATCATTTTTATTTAAAAATCATGTTTTGTGCCAATTAAGTCTTTTTTACCATTAGGATAAATATGGAGCAAATTATAAAGTTTGGGATCAATATGTAACAAATGGATGTTGAGGACCAATTTTCAATGGGAATTGAAAATTAGGGACTAGTGATGCATTTTTCCCAATATTGAAGTAATGACCTCTCATGGTGAGTATTTTTTATATACATGATCCATAGATTAAACCTGTAATCTATTATTTAAACTTTATAATTTTCCCCGCTTTATAATTGTGGAGACCATGACAGCACTCAAACAACCAAAAATCAATCCAACATAAGCATCATTTCAAGAATTTTCACACAAAAAAGGATAAAGTCTCTGAATGGTCCTCAAAATTTGCAGAATCAAACAAGTTAGTCCTCTATCTATGACTTAGTATGATTTGGTCATCTAACTACATAAATTAGTCAATTGAGTCCAACAACTTTCATGAATTAGGGCAATTAGGTCGAACCATAGAAGAAGGTAATGTTTTCCATTAAAAAAAGGTAACTTCGATGAGTTACTCTCTTTACTAATGTTTTCCATTAAACAAGGACACTTTCATGAATTATTCCCTTTACCCAATTTCTCCTTTCTCATCTGAATCATGAGTAGCAGTTTCTCATCTGAATCTTGATCAGAAATTGATCGATCTTTTGATTGGATGGTTTGTTTTGCTCAAGCAAGCAGATAAACAGTGGCTCATTTCACAAAGTAAATCCCCTTGTACCTATGTTTCTTCTTCTTCTTCTTCTCCTCTCTCTCTCTCTCTCTCTCTCTCTTGATTCTTCTTTCTCATCTCAATCTCTACTGGAGGAGTCAATTGATATTCTGCTTGGAAGGCTTGGTATTGTAGGTAAATTGCAAGTTGGGATTTGGTTGGATTATTGGCTAGATTTATAAAGAATCAAAGTCAAAGGACATTTTGTGGGAGTAGTTCAACCTTCACATACAGCAGATGCAAATGAACCTATGACGGCACCTGAGACTAGAAATGAGACATTGAAAGCAGGAATTGCTGCCGGAAGTTGAGGTCCTAAGGTTTAAATTTTGGGTGTTGCTGCTAGAGGGCGAAGTGGGGAGCAAATTAAGGCACCACATGAGTGATGAATTGCAAGTGATGCAGTTGTTGAAAGGCAAAATGGTCCTTGTGCGGGTTTAGGTGCATGTTCTGGGTTGGGTGGGAGTAGAGGAAGCTAATCTGGTCTCCGATGAAACCAAACTTGTGGGAGAGGTCCTTACCTAGCTTCACCTCGAGTTGCTAAACAATGCAGTTAAGGTGAAGGTAATGAGGTCGAACTTAACTACAGTTTTGGCCACATGCAGCTCAAATGCTCAATAGTCCTTTTTGGACTAGATTGTACTACTAATCAAAGTTAGATGACCAAATTGAATTGGGCTTTAGTTAGAGGACCAAACTATCCTATTCCAAAAAGTTGGAGGACCATTAATTAGACACTTTAGCCCATAAAAAATTAAAAAACCAAAACACAAAAATACAAAAAAGTTACCTTAATACTCAAGAGGACTTTCCCAATGACCAAAATACTATCTAAACCTTCAATGGAACAACAACACAACCACTTTTAGGCTCAAACCAAGAGAAAATCAAATCAACAAAAATCCAAAAAATTGTGTGAAAAGAAGAGAAATGAAGAACTTTGCCCCCACTCTTTGTTGAAATCAACCTTGATACCCTGGAAACACAAATTTTGGAGGTTTGAAACTAGTTTTGGAAGTTGTTTGAAAGGGGTGCAAAAATGGGACAATGGTGAAAGAGATTGTGGGGTGCGAGAATGGGCTAGAGGTAGGGGATTTCAAAATTTTAAGGCAGATTTTCAACAGTTGAGTCGTATTTAGATCCTAACAATAGTATCATCGTTGTTAAGTTTAGTGATGACTATTCAAACCATCACAAATTCTTCTAGTCAATTTGACTTAGCTAGGGTGGCCTATCACTACCATCCAATAAGGTACCGATAGTCTCTCCTATTAGTGTCTAAAATTAGCAATGACCCATCAGTCAATAATGTTTTGGTAATTAATGACAGTTTGACCTTCAGTGCTTCACTAGCTGTTGACTGTTACTAATCTTTTGTCAGATTTTTAGTGACAGTTTGTAATTACTATTTAGGGATGGTTTTTGGCCGCTCTAGTTTCACCGAGAGTAAACCAAGTGTTTTTAATAATGTAAGTAAATCATACACATAAGCTTGCTTTTCGGAAAATGCCTTAGGTTTACAATTACTCTTATGAGCTCTTCTTTTCATGTTACCTGTTACCAACGACTCGCTCCTCAAAATGGCCCTAGCCCTTCTTTTTGTCTACCACGTCACCTTCCTCTACTCTCAATTGGACGCCATTGGTGGAGATAAGATGGTCAGAGAAAATTACTCTCAGTTGCCAATGATGATATATAGCACATTAGCACTTAACTTTGTCTGGGCAAGTAGGATTTTGCCTACTTGTGTGGGTATAAAAACTTAAAGAAAGTAACTAACTGGTTTACCCCTGGCTAATCATTTTCTCATAGCCACACGTTCCATGCTATTTACTGAACTGGTGAAGAAATATAGTCTACTGATCTTAAATTTTTTGGTTAGAGAACTGTTGCGACACTTAATAAAACCTTCTCCAAAAACTGGGACAAGGCAAGGAAGAATAAGTTCAAAATTACTCTATGGCAGAGATGTAAAACAAGTAAAAATATCGATCCCATCTACAATTTCAAAGTGGTTCAGAAATTGTCACATTTATAAGTTTATGAGGAGTTTCCTCTTATTAAAAGAAATTTTTTTCCTTATACTAATTTAAAAGCTTTAGTGATTTTAAATATTAGAAATCAACTCATGAAAGCCACCCTCTTTTTATTTACATAGTGATTTCGCCTTTCAAGATTATAGTTTAAGTTCAACCGTTCAAGATGTAGCTGCAATAGTGCCATGATGACACCAAGTCTTATGGTTGGTCGGTGCCAAGGTTCGACTTATGAATTGTAAAACAGGTTTTTCTGTTTTATAATTAAATGATAGATTTAGCAAGGTGAGTGGGATAAGGTACTACAAAAATTCTTTTAAGCTGGAAAATACAAGTATTGAGTTGTAACAATTATGCATTTTGAACTAAATACAAGGGCACGTGTCCCTCGATCAAAACAATTACCTTAAAGTACCTCTATATATATGTGTGTGTACATAAATACATACACACGTGTGTGTCCACACATCCTAACCATCAATCAAGGACACCGATCAGTTTTATAACCTGAGAAATCAGGTTGAGTTGATGAGAACGACCCATCAACCCAATTTTATTTTTCATTCTTTTCTTTCATCATTTCAAATTCCAATTTCCAACTATTTCCTGTTAAGCAAGTTCAAGTGACCGTCTAGTGACGACTTGCAAGGTTGGTCTGATATGTCGAACCCCTCCAAGGTTGGTGAGGCACAAAATCATTGGTCAACCGATGAAGACATGAAATTGAGAAGAGATCTAGACCCACAAAGAAACCTTTCAAATGCCCAGTTAAACACAAAAGCTGACAAGCAAGAACGGAATGGGCAATATTGAAGGCTTCTCGATTATAATAACCATATCGTAACTGATAATTAGTAGCTTTATGTTTGAGACAAGTAAAGGCCAAGGAACCTCGTCTTTGTCCGTCTTGTCTTGTTGGGACTTTGGCTCAGAGCATTCCCATCCGGGTAGTTTGATTGGTGATGAGATGAGAATGACATCGACTTTTATTACAAGCTAAGCATTACTGAAACGTGGCCCAAAATATATATAAAAATCCATTTCAGTTCCTAGCTTTCAAAAGTGTCATTTTCATCACTGTGTGTATGTTTTGTGTGCGTGTGTGCGTGGGTGTATGTGCATGCGTGTGAGAAAGAGAGAGAGAGAGCAGCAAACTGTTCACATATACTTGAAAGAAACTTTTTATTAGCAACATCGTGGGTGAATGTTCGAAATCAAAATTTTAGATTAAAAGAATAAGATGAACAAAAGCCCAGCTGACAGCGATAATTCAATGGAAGATTCAGTCACATTTCCCATGTTATGAGACAATCCATTTCCTAATCAATAATGCACAGAGTTCACAGCATTCATGAAGGAAGAGATCCGGGACTTATCTTTCCCAATACCATCGGCTGAACAAATGCCACTACTAACATCAACTCCCGTAGGCTTCAAGATAGAGATCGCCTCACTGACATTCTCTGGTTTGATCCCTCCAGCCAAGAGCCACCCGTGCTTGCTTTTAACAGGAGGCAATTTAAACTGAGCCCAATTGAATCCTTTGCCACTGTACGGAAAGAAATGATAAAATGGGTACAAAACTATCAAGAATCGTGAAATGAAAGACTCCTTCTATCTCCGCTATTAAGTAGACCATGCCAGGAGCTTGAGTGTCTGACGGCCGGTTCAACTATGTAATACAGTTAGGACCTAGGAACTTAAATTTTCACTTGGTAAGAAATAAAACTATAAGTGCTTAAACAACATGTATGATTGATTATATATCTATGGTGCTGTTTGAAGCACTAGGAGTATCAACATTAAATTTACATACTCAAAACCCATATCCTAATTCAGGCTCACCGATTGATAAATTAGTGGAGTTAATTACTTTTAATATAAATGGATCTATGTAGTATCAAAACATGAGAATAATTCTGGATGGAATATTGTTACCTGCCACCAGTAGCACTGTCAACGAGAATCCAGTCAACCTGAGAACAATCTTCATCAGAAATTTGGTTCAAGAGGAGCCCATCAGCATTTGCATGAAGAACATATACTATTTGCTTTACTTGCACCAAGTCAGGAAAAGCTGCTCTACAACCCTCTCCATGAAGCTGGAAAACCAAAATGAAACTACACTGATGCAACTTATATTGCTGACAGCTATTAAAGGAAAAACTGACAAGTTATTACCTGAATAAGTTCTATGTTTGATTCATCAGATGCTCTCAGTATTGTTTCCGCATCATCATCCACAAATACCCCAACAGGCTTGGCACCATATCCCCTTGCAACTTTTGAAATTTCCCTGGCAACTGAAAGTGAAACTGAACGTTTTGACTTGGGCCATAGAATCATCCCGATGAAATCAGCTCCTGCTTCTGCTGCAATGGCAGCATCTCTGGCAGATGTAATCCCACACATTTTAACCAAAGGTCCATCCTTTTTGCGTTTATCACTATCAAAAGTAACTCGATCTGAATGGGATAAACAGCATAGAGATGTAATCTTTCGGAAAGACCTTATTCTTGAAGACCCCAACCTTTCTTCCCTTCGGTCTGGAATCAACAACACACCAGTTCAGTGCTAACAAATTGATATGGGAGCTGATAGAAAAGGAAACAAATAGATCATAATTCATCAATCACCAAGGAATCAAAACATACCTGGAACTCGCTTTCGTTGAAAGCTTGTGAGCTTTGGTTGATATTGGTACCACACATTAAACCCTGTACTCGGTGAGCGAACATGAAAAACCATCAACAAATCTTAAATTTTCATGAGAAAAACAAAGACCAATTAGAATCCTATAAATAGATTATAGTCTATAAGCCGGTCAAACCAACAATTTACATGGAATATTTTTCAGCTAGTGATTTCAAGAGGCAGTTCAGCTGCGTCTCTGAATGTGAAGCAAGTATGAGCAAACTAGCCTAGAGACAAACCTGCCAACATATCTTTTGGTGATGACAATCTGAAAGAATGCTGCATAGTTACAGAACAGAAAGGATGGTAACGAAACAGAAAGGATGCTTCAAAAACAAGCAGCAGAACCAGTTCCTGGTAGCAGCTCTGAAGATCGTACTGCAAAGCTGCAAATGTGAATCGTAGTACGAGTGGGGTACAACAGCCAATAGAAGGCAACTCTAGTCGCAGGTTAATTTTGACTCACGCTAGAATTGATGCAAAATGGAGAAGTGCGACAAGAGGCGAGTGGCAATGATTGAACACTGGTGGTAGTGGAGAAAAGTCTTGAACAACAGCGGTCCAATAAGACTTTGCTTCTTGGATTTTAGAGGGTCTCAGTGGTCAGCCAAAAGGTAAGGGCAGTGAGACTAGGGGCCACAGTGCACAGTTCAGAGGCCCTACGGAGACAAAATAACCTTAAAGTTCAACTCAGGGCACGGGCGCAGGGCCTAAATAGAAGGAACAAATAAAAGACAAAACAACATAACATCAACATGCCAACCAGGAATTGCAATATAAATAAAACACAAACACACACGCATGGTGATGAATGAGAGCTGCTTTTAACATCCTATCACCCAGATACTGGCCAGTCACGAAGCTAACACTTCCAAGAGAGAGTATGCCATCATACAAGCATAACTTACTTATAAGTGGGGAAAAGTTCAACTGATGAAAAAATATGAAGATGAAATTGACCTCATGTTTTCTCCAAACAGTCATATGCATGCAAGCACCCATGTTAAAGAATATAATTAGCTGCTGAAATACCAAGCCAGAGCTCATGTTTATTTGGCAACTAATATTCAAGCTATCTTGCATTTCAGGAGTAACAGACAGAATATCTATTTAATGGTTCAGTCTGATTTATGGTTATATAGCTGCAGAGAGTTAGATGCATACCACAGGTTCACCAAGCATTGAACCACAAACAGCACAAAAGGATTACACAATGAAAGCATTCTCATATCTAAATACTGCACTCAATGCCGCAAGGACTTCAGACCTCATCAGAGGAAAGGAAAAACACATCCCTGATTAGACCCAACCCTTCATTTCAGAATTAATGAAGCTCAAAATTATACATCCAAATTGCTTAATATTATTCAAGCTCAAAAGTACACATCCAAATAACCAAATTTAATCATGTTTCTTTTCTTCTTTTTTTGCTACTAGGTTGATCGGTTTAACTGCAACACACACAATTGATGATGTGAAGAAACTTGCAGCTGCCCTGGCCCTTTTTATCAAATTAGAGGATAATGCTAGCAGCCTCCCCAACACATATTCTAAACTATAGGTTCTACAATCTCCTAAATGGCATAAATTCATCACCGTTTTTCATAAATTCAATGACTAGGGTGACTCAGCACAAAACAAATGGCTAACATCTTATCTGTTGGAGAGACTAAATTTTACTGACTACCCGTTCAACTCGAAAGCTACCAGGTCTTCCACAATTCCATTTGTTTGTATTGTCAGACAACAATTCATCATTTCATTGGAGAGGAAGAAATGCTTAAATCTTAATTTCATTCTTCACCGAGAAAATTAATGAACGAAAAAAGGCCAGAAAACTTAGAGAAGACTTACTCATTTCAGGCCAGCGAAAACAAGAGAGGGAATTATTTAGGTTTAGGTTATGATTTTTTTAGTAAATTACTTATATAGTATTAATTTTATGATAATAGGAACTTGAGCCCAGTACTGTAAGATTTGAGGTCAAATTTAATTTCCTGGATCAAAATTGCATTTGTTCAATGAACCCGTTCTGGGGGTGCCCAAATGACAGCTTTCTGTGACGGAATTTAATAAATTAGGGGGTGTAAATGAGCCGAACCGAGCTCGAACAGGCCAGGCTCGAGTTCGGCCCAGGTTTGAGCTCGACGAGCTTCGTAAACAAGGCTCGAGCCCGTTTCGTAGTAGACTCGAACTCGGCTCATTAGCTCGAAAAGCTCGAATCACTGAACTGATTAGCTCGAACAGTAGAGCTCTTCCGTGAGGGAAGGGAATTAGGGATTTATTCCGAATAGAATTAGAAGTTCAAGCATATTCAAGCAAAACCAAGTATCAAATTCCAGCAAATACAGAGCTCGCATGAGACACATCAAGCATCAAATTCAAGTAAAATCAACTATCAAATTCAAACCCAGCCAAACTGAAGCTTACCCGCCGTACACCCTGCTCTCATTTTACACCCGTAAGCGGAATTGGAAGAAAAGAGGGTGGTCAATCTGAAGCTTACCGTCCGTGACTTGCAGTGGCGAACCAATTCGGTGAGAGGGGAAGACGGTGCGATGGCAGACGGCGCGACGGCTGACGGTGAGACGAGGAGAAGGAGCGACAGGGAGAATGCACGACTGCGAGAAGGCTAGACGGCGACAGACGTGCGGTGAGAAGGCTAGGTGGCGAGAAACGGCCCTGCGGCCGGCCCAACGGCGTGCTGCGACAAACGGCGAAGCTGCGAAGGTTGAGTCTCAGACTCTGTCTGATACGCGAGGGCGACGGTGAGGCGAGAGTGAGGGAAGGGAAAAAGAGATCTTAGCCGGATAGAGTTAGGAATTAAAATTTTAGGTTTAGTATATGTTTTATTTTATTAAATAAATAATATTATATTAATATTAGATTATGCTAAGTTCGATAAAAGTTCTAGGCAAACATACTGGATTCAAATATAAAATATGGCTCAAACTCGTTAGATTTGATTCGAAAACAAGAAAAACGAACTCAAACTCAAACAATTCGATAAAGATTCAATTCGTTTTACACCTCTAATATTTCATTATTGAGCTTAACGAATTAAGCGACAGGAGAAACAAACTAATACGACTTAAAGAGTGTTTTCTCAAATCGCCAGCGCTTTCTCTTCTCCTCAAAGGAAGCTATGCCCCTTGTCTTTGAGCCCGCCCGATTTCGCTTATGGTGATACTCACCGATTATCTACTAATAAAAGATCCAAGGAAATCGAAATCTTAAATGCTTTCGAGCAAAGCATCCGTAAAATCTCAGAAGTTTGGTTCACTATTCATGATCAATTGTAACATAAACGTATTATATTCAACGCCCCCACTTCCTGAGTTCCCACTGGTTTGTCTAGAGAAATCATGCCAAGTTCTTTAGCTTAAGTTCGAGTCCCTGCGACAAAAGAAAATGAACAAAAAAAATAGCATTCAGCCAGCACGTAAAAAAAATATGGAAGCAATCTTTGGCTAGTCCAATATCCCGAATGGGTAGGTTCGACATCCCAAATGATGTTATGAACTGTGTCTAACGATCAAGACAATAAATAATCATTGAAGTTGCGAGTCTCAATCAAGTTTATAGAGGTCATGTGATGTGGTATCGAAGTTTCTCAGGTTCATCAGAAGACAAGGAAAGAACATCGTCACATTTGACTCATTCCGCATATCCATCTAACACTGCAGAACTATGAGACTGAATTCACTAAATCGAACATGACAAGAAGTTAAACAGAACTAATCTACAGAAAAGTAGCCTGATGCACTGTCCATTTCTACGCAGCTAATCCCATTCATGTACCTAATGAAGTAAAGCAGTTTAACCGGCAATTTGTTCACTGCAACATATCAGTGACTTTCTGGAGTCGGAACTTCTTGGCATTATTCACTATCTCGGCTTTACAACATCTGGATGGTTGCTTCAACTTTAGCTTTGCTATCACTGTCTTCCCTTCTTTGTGCTGCATGATGGGCATTTGTACTGCTTGATACTTTCTGCTTTGGCTGGTGTTATCTTCACACATTTCCCATGGTACCACCGTTCACAGACATCACAACCAATCCAGAACTCATCAGCATTGTAGCTTCCACCGCAGCTACCACAGAGGGTATCACTGTGCTCATCATCCTCATCCTCATAACTCTCATCTGCTAACTTTGGATTGCTTCTTGGCTGTCCATCAACTGATCTCTGGAAGGCAATATATGTACAAAGGAACATAGTTAAATAGCTTACAAGAGTGTTTTTTTTTTTCCTTTTCCTTCTAGAGGCTGGTTCAACATCATTAGAAACATTCTAGTGCATGGGAGTCTAGAAAAGTTCACCTTTGTACTGTTCCTGGACTTGCTTCCACTTTCCACAGTGGGCTTGTCTTTTACAGGCTTTCTTCCTGTTACGACTTCAAAGACGGTTGGTAGATCATTCATCATGCTAAATAGACGTTTCCTGTTCAAGCGCAATGCGAGCAATGAATTACAGTCCTATGAAGACAAATTTTCAGGCCAAAGCATTGCCAGAAATAGAGCTAGTTATGGAGTGTGCCCAGTAGTTGACTGCTAGGTTCCCATAATACAATCCTATTACCATGCATGCACTCCACCATAAATGTGCCAAAAAGAAAACCAAAGACTTGAAAATGGGAGCTTCCGGGTGTGACCTTCCATGGCTTAGAAGGTCAAGCCTGGTTGCAAAGCTTGAGAATGAAAGGCTAGCTGAGAGGAGGGCATCAGATTGTGGTGGAAGGTGGGAGATGTAAGGCTAATGCAAGCATGGTTCATGTTTTAATCCTTGTATCATTAAGGCTTTCTACGTGTCAGGGCTTGCCTAGTTTTTCCAGCCCCTGCTTTGCCTGAGTCTGATCTTTTTCTTCCTGGGTTGATACCCCCTTTATTATTTTTAGCACTTCAGGAATCAAGGCCCTAGAAGTGGAATGTAATTGTAGCTTTAAGAAACAAAAGAGGACGAAACTGCTCTTGAGAACGAAGGCAGCAGCAGAAAAGATGCCCTGGATCTTCTATTTTCCCTCAATTCACTGGGGATAATCTTTAGAGAGAGAACTGGTTGGTTTTCTCATAATAAAGACTTTAATTTGTCCTTGGTGATTTGTATCGACTATCAGAAACAATACTAGAATAAGCTTATCAGCCCAATAGAAAGATGGTACTTATCAATATATCATCAGGCAACCTCATGGCATTACCTTTTCTAAAAGAGTATGTACCTAACCACCATATAAACAATTAATGCGTCCACTATTTACTTAAGTTGCACTGGATTTTTATTCTCATTTCAGCAGAATAAAGCACAAACACACTACATTCAAAGCAGCCATCAAGCACAAAATATGTAACATAAAGGTCAAGTCACAGGGCATTAACAGAAAATTCTTTGGTTTAGGAAACATAATTTTACAAGTCATCAATTGTTTTAACTCTCATCCCCTTGGAATAAACCATTAGCTTCAAGTGAGGCAAAGTTTTTCCAAATATATAGGACTTGTGTAATTTTTAATTAACAAAAGTCAAGGCAGCTTTTGTTAGAATTGCTTTCCCAGGGGAATTGAGAGCTGGTGTATACCTGATAATAATGGTTCTAACAAGTTCAGTTTCATAAACAGTTAGCTCAAGGAGTATGAAGCCCATGCAACATCAAAATATATAGGACTTGCGCATACCACTGCAGCTCTGGAATGCTGAAGCAGTTGGGTAGTAGGGCTGAAGAGCAGAAAAAATGACAAATCCAGAATGCTGCAAATTGCAATCAAAGTCATATACTTACAAGAGCCAGAGATATGTACCTCTCATTGCGATTCAGTTGAGCACCAAAGTAGAAAGCCACGGAAAGTAACCAGCAATCACTATGCACAGCAACAAGTGAAAGCCAGTCCTTGCGGTTCATTCCATCTCGTGCAAAATTAATTCCCAAAGCTGGCTCAGGAAGCTCAGGCGGAACTTCCTCTGCCGGCAGGGCCACCTCCCATGATTCGTTTGGGTGTCCATATAAACACAGGTTCTCCTTTTCTAAGACAAAAAGATATTAAAGCCACTCGAGACACAATGACTTGTAACAAGCAAACACCCAAAATGACACTACAATCAATATCCAGGATTAAGCAGAAGATAAAAGGCAAATATCAGTAATTTCCAGTATCTGCATTTGGAAACAAGACAACAAAATGCACAACCAGAAAGTTAAAAGCGCAGAAAAATAAGAAACCAACAAGAAAAAAAAAAATATCTTTCATTAGGTTCCAGCAAATATGTTATAGCGTTATATTCTCATTTTCAATAAAAACGTGTAACAAGTACATCGGGGAAAACAACGATATCATCAGCTCTTCAGGAGTCAATCAGAAAACCACCTACTACGCATGAGGTAAAAAACCATCATTTATATTTCATACCAAATCTGGAGCAGAATTAGAATCAAAATTAGGCATGAAAAATCAAATCTGAACCCACCAGCACTTTCAACAACCCCTCTTTACTAGAGAGCAACGATTTCTCCACGAACTCAGTGTCAACAGTAGGAGACAGGAAAAGGGTTTGAATCATTTCCCTCAGACTTCCAACCAACCAAACAAATTCTACAAATCCAATCGAAAAAAAAATCCAATACAGTACAAGAGAAGCGCGAAACAAATGAAGCAAATGCAACCAGAACATCTCCCTTCTTGCACAGTTCATTTTCTCACCAATCAAACAAAACAAAGTCAAAAAGAAAAAGAAAACAGATGCGAAAAACAACTTACCCGGATCGCATTGGGAGTAGAAATCATCGACATCTGGCGATAAATCCCAATCAATCAATCAAAATCGGGAAATGAAAAAGCAAATTTAGAAAACGAATCAAAGAAACGAAAGCGAAAGAGTAGTACCGTAAGTCAGAGCTCGGACAAGAGCAGATCGACGAGCGCTGTAGTCTTTGAAGATCTCTTCGACAGTGCGAGGACTGGAAGAAATTGCAGCCATAGGTAGCTTGGTAGAGCTCCGAATCTGCTAAATAATGACGGGCGAAGAGCTATCGAACGCAGATTAAATTTCGTTTCAGAGCATGTGTTCGAAGAGATAGATCTGCGAAAATGAGAGAGAGAAGAACAGAAATTTTGGGGAAGGGAATGAACAAATCGAAGGAACGATGGTTTCGAGAGTCGAGTCGAGTCGAGTCGGGTCAGGTGTACGGACCACGGACAGGCTACAAGGCTACAGGAAGGAAAGGGCGATTCTGCTGTCAGTGGGATGCGTCTGTTGTGGAGCACGACTACAACAGGTTCGGTTTCCGGGTTTCTTATGGACCTCAATTTTAAGCCCATCCTTGATCCTTCACCCGGAATTAGAGGTGCACAAACGGGCTGCCCGGACCGGGACCGGACCGGACCTGCCGGTCCTGACCCGGTTCCATGCCGGTCCCGGGCTGAACCCGAGCTGGCCCGAAAAATTTTAATTTTAAGTTTTAGTTTTTATTTTTAATTTTTAGTCTCCACTTTTTAGTCTTCACTTTTAAATAACTTAATAAAAACAAGAGTCTGAGAGTTTTTTTATAAGTTATATTTTATAATCTAGTTTATCTTAAATTCCACTTCATCTTTAATTCTACTAGACTTTTAAATTAATCAATCGTTAAAGGTAAGAAATTGACCAAAAAGTTTGAAAACTTTTATATATTTGATTTTGAGTTAAACCATTTTTTGTTATTTCTTTATGTTAAATAAACAAACCATGATTACCAAGATTTTACTTTACAAGACAATAAATAAAATAATGACAAAAAAACTTTTATTAATAGCAAAACACCACCACCGGTATGAACTTTTATTAATATTAAAGCCAAACGGTACTTACATACTATGGAACGGGCTTTACATTACTCAATAGCGAAACGTTCCATAAAATTAAATGTAAAATAAAAAGTACGATCTGTGCTACACAGCAAAATCAGATCAAATACAAAGTAAGTAAATAATGAGCAAGTGGTGGATTTAAGCATCTACCTCATCGGGGTTTTCTTCGTCAGAACTCTTGTGGTCTTGTAATCTGCAAGCTGCAAGACCCCAATCACGGTTGCATATACAAACTTCAACTGAATCTGGTGATAGCCTTGCGCGTCTCTCTGAAATGACACGCTTTCCAGTGCTGAAAGCGGACTCCGATGCAACGGTTGAGACGGGAACAGCTAGAACTTCTTTGGCAATGATGGAGAGTATTGGAAATTTGTTACTTCTTGCTTTCCACCAGTCTAGAATGTCGGTCTCACCATTCTCCCAAACAAGGTTAAGGTATGCGTCCACTTCAGTAAGACCGGATGCAGCAGCACGGGGCCGTTTGAGTAGTTGTTCAGCCGGATTGAATGATAATGAGACCGATGAAGACGCGATGGTAGATGAAGTAGTGTTTGCAACCTTATCCTTATACCGACTGGCATAAATCTTAAATAACTCTCGTAAGTGCTCATCAATAGAGGCAATTATAGCATGAACAGAAATATGTGTCATTTCTAAGAAACTATAATAACCCTCAAGTAGCTGTTGCGTACCTGTGATTCTTACGGTCGGGTCTAGTGTAGCTGCAACTAAGTAGATTGGGGGTATAGTACTGAAATATGAAATCCATTTATCTTTCATGGCCTTAATTGTGTCTTTTAAGAACTCGTCATCTTTGTATTGGTTTAAAACCCATGCAATGTTGACCATATGCATTAAAACTTTGTGCGATGTGGGATAGTATACACCGGAGCAAAAAACAGTGGCATCATAAAAATATCGCAACACAGCAGCCAATTTTGACAGTTTATCCCACATCTCTTGTTTCAAAATCGTGTTCTTTTCTCTGACATTTATAAAACATGTCATGTATGCAGCAAATGGCATGGCATCTATCAACATCTCATAAGTGGAGTTCCATCGGGTAGGGCAATCAAGTTTAAAACGTTTCCAACTAAATTCGAGGCCATTTTCCAGACAACATTGCTTAAATTCTTTAGAAACTTTCGGCCTTGACTTTAAATAGTGGAGTGCCCACCTAATTGGAGTAATTTCATTACTCAAAACTTGAAGACCTTTTTGGACAGCTAAGTTTAAAATATGACATATACACCTAATATGAAAAAATGCGGCATCACGGACAGGTTCTAGTGATTCCTTCAATGTCTCAGCCGCGACATCGTTGTTTGATGCATTATCAAATGTTATGCTAAAAACCTTGTCATGACAAAAAAATTCTTTAAAACATTCTGAAATTACATTGAATATGTTCCAACCAGTATGATCGACCTCCATCCACTTAAATGCAATGATACGTTTTTGAATAACCCAACTATCATCAATCCAATGTGCAGTTATACAATAATAATCTTGTCCTAGTGGTGAAGTCCACATGTCACTAGTAAATGAGATAGAGTGATCTAAAGTAGAGAAGTATGCTTGTAAGTTTGATTTACTAGCTTCATAACTTTTAAATGCCTCCCTCCTAGCAGTGGTCCTAGATGTTTTTTTAAAAGCAGGGTTTAAGTGTGTTGTAATCCATTTTTCCATGTGTCTATCTTCCGATTGTGTAAATGGTTTTTCAGTTAACATCATCCATTCTATCATGCCTTCTCTACAATCTTTTTGATTAAATTTAAAAATACCTGATCCGCCGGCAGTGCTTGCAAGCTGTGTCTGACCGCCGGTACTCGTAGCTGCATCTGGACATAAAGTCGGATGCTTTGATTCCATGTGACGTCTCAGTGTTCCTGTGCCAGCGTTCTTCTTATGCGAGAGCTTTTGCTTGCAGTGTTTGCACTGTGCGAACCTCGCATTGTTCTAAAAAACTTGGTCAAAATGCTCCCAAACCCATGCGGTGCGCCTCGCCGTCTTACCTTCTGCCGGAAATTCGGCTTGATGGCTTGTCGGGGTTTGTTCAGAACCATCTCCTCCACCAACATTCCCTGCTGCCGTTGGCTCCACCTCCTCAACGTCGTCATCAGAAAGTTGATCATCGAGGCCCAAGTCATATTGACTCATATCGAATTGCTCGTCATCGTCAGTTTGTTGGATATGAGTCCCACGGGTCGCCGGTCGAGAAAGGCCACGAAAAAATGACCTCAAACCGGTGCGGGATGAAGAGCTTGAGGCATTTCCCTTTCCTCTTGATGCCATTTGTGTGAGGCAAAATTGAACAAAACACAAGTTTCGAAAGTAATTGAGAATTGAGTGAGAATGCAGAAAATAATATTGACTGCTTGAAAGAAATAAGAGAATATATGAGTAGAGAATGAGAGATTGCTAAGATTGGTGTGAAGAAATGGTGCAAATGGCCTCCCTATTTATAGGGGAAGGCCATATTTTTTTTTGCCTAAAATACCCTTAGAAAATAATTGTTGGAGGGGGCAAAAATGTAAATTCTGGGGTCCAGAAAACGCTGCCAACCGTTAAAAGGACCTAAGTTGTCATTTGCCCTTTTTTTTTGAAAATTCTAGCCGTTGGACTGCAGCCTGCCGTTGCGCCGCACCGGTCCCGAGCCGGTCCCGGGCCGGTCCCGTGCCGTCCGCCGTGCCGGTCCCGTGCCGCCGTGCCGAGCCGAGCCCAATCCGTCCCTGGGCCGTGCCGAGCCCACCTCCCTCCCCCCCTCCTCCAGGCCCATATACGGCCCACATGGCGCCGGTCTTGAAGCGTTCCTGGGCCGTTCCGGTCTTGGACGTGCTTGGGCCGTGCTCCAAGCGAGCCGGTCCCGAGCCGGGCCGTGTCAGGACCGGCCCACTGAACATCACTACCCGGAATACAAAATTTACTTGATGTCAATTTTTATATATTCAATTACATAAATACCTAAAAAAATATATACCGTTTCTAGTGTATTTAGCATTTTCTATTTAAAATAGGAAAACTTACCCAAAACCCCCAGGGTTTGGCTTAACCTATACTTACCCTCTTTATTTTCAAAAACCTACACTTTACGCCTCCAAATTCTATGCCGGTGGTCAAATGCTTCGATTACCCGAAAGGTTTCCAGATCATTTAAATGAACCACAAGGTTCATCCCATGCCACCTCCAATGTATATATATTTCTAATAATTTTTTTGCTTCCTAATAATATCTATATTTATACATTTACAAATAATTTTTAATCTATTATACATTTCCATTTTTATAAATCAATTTTACATTTTTTTATTAATATAAATATTTACTTCATATTCATTCATTCTTGTTAGTGGATAAAAATTTATGTTTATTTTAATCAAATTAGTAAAACTCAAATAATATATTATCCGATTTATTCATAAACATCTTATTTGGTGTTCGATTAAGGTTGATTTATGTTTTTTTTTTCATGTTTGTATAAGTTTTGTACTTGTGATTAGTTCATTCAATAATTAGTTATAAAAAAATTCATTTACACTTACTCTTACATTATCTTACACAAATTTTAAAAGTAACTTATATGTAATTAGTTTAAAGAATGTTACAAATTCAGTATTAATAGATATTAGGAAAATTTACAAAAAAAACCCTCAAAGATTTAACCTAATCAACACTTACCTTTCTATATTTTCAAAAACCTACATTTTACCCGTTAATAGTACTTTCATATGTTATGTTAGTGAGCTCAAATGCTTTGATTGCCCAATGAGGCTTGCAAATCTTGTAAATCAATGATAAGGTTCATCTCATACAACCTCAATCTAATTTTTTTTAAATATATGATATATTCCTAATAATTTTTTTGCTTTTGAATAATTTCTATATTTATAAATTTACTAATACTTTATAAATTTATAATATATTTTCATTTTTATATATCAATTTTATGCTTGTGATTAATATTAATATTTATTTTTTAAAATTTTATTTATTTTTCAATTAGTTCAAATGGAGAAGTGTCATTTTTTAAGGACAAATATATTTTGAAAACTAATATATATATATATATATATATATATATATATATATATATATATATATATATATATATATATATATATATAATCTTTTAAGGACAAATATATTTATAAATATAGATATTATTAGTAAATTTATAAACATGGAAATATATTATAGATTAAAAATTATTAGCAAGTTTATTTAAAATTATAAAATTTATTAGAAGTATATTATATATTTAGGAAAAATTGGTTGGAGGTAGCATGGGATAAACCTTGTGGTTGATTTGAATTATTTGGAAACCTTTTGGGCAATTAAAGTATTTGACCACACTAGCATAAAATATGGATGTTACTATTAGGGGGTAAACTGTAGATTTTTAAAAATAGAGGAGACAAGTGTAGGTTAGATAAAACCTTGGGGGGTTTTGTAAGTTCCAATTTAAAATATTGTTTAACCAACCACTGGTCAACGAACAATAAATATTTTTCCCCCAAATAGAAATAAAGAGATTGTGACCGAGTATGGGCAACAAATGAAAATACAAATTGTCTGTAGTCTAAAAATGAAAAACTACAAAAAAAAAAAAATTTATGAATTCACAAATAAGTTGTGATCAACTCAAAAGATTTAAAAAATTTTAAAACTTCTAAAAAGTGTTGGTAACAAATTTAGCAAATAGAAAACATATAACATAAGATCAATGCAGTGAATTTGGGATTTTAAGGCAAATCAAAACCTTAAATATCACTCATGAAAAGCTCGGAGCTTGAAACACAAAAACCAACTGTTTAAAAAAAAAGTGGTAAAAATACCTACTTTCAAAGTTGGAGGATTAGAATGGAAAACGCCATTGCAGATAAAAAGGTGAACAATTGTGTAATTTATCCTTTTCGGCCATAAAAACAATTTCAGCCCAGCAAACATTAAGAATGGCAAAAATACCTAATTTCAAAATTTGAGAACCAAAATACATCACTGCAAATAAATAGATGACTAACTAATGTAATTTTCCTTTTTCCTACAAAGAAATACAGCAATGAGGAAGTAATTTCGAGCCAAAAAAAACAGCCCAAACCATAGCAACGGGGCCACTACTCGTGCACACAGCACCACGCCTTAAGCAATTAGCATATATGATTGTGCTTTCACCAATTAAGCAAAAATATTTGTCTGTTCCTTGAAATCTAAAGAATTTCAAGTCATAATTGATAATACGGGTACTTTATCGCGCTCGAAAGGACTGGAACTCGACTCATGGGCTGGGAGTGTTAGAGATGCAGCCACTCCAACTGCGTTTGCTTGCCTTTTTTTTTTTTTTTCCTTGACAAAGTTGGGGCATGTCTTGGATGTTTTATTGTTCGGCATATTAGATAATTTATGAAGTTCATAAAAAAGTTCTACACTTGTGCTATGGACAAAATTTTTTGTTGAAAAATACTGAAGAACAAACTTTTTTTATAAAGCGAATTGAATTAATGTAAATAAAGTCAACTTTAATTTGTATCCTTCATTTATACATGATATTTGATAAAAATATAAATTTTAATTTTTTATTCATATATTTAAAGTCTAATTTCTTGGCAAAATATTGGTACAAATAGCACATGGATAATACAAAAGAAAAAACTATGCTCATATATCATATCATGTAATTATTTTTACTATTATTGTACATACATAGATACAAAATCAAAGTTGTGAACATAACCAATATCATTCTCTTGATGTTAAGATGCATACCTTTGTAGACGGCCTAGTTTGGCATCATGGTTAAAAACTCAAAAACTTCATTTGCTACTACAAGAAAAATCGAATTTAGCGACAGTTTAATTAGCGACGGCAAAAAACCGTCGCTAATTAATAGTCGGTAATATTCCGGTGAGACTTTAGCGATGGTTGTTAGTCGCTAAATTTCAGTGACGGTTTACCGTCACTAAATTAGTGACGGTTACGCGTTGCTAAAGTTAGCGACGGCGTACCATCGCTAACTTAGTGACGATTGGCCGTCGCTAAAGTTAGCGACGGTGTACCGTCACTAAATTAGCGACGGTACGCAGTCGCTAATTTTAGCGACGGTCAACCGTCACTAAATTAGTAACGGTTGGCCGTCGCTAAACTAAAAAAATAATAAAAAAAAAAGTTTGGGTTCTCATGTGACTGTCATTTTTTTTTTTTTTGATAAATTGTTATCTCATTGAACATAAATAATTATTTTTTAATATACTACCCGAAAAATGTAAATATTATAGCTGAAAATTGTGTGACGTCTCAAATTCTCACACAATATAAATTATTTCAGTTGATATAATACAAATGTATTTAGATTGTAGATATTTTTTTCCTTACGAAACAATTTTAAGATTATACGAATTTTATTTACGTTATTCAGATCCTTCTATCCAACAAGTTGCTGTATTTTTACCATGACAACAAACAATTTTGTTTAAAGAAACAGAATTATAAAACAAAAATATTAATACACAACGAATGTATGCGCATGCGCTAAATATCATGACACGTAGTCTAACTTCTACAGATTTTTCAACCCAATTAGTTTATTGCTGCTATGTAGGGACTGATATCTGTCGCTAAAGTTTCACTGGGCTCTACGTGACAATTTACCGTTGCAAATTTAATGAATGTTAAACGTCGCTAAAGTTTGTGGTTGGTTATCTTCGCTAAATAAGTGACGGTTGCGTTACTAAAGTTACTGACGGCTTAAAGTCCCTAATTTAGTGATGGTAAGTAGTCACTAACGTTAGTGACTACTTACCGTCACTAATTTAGTGACGGCTTAAAGTCGCTAATTTAGTGGCGGTTATTCATCGCTAATATTAGTGGCGGCTTACCGTCGCTAATTTAGTGACGGTTATTCGTCGCTAACATTAGTGACGGCTTACCGTCGCTAATTTAGTGACGGTTATGCGTCACTAAATTTTAGTGACGGCTTAGAGTCGCTAATTTAGTGACGGTTATGCGTCGCTAACATTAATGACGGCTTACCGTCGCTAATTTAGTGATTGTTATGCGTCACTAAATTTAGTGACGGCTTACCGTCGCTAACTTAGTGACGTTTATGCGTCATTAAATTTTACTGACGTCTTAAAGTCGCTAATTTAATGACGGTTATGCGTCGCTAACATTATAATTGTATAATTATAATTTTTAATTTGATTAATTAAGCATACAAATCTCTAAATATTTTTTGAGTAATTAACAAATAATCTATTTAATGAAAAGTTTTTAATTGTATACTTATAATTAAATGTTACTTTGATTAATTCAGCATACAAATGTCTTAATAAAATTTGTAGTAAAAAATAAAAGTATTTTTAATGAAAATTAAATTTATGGACCAATGGTTTATTGTGACATTATGCTTAGTTATATAATTATGAATTAAGATTAAGAAGTAGCGACGGGTGTTAGTCGCTATGTCTTATGCGACAGTTTACCGTCACTATGCTTATATGTTTTTTAACAATACTATCTCTCTCCCCGTGTTATCTGTCTGTAAAATCCTTAACTCTTCACTCGCTAAGTCGCCTTTTGTTTCCTCTCGATTTCGCACCTACCTCTGCTCCTCTACATCGAATCAGCTAGTCTTCATCCCTTTCACCAGCGACGGGTCGAGACCCCTACTCCTTCGCACCCTGTGTTCTCTTCCTCCCCTTCCCCAGCCGTTAACGAAACCCCTACTCGTTCAGTCGCCGTCTTCTCTTCCTCCGGGTGAAATCACTGTCAGACCTCGCGACGGTAACGCGTGCGGCTCGATTTTGTGCTTACCTGTTTTGTTTTGTCGATTCTTTTGTTCGATCTGATTGCTGTGTGTTGGCGTTTAGCTGATTTACTGATCGATCTGTGTCAATTTCGTGAGTTCGGTTTGTTGAGTAAGTGGGTGTTTGTTACGTTTGCCTAGGGAGATGAGCTTAAGGTAAAGGTCAACAAGTTAACTTTGATTAAGACGCAGTTTCCTTACTCGTATTACTCCTTGCCATTTTGCCGCCCTCCAAAGATTGTGGACAACACTGAGAATTTGGGAGAAGTGCTCCGAGGAGACCGAATCGAAAACTCCCCCTTTGTGGTTTGTTATCTTTTCTTTGCTCGGCTTAGACTTGTTTACTGAAAATCTGCTTGATTTCTTTGTTTATGCGCTTCTCCTTTATGCCACGATTGCTGCAGTTTAAAATGCGGGAACCCCAAATGTGCAATGTTTTTTGCCACCTCACTCTGGATGCCAAAACGGCGAAGGACTTCAAAGAAAAGATCAATGATGAATATCGCGTGAACATGTAAGGAACAGCCCACATCTATCTGCTATTTGTTTTTAGGTTTTGTTTTCGTGTTTTAGTATCTTGACTTATTTCTATCATGGAGCAGGATCCTTGACAACCTTCCGCTAGTTGTTCCATTACAACGGTTGGATCAAGAATCTCGTACTATCTACCAGCTTGGCTATCATATCGGGATAAGAGGCCAGTACAGTGGGGTAATATACCTTTGGTGATACCAAAAGATTTTATATTGGTCATCCCTTGTTTTCTATGAAGTATAAGGATTCTGTTTAAGGATTCTGTGCCAGCATCATTTTCAGTATGAAACTTTCCACTCCTATTATTCGTGCATACATGCTATATGAGTTGTGCCTTGATAATTCCTAGTTTGATCTGTGATATATAAGTTGCTGCTTTTTGTAATCTCCCTAACTCTTTCTTTTGGTTAGTGTAATAGTTAGTTTTTATTTGACATTATTTGCGGATTCATTTGCAGGATATTCGTGGGAATGATGTGAGTCTGAATGAGTACAAGGGGAAGGTTCTCCTGATTGTAAATGTTGCTTCAAAATGGTACCCTTGCCTGTGTCTAGTCTCATTGTTTTTGCATGTTCATCATCACAGCATTGCTTCTTTCCTCTTGTTTTCAGTTTGATGCCGGACTTGTTCATGTAATCATGCTTGATCCCTAGGTAGATGCTTCAAAGTAGGCTCTGGGAGTTTATGATACTTGAATTACACAATCCTTATGGATCTCTGTTTCATATTATACCGTCGTTGTTCTTCTCTGTGCTGACTTTTATCTGTCAAGATCCCCAGCTGCCACATTAATCAAAATTCTTGACCTCTATCCACTGATTTCTGCTGTGGCACTTCATTCATGTTTTGATTTCTCCTTCAGAATTGGACCTCGATTTGCTTATAACAGCTAACACTTTTTCAACAACTTTACGATGTTGAACATTGCATCACATCCTAGGCTTCTGTCCTTCTGAAGTTCATAAGGCTTCCTTTTATCTTTGTAGCATCATGTGATAAGCATCAAATCTGTTTTTGGTGAAGTTTGAAAATAGCAATATAAACTTACTGGTCATAACGTTTGCTTTCTCATAGGAAGTTCTTGTTTTCTTCTGTTTCTTCACCAGCGGGTTAACAAACTCAAACTACAAGGAGTTGAACATCTTGTATGAGAAGTACAAAAATAAGGGTATGGTGGTCTTGAATAGGTGGCATTGTTAATGTGAACCTGCTTCTGTGAAGTTATCTGGTCTTTGATCTTGGGATGGCAACCTTGCAGGTTTTGAAATCTTGGCATTTCCATGCAATCAGTTTGGTGGACAAGAGCCTAGAACCAATGAAGAGATTCAGGAAATTACCGGCACAATGTTCAAAGACGAATTTCCCATTTTTGATAAGGTGGTAATTGAATTGTGAATAGGAAGATAATTAATTGGAGAATATAGATGTGCTTGCATATATGAATATATCTTTATGGTAACATTTGAATTGAAGGTGGACGTGAACGGGAAGAACTCAGCCCCTCTTTACAAGTTCCTAAAAACTCAGAAAGGAGGGTTTTTGGGAGATGCTATCAAATGGAATTTCACAAAGTTCTTGGTTGATAAAGAAGGAAAGGTTGTGGAAAGATATGCACCCACCACATCCTCGCTCAAAATCGAGGTTAGCTGGATCCATTTTCATATCAATTCATTTTCTTTTTGTTCTTCATCTGTAACTGATTGTACCGTTTTGATTTTGCTCTTGCAGAAAGACATACAGAATCTGCTCTAATCTTCTTAGGAGCAGCCTAAGGCTTGGATCGACTTTGCTTTGTGATGTACTAGGAACATTGGAAAATGTAGCATAGTGTAGGTGATAGACTTGGAGCGTTCTATGTGATTATGAACTTGTCTTTTAAATTTCCTGCTTGATAAGTAAAAGCTGTGTCTTAAATGTACAATGACTTGGATTATTGGGTAGGGACCATATAGCTTATTACATTGCCTGTCCCTTTCTCTGTCTACCATCTTGTGGAATGAAATGCATTGTATGTCTTCTATGGATGATGCAACCAAAGCGCAGGTTTGCCCTGCAAATATCCACAAATGAATGATGGTTCAGTAAACTCAGATGGATTGCCAGCTTTGTTAGCCATGCCTCTGTAGTTGTGCTCTACTATATGCTTGAAGATCAATGTATTGCTATGTGCCATCTTGTTGTATAGAATGAACAAAAACTAACTAGTGACAGGTGCGCGTCACTAACTAGTGACGGTTACACATAACTAACTACCGACGGATAAGTTTCACTAACTAGAAACAAGTTTTGTCCTCGGGTTGTATAGAATGGACACGTATTACATAGATTTAGTTTGAAAATTATACGCAGTAAGTAGGGATAGTCAAGTGTCACAAGCTAGCGACGGTTATGTGTCACTAACTTCGCCAACTAACGACGGTGACACGTCACTAACTAGCGACGGTCACAAGTCACTAACTAGCTACGGCTACGCGTAACTAACTAGCGACGACTATGCGTCACTAACTTCAATAACTAGCGACGGATAGGCGTCACTAATTAGCGAAGGTCACAAGTCACTAATTAGCAACGGGTAATCGTCACTAACTAGCGATGACTATGCGTCACTAACTTCACTAACTAGCGACGGCTACGCGTCACTAACTAGCGATGGTAAAAGATCACTAATTAGTCGGCCGATTGACCACCGGAAAATTAGTGACGGTCTCGGTAGCGAGGTCTCGGTAGCGACCTTTGGCTGTCGCTAATTAGCGACGGTAACCGTCGTTAATAAATTAGTGGCAAGTAGATTAGCAACGGACCATTTAGCGACGATGTGCCGTCGCTATATCTTATGTAGCGACGGCTTCGCTAAATCAACTTTTTCTAGTAGTGATACAGTTTAATACATTTCATATTTTACCTCTAATTTATACATTTTCAAATCTAGTTATTGCTTAAGGCAATGACGATGTTGATTATGGTACTAGTGGTGACGATGAGTTTGGTGGTTTTATTTTTGTGTGACAATGTCATTTTTTTGTGTGATGGTTTTGCCACACAACTTAATATATTTAACTTCCAACTTAATACGTTTCACATAGTCTAATACATAGCACACACAATTTAATACAATTCATTTCCAATTTAATATAAATTTCACACAATTTAATACATTTCACTTTCAGTTTAATGCATATCTCACATATTTCACTTAATTTAATCCATTTTGCTTCTAGTTTAATACATTTAGCATACAGTTTAATATATTTCACATTGCTATTTCTTTTTACAAATCTGGAAGCATACATATAAAACCCTAGAAATGTGCATATATATTTGTGTTTTTATAAACCAAAAAATATACATATAAACCTCAGAATCATACATACATATATCTATGTTCTTTACAAACCCATAACATACATATTAGTCCCAGAAAAATATATATATATTTGTGATCTTTATAAACTCAGAACATACATATAAAACCCAAAAGCATACATACATACAAAACCATGTTATTTTGCAATATAAAACAAAAATCGTGGATGTTTAATCTCAGAGCCCCAAGAGAGAATGGCATTTTGAAGAAGAAATTTTCAATTAATAATGCATGAATTTAAATATATTTACGGTTTTTTTTCCAATGTATTGATTTTCGTTTTGAACTTTACAAATTAAGTTATTTATCTTCTTGGTTGTAGTTGCTGGAATTGAAGAGACAGGCGAAACTGAAAACCATCGGCTACCATGGATGGCGTCAGTGTGGTTATTTATCAGGATTCAGGGCAATATCATCAATTTATAATTTGTTTTATCCTTTATTAATTTGAAATTATTTAGCCAAGATGCCTAAATGAAAGTATCATTTTTGCTTTTTCATAAGCAATATGTCAGATTGTGTGTGTTCCATTAGATAATTATGCAATGCTTTAAATATTTTATACGGGATTAGATTGATGAAATGAAGATGAATATTTCAAAATTAAGTCACAAAATCATGATTTTTAATTTGCAAATTGAAAAAAAATCATTACTGAATTTATTATGGAAAAAATTCAACTACTATCGACTAACCACAAAATCATGATTTTTAATTTGAAAATTAAAGACAAAAGTGGAATAAAATCTACTAAAAGCATTAATGAAATATTATGATTGAATTATTACTCCTTTTATGATCCACTGAAGTTATGTCCAATTATATTCTTTCTATGTATACCTACCATCATAAACTCATAATTTTTTATTTGCAAATTAAGATACAAAATCATGATTTTTAATTTACAAATTTTAAAAAATTATTATTGAAAAAATTCAACTACTATCAACTAAGCACAAAATCATAATTTTTAATTTGCAAATTGAAGACAAATGCGAGATAAAATCAACTACTATTATTAGTGAAATATTATGATTGAATTATTACTCCTTTTATTGTCTAGTGAGATTATGTCCAATTATATTATTTCCATAGATACCTACCATCATAAACTCATAATTTTTATTTTCAAATTAAGAGACAAAATTATGAATTTTAGTTTTTAAATTAAAAAAAATCATTATTTAAATTATTATTGAAAAAATTCCACTACTATCAACTAAGCACAAAATCATGCTTTTTTTAGTTTACAAATTAAAGACAAAAGCGGGATAAAATTGACTACAATTATTAATGGAATCTACTAAAAGCATTAATGAAATATTATGATTGAATTATTACTCGTTTTATAGTCCAGTGAAAATATGTCTAATTATATTCTTTCCATATATACCTACCATCATAAACTCATACCTTTTTATTGGTGAATTGAATAGCAAATATCCCTACCATCAATACACCTATACTTAATATATTGCATAATTAGTTCTTTAGGTTTTCAGTAAATTTTTTATACATGTTGAAGCCATGCAAAATTTTTAACCCTAGGAAAATTTAAATTAAATGTATTCACATAGTAAAATATCATAAACTCATACTCCCTTTAGCCCGAATTATTTACATCATTCACTTTTCATCAATTAATCTATAATTTTTAATTTTTAGCATTTTAGTATATAAATGAAAAATATTTTTGTATGAATGATAAATCAAGGCCTATAATTTTCAAATATATCTTTTTAATATTATGTGATTCAAGCAAAGTTTATCCAGGACATAGCTTTTACTTCAAACACAAGTAGGAAGTGATTTCACTGTTTTTGGTTTAACAGGTACACGCAAATATAACCCGGTAATATCTTATATAATTTTTACTCTTTCCTTTTTACCTTGCAATATACCTGTTCTAATTTTTTTTTTAACTCTTGATTACAGTTGGTTACTCCGTATGCTCGGCTGCATATTTTGCTCAAGTTAATCATGACTCCATTCAACACCATCAATTCCACTATCATCCTGAAAGCCCAAACATACTTCTCTATTATGGAATTGAAGGAATGCTCAACTCTGCCAAATGAATTGCTCAATTGACTTTAGATTTACAGAGCTCACCAACAGAATAATGTTTAGCTTCAAGTTAGTTTTTATTATGTAAATTTAGTTTTTCGTTCCTTTTGTTGAACTATAAAAACCGTAATAAATTTATAGTTTCATTTTCTTCTTCTCAAACATTATACGCAACTCATTCCAGTGGGTACCTTTTGATATGATCCGAGTAAACAATCCTTGCACCATAACAGCAAAAGTGACAATAGCAAAAAACAAGCCTATTTTTCCTATGATGGTTGCAACTCCATTCTGTTTAACTCATTCTAGAGAGAAGAAAGGGGTTCAATGCATTCACATTAACTTCTTCAGGAGTATCGTACTCATTGGACAAGTTCAAACCTATTGAAATGTAAATGGAATCAACATTGGAAAGAATATGTGCATTATATTGACAACTTTCTGCAGGAGTAATACGTGAGATGGAAAGAGAGAAATGAGCTTCAAAATCAATAATCTATACCAAATACATTACTTTCATACGAAATAACCTACTACAATGAGAGTATTTCCACTATATATATATAAACTTCACATTTTAACAAAAGATACAACAAATCTAGAATTCATGCTTCTAGACACCAACTTCTGCCCCAAGTTCTTAAATGAAGGCTATACACAAGAAATGAATGATTGCTTCACTCAGTAATCACTTGTCAAGAGTTGAGAAAGATAAAAAAAAAAACATTTCTACCTCCCCATTTCCAGAGGTTGCCTGAGAAGAAATATGATGCTAAATAGGCGGAGGGTTATTGGCTGCATCTGTTTCCAAATGACCTGATGAAATTTTGGCAAGAGCACGTTCAATGAAAGTAACAAGTTCAGCTTTAATAGCACGTAGATGTGATATCTGTAGAATATGATTGCAATTCTGGGGCCATTCAATCAAACGATCCACAAACTACTTCAGAGATTTGGCCCCGAACAAAAACATCTATAAGTAGAATAAAAAAAAGCCGTTAAAATAATTGCAATGATTAAACTACGAAAGGAAAAAAGTTCCATGATATACGAAGTTTTGAATCTGCAGGTTTACGCAGTGCATCTAAAACACCACGTAGAGCAATCCCAAATGTCAGATGAGTTACAAGCTGATGTTTGATTACACAACCTGAAAAAATTTTAGATTCCTTCAGCTGTGGAAAAAGACTACTCATAGAATGAACAACAACTACTACTACTAAAAAAACGGACTTTACCAACTGCCATTTACCAACGTGCAGCAGTTGGTAAACTGAATTTACCAACTGCTGCACGTTGGTAAATGACAGTTGGTATTCCATACGTTGGAAAATTCTTTACCAACGCGCAACTAATAACACGTTGGTAAATTCCAACGTGTACACGTTGGTAAAATACACGTTCGTAATTACCAACGGTCATTTAATGGAGTCGGTTTCCATCGCGTAGTTATAGTTACCAACTTCTGCGCGTTGGTAAGTTACCAACGTGCTGCGCGTTGGTAACTGCACGTTGGTAACTTACCAACGCGCAGCACGTTGGTAACTTACCAACGCGCAGCAGTTGGTAATTGGGTTACCAGCTGCTGCACGTTGGTAATTCACCAACTGCTTCACGTTGGTAATTGGGTTACCAACTGCTGCACGTTGGTAAATTACCAACTGTCGGCAGTTGGTAACTTGACAGTTGGTAATTACCAACTGGCAGAAGTTGGTAACGGTGTTGTTATAAAGCCGTTGGTACTGACCCTTCGCGGAAGTTGGTTTGTTTCACATTTGCGCGTTCGTTATGTATATTAAACGTTCCAGGTTTCGGTTGTTTCGTATTTTTCCCCGTTTCAATCCACATTCAAAAGTAAATTACCAATTCAAAAGTACGCCCGGCTTTACTCAGCAATAAACATTACACAACTATGTTAACGTAATTGAAATATTAATATTCTCAACTACAGCTGGATTAAAGCAATAACAGATATGTCTGAAAGAAAGCATTCAACATTCAACGGCTTACACATTTCATAAATATCAAGTCAGTCTGATTTAGGTCTAAAAATAATAAAGTTGCCATGCTCTAATACAAGAACTGCAGAAATGCGCTAACCTGTTGATGAGGCCCATCACGGAGTCCCGACTATCTCCTCATCCTCTGACTCCGAGTCATCCGGATAATGTGGAACTGGTTGTGCCGGCGGGCATGGAAGGTTTAGCGAACGACAAATAATCTCCAACTGCACCCGGTTTGCCTCCAATGTAGCTCTCTGAGCCTCCATCTCTGCTCTCTGTCTCCTCTGAATCCTCTCGAGCTTCCTCTCGTACTCCGCATCCCTTCGCGCATTCTCCTCCGCCATCATCTTCTGTACTTGCTCGTTGAATTACGGTGTCTGTGTGATGTCGATAGGCGGGATGGAACCTGGCTGTCGGCGTCCCGGTATAGCACACTGCTCAGATCCTAATCCAACATCTTCTGTACTTGCTCGTTTTTATATTTAGTTAATAAAAACAACAAAAGTTCATTAATGTTTATGTAAGTAACTTAAAAAGTTGGAAGATAATCTTAGTTTCTTCTCAAACTTATTAATCTTATGATTAACGTACAATCATTATTATTGTTGTTAGTGTTCTTATTATTCTTATTGTTCTTAGTATGTAAATTAAAAAGTTTCTTCATTATATTTTATTACATATAGGCTTTACTAAGTAAAAAAGGTAATGAATAAAGAAAGTTTATGTTTACGATGAGGGTTAAAACTGTCCTTATTATTCCTGTATGGTTTAGGGTTTGAAGGTTAGAGATTGAGGGTTTATGATTTGGATTAAGAGCTTATAGTTAAGGTTAAGGTTAAGGTTAGAGTCTTGGGTTATGGGGATTAGGGTTGCAATTTTTTTATTTACCGTTTATGGTAATGTTAAAATTAGTGTTAAGGTTAGGGTCTAAGTTTATGTCTTTTAGAGTTTAGATTTAGGACCCACCCCAGATACTGCAAATACTATAGACTTATAGTTTAGGTTACATATTGTAATTAGGGTTAACCAAGTTTAGGTTTGGGGTCTTGGGTTTAAGTTTAGTTTTATGCTCCAAGGTAAAGGTTAAGGTTAGGAAGCAGATTGCGTTCAATTCATGTTTGGTCTTTTCTTGAGTTATTTAGTCTTTTCTTGAGTTATTTTTAACAGTATGAGATTTGCAAATGAATTAACAGAAATTAATTATACTACATAAGCAACATACGTAAATAAAAATTATTGTATATTTTTAAAGATACTAAAGAATTTCATAGTAAGACAACAAAAAATATTTTACAGGTAAGAACAAGAGATTTTACGCTACAATACTACTGAGACCAACATTTAATTTTTTGTAAAGGAAAAAGCGGGACAATTTTCATATTAATTCTAGCAATTGTGAAGGAAATCAAAGTTTGTTGTCCTGAAAGGTACAAATATTCAGTAAACAATAAAAATGGACCATCTTAGATAGAAATAATGAAATGGTGATAAATATATCTATTAGTATGTTCATGATTTGGTTTTAATTAAACTCAATATTTTGACATATGCATATATTACCCACACATTTTACTTAAAAGTAATTATTTTCTATTTTTAATTTAATCCCAAAATTCTGAAAAAACTAAGAAAATGTACATAAATGTTAAATTATAATGGGTCACCCAACTAGTTCAAATCCAACCATCAACAACAATACATCACCAATATTTCACAAATTTTACTACAAAATAGCTGGTAATAATAGGAATATTACCTATTTTTTGGAAAATAAAAAAATTAAAAATATGTTCTAAACAAATAAAAATTTAAGTGATAGTAAATTTAAGTGTAGATTACTTACAACGTAATTTTACACAACAATTAAATAAACTACCTAATCAATTTACTTACAACTTATTATTAACTATTTTAAATTAAACTAAATAATTTCACTCATAAATATACAACCTAATTAATTTACTTCCAAACTACTTATTTATTATATCTAAATATAGAAACTAATTTTACACAAATATTAAATATACCACCTAATTAATTAACTGACAATAAATTTTTCACTATTTTAAATTAAACTCAATATTTTGACACATACATATAATACCCACACATTTTACTTAAAAGTAATTATTTTCTATTTTTTTTTTAATCCGAAAATTCAGAAATAACTAATAAATTTCACATAAATGAAAAAATTATAATGGGTCACCCAAAAAGTTCACATCCAACCATCAACAATAATAAATCTAAAATATTTCACAAATTTTACTCCAAAATAAAATGAAATAATCAAAATATTAACTAATTTTCGGAAAATAAAAAAATTCAAAATACGTTCTAAACAAACATACCTCAAATCCGACTTCAATTGCTTCAAATACCTCCAAATAGCTTCAAATCAGCTACAACAACGAAAATCAAAACCCATTATCAACAAACAACCGATCCAAATTCGGAATAAAAAATTGAAAAAATATTCAAACTAACCTACAGATCAACGAAATGAAGACCAGATCCACGTTTTAGTAAGCTTAACGAAGCAATTTCACCCCTTGGTCTTCAAACAAACGTGCTGTGTGTGCGTGTGGCAGTTGAAATTAAAAAACGCAGAGGACGCGAAGAACAGAAGAAGAAGAAGAAGAAGAAGACGAGCTGGAGTCGGGGGGGGGGGGGGGGGGGAATAAAATTAAAAATCAAATCAAAACGCACGCACCGAGTCGCGAGGGGGGGGGGGTTTAATCAAAACGCTGCGTATTAAAAAAAAATTTCCAACGGCTGAACCGTTGGTAAAGTTCAAAAAAAATAAAAAATATTTCCAACTGCTGGAAGTTGGAATTTTTCCAACGGTTAAGACCGTTGGTAATTACCAACGGTTTGCACGTTGGAAATCAAAAAATCTGTAAAATTTTTTTGAATCCCTCACCAACGCCTGCACGTTTCAGCCCAAAAAAAAAAAAATTTACCAACTGCTAGGAAGTTGGAATTTTACTACCAACGGTTTGCACGTTGGAAAAATAAAAATAAAACTGTTAAATTTTTTTGAAACCCTCTCCAACGCGTGTACGTTAGAAAATAATTACCAACGGTTCTACACGTTGGTAAATTCCAACGGTGTAGCCGTTGGTAAATTAGCAGTTGGAAAAGCGTGATATTTTAGTAGTGTACCTTAAAAGCATGATACAACTGAACACAATGGATTGTTAAAGCTTTCAAAGCTGAGATAACATATAATAGCAACAATATACATATTATAACTCACCAAATAGAACTGCAGCAATTTTTAACTGTCTTTCTGGATACTTGGGGAAAAATCTGTATTCCTCACAAAAATTTGCAATCATGCACTCAAGAATCAGTTGCTCCCTGAAAACCATAACATTAAAGGTCATTGCATCTTGAAAGGACAAAATTTTCATAAACTCAATATTCAAATGCCCCATCAAAACATCTACCACCCAGACCAATATCTCAAAGTTCCTAGCCATCTATGGTACAACATATGCATATGTGCAGTTACTCTTGCCCCATCAAAGATATCTACTCACCTCCATACCAACCATAATATGTGAAGGAAGTTCATTATATTTATACTGGCTTTTTATGGCCTCTTCTAGCACCATGGTGGAACCAATATTGTGATTTCACATTATCATGTCAATAAATGCGTTCTTACATCATTATCAATGACAGAAGAACTCTTGAACTTAAAATCATTTTTTTCCAGACTCAAAACTATCAAAACTTACTTCACATTTTCAGATCCATATCTTGCAAACAGCAACATACCCAAGTCCATGAACAGAAATGATATAACTGGAAAGTTAACCCAACAGCTTCCAAAGTTAAAGAACATAAAGGCTGACCTCAAATACGTCATTTTGTATTTTAAGGTCAATGAAATGAATCATTCATTGAATGCAACTTTTGTTTAGAGAAAATTCATTTAAAATATTTGATTAAAGAAATGATATAGAACCAACTAGAAGAGATTTGAACCAAACTAACCATGATAGTTACACCAGGAAACGAGTAACTATTTCTACAAGCTCTCATGTTGCTCTCCCTCCAGCCAGCTCATGCTAAACAACATAGAACACCACAAACTACCAACAAAATAATTCCAATCACTATTTCTGTGCATGAAGTTAAAAGCATAACTCATGAAAAACTTTGACTAAACCCAATAAAAAAAAAACTTATTGACAGAGAAAGTAGTTGGCCAACAACAACACAAGACATTCATACAAGTTCCTTTCCTCATCGTAAGTAACTTCTATACACCTTCTATGAATCTGAACATTAGTTGCTTAATACCAGTGTACCTCTCAAACTGTTCGTATGCCTGACGGATGAACATTTCAAGGCCAGTGACTGTTCTTGCTCCAGATTCCTCAGCTTCTCTCAGAAGTCTAGTAATTCTTGGGGTATAGACTGCATCAAACACCAGAGAAAAAAGTTTCAAGGCATGCTACAAAAGAAAAAACTCACTTTAGTTCTTTGACGTTAGCAGCTTCAAGAAGATACTACACAAGTTAGAGTAAAACAAAGTTTTGGGAAACTAATGAAGCAATACTAAAAGCTCCCACCTCCTGACTACAAAGAAATTTCATTCTTTTCTGTGAAGGCTGATCTAATTATGCATCAGTATGTTATCTGTGTTGTGCAGTGCACTTGTGCTTTCCGAACCATGCTAATAATGCAGAAAAACTTCTTGTAATTATATGTTTGATCAAATGCACATTGATCAAATGCAATTACACCTGATTATCCAAGCCAAAAAACTTGTCATGGTAAACGAAATCAGAAATCAAACTCTCATAAATAGTAATGGAAATTCAGAAACCACATAATATAATTTTATAACATACTGTCATTTCATATTCACAGCCTACCAGAAAAACATTCTCCTAGGGAACTTTAAATTAGATTCAAACATCCCCCGGGTGTTGGTAACACACAACCAGTTTCTAATAATGCTACCACATAAGACTTAAGTCCTAGATCATTACATAGGTTGTTGTTGAAATTGTACACACTATATACACACACTTGAGCAGCACGAGAACTTACATCTTCACTGCAGCAGCAACTAATCCTCCCTTCCCAGCCAACAACTTATATTTCAATTGTAAACCTGCAAATGTCAATTTGTAAGAGGGCCTTGCCATTTAACTCCACTCATTACTAACTCATACATAATCATACCATCATAACATACCTCAATTGTGTCACCAAGTATCTTTATCAAGAACTAGCTGATCCAACACAGAGAGAAACCTGCATAATTGAGAACTAAGCTTGCTACTGCCACAATAAAAAACAAACAAGGAAAAGAAAAGCTATAGTATTCGATCTGATAAAAAAAAACAAAGTTCATAACAACAACACTCAAGGGTTGAGGTCAGAACAAATTTGTACATGGCAGAGTTGTAAGAAACTTGCTCTACTGCTCTTTATTAACTAAAAAATGAAGCTTTTGCTTCAATAGACTATGAATTGCAGAAAAAGAAATGCTTCAATCTTTGGGTTGAAAGTTTTAAAACTGGAGTTTTGGAAATCAAACATTTCCCTTATGACTAAAGTAAGGTCCCTGCAAAGTTTCATCCAAGTTGGAGTAGCAGAACATAAATTCACTTTGTAAATGCAAGATCTGAAAACTATGACCAGCAGAACTGGTCAGGCACCAAATTCTGGCTCTGTATCCTTGAACTGAGATTTTAGGGTTCAAACATGTCTTATTTTGGTAATGGAACTTGACTGGAAAGTTTGCATGGGATAGGAAAAACAGAAGTTAATGAATTCATCAAAAAGCAGGTGTTTAAACTTCTCTTGCTGGCAGAATTGATTATGCTTCAAACTTTGGGGAAAGGGCCCCAAACTGGGAAGTTCTGAGTTTAGACAACTATCATATGACTGTGAGCAGCTTGCTGAAAAATTGTGTGCCATTTAGAGCAACAGACCTCGAAATGACCCCTTGAGTTGAAGATGCAAGTAGCTGAAACATGTATAAGATGGCCTATTGGAGTAACTTTGACTCAAGTTTGACTTTAAGATTGGGATGGAGTCTTGAGCTGGAATTTTTCAGTCATGTTTATCTGCATAATTAGGACTTTTCTGCAAAATTTTAATGAATTTAAGGTAGCAAAACTCAGAAATCACTTAAGTTTAAGTTATGCTGGAAAAGTGGCCAGCAGAGACATTTTTGCTTCAAACTTTAGGTAAATGGCATCAAATTTTGGATTTCTCAGTTTGGAAAACTTTGATATGTATAAAATAAGTTTCCTGCAAAGTTTGGCGGCATTTTGAGCATGGGAACTCAATTAGGCCCTTTTTGTCCAAAATATTGCTCAAATGACCTGCAAAAGAAGAATCACTCCAAACCCTTGGAAGAGGACTTATAAATTGGTGTCTTGGGGCCAAGACAAGTTTTTTATAGCAAAAATATGGTGACTGGAATGTTTGGTGTTAATTGGAACACTGCAACTCAAGATACCCTCTAAAACCAAAGATTGTGCTTAAACAATCAGCAGAATGAAGCAAGCTTCAAACTCTTAAAAGAAGGCTTCAAAATTTAGGGGTTGAAGCTGGAACAAATCTTAAATATCTGAAGGAGGGTTGCTGCAAAATATTGTGCCATTTGGACCACTGGAACTCCAAACGACCCATTGAAATGGAGGCTGCAAGTTACTGGAACCTGCATAAGTGACTTGTTGGAGCAGGTTAGACTCAACTTGACTTTGGGAAAAAAAAGGGTATTTTGGATTGAAAATTTGCAGATAATTTTATACTGCAAAAATGGACTCACGCATGTCCTTAAACCAGATTTAAGACATAAGGAATCTGGTTTTGCATATAGCAAACTAGTGCAACCCGCAGAAAGAAAATTTGCCTCAAAATCTGGAAGACAGTTTCTAAGTTGAATTTTCTGGTTTTAAACCAGTTTGTTATAATAAAAGGTTGGTTTCTGCAAAATTTGAGATAAAATGGGGTTGTAGAACCTCAAATCACACCCAAATCCACTACCTTTATGGTAAAACTACAGGTGGAGGCAGAGTTGCTTCAAACTCTGGGTTACAAGCCTCAAAATGAGAACTTGCAGGTTTGAAAAACTTACAAATGGATATAAAAAAGGGGACTGCAAATTTCGGGGCTGTTTGAACCACTAGAACTGAAAAGACAGTAATGAGTTCCAGTTTTCCACTAAAACTACTTCCAGAGGAGATATGCTTCAAAACCTTGGGAGATGACTTCCAAATTCAAGATATATTTGCCAACAAGTTTCAAATGATAAAAGGATGGTGACTGCTAAATTTTGAGCAATTTGGAGCTGTATAACTCAAGATGACCCCTTGAAATCAAAGGAATTAACTGCTGAAACTGCTAGAAAATTTCATATGGGCAAAGTTTGACCAAAGTTGACTTTGAGCTAGGAAAAGTGTTTGACACTGAAATTTTGCAGACATGTTCCAGAGCCAAAATGGAACTTTTTTAGCTCAATAGGGGTGCAAGGAAGTCAGTTTTTCAAGGACAAGTTTTCAAGGAAAATGAAGAGGAAATTTGTTTCAGCAGTCATGAGCTAAACTTCATGGGTTTTGAGGGTCATAAGCTGATCTAATTGACACAGCTAATATTTATGGAAAAGATGCTGCTCAACACAGAGAATTAGAAGATCTGAGTTAAGGACTATGGTTTTTGCATCACGGCAGAGAATAACAGCAGCTTCAGTAGAAAACACAGCAGGATTAATGGTGAACCTGAAAGTTGACTAAATGTTGACTTTCATAGTTACTTCTCTGTTACCTCTACAACTTTGTCAACAAATTAAATCTGATAAGTAAGATTTCTCTGGAGCGAGAAATCTGAAGCAAGATGACATTATGAAGAGAAGTTGGCAGAAACTGTGCTAAGGCTGCAGCTTGACTAACTCTTTGACTTTGAGTTAAAAGAATTAAAAAAGCTGAAATTTTGCATGAAAGTCTAAGCCAGTATATATAACTTGTTGGGGCAAGAAATTTGAAAATCGGAGGGCATAGTGAGCTGTCATCCATGGTATATATGAAAAACAAAGCATGGTACACAAACAGAAAAGAAAGAGATAAACAGGCCGCCCTGGAAAGTACATAACAGTAGCTTAAAGCAGATCATTGTATGAGAATCTCAACAAACAAAGCGAAGGAGGACATTCTGAATGTTTTGTACACTCGCCTTGAACATGAAGAACTCACCTCAGCAGATATAGATGAAACTGAAGGACATAGTCTTGCTTTCTTGATCAATAAGCAAGAGAAACTTTGGAGGACCAAATTTATTAAGGTGGGGAGATTGCCATGCCCCTATCTTGTATAGCCAATGGCTGGTTTGTTTATTTTAATAATTTGAGAAAAAAAAGGGAGCTATATTGCCAGGGAAATAAAGGTTGGGCAGAATTATTTCACTTTGCAAGAGAGGAATAACAGAAATGACCATGATTATTTCCTCTCTACTTTTAATAGCTTATTTCAAGCCAATTATACAACCTTATTGAGCACTTTGCTAATTCCACTATGGATTTCTACCATTACACCTCTTATTTGCTCAATGCTCCAAAATTTAATCTTGCTGACCAAGAATGCTAACATGAACTAATAGCTTTGGCATTTAACTCGTGTTTTACTGTCTGTCTAGGTTGCTATTTTAAACATAAGGGTGTGTGTCCATGTCTTGGACATCCATCTTTACTATTGGCCTTATAAGGAAGGTGGTTTTACTGATAAGTTGTCTTTTTGAGACTAGAGGCTTTTTGTGTACATGTACTGAATATAACTTCAAAGTGATGCCCTAGACTGTTAATGAGATAGTGTTTGTGGATTTGGAAGTGTTACAAGAACATAGAATGTTTGGATTTAAACAGCTGGTTTTGGATATGCAAACACAAGTATCTGTTTTCAGGTATTCTTGGTACTTTGCACTTGCTGGTACTTTTTCTGCAGAATCTGGTTTAAAGGCAAAAATGTGGTTTAATGCATAAGCTTATGATTTTCTGACTTCTACATGTTTCTTTGTTTTTATGTAACTTGTCTGCAAAGTTTGAGCCTAAGTTGTGCAGTAAAACCTAAGGTCAACCTTGAAGTCAAATTTGTTTAACTCTGCTACAAGTTGTTCTACATAACTTGGATTTAAGTATTTAAACTTAAGATTTTCATATGCCTTTACATTTCCAAGTTCTCAACATGATTGTTATGCATGATAAGACCTATTAATCAACAAAACTGTATTCCTACCTTCTACGAATTAAAAGTCAACTCATTACTCAAAGATGCATATTTCTAGCAATCGTGCATCCGTTAATCACTAGGATAGTTACAGGCCCTAATTGCTTTCTGTTTCCTTGAGAAAAGAAATCATTTTAATGTGTAAATCAGTTTTTAACTATCTCCATCTGTTTCCTTGAGAAAAGAACTCATTTTAATGTGTAAATCAGTTTTTAACTATCTCCATTACACCTGGGACGTATACTCCAATTCTATAGCAATTACAGTGATTGTAATACTAACAGCAAAAACAATAAAACAACCTGTAACAACCATTTACCTGAATATTCAACCTTTCTCTCAAAGCCTTATGCCTCTTCCTGTTCTTCAGCCTATTTCTTCCTCTTCTTCCAATTACAGTTTCAGTATCATTGTAAAAACCAGCTCCTTTACCATACACTGAACAATCATACCACAGAAGAATATTAAGGCTTACAAGACTTCAGTTCATCCTTATACAACCCAGACAAAAAATCAGTTTCACTATTCTCCTGGCACCTGGGCAATGTATGCTGCCATATATATAACAAGCTTACTCCTAGAACAAGCTCCACAGGCTCACCTCAATATTGATCTAAATCCAGAAATAAGTGATTGGAAATGATATTAGCAGCCAAATCGATCGAGTGAACAACCATAAATTGATGGAATTGGAACTGCAAAAATAAAAATACCTGCAATAGGATTGCTCGCGACGAGCTGTTATGCATATACCAAATTGATTTGCAGAGAAAGGTGGCGTTGGCTTAGAATCGACGATGGAAGTTCCAATCGACGTGCTCGCCGGCTCGCCAAAGTCAGCTACTTGCCTGGCCAAAGAAATTACAGTCAGCTCCGGCGCCTGTCAGGATCGTCGATGTCAAGGCGACAAATTACCATGAATAACACTACTACTTCAATGATGACTTTGTCGTCAAAGCTGGAGGCGCTTCGTAACCAAAAACCAGAACATCAAGCAAGAATAATCGCGATGAAAATGAGGATTGTGCCGGCGAAGTTCATGGAGGCGAAATAGAGAGTCAACAATCTTGACCCGCTAGCAACCATGTTTGAAGATCTTCTCTTCTCAACTGCGAAACCGAAATTGAACATGAGAGGTCTTCTCCGCCGCCCCAATCCAGACAATCGCCGGCAATGTCGCAACTCTCCACGCCGCCTGTCTCTTCGTCTTCTGTTCAACGAAGCCCGTTTTTTTCTTACCAAAATTGAACATGAGATATCTTCTCCTCCGCGCCAATTGAGACAATCGCCGGCGATGTCGCAACTTCCAAGCCGCCTATCTCTTCGTCTTCTGTTCAACGAAGCCCCTTTTTTTACTTTTTATTTAAGTAACTGATTTGCCTTTAGTATTGTACAACTTAAAATTTTAAGGACTTCCATCGTAATTCTACCAAAATAAATAATGACTTGGTCAAAGCCTACTAGGACTGCCACATGTATGCCACCTAGACCAAGGTATGTACCTGCCCAGGTACTGTAGAAAGATCCCAATTTGCATTACAGAACACTTCCATCTTAAAGCTTGAAGATACAATATATAGAGACCAAAACACCATGCATTAGAGACCTACCCAACATCAAAATTCGCGCTTTCTTAATTAGCGAAATAAACTAATGTTTAGCCGTCGAAAATTTCTCATTTCCTTCTCAAAATTCTCTTTCAATCTAGAAATGAGGGCATAAACTCATTCATGGAGTGGGAAATCATGCTTTATAAACTGTCTTTTAAGGTAGAAACATCTGAAAAGGGTTATTCTTACTTTACAAATTATTTCCCAAAATCTTAAAGACATATTCCAACCCCCGAGCATAAAAGAAACGACGCAGAAAAATGAAGAAGAAATGGCTTGGCGTCACGGACTCACGGGCTTCAATTGTCACTCAATTTTACAAAGATATTTGACTAAATCATCACTTCCAATATACTTATTTGAATTCTGCATCGGATCACATTTTCTTTTAGGTAAATTATAGCTTCCGGCTTTAATTTTAGCCAAAGCATTTCATTTCTACCTTCAACGTCCAAGTAAAGACCAAGTACTTCAGTAAAGGACCACTTACAAACATATTTGAATTCTACATTGAACTACATTTTCTTTATGTAACATTTTTCAATTCCATGAACCAATATTGACATGAAGGAATCCAAATGTTGAAAGTATGATCTTTATTGCTCTCCAATGGCTAAAGTTGAGGTTGAAATGTTGTGCCTCAATGTGAAGCCATTGAAATGGCTAGCAAGGAACTAAAACAGAAAACTCAAGCAGGTACAGAAGAAAAATCGTCTTCCGCTTTCCGCAAGAGGTTTTCCTTTGAGAAGGATCAAAATCAAACACGAGAGGAGGTGGGTGGCTAAATGAGATGACATATTACTTCTCATGAGGTTAGGCTACCTTTACTACGCTATTCTTCCCAGCTTCCAAATATGCCGGGTACCAACGCCTTTGGATGCATTCCCGGTAAGGGAGCAAGAGAAGGCTTTAGCCCTCATCTCTCTCTCCCAAAAAAAATGACCAAAAGCTGAATTCAATTCTTTGCAACAATTTTGCGGAAAAAGAGGCCAGAACTGAGGTATAATATGTTTAATTAGCTTGCTTGCCTAGGTGACCACCCAAGCGGGCACGGCTGTCCAGAGAGTAAGTCTAAGAAAGCTTCACTCAGGAAGCTGGGCGCCAAAGGCATCTTAATCAAACAGATCCTAAAACCACCCGAGAAAATAGCAAGTGCCAAGTAGCAATGATGGTATTAATCAACAGAATAAAGCAATTGGAACTTCAATTCACCATTCACTTGGGATCAATCGCACTCTCTTCTATTAACCTATTTGCATACAAAATGACCAAAAGCACATAATATTTGACAGAATGAAAGATGTTAAGGAGAACCTAAAAGGGGAAAAAAAAACAAGAGCAATCACGCAGACAGCTAGGAAGTTTATCAGAAAACACTGTCATTGCAAGCCCAGCTCAACTAGATAAAAGAGTAGAAACATAGACATCATATGGCACCGGCTCCAGTGAGATAGAAAGCAACCACAAACATAAACATACACACACTAAAATCATTTCAACAAATAGTTTTCAGATTTCCACCTAACAAGACATCCCAGAAGAATGAGCAACACAGATGCTCAAAATGTTTAACGGTTAAGGGAGCTAAGTAGCTGATGGATGAACAAGACAACGGGAAACCAAGAAACGCACCTTAATAACCTGAAAAATTACCCCAAAATGGGGGGGAAAAAAAAAGAATGAAAGAAAGAAAGAAGAAAGTTACCACTGTGGAGGTTCAAGCTAAAGATTTAGTGATGGAAATACAATTACCGACAAACAACCAGCACGAGTTTGGAATGCAGTACAACATCTAAGAGTCAGCTCCAAAAATACTCTCCCCCATCCAAAGTCCGACTTCTCCAAAATGTGGATCACTGTAAAAGAGAAATAAAAGAACATAAGCGAATTCAACAAATACATATATACATCTATATATGCTCTCAGATTTTAAGACGTTAAAGTGCTCAGCTACAGAAATTCTCTTTCTTGTCCCAAGTCCAACTTCCCCAAAATTTGGGTCTCCGCAAAGAGTAACGAAAGGAAAAGCTTCAAAAAATTAAATACACAAAAGATTAGAAGTCTGTGAAAGAACCGATCACGTGGCAATGACTCACACAGTGAGGATGTTCAGAAGACCAGCCTCTTTGTAGTTATCAGGAACAAAATTAAGCCTTCGCTTATTCATAAATCTCACAGATTTTTCCTCATAATCAATCTGAGCTTCCACATAATAAAAAGGTATCACACCGTCTCCGTCATCATACCACAGAATACAGAGCTTGTATCGAGAAACTGGGAGGATATACGGATCCAATCCGCTAGGACGCAAAATCTCAGGCGGTGAAATCTCAACGTCCAGAAGGGTACAACAGTCCGCAAGATCGTAGGCGTGCAGGCGAGGGCGGTCCTTGGCCTCTAGGTCAAAGTAAAACACAATCTGTACCCATATTCCACAGGGGCAGCAAAAGTTAGGGATATCCACTGCTTTTGGATCCGTTACCCACTTCCTTTCCCGCGGATCATGTACGCAGACCATATTGGACTCAGCAAAGAAAGCCAAAAGCCTGCCTTTGCCATCCAGCATAGGAAGCACAAAAGGATCTCTCCCCACGTTGGGCGGCACGTCAACACGATAGCTCTCACGCGAGGGGTGAATTGCATTAAAGCAATACCCGAACAGCTTACAACGAACAGGATCACGAAGGTACCTGTCCCGTTGAAGATGTAGATGTAGTCACCGACGGCCACCGTGTCAGGCCGATACCAGGTGCAGTTAAGGGACAAAAACTGCTCCCAGCCCAGGGCGGGATTTAGGGTGTCCAGACGGAGGACTTGTCTCCTATCAGGGAGGTGACTCATTCCGTCCATCCGGACGAGACTGCCGCAGATGATATAAAGGTGAGAACCGATGACCTCGCAGCCGGTACGCGCAAGAGAGGTTTCGGGGTGGAGCCGTTGATCGTCGAACATTCGGGAGACCTTGGGGCCGGCATCCGTGTGTTTCAGTAGATAAAACACGTTTCTTCCATAACCATTAGCTAATACTTCGGGAACCCAAAAGTGAAAAAGGATAGATTTCTCTTCTCCAGATCAAGACATGGCAGACCCCTCGAGAAACCGATTCGATTCTTCAATTGTAGGGTTTACTTCTATTTGGGGATCTGAGATTCTTCGCTCGCGTTCAATTTATTAACCCTACTACTCGTCGCAGAATACAACCCCCACCCTGAACTGTTCCAACTTGAATCATTTACCCTAACTTTCTACTTTGCTAATTTGGGGCTCTGAGATTCTTCGCTCGTGTTCTGTTTATTAATCCCTGCTATCAGCAACGCAAAATACAACCCGCCGCCAGTGTCGCCTGAGTTGGATGCCCACATGTACCATGTACCAATTACCAAGTACCAACTAACACCGTTTCCCCTCCGTCCAATTTTGTCCTAATGCTTTGACAAGCTGAAGCAAATTATCTCATGGGTTGTTATACCATCACCACCGAAGTACGAGGCCCATTAGACTAAGTGGACTTTTAACTTCCTTCACTTATCTTATTGTAATGAGTTGATATCCATGGTCCTATTTTCACTCAAATTGGAAAGTAGAGGTGAAAAGTGAGTTGGGTTGAATTGGCCTAGTTTGGGTATGATTAGAGTCAAATCCATGCATGACCTGACTAAAATTCTGCTAAGTCGCCTTCTATATCAGTTGAATGTCAGCTCAAATAGGAAGGGCTCGGAGCACGGTCTAACTCGCTAGCTTGCATCTTGAAAAAGTGATAAATGTTAATTTTGTGGTCAAACATGTTGACTTTTTGTCAACTTTGACCACAATTTTCTAGCTCATCACTCAATATTTTTTGCCAATTCTTGCTTTGATCATTTATTTTGTAGGTTGGAGAAGCGGACCATAGCATTGGAATGGCACCGGGACAAGCGGCACAAAAAACGGGAATGCAAAAGTCAACAGACTTTATCACTGTGGCGCCTAGGCGCCAGGAGCGAGGCCTAGGCGCCACAGTGTAAAGCCCTCTGCCAAGAAAAGAGCACCTAGGCGCCCTCGAGCTCTGGTGCCTCGAGCTCTGGTGCCTCGAGCTCTGGCGCCTAAGCGCCCAGACACCCTTATCTGGCACCTAGGCGCCAGTCACCCGGGAAAGTGGTCCCCTCCTCAAATTTGAACTCAAGCTTGCCATTGGCCAAGGTTTCTTATCCCATGGAGTTGGTGAGTGAAAGGGACAGTTTCTAGAGGAGAAGAATCTGGAACATAGCAAAAGAAGAAGGGGAGCTTCTTCATCTTCATCATCTTCATCTTGTCTTAGGACTAGTTTTGGGGGGTTTTTCCACCATAGTTTTTCTAGCTTTTCTTAGTTTCTTTCTTGGTGTTCATGGAGCTAACTTGGAGATGGCTTGGGGTGCTCAAGGAGACTAGCTTGGAGACTTTGGATTCAAGAGCCTCTAGCCACTTTGGGTTTATTCTTTCATCTACCTTTTAGTTCTTCATTGATGCTATTATGTTCACTTTTATGATTGTGTTTTATTTAGTTATGGAGTAGTTTTCTTTTGCACTTTCTATGGATGTAGCTACTTGGATTGATTATGTTGGATGAATTTATGGTTATGTGATGTTAAGTTTCTATCTAATGTATGTTTATTCTCCTCTTGAGCTTAATGTTGTGTTAGCTAGTTAATGGCCACAATTGGTTGCACTATAAATTACCTCTAAACTCTTGGGAAAGATTAGAAGTAATTGGACCTAGGAGGAGAATTTAATGACTATGGACTTGTTGGAAAATTAGTCTATGTCATTAGGTAAAGGTAAATGGAGCTCTAATGCCTCTTGCTAAGCTTGTAATCGGATGGAAATCCATATTAAGTTTAGAATAGAGAGATTAATTCTTTCACTTGGAAAAGTAAGAATTGAGTTGAATAACTTTACCAACATACATTGAAAATTAACACACTCACCTAAATTCACCAACAAATCAAGACAAGTAGTGAACCCATAGGAAGTGTTCTTTCATGATTTGATAAAAACTACAAATTTTACATTGCATACTTGCATTATAGGTTAATAGTATTTCATTGAGCTAAGGCTAGTCATTAGTTTAAGTTGCTTACATTGTCATCCAACTTTGATTGTTTAGCTAAAGTTTAGCTTGAGTAGTGGTACTTGGCATTCAATTAAATCAATCTTCGTAAGAACGATATCCACTCACCCATCTACACAACTACCGTGCACTTGCGGAATAGTGAGTTTAAAATTTCACAACAAGTTTTTGGCGCCGTTGCCGGGAATTGATTGTATTGATTTGTTCAATATCATTGCTAGAAGATTGACTCTAGACTAAACATTTATTTCTTTACTTATTTGTTGCCTTTGTGCTTGGATATTTCTTTGATAGGTATCATTGGTGTATGACCCGTTCCCAACACTCTACTTTGTTGCCATTCATTCCAGAGATTGAAAGACATCTTAGAGAGCTTAGAGCAATATCACACTTGGGAGAATCAAGCTCCACCACTTCATCTATGGAAGGTGGAGGTGATAATCTTAATGGTAATGGGTATAATGGTGGCAATGGAGGAAATGGAGGGATGGATCATCAAGATGGAGTCTATCCAAGAAATCCACAAAGGTCTATTAGGGAGTACATCCGACCTTTGGTGACGGAGAATTATTCGGGTATTGTGAGGCCACCGGTTCAAGCCAACAACTTTGAGTTGAAGCCATCCTTGATTTCTCTCATCCAACAAAACCAATTTGGAGGCTTGGCTTCGGAGGATCCCAACACTCACATAGCGGATTTCTTGGAAACTTGTGATACATTCAAGGCTAATGGAGTCTCCACCGATGCTATTAGACTCCGATTGTTTCCTTTCTCGCTTCGGGACAAAGCTAAAGAGTGGTATCAATCACTCCAACCGGGGAGCATTGCTACATGGAATGAAATGGCCGAAAAATTCTTGAGCAAGTATTTTCCTCCATCCAAGGCCGCCCACTTGAGAGCTTCAATTGTGACATTCAAGCAACATGAGATGGAGTCCATTTCGGAGGCTTGGGAGAGATTCAAGGAATTGCTTAGGAAGTTCCCACAACATGAATTTTTGGATTGGCAACAAATCCAACTTTTCTATGAAGTCTTAGTACCCACTTCAAGATTTATGATTGATGCTTCGGCCGGTGGATCCTTGATATCAAAGACGGCCGGTGATGCTTTCCAAATTCTAGAGCAATTGGCACTAAATGGAGAGCAATGGCCGGGAGAAAGAGCTCAACCAAGAAGAGGGGTACTTGAGGTTGATCAATTAACCGCCTTGTCGGCACAAATGGCTTCACTTATGAATCAAGTGTCCAAGTTAACTAACAAAAAGGAGCCAACTATTGAGCAAGCCGCCGCCTCTACCTCCAACACATATAATGGACATATGGATATTGAGCTTGAAGAAGCAAATTTTATGGGCAATCGGAATTTTGGGTTTAGAGGCAACAACATGGGAAATCAATATAACCCAAGTTGGAGAAACCATGAAAATTTCTCTTATGGTAACACAAGGAATGTGCAACAACCACCACCACCACCTCCCGGTTTTAACCAAACCTCAATGGAGAAGAAACCTTCTATGGAAGAAATCATGTTGCAATTTATGAAGGAGACAAAAGAAAGAATGGAGAAGAATGAAGCCAAGACGGCTAGCTTGAGTGCTAACTTAGCTAGTATGGAGGCAAATGTGAGTGCAAGCATCAAGAACATGGAGATTCAAATTGGGCAATTGGCTTTGGCAGTGAAGACATCTCAAAAAGGAAAATTTCCTAGTGACACCGAGATAAATCCAAGAGAACATTATCAAGCAATCAAACTTAGAGGAGGCAAGCAACTTGAAGATCCTTACAAGAATAAACCTTCTTAAGTCACTCCTATGGTTGAGAATGAAGAGCAAATGGAAAAGGAGCAAGTGGTGGAGTTGCCTCAAGAGCAACCATCTAAGGTTCAACAAGCTCCACCCAACCCACCTTTGCCTTTCCCACAAAGATTTCAAAAGAAGAAGCTTGAGGAGCAATATGGGAAATTCTTGGAGAATTTCAAGAAGCTTCACATAAACATTCCTCTCTTGGAATCATTAACTCAAATGCCCAACTATGCCAAGTTCTTGAAGGACATCATTGCACAGAAAAGAAAATTTGAAGATTATGAGACCGTCCAGCTTAGTGAAGAATATAGTGCGGTGCTCCAAAGGAAGCTTCCTTAAAAACTCAAAGATCCGGGAAGTTTCATAATACCTTGTTCTATTGGACCATCTTCTAATAATATGGCATTGTGTGATCTTGGTGCAAGCATTAACCTTATGCCATTATCATTTTTTAGGAAATTGGAGTTGGGTGAAGTTAAGCCATCCACCATATGTCTTCAACTTGCCGATCGATCATTGACATATCCAAGAGGAGTGGTGGAGGATGTGCTTGTAAAGGTTGGAAAATTTATATTTCCGGTGGATTTTGTGGTACTTGATATGGAGAAGGACCGGGACATTCCTTTAATCCTTGGAAGACCTTTCTTGGCTACCGGCAAGGCATTGATTGATGTTGAGCAAGGCAAGCTAACTTTGAGGGTTAATGAAGAAAGCATAGACTTCAATATCTCCTAAGCTATTAAAGCTCCGGATGAGGTTAGTGCTTGTTTCTTTCTTGATGTGGTGGATACTTGCATTGGTAAAGTGAAGAAAGAAATTCTATATGATGATTCATTCTTGATGACTTTGTTGAGTTATGATGATGCTATTGGGAATGATGTTGATGATATGACTATTGCTTTGAATGCATTAGTGGATGATAGGACTTTGGTGAATTCATGTGAGAATTTATGCATGCTTGATGTGAATGAGAAAGGTGCACCAAAGTTGAATTTGAAAGTGTTGCCTAGTGATTTAAAATATGTGTTGTTGGGTCCTAGTAGTTCTTATCCGATGATTATTTCTTCATGCTTAACCTTGTTGGAGGAAGAAAAGTTGTTAAGGGTACTAAGGGAGCACAAAGATGCACTTGCATGGTCTATAAGTGATATCAAGGGTATTAGCCCTTCCATTTGCATGCATAAGATTAGAATGGAGGACACATACACACCCTCGGTTGAACATCAAAGAAGGTTAAATCCTGCCATGAAGGAAGTAGTGAGGGCGGAGATTTTGAAACTCTTGAATGCCGGTATAATTTATCCTATCTTTGATAGCCAATGGGTTAGCCCCGTTCAAGTGGTGCCTAAGAAAGGAGGGATAACCATAGTGACGGACCAAAACTTGGATATCATTGCCACTAGAACCGTCACCGGTTGGAGAGTGTGTATGGATTACCGGAAGCTCAACAAGGCCACAAGAAAGGACCATTTCCCTTTACCGTTCATTGATCAAATGTTGGATAGGTTGGCCGGTCATGAATTCTATTGTTTTCTTGATGGATATTCCGAGTATAACCAAATAGCCATTGCACTGGAGGACCAAGAAAAGACAACCTTCACTTGTCCCTATGCCACTTATGCATTTAGAAGGATGCCATTTGGGTTGTGCAATACACCGGCCACATTTCAAATGTGCATGATGGCCATCTTTGCCGATATGGTAGAGAAGGTTATGGAGGTATTCATGGATGACTTCTCGGTTTTTGGCTCTTCCTTTGATGATTGTTTGGAAAATTTAGTAAACGTCTTGAAGAGATGTGAAGAGACCAACCTTGCTCTTAATTGGGAGAAATGCCATTTTATGGTAAAATCCGGCATAGTTCTTGGACACAAAATTTCTTCCAAGGGTATTGAGGTAGACAAAGCAAAAATTGTGGCCATAGAAAAATTGCCTCCACCAAAGAATGTGAAAGGTGTGAGAAGCTTCCTTGGACATGCGGGCTTTTATAGAAGATTCATTAAGAATTTCTCCAAGATTGTGAAGCCTCTTTGTTCATTATTGGAGAAGGATGCCGAGTTTGAGTTTGATAATTATTGCTTGGAGGCATTTGAGTTGATTAAAAAGAAGCTTGTGGAAGCACCCATTGTTGTCTCACCGGATTGGAGTCAACCATTCGAGATTATGTGTAATGTAAGTGACTTTGCGGTGGGAGCGGTGCTTGGCCAAAGAAGAGAGAAGATTTTTTGGGCCATCTACTATGCAAGCAAGACCTTGGACCCGGCACAACAAAACTATACCACCACGAAGAAAGAGATGTTAGCGGTGGTGTTTTCTCTTGATAAATTTCGGCAATACATCTTTGGCACAAAAGTGGTAGTGTTCATCGACCATGCGGCTATTCGGTATCTCTTCACCAAGAAGGACGTTAAACCAAGGTTGATTCGGTGGATTTTGCTTCTACAAGAGTTTGATGTTGAGATTAGAAACAAGAAAGGAAGCGAGAATGTAGTAGCGGATCACCTCTCAAGACTTGAGTTAGAGGAAGAGCAACATTCATTGCCCATTAAGGAGTCATTCCCGGATGAGCATCTTCTAGAGGTAAAAGCAAGCACTCTTTGGTTTGCCGATTATGTGAATTATTTAGTATGTGGAGTGTTACCTCCAGAGTTGAGTTCCCAACAAAAGAAGAAGTTCTTAGTGGATGTGAAATACTATTTGTGGGATGAGCCATTACTATTCAAGAGATGTGCCAATCAAGTCATTAGGAGGTGTGTTCCTAAGGAAGAAGTGCCAGATATTATCCACCATTGTCATTCATCTCCTTATGGTGGACATTTTGGACCAACAAGAACTGCCGCTAAGGTACTCCAATCGGGTTTCTATTGGCCTTCTATTTTCAAGGATTGCTATGTTTTTGTGAAGACGTGTGATAATTGTCAAAGAGTGGGAAATATTTCTAGAAGACATGAATTGCCACTTAACAATATCTTGGAGGTTGAGATATTTGATGTGTGGGGTATCGACTTTATGGGACCGTTCCCACCTTCTTTTGGTTGCTCCTACATATTATTGGCGATAGATTATGTCTCTAAGTGGGTTGACGCCATTGCCACACCTACAAATGATGCCAAGGTAGTGGTCAAATTTCTCCAAAAGAACATATTCTCCCACTTTGGTACTCCAAGAGCCATAGTGAGTGATGGAGGGTCTCATTTTTGCAACAAAATCTTTGCACAATTGATGGCTAAGTATGGTGTAAGACACAATATGGCTCTTCCTTATCACCCACAATCAAATGGCCAAGCGGAGGTTTCCAACCGAGAAGTCAAGCAAATTCTTGAGAAGATGGTCAATGGAACAAGAAAGGATTGGGCAAAGAAGTTGGATGATGCTCTTTGGGCTTATCGGACCGCCTACAAGACACCAATTAGAATGTCTCCTTATAGTCTTGTGTTTGGCAAGCCTTGTCACTTACCGGTAGAGCTTGAACATCGTGCATATTGGGCAATCAAGAAGCTCAACCTTGATTTGAAGAAAGCCGGTGAAAAACACCTTCTCCAATTGAATGAGCTTGATGAGTTTCGTCGGGAAGCTTATGAGACTGCCAAGTTGTACAAGGAGAAGACAAAGATGTGGCATGACAAGCTTATTATGAGGAGAGAATTTGTTCCGGGTCAAAAGGTGCTTTTATTCAACTCAAGGCTTAAATTATTTCCGGGCAAGTTGAAATCAAGATGGTCGGGCCCATTTATGGTGGAAAAGGTCTCACCTTATGGAGCTATTGAGTTGAAGACGGAAGATGAAAGAACATTTCAAGTGAACGGGCAAAGATTGAAGCATTATTATGGAGAGGAGCCTCAAATTTCCGACAAGCTTCGCTTGGCGGAGCCAACCACTTGATTAACAAAAAAGGAAAGTTGTCTAGCTAAAGACATTAAATTTAGCGCTTTTCGGGAGGCACCCCGACATTTCATTGCATTTAGTTAATGTTTTGTTAATTTAAGAGTAGTTGCATTTTTATCTTGAATAATGGGAAGCAATTTTATGATTTTTGTAGGTGGAAAGAAGAGTGAAAGAATCAACACTTTGGGAATTTTTCGTGCATGAATTTTGGTGAAAAGTAAACTTGAGGGTAAGATTGAACAAAATAAAAAATTTGAAGGCCAAAGGGAGGAAATTGTGCGTGAGCCTGGGCGCCTAGGCGCCAGGATGCGCAAAAATCCACAGAAGCCTAACTTTTGCTGGCGCCGCGGTGCCAGACATGCCTCGCCCGGCGCCTAGGCGCCAGATGCGCGAATTCCGCTTAAAAGTCTTTCTTCCCCAATTCACCCACACACACAAAACACTCTCTTCTTCTAAAACCTCTCCACCTTCGAACCCTAACCCTTTCGTGCACTCCACGGCTCAATTTTCTTGTCAATTGCTGCACAAACAAGGATCAAGTAAGTGATTCTCATCCTTCTCTCTTCAATTTTCTAGCTTGAAGTCCTTGAAATCGTGGAGATTTGGGTATGTGCGAATTTGAAAAAAAATGGAGGTTTGTGTTGATTTTGTGTGGATTCTTGCTTGTTGTTGGATTGTTGTTGATGGGTAAGAGATTTTATGCTTAAGAACAACAATTTAGCACCAAAATCATGGCTTGAAAACTCCACCCATGGAGACCCACGAAATTTCAATGGTGAATCTTGTTTAATGCATGTTCTTGATGATTTGGTTGTTGTAATTGCTTGCTTCTACCTTATAATGAATGGGTCTAACAAGAGTTATGAGTAATTTGAGCTACATTGTGAGAATTTGAGCTTGTAAGTTTTCCGGAAAATTAAGAACATGAATGTGGGGGATTTTGTCATATGGGTTTTAAAAGCATAATGTAGCTTTATGTGAGTGTTCTTGGCATTAGTTCTTTGATTTTATTGCATCTAGGTATTGCATAGTATATGATTGAACCTTCTATTCTCACCCGGATGCTTGTTTAATTGATGAAAAATCATTGAACTTTTGTTATGCCATCATGACTTGTTTTGTTCATACCATGTTCATGGACTTACCTCTTCACATGTGAGTGTAATTGGCTAGACACATTAGCTCAAGTTGTATATAGGAAGTGCATAGATAATGGTTTAAGCTCCCTTATTTGATTAGATGCACATTTGTTAGTGCCGGTAGCTTTGTGAAGTTGGTATGCCATATTTTGCAACAAGTTCTTGATAAGCCTTTTTGCCTAAATAAATTCATGCCTTGAGGTGTATAAATTGTCCAAAGTGATTGCTTGCGGGTGTGTGTAGTGATGTAGACTTTTATCTTGGAAGGTGGAGGTATTTAATTGACTATATGTGCCTTTCATTTTGGTTATGAGATTGTCTTATATATATATGTTGTTACTTGGCGTAGGAACAATGGCACCAAGAATTTTCAGAGGGAGAAGTACCGATAAAGGAAAGGGCAAGAGGGCACGGGAGGAGCATGCCCAAGAGCCGGCCATGGAGTACCCTCGCTTTGTCAACAAAAAGGCCGAAGAACTGTTTGAGGCCTTTGTAAAAAGGAAATTCACCATCGAAAGGATTTGATCTTGGAGCACCAGAGAATGCCGGAATCTTAGAGGTGGTGGAGCGGAGAGCTTGGAGGAAATGGTGCACTACACCACACACCATGGTCTCCCGGACACTTGTGGCGGAGTTTTATGCCAACTTGAGCGCCACCCAACCCAAACACCATTCCGCCAAGACGGTAACGGTTCGAGGGAGGACTGTGAACATTGCACCAAGCGACATCAACAACCACCTTCAGATAAATCCCGAGATCGGAAACCCTGCTAAGGATGGTGGTTTTAATTGGATGACGACTTGGATATGTGGGCGGGTGGTGCCTTGGGCTACAAGCAAGGATGACCCCGAGAGGAAGCTCCATTTTTCCTCATCCTTCCTCAAGCCAGAAATGAAGGTGTGGCATTATTTCATCAGCTCTAGGCTTATACCATCAACTCACCCGTCTGATGTGACTCCAGACCGGGGTCAAGTACTCTTTTGGATTGCTGCCAACCAACAAATTGACGTGGGAGCACACATAGCACAGAACATAAGTCGGGCAGCACGAACAAAGAGAGGTAACCTCCCGTTCCCACAACTGATTATGGAGCTTTTGGCGGAGGCCGGAGTTCATTACCCGGAGGACCCACTCATCTTTGCTCCTAAGCCCAAGGACATCTCCTTGAGCAAGCGCCATGGTTTTGAGGCGGCGGGGGGTGAAGGGGCCGAAGAGCACCAAGAAGAAGAGGAAGAGGCCCAAGGCCCGGAGGGAGATGCACCACCACAGGAGGAACCGCTCATTGATCCTGCTCATGCTTCTAATGAAGCCCTCGCCATCGCCCTCAACAAGATCCATCTCGCTATTGGCGGGTTTCGGGACGAAGTGATATCACGAGTTGATCACTTGGAGGAGCGATTCACCTCCTTTGCTATTGAGGCTTGGGAGGGATATTCACTGTTGGCCGGGTGTACAGAGATGATTTCGGCCCAAGTCAAGTGGGCGGCCATACAACAAAACCCCGACCTTTCTCCTGACTATCCCCCTTTCCCACAAATCCCGTCTCACCTCCATCCTTCAGCCCACCCGTGGTATACCCCTCACCCACTCAACCATCCTCCCCCTTTTTACCCTCACTTCTCCCAGTCTGCACCACCGGACACATCCACCATTCCTTCTTCTCATCCACCGGACGGAGAGTCATCCGGCGCACTTGACATGCCTGAGGATTAGTTGAAGGCGGGAACATCCGCCTCCCCGGGTACGATTCTTCATGCTCTCTCTCTAGCTTTTCCTTTCTTTTCACATTGAGGACAATGCTTGGTTTAAGTTGGGGGGATTGCTTGTAGATGAGTACTTGTCTAGTTCTTTGCATGTTAGTTGCTTAGTTGATTTTGTTGTTTCCCTTGCATGGCATTTAGCTTAGTTATTCGCATATTTTAATTCATAGCATTCATTAGAGTTAAATGTAGAAACATGTAGTTGCATTTAGGTTGTGTGCATTTAGGGAACCAATGCATGTTCTTTATTGTGATTAGAGGAATTCATTTATAAGTTCAACTTGATTGTAAATTTTGTTAAGTAAAGAAAGATTTGTACTTGTCATTAATGGTAGAAACCATACCCGGTGAGTCTTTGGACCTTATGTGGCACACTTGCATGATAAATTATTTTATTCATTGGAGTGGTGTTTGTTTTGCTTGTTTTGCTTATGGATTCCTTAATTTGCTTTTGGACCCCTTCATATCCGAATTGATGCATGCAAATAAAGGATGAAAATGACAACTTAGGGCTAACTACATACCTAAATGGCTAACCCTTCATTATAACCCTTAGTGGACCCCTTTGAGCCTTTAAGCCATTTTTGTTGTTTAACCCACATAATTAAGCCATATCCATTGTTACTTATCCTCTCTTGTCCCTAAAGTAAGTTGAGCATTGCATATATGGGCTTGGGAAGGGTAAAATCTTGTGAGTTGTGTGAGTGAGCAATAAATAAGTTTGGGGGAAAAATGTTGGGTTATGAACTTATTGTTGAGTTTATGTAGCTATGGTTTGAATATACTTTGGATAAATCATGCACATTTGTTTGAACTTTAAAGATTTGGTGAATTTCTAGTTGTAAAATCCTATCTTTCCCTTAATAAAAAGGCAAAACGAGTCAACATGAAAAAGCCCTCGTTTAAAAATTTAAAAAAAAAAAAGAATAAATAAAGAAAGGGAAAGATAGAAGTACTTTATTAATTTGAAAGGAATTCACCCATGTGTTTTGTCAAAATTGTGCATAGGAGGTTACTTGAATCGTTGCTTGGAAGTCAAGAAAAGCATTTTTAAATCAAAATACCGTGGGTGGGACTTTAAGTTAAATTATTAGGATTGCCCATGGTGTTTATGCTCGACTTACTTCTTTAGCTCCACCTCAAAAGGCCTCCATCCGATTCCCGTCCATACCAAACCCGACCACGGTACAACCTTATACATATGTCATTGGACTTAAATTTACATGCATATTCCTTAGGGACAATTCATGGGTAGTTTGGGTCATTTTGCAAATTTATGGATGAAGTGGCATTATGAGCCTTAGATGCACTAGGCAACCATAGATTAGGGAGTGAAACACTTAGCGAGCGATTACCTACCGTTAATGACAAAGTTCTTCTTTCATTACTTACCTTAATTTCTCTTAAGTTGAGTTTATATCTTGAATGACTTTATGATATGATATTGAGTATACATTGTTAGCTTCTATGTTTTGATTGCTCCATGTTTTTTTAGGTTAATAAATGCTAGGGACTAGCATTCTTCTAAGTTTGGGGGAGTTTGATAAATGTTAATTTTGTGGTCAAACATGTTGACTTTTTGTCAACTTTGACCACAATTTTCTAGCTCATCACTCAATATTTTTGGCCAATTCTTGCTTTGATCCTTCATTTTGTAGGTTGAAGAAGCGGACCATAGCATTGGAATGGCACCGGGACAAGCGGCACGAAAAACGGGAACGCAAAAGTCAACGGACTTTATAACTGTGGCGCCTAGGCGCCAGGAGCGATGCCTAGGCGCCACAGTGTAAAGCCCTCTGCCAAGAAAAGAGCACCTGGGCGCCTAGGCGCGCAGACATACATTCTGGCGCCCTCGAGCTCTGGCACCTAGGCGCCCAGACACCCCTATCTGGCGCCTAGGCGCCAGTCACCCGGGAAAGTGGTCCCCTCCTCAAATTTGAACTCAAGCTTGCCATTGGCCAAGGTTTCTTATCCCATGGAGTTGGTGAGTGAAAGGGACAGTCTCTAGAGGAGAAGAATCTGGAACATAGCAAAAGAAGAAGGGGAGCTTCTTCATCTTCATCATCTTCATCTTGTCTTAGGACTAGTTTTGGGGGGTTTTTCCACCATAGTTAGTTTTTCTAGCTTTTCTTAGTTTCTTTCTTGGTGTTCATGGGAGCTAACTTGGAGATGGCTTGGGGTGCTCAAGGAGACTAGCTTGGAGACTTTGGATTCAAGAGCCTCTAGCCACTTTGGGGTTATTCTTTCATCTACCTTTTAGTTCTTCATTGATGCTATTATGTTCACTTTTATGATTGTGTTTTATTTAGTTATGGAGTAGTTTTCTTTTGCACTTTCTATGGATGTAGCTACTTGGATTGATTATGTTGGATGAATTTATGGTTATGTGATGTTAAGTTTCTATCTAATGTATGTTTATTCTCCTCTTGAGCTTAATGTTGTGTTAGCTAGTTGATGGCCACAATTGGTTGCACTATAAATTGCCTCTAAACTCTTGGGAAAGATTAGAAGTAATTGGACCTAGGAGGAGAATTTAATGACTATGGACTTGTTGGAAAATTAGTCTATGTCATTAGGTAAAGGTAAATGGAGCTCTAATGCCTCTTGCTAAGCTTGTAATCGGATGGAAATCCATATTAAGTTTAGAATAGAGAGATTAATTCTTTCACTTGGAAAAGTAAGAATTGAGTTGAATAACTTTACCAACATACATTGAAAATTAACACACTCACCTAAATTCACCAACAAATCAAGACAAGTAGTGAACCCATAGGAAGTGTTCTTTCATGATTTGATAAAAACTACAAATTTTACATTGCATACTTGCATTCTAGGTTAATAGTATTTCATTGAGCTAAGGCTAGTCATTAGTTTAAGTTGCTTACATTGTCATCCAACTTTGATTGTTTAGCTAAAGTTTAGCTTGAGTAGTGGTACTTGGCATTCAATTAAATCAATCTTCGTGGGAACGATATCCACTCACCCATCTACACAACTACCGTGCACTTGCGGAATAGTGGGTTTAAAATTTCACAACAAAAAGACTCTTTATTTTTCCAAGAAAAAAAATAAAAAATAGCTAAATTCCATGGGCATCACTTAGCATATTTTAGCGTTCTAAATTGATATCCGAGCTTAAAGTTGTCATATCAAAGTGCTTATATCATTTTACACGTCTTCGGTGGATTTTTTCATTAATTTCACTGTTAAATCGGACAAAAATCACTAACACGACATTGATTAAGACTAAAATAAACATTTTTAGTCCCCAAACTTTTTTCAATTAATAATTCTAAACCTTAAACATCTAAGTCTACTATTTACACCCTATTTTTGGTTCTCCTGATTTTCACCACCTCCCATCCCTCTTTGACGCCCAACTTTTTCCATATGCCATACTTTTATCTATATCTAGCCGAAGTAGATAGAGTCTTAACTAAACAAGTCAAGAATAGTAAGGCAAGTAATCAAAAAACACAAATTGATCTTTATGCTATCTTGTAAAGTAGAAAAAGTTATTAAAGATGAAGAAATGAAGAGAACAAAAATAAAGCTCTAAATTAATATTAAACGATATCAAATTTTTCCATAAAGAAAATTTAAAGCAATTAAGCTAGTTCTTGAGATTCGAGGATAAGTTTATATTAGTTATCATTAGATTTTTTTTCTTTTCAATTATATATACTATAAGTTTGCGACTATAATCTTTTTGTTAGCATGTTTTTACATGCTTTTTATTTTTATTTGGATGTATTACATAATAGCATGTTATACAATCTATAAGTTCAAAGACTGAACCTAAGAGTTTTAGTTAGTATTTAAATAACAGTGGGTAAATTTTAGTATTTATTTTTCACATTTGCATTGAAACCAAATGATAAAATTCAAGACAATTGTAATACCATCATAATTAGCATAAAAAAAATGCAAGGGATGAATTAACTTTAAGATGGCGTGGTATACCCAAATCTAAATCACAAAATATTACTCTCTCCGTCCCAAAATCTTTGCTCCATTTGACTTTTTGTTGTATTTGGACTTAATTTTTTTCATATTATTATTTGTTAAAAAAATTAAAAAAAATATATTTAGAAACTACATGTCTTGATTTATCATTTGTATACAAAGATTTTTCATTTATATATTAAAATATTGAAATAAAAAATCCTAGATTAATTGCTGAAAATAAATGAAGCAAAGATTTTGGGACTCAGGGAGTAATATACAAAATAGCCTAATTTGAAATTCTTTGAAAACTAAATCTAATAGAAACAAAAATCCTCCAACGAAAGTATCTCTAACATCATAAATCTTTAATATAAAAAATATTTAGTAAAAGTAAATGACTAAAATAAAAGTGGGGTAGGTAAAAGATATATATATTTTTTGCTTTCCAATAATTCAAAGTAGTTTCTAAAAATAATAAAAATATAAATTACTATAGATAAATTATTAAATAATTAAAACATGCTTTCTAATTATTATTTATAAATAATTTAATAATTTAATTATGTAATTGGCAATTTGGTAAAGTTTATTAATCCATGAATTCGATGATACTGAAAGTTTCTAAATGGAAAGGTCATTTTATTGAAGATTAAAAGTTATAATTTAAGAGTCAATTCGTTTTAACTTAAGTCAACTCACTTATTTTTAATTTGACATCTTTTTTGCCCAAAACCAATTTTAGTTGAAAGTTAATATTATGTAGATACAATAATATATTTGAAAGTAAATTTTCATGATGACGTTAAATTTTTATGATTTTTTTCTTTTTTAATGCCTTAAACTAGATTAAACTAGAAAAATTTATAAAAATTTAGTAAGGTTATAAAAATTATATTTTCAATGGATTATTGCAGTTATATAATATTAAATTTTAATTAAAATTAGTTTATGTTAAAAAAGATGTAAGAATAAAACTAAATCAATTTGGAGTCAACTAACTTAAGTTAAAACGAACTGGGTGTAGGTTGTAGTTTAACCTGTCAGCCAAGGAACTAAGTTAAACTATTTCAAATTTGAAGGACTAAGTTGCACTTTTTTGCAAAATTTGAGGACTAAGTTAAGCTGGGTAAAAGCGAAGGGAAAAACTCGTGTGAATTGATAAAGTTAGACGACTAATGATGCATTTGAGCCTACTATATTGTATCTATATTCTATACGAGTGAATTGCATCTATGATCTCTAATATTTAATTATTGTACCATTTTGAAAATTTTGTGAATGAAAAATGTTAGTGTGGATGAAAACATGGCACTTAACATATCAGCGTGGATGACTTGCCATTGTGGCACAATAAATCAATTTGCCATGGATGATGTGGAAAACTAAGAAAAATTTTAAAAAATAAGAAAAAAATAATTAAAAAGATAAACGAAATCAAGAAAAAAAACAATCCAGATTCAAAGCCATGGCCCCTGACTCACTCTGCCACTGCTTTCACCTCCTCCAACATTTCCACCCTTACTGGTCATCATCGTAGTGTTTGAGCTACTTCTATTCTCTCAGGCCGCCATTTCACTACCTTCTGAAGCCACTTTTTCCCTGCCCCTATGTCTTCCCATCATTCCCACTGTTCGCATCGATAACCCAAATTGAGTTCGATAACATGTCACCTCCCTTGATGACCGAGACCTACTTCAAATAGAATCTAAAATGGATGGGAATGGGGTCGACCACCATTCCTCCACGAACTCCGATCCCTCCCTGACTTGAAGAATCGACCTAGTCTTCTCTTCTTTAATGAGGCGAATTCGGGAGCAACAAGAGGCTAGACTTAGGGCATGAGGCAACGGCACCTAGGCATCGGGTTGGGCGAGGAAGGAATTGGAGGTAGTGAGGTTGTTGGAGGAGAAGAGTGTGACAGGGAAGGAAGGGGAGGCAGCTAGAGAATCAATCTAATTCTTTTTTTTTTCCCTACTATTTTGAATTTTTTAATTTTTTTTCTTTTTTTTCCACATTATTCATGGCAATTGATTTCTTATGTTACCATGGCAAATCAGCAACATTGGCATTTTCCATTCAACTAATGTTTTCCACCCACAAGATTCTAAAATGATACAATAATTAAAAGTTAGGGGTCACACATAGTTTACTCATATTTTATGCTACTCGGCCAAACTAGAAATTTAGCCTTTGAACTCACCTGAAACGGACATAAATTCTCTTGGACGTCAAATCTGGACACTTAACTCTTGAACTCGGAGTCTAGGACTCAGCGACTACACACCGGGACCCTGCTGCGTCAACGACATGTTGTTTTGGAACATTTAAGACTAAAATGACCAAAACGAAATGTTTCTGACCAAATTGTGAGAAAGCAACCATCAGCGCGTCCTCTTCCCTCAATTTCCTTCCGAAGCCGCCATTGTTCATCTCCTCCCTAACTCTTTGCTGATTGCCAGCCCCGCCATTTTGCCTCCCTTGTCTAGTTGGGGAGTGGAGCTCGCGCTCGAAAGAACCTCCTGGTGTGGGAGAGAGTCCAAGCTGACTAAAACAGGCAGTCCCTATTGAATCTCCATTTGACTTGGCGAGCCCGCTGCCCCCTCCATTATCGCCGTGTCTCCCCCTAAGTTAGTATAATTTATTGTCTGTCTCTCTATTTTTGGATGTTTTTTACCTCATGGCCTTTTGGGAGCCTGTTTCACCGCATGTTTAGGGTTAAGGTTAGGATATTTTTTTTTTCTCGTGAACTGGATGGGATTTTACCAATTTGATTTCAGTATAATACATGAATATGGACTATTATAACAAAAACTAAAACGTAACATTGCTGAGAGGGCATGGGATTCGCGTTATGTTTTCAGAGTACATGGTAGCTGGAATTTTGATTGTTTGTTCTTTTATATCTGTTTAATCATTAAATCATTAGAACTAGTAGCTGCTTGAAATGATGTAAAAACTTAGGTTTGAAGTTCAAATCTTAGTTCCTGTTTTGTATTGAGATTTTGTTTTCTATTTGCATCTGTTGAACAATACCAGGAATTTTGAAACGGCTTCCTTAATTAAAGTTTAAGGAGGAGACGAGGAGTACGTAGCTCATTTAAGGACACTAATATTTAAAAGTGTGAATTCCTTTGATGTTGTGGTTCAAAGTTTAGGCTTATTGTATACTCCCAATAACCCAAGTTTTCAATGAGGAAGCTGTAAAATATTGCACATTAAATGTTGTATGCAAGAGATGGAAGGGTTCCCTCTCTTAAATACCAATTGATGAATTGGGTCAAAGGAAGAAAGTCTTTGGGCATAACTATGATCTTGAGGAAGAGAAAAACTGCAATGAGAATCAACCCATAATGCTAACGCAATCTCACGGTACCTTAAGAGTTTGTTTGACTAGCAATGAGAATCAACCCATAATGCTAACGCAAACTCATGGTACCTTAAAGATTTTGTTTGACTACTTATAAAGAAATGCGAGGATGTTTAAAATAATTTTAACATATGGGCACCGTCCTTTAAGGAACCAGATCAAGAGAAAAATGAAAATAGTGTCTAAGTTACTCTCTTTTAAGAGAGAATTTAACATTCAGCTGAGTAACTATTGTCAAGCAGCTAAATCATGTACACATACATACAGATTTATTGCAAAACAACTCTAATAGAAGATGGTAGGCATCTGCAGAGAATGAGCATGTGGCCACATAAGATCAATTTCCTAACACAAGAGCTAATATTGGCAGTTGAAGATCTGCAAGCCCGAGAACTCAGTCAGTCTCTGTAATGCTCTAGCTAAATAGATCAGCAGGGTTGACCTGATATTTAAATAGATTGGCATTTGAATCCATGAGGTTATGATCCATCTATTAAAGATGTCCTTGTCTAGGTCTCACCAAAATTCCTGGTCTCAGTTTGGAAAATGCCTCAAAACTCTTCCTTTTCACTTGAATTTGCCTATCTCCAGAAAATTGCAAAAACCAGATTACTCAAACCTAGCGAGGCTAGTAGCTCTGATTTTACTCAACAAGAAATAACAGCTAAATCAGAATAACTGTGAAGCAGTGTCTGGAGCTAGAACGTCAAATTCTAATAGTTGAGAGGGACTTGATATAGTGTGCTTGATTTGATATTAAAAATAGAGATAATTAACTCTGACTAGAGCCTTAGATAAATGGTCAGCTGCCAGTACTGGCTTCCTCTTTCTCTGGTCACTGGCTTTCAGATAGTCCAGATTTATTTCTCTGCAACTTGATGCTGAACTTACATTGAATTACACTCGAGCTTCAACTGAACATTCCTAAAACTGTCACTGCCCACAGATAAGTCTTTAACATACAAGACAAAAATGATGTTCTAGATAACCTTATTTTATCTTTACAGTCAGAAAAGCTGAATTAGCTGTTCACAATTTAGGTTCTGAAACTTACCAGTAGATACTTTTTGTTCTTCTTGTAAAATCAGAGGTGTTAAAAAAGGGTGGGTGGCCACTTACGTGCTTTTTTAGGAGGTTTAGTTTATTGCTAGTGTTTAAGCCTTCAGCTTACCTTGGGCTGCTAGAAGAACCAGAAACTTTCAATTTTGAGGCTGTCCTTCAAGCTCCTTTCGACTAAAAGTTAGCTTTTCAAGCCTTTTTTCTTCTTTTTTTTTTTTGATTTGAAGAGCAGCAGTTCTGGTTTTGTCCTTTCGGTGTCTGATAAAAATAGCCATCCTCACCTGCAATCGAACTCCACTAATTTCTGATGGTGTTTAATGGGTCTTATTTCTCGTATCCAATGTTCCTAGTGAATATCTGATTATAGCATTTCATTGAAAAAGAAAGCTTCGCATTAGATCAGAAATTTAACTATTCGGCACAATTGGGTCTGCATAGACATATTGGAATAATTTAGCCCTCAGCAGCTCTTGTTCAGATCTGCTTATATTAGAATTTTAAAAGAGCTGGCAGACCAACCGTTCTTAAAACTTGAATTTGGACGATTCAGTCGTCGTGCATTGTTTTTGCATCAGTTCAGACCTTGCTGAACAAAATTGCCTACATGCCAAATTTTCATTCAACTTTAACTTCTTGACTGAAAGACTTCTTCCCGTTTGGGCAGTCAAGCGCCTTAATTTTGGGAGGAAATTTTGTCATTTCTTCTGCAGAGACTACAGAATATGTGCCCACTAAATTAATAATTAATATTATGTACCTGGAAAGGTATTTATTCATGCAACAAGGCTTGATTGAAGCCGAAGTATCAAGCAGGCTTTCTGATCCGTAATTATTAGTTATTTAAATGAGAATAAATTGAATTTGACGCTGACGGAAAAATTTACTCTTTGTTATTTTATTGTAATTTTCGTAATTATTTTTAGGGGTATTTTATTTCATTAGTTTAAGAGTTATTTTTTTGGTTTTATTATGTTAATTAGAGTCCTTATTAATTATGGTATCAAATAAAATTTTCCTAGAGATCTTTTATTGGAAAAAAAAAATGTCAATTAGGATTTGATTTCCTAGCTAGAGTTAATTTTGATTTTTCCTAGTTGGTTGAGTACTTTAATAATTACTTATATAAAGGCTTGTACATGTGTGCAAGAGATATAACTTTTAATTAATAGAATTTTTGAGATTTTTTCTCTAAATTTTGGGTTTATGAATTGAAACTCCTTATTTCATCCTGAGGCTAGATGTGTTTTACCCTTATTCACACAACTCGCCGTGTTAGAATTAATTGTTCAAGTGCAAAAAATGAAGGCATTTCATCAACTTAGTATGAGTCTTTCTACTAGGTTCCATGTTTAATAATTAGGCAGCTTGGTTTCATTAGTAGGTTCTCTTTTTGTCCTAAGCTTCAGTACAGTAGTTGCTTGGTAGTTTTAGGCTCATGTTCAGCTTGGAGCTTAGGTGACCTCTGATATCTTATTTGTTTTTGGTGCATTTTTCTAACTAGAATACACTTGCAAGCACATATGAGGCTGGATTTTGTGGTTTAGAAAATCTTCATTCATATAAAGTATTGTTTTTGCTAGCGGGTTCAGAAGGTATATATGTTATGTATCTTCTAGCGTGCAAAGAGGACGTTCTTGTTGGTATTTCGAGAGATTTTTTTTTTTGGTACTTCCCATCATAAATTTTGCTGAATTTGGGTTGTCAATGTTCGTGCAAGCTGATTGTTTGGCATCACGTATAATATGACGTAAAAGTTTGTTTCTGAAAATGCACAATCAATGCTCAAATTGCAAGTTCATCAATGTTGTCATGCAGGTAATATTGACAAAAACAATTCAGATATTTGTTAGGGTGATGACTGATAAATTTATTCACCGAATATCCTAGAAGCAAATGTCTTTCTATTCAGTGCTGCAGGGAAATCATGTTTATGAAGTCCCAGATGGCCACAGATTGAAGATCACTTCAGGGGATACAGGTTTCCCTTTCACAAATAATGCATGATTTCGGATTTCAGCAGATACTTTATCAATTATGTTTGATTGAGTTGCAAATCATTTTATGTCACTTCTCATCATATTCTGTAACCCAGCAGTGAAACCACAATAAAAGATATCAACTGAAGAGAAGTGCACGTTTTTATCAGCAAGTTCTGTACTTCTTCTCTTTGAAGTTTTGCTTAGAGTTTCTTCTCAATGACAGGTCTGGAAGTTCAGTTGGAACCCATTGAACAGAATATGATCAACAGTGGAAGCTGGTACTGGAATTACAGTGTGGAGGGCTGTCACATTCAGTTGGAAATGGTAGAGTTATGAATACTTGTATATATGGCGTTGCTATATGTGAATCACTGTTCACAAGTAGATAGAGCAGAGCTTCAACCCATTTCGTCCCTGGTTGAACGCAAGTTAAACCTGTTTCCGGCCTTTGTTACTCGAATGAGGCTTCAGTATATCCGTAGAGCATTAGCTGTTGTTGTATGTCTCACTACTTCGTATGTGAAATCTTTTCTGTAAATGAATTGTAATAAACCTTGTAATTCCAGCAATGAAAGTTGCAGTCTCGGTCTTTTCAAATCAGTTCTTTCAGCTTTCTTTGGTGCATGTGTGTTCTTATCTTTGCCACAGTAGATGAGGAAAAGACAGCTTCTCTGTTTATTTATTTATTTTTGTTTTGGAATAACTATATTTTCTTTAAATTTGTAACTAACATGATGTAATTTTTAAGAGGAAAGTTGTTTTCTTTATCACAATAAAGAAAAGAAAAGGAAAAATAAAAGAAATCAAAGGATGAAATCTTGTATGATCATTCTTTGTCTTCTGTCGCCCTTTAGAAATTCACAAATGTACATTTGAATTTCAATCCATCTTGAAAGCTTCATCCAACAGAATGAGACTGAGAGCAGCAACTGTTGAGCAATCTAAGCAAAGCTTCAGCCTTTCTTTGGGCTTTCAAGGATCCCTGAGAGGCCAAGCTTTGAAGGGACCGAAGACTTCTCGGATTCATCAGCAATCTTATTGGAATTTCTTCTCCTCCATCCTTGCACAGCCCCAGCAAAATCGTAATTGAATACTCCTTTCCTTTCGAAGAACCAAATCTCAGCATATCTACCAGAAGTGGTATCAGAGCCCTACTGTCCTTTACAGCCTCCAGTCCTTCATTACATCCCAAAATCAAAGCCAGAATTCCTAAAGCATCATCCGTTATTCCTGCCTTATCGTCCATCAGTAGTTCAATGAGCAAAGGAATTGCCCTGGCATTCACAATACTTGCTTTGTTGGCATTGCGAAGTGCAAGGTTGAATAATGCAATCGCAGCATCCTTCTTTCCTGCCATTGTTCCTTCTTTCAGCAGAGAAACCAGTGCCGGAATGGCCCTGGAACGGGCACCAATCAATGCCTTGTAGTCATTTATCATTGCCAGGCTGAAAATGGTCGCTGCTGCATTCTCTCTGGCCACCATTGTTTCCCCTGACTCGAGAACCTTAATGATATTATCAATTGCACCTGCCACAATTATCAGCATCTTGTTGTTTTCAAAGATGGAGAGGTTGAGCAAGGCAGTCACTGCATTTTCTTGGATTCTTGAGTCTTGGGAGCTTAGTAGTGTCACGAGAAATGGTATAGCTCCTGCTTCACCTATTATTCTCCTGTTATCCAGCCACTTTTAGCGAGTAATCGGAGCTCATAAGCTGCTTGACTCTGTATTTCCAGTGACCCCTTCGCTAGGTTCCCTACAAGAAATTCAGCTGCCATTTTGACAGCATCAACGGCAGCTTTTGTTGCAGAAATGTGATCAACCACCGTTTCACGTAATCTCCTGCCACTGCTTCTCTCCAGATAGGAGGCTGCTGGTGATGATGATGCTGAAGAAGTGTCTTCTGTTAATGGTACATTGTTCTCTTGGAACCATTGGTGCACCAGACTCTTAAGTGCATAGTTGGGTACTAAAGCCATATGAATCAGCCTCTGTCCACTTTTTGGACATGTAAGATGTCCTGAATTTATCCACTCGGCAATTGAGTTCCAATCATTAGTGTGCCCGGATGCTACAATCACTGGATCACTCATCAAATCGAGTGAATTGGGCAACGAAATTTGTCAGGGATGTTAGGAACCAGTGACTGAGAAGAGGAAGAATGATCAAGAGTTCTGTTAGAGGAAGAAGAGGGCTGCTCCCTGATTTCTTCTCTGGTCTTCACGGTCTCTTCATCAGGGAAAACAACTGATTTGGAATAAGAAACAAGAGAAATGAGATTGTTTATATTTGACACCACAATCAACCCTCCTGTACCTGCCTGCTTCTTCACTTCGGCCTCAAGCTTCAAGATCTCTTCATCACAATCCAAAGGGGCTCTCAACCCAATACTGCTAAATACCATCTTCACTTTCTCTATATCAACTGGGCTCTTGTTCTTGCTCTTCTTTTCACTGTTTGAGGCCATTGCTTGAAGCAGCTCCTCTCTTCTTTGAAGCTCTTTAGGATCAACAAACAAGTCTACCCTCTTTGCTTGCTTGTGAAGAAGCTCAACTTGCTCTCTACTGTCTGTTGTCACCTGTAGCAGGCTAAGAGGCAGGATATCTAGTGCAATTCCCATCTCCTTCACAAGCACATGAAACTGGCTTGAAACCAGCTCTGTCTGAATCAGCACATGTTTAATAATTGGCTAAAGGTCGGTGATTCACATCAAATGCTAATGGCCCCAGCAACCCTCCATCAAAACTTGGAAAACCTCGTTAAAGCACCACGCTACTCCCTTTTTTAGTTCCTTTTGTTCTTTAGACAAGCTTGACACCAAAACCAAATATTAATGATCAAGAAATCACCAGAGTGGCTACTAATCCAATAATTTGGTCGAATGAACTACAGAAGTTAAGTTTGGCCACTTAGTTCTGTACCAATGAACATCCCAAGTTGACTGGGGTTGCATCTTCATCTTGTTAAGATAGGTTCTGGATAGAAAGTTGGAAGGGAAAACTCACAAGCGCTGGATACTTTGATCTGGGCTGCTAGAATGCTTCCTGTTGCAGAAACGCACAACTCACACCTATGCCCTGGAATCAATATTATGACAAGTCGACAATCTTCAACGTTGAAAATATATCCAGGTTTGCATAATGTGAAACCAGTGCCCACTGCAAATGCTGCCTGTGCCCATAGTCAAAACTTGAAGCATTTAGGGCACAAGGGCTTCTGAAAATAACAACAAAGCTAGGTAAGGAAAAACAAGAAGAAGCTTTAGTGGAGGGGAGAGAGGCGGCAATGACAAAATGTTCAAGCATTTGGTGGGAAGCAGATAGAACCTATTTTTTCCCTGAATGATCGCATTCATTCACAAGGTATTACCTTGTAAAACCACTGAGCAGAAAAGGCATCAGGGTAAAAGTTGTAAATTCCACTCCATGCTAACCCAGAGATCTTCAGAGGATCTGCATGTAAAAATGCAATTTTACTTAATTAGGATAATAGACTTAGGAAACAATCAAATTCCTTAGCAAAGAGCAGATATGATATTGCAACTACAAAGCCTGCCAAGTTCAGTGGCTTCTATCTCCTCAACAGTGACCACCAATCCTATTCAGTGCCCGGTAACCTCAAATCAGTCATAAATTTGATCATCTGGTAATGGTAACCTATAAATGACAGCAAGCTCAAATATCAGATTTCACCAAGATATGTTGCCAGCCGAGGGCAAGAACCTCCATCGTTGCCAACAATGAAGCTGTTAGTTCTGAACAATATTATCAGAACAGTATCAAAGCTTATGACTCGAGCGGTTCAACCGTTATTCAAGATAGGAAAAGAATTTCTAGATAACTTGTATGCGTATGATTAATTCTGATCTGAAGTGAAAAGAGAATGACACAGAAAATCTAGATCACAAATCAATAAGTACATCAATTGGCCAACAAATTTCCAATACTTTTCACGTTCATTTTCATAAAACTGTTTCAGAAAATCACCCATTTTCAAACCCCTTTTAATTGTCTCCTCAGGGACAAAAATGGCATCTTCAAACCTTTGAGACCTAATCAACTTATGTGCCAAGCAACCAAAAGCCTCCTCATCCACCATCTTATCCCTCCCTGCAAACGCCATTACAAACTTCACTGCCTGACCATATCCCCCCATATTCAACAAGGTATTGATCACGTGCATCTGCGGTATTGAATAAGTGGTCCTGGGCGCGCTTGTTCAGGGCCTCACGCACCGTCCCCCTTTCGCCGGGCAAAGCGGCTTTCTGTATGATGCCGTCGTAGTAGGAGGAGGAGGGCTTGTCAGGGAAATAATTCGTCCGGCTCCGAGTCCAGAGCCTGGTTCTTGGCGGTGAAGAGCCGACTTAACGTCAGACGTTTGAGGCCGTCACTGGAATATGGGACTTTGATTGGTGTTGAGGTGCTTCGGAGCTTCAACATATTGAGATCGAGAGCGAGAGGTTGAAGCCCTGCAGAATGGAGGCTTGGTTCCAGATTCCAGTGCATGAAATACTGTGATTCCAGGGCTTAGGGTTTATCAAATCAAATTGGAAATATCAGCTTTGAATCAAATTACTCAAAGTCGAACTAATTTTAATTAAAAATTAATGTTATGTAGTTAAATAATTCATTAAAAATATAATTTTTATAATCTTATTAAATTTTTATGAATTTTTCTAATTTAAGACATTAAAAAAAAGTCATAAAAATTTAACAATATTAAGAAAATTTACTTTCAAATGGATTATTGCATTTATATAATATTGACTTTTAAATGAAACTAATTTTAATACCTGGCGTTGTCTCGGGATCAAATTATGGAGAAAATATGGTTGAATTTAAAATACAAATTATATGGATATAAAAAAAATTTAAATACTCGATATTGCCATGAGAACAAAAAAATGTTAGAAATAATAAATAATACAATGACAATTCTAAATAGATAATAGGTAAAAATGTTATTTACCAACACGAACACTAACGTTATTTACCAACACGAACACTTTACCAGAAAAATATAGTTTTAGTAATATGTGACTTGATAGTATACACCATAGTTTAAATAAAAATACGTGATTATATAAATAATAATCATAAGTTATCAGGTAAATTATAGTAAGAAATTATATTCAAAATAAATATAATATTCTACTAATACTACATATTATTTTAATTTCTATCTAATTCATAGTAGTAACGGAACATAAATTAGATAGTGAATTATAGGATATCTAGATTAAGATAATTATGTAAGACAATGCAAAAAAAAAAAAAGTAACAATTAACAAATCCTTGAGTATATTTTAGACGTTAGCATGAGGTGATATAAATTTTTATCTTTATACACTATTTACAAAATTTTGGATTGGAGAGAGAAGAATATATATGCAAGAAAAAAATGGATTTAATTAGTATGGTGTGTTAAACTACAAAAACACGTACGAGAAAAATAAGAAAAATAAAAAAATGAGTATGAGTATTTTAAATATTAGTTCTACGAACATAATTCTAGTTCCCTTGCATCGCTAGCGGACCTAGACTCTGACTGCATTCCCAAAATTGTCAATTCTCTCTCATATACCTATAGGTTTTGAGAAACATGCAAGTTGACCCACATACTTTACAATAACTTATTAAAATGAGAAACATAGCTACATTGAGGTATTCAAATGATAGGTTTTGATATAGGCTAAATCATATATAAAACTATGTACAATTGGCTTAACTTGCTCCTAACAATAATGAAGATGACAAAAATAACTCTACTACCCCTACCCTTCCCAAACCCTGTCATCCAAACTCGACCTTACCCATAAAGCTTGTTATGAGTTTAACTAATTTTACTTGAAATGCAAGAAAACAGATTTATTATAGAGTATCAGGCTACTAAAACATATATGGGAAAAATAAGAAAAAATAGAAAGATGAGTTTGAGTATTTTAAGTATTAGTTCTATGAACATAGCCTTGGCCATGTAGCACAACTACGGCCAAAAGACATGGACTCGACTACCACTTCCCCGAATTGCCAATTTTATCTTGTGTCCCTTTAAGTTTTAAGAAACCGATAAGTTATTCGTCATAGTTTACAACAACTTATTAAAAAAAGAAACATATCTACATCAAGATGTTCAAATGGTAGGTTTTGGTATAAGATAAATCAAATATAACGTTAAGTATAATAGGCCGAGCTTGGCCCTTACCAATAGGGATGATAAAATTACTCTATTGCCCTTACTTTTCCTAAACTAGGTCACTCTAACTTGGCCATACTCACAAAGCCTTGGGTAGGTTACGGATTTAACTAATTCTACTACATCATACACCTCATAAATTAGTATATTTATTTCTAAAAAATTTAATTTTATCTTAAAATAAAGTTATAATTTAGTGTAAATTTTTCTATGTTACTAGATTTTATAATTTTTTATTCATTAATTATTTGTAGACATACATATTATTTTAAAACTTACATAAAATATATAGAAAAATGAAGTTTATGTGTGGGGGGGTGTGTGTGTGTGTTCGCGTGTGCACATACACGTGCCAAATGGGTAAGAGTGTGCTACCTGCCTACCTATGGGAGTCGGGTACAAACTCACTTATATGTTAAGAGAGTTAAGATTTAGCAATATCTTACCCAAGCCTCTTTGTTCACATCTCTATGACGCATGATCGGCCTAACCTATCCTCTCAACGAACACTTAAAAAATGATTTATTAAACTAAATACATACTTTATATCAAAATATTTATACTGTAATGAAAATGTTGTTATTTTTTTGTAAATAAAAAATGTTCATTACTTTTCAAGATAATTGTTTGAAAAACCAATTATCTGTTATATAGGTTGGGTTTCTAATCGAGCCAAGCTAAGCTCGAACACCATTAACTTGAGTTTGCTTGAAACTTTTCATCAAAATCACAACATGATAACAATTATATATTATGTGAATCCCAACTATTGGATAATTTATATTTCAAAGAGTTGAGATGATAACAATTTTAGGCACATGAAAAAATAAAGGGGGAGTTGATTTCCAATTCTATGGTTAACATATAAATACTTAGCTAGGTATTGAGTATTAATAATAAAGTTGTAAACTAATAATATTTAGATTAAATTTAATTTAATAAAGATCATTATAATTAATAAATAAAAATAAAAATATTTGACCTATTCACCAATGAAAATAGTTTAACCTAAAAAATTTAACGTTAATTTTTTTTATTACATTTCATGTTTGACCATCTTCTTATTATAGTATTAGCATATATTAATAACTCTTAATGTAGTGCTAGCTTATTTATTTAATTATTAATTTTTTAAAAAATGTTTAAAGAAAAAATAATGAAAGTAGTGGAAAGAAGTTATAATTTGAAGCTAACAAAGAAAAGCTCCAATCAAGTGTCATGTATTTTTAATAAATAAATATGATTCAGTGATGGAAATAGTAATAACACCATCTAATGTAAAATATATTTATAAAGTTAAAATAAAAAATATAATAATAATTAACAAAATAAATGATAAGAAAACCATCTAACAGTAACTGACCACACAACAAAAAAAATCAAAATATTAACTAAAAAGAGAAAATGGAACAAAGAACATGTCCACTATTGTCTATTAGTTTAAATTTTATTTTCAATATGTACTCATATATATGATAAAATCTATAATAGAAATGGGAAAAGTCTAAGATGTAAAAAGGTAATAATATTAACACACATCATTATTCAGTTCACCTTTTTTGTATAATGCATAGTTGACCAAATCAATTTAAAACAAAGAAAAATACTGATATTAGTTTGATGCATTGGTTCAACAAAAAAGTTCAATTTTGAAAATCATACAAGAACTTTATATTGAATTCAAAACTTTAAAATTGAATAAAAAACTAATGTATTTTACCATTGGGAATAATAAAACTATTTTTGGTAAGTGTTAATGTATTTTTTGTATTTTCCTAAAATGAATTAAATGCTAATAAATGTCAATTTATTATGTTTTGGAAACAATTAGTGTTGAAATTTCCATTTATTTTATAAATTGATTCAAATGTTCAATTGTTTGAAAATTAATTAATTCCTTTTTATGAAAATAGTTGCTAGTTGGTGTGATCTTTTTATTTTAGATAATAAAATGTTTCCTCATGAACAAATTATTCTTGCTACTTAAAATATCTTACTTGTTATATTTCTATAGTAGAGAAATGGTATGGAGGTTTTAGAATAAATATTAAAGGTTATGATATTGTTGCCAAAATTGATATTTTCTTACTAATTACATTATATGTACAAGATTTTAAAGAGCTTCCATTTTTTTTGTGAAGTTAATGTGTGAATTTATATGAGAAAATACACACACACACATGCGCGCACATACATACATACATATATAGAGAGAAAAAAAGAAGAAGAAGAAGAAGAAGAAGAAGAAGCCTAAATTCAAGACATCAATGACAAAGAATCATGCATAATTTCAATCATGGAAAATATAATTTTTCAAAATGAAAAGAGGAGAGATGCTTACATTTGTGTAGGTTTTGTAAAATTATGATGTGCTAATGTATATAGAGAAAAATATGAAAGGAAAGACATCAATTTTCCAAAATATGTAACATAATATATGACTAATAAAATAAATAGAGTATTTATTTATGGAAGTTATATATTTAAAATATTGAGTTTTCAAATTCAATTGATATGTATAAATTTCCAATTTAATATACAGTTGGCTTTCCTTTTAAATATCATGGTAATTAAAAAAAATGTAATTTATACTAATGGAAGAATAAAATTGGAACATCGGTGCAAAAGATGAGAGGTGGCAGTGTAAAAGTAAAAACACGTAAGCAAAAATTAAAGAAAATGCATATCTATACATGAAAATTATCCTGTTTTAATATATAATATTAGATAGTAGATGAGAGACTAAGGGCCTGCACTGAAATCAGCTTGGTTTTAAGGTTGTGCAGGAATTATTGCTTGTAATCTGATCTGACAGTTGATTCTTGTAATTGTACATAAATGGTTTGATTTTACTTTGGAGACCACTCTCTTTTGGCGAACTAACGTGGATACATAGTTTTCTGCAAAGGTTTAGATATATAGGGAAATAGATCTGGTCTTCTAAAGCAGTATTTAGAACCAGTTGTACTGTCTTTTCTTTGAGCAAGTTGCTGGTGCTACCAAATTTCAGAAGTTTACACAATAGTGCTGTTCAAGTACTTTAAACTCTTCAAATGTATTTAGCAGTTCTTGAGAAAGTTTTATAAGGCTTTCTTGTACAACGGCCAAGGTACCATACTAGTTACACACGGAATAGTTACCTGAGGTAATTTATCTTGTGTTCTTACAAACTCAGTGGTGTTGCAGAAGTATTTTTATGTACTACGTACTTGTGTTCTAAATCTGTTTTGGACAGGAAGTTCTATTTAGTTGTGCTGGACTTTAGGGGCTGTGCTAAGAGTGGATTGAGAGAGAAGGCTAAGTACCACACAATAGTGAAAGGGGCTGGTGTTGTGTATATGCAAAGCTTACTGATTTTTGCAGCTGATTAAAAAAAAAAAAATACAAGGAAAGACAAGCCAAGATCAGTGTGGAGACAGTGATAAAAGACTAATGAACTAGAGAACGACTTGAATAAGCAAGGGAAGCACATCAGTCTGGTTCAAGGAAACGGTAAGAATCATTGTCTGCTGAATCTGGATCAGTTTTGTACGGTAGTTGGACTGGTACGCTGACTTGCAGCTAGAAGTTTCAACTGTGTCTTACGGGCAAGGTTTTACCATGCAGTTCAAGTTTGTTCAAACATTCATAACTGAGATTTCAAGTTAAGTTTTAATTTTTTGTTACAGTTCCTTTCAAGTACTTGCTTTAAGTCAGATATCAGTTTAGGCCTTATTAATTTCCAGTGCATGAGTGTAGTGCCTCAAGGGATGGTAAAGAGGATCTCTGCCCTGTGGCTGTGAGACTATTAATTAGAAAAATCTGTTTTTGTTTTTCCGTATACCTTAATCGAGTGCAACCAAATACAGCAATTGATACGAGCGAGGTTTGGAGATAAATAAGGAGAGAAAGATATGGAAGTACCAGCTACTGCCAATTAAGCATTAATTCCAGTACCAAAGAGTCTAAATAATACTCCTCTCAACCTCAACCCATGCACGCAAACACAACAAGCACATTAATAACCTACAAACATGAAACCATTCAACTTAAGGTTACACAACAAGGACGATTTCTCATGCAGCTGCTTACTTTGTCCACTCCAGCAGGAAACACCAACCACTCGATCAGCACACTAATTCGTGATAACCTAGGCTGCAAATATCACAGCAGTTTGATGTTACTCTGGCCTTCCAAGCTGTAGGCCTTCATCTATCAGAAATCAGTCACTTGACCTGGTAGGCTTACTAATTTAAACAGCAACAAGAATCTCATATCTAATCACTCTTAATTTCATGAGGTTCCAAATCTGAAATGAAAGCCAGCTGCACTTAACAACATGGTTCATGATCATAACCTCATGTAGTGTTTAAGTTGTATATCACATTACTTTCTTGACTACAACAAAAAAGAAACTACTTCTTGAGCATGCGCAACTCAGTTAAGCTTCTTATACATTTTCCCACAAACTAACAGATATATACTATAGCAGCAGATTATAACTCACAACTTAATTATGCATGCAACTCAAATAAGGACTAGCTCTAACAAAGGCTATAAAATCCCACCATAACATTTACATAAATGTTCAAACATGACAAGCATAGGGACACTTGCTAGTTTAGCAGAATCTCAGTTAACTAAAAGGAATCTCAGGCCGAATTGTAGTAGAATATTATAGCTCTTGTCTTGACCGGTACTCAACTACAATATAAGCTCAACAACATCTCCAGTTTTTATGGTTAAGTTCTGAGTTTCCAGCACTCAACACCACATCAAATTCCCCCTGCATTTAACTAAGACTGGGGGCTGCACACTTGTCTTCTTCCTAACACCGCCACTACACTTGCCTTCTCTCTAATTTGAGCACATACAGAATCTCTAGGATGGTTAAACGCTAGTTAAACTAACCCAAGGTACAAATTGCTTATGGTAACATCTTGCTTAGTCCTTATTTCCACGAAACTAGGCTAATAAAACAGCTAAAACAGGAAAGATTACTCAATAAGAGTGTGATGACGAATTAATTAACTAATGCTTCACTTATGAACACTTACAGCACAAACATCCTTTATCTTTTTATTCCTTGTCTGGTTCCTCAAGCTTCGTATCTAGCTCGCGTACAACCCTCGAGGATTGAAACAGACTGGCACAGTTAACTTTGCTTGAATCACAAGTCCAGTCCTCTTTCTAACCCTTCATTTCTTCCTTATGCTTCATTAGGAGTTTATATTCCTAATACCCTCCAACACCTCGGATTTCAATTCTCATTCAGATTTTAAAGTGTTCCCGTAAAGGAAAAACTTTGCATTTTTGAAGTTTCTTGTGTGTAACAGTCAAACATGAAAAGCAAAACCATGCCAAAAGGAACCTAAAGAAAAACAAGAGTACTTACACGCCTCATACTGACGGACCACATCGGTAAAATGCACTCTCAATTCTTCTTGCAAACGCCTGAATAATGGAATACATGGTCAATAAAGTTGGTTCACAAAGACAAAAATGGATGCATAAATATATATATAATTTCATTAAATAACTTTTATATACTTTTCATCAGATGACCTTAAACGAATAATCCTGTTTCACTATAACAGCCTTTAATAAGTATCCAGTTTTTTCATTAATTAAGTTCAAGGCTTAAATCTGGATTTTTTAGAAAAATAAATAGCACTTTCTTAGTTTACTGCTTAACTGAGTAAATAGCTTACCGATTGAATGACTGGTTTGGACATTGTTTTCAACTCATAATTGACATTAAAGTGATTTCTATCATCAAGTAAGAGGAGGACTGTTACAGATTCAACTTACACTTGAACAGGATTTCCATTTTTTATGTGGAAAAAGTTGAAAATTTGATCAAATAGTTTCCATGCCATCCCGAGGTCTCCATTCAACAGTTCTTCAATTGCCATTCGATTACCCTAAAGAGAATATAGATACATATATATATCATTTTATATTGAAAGAACTAGTACAGTTAGCTAATAGTTTAACTAAAGTTTAATATAAAAAGTAATCTTACCCATCTTGCATAACCGTGAGGATAATGTTCAAAAGCATTCTTCCAGAACCTCACGTAATCTAATCCTGGCTGGTATGGTTGTACGACATTTGCGATTATACCTCCAGGACTACGAGCCTGCGAGTAGAGCAATCCCAACGCATGATCCTTTGTAACCTCATCTATCCAGTTGAAAGTTCTGAAAGATCTTTGGCTGTTATACGCTGGAAGTCGTTCTCGCCTAATGAAGAAATCAAACATCCTATACATGAAGTATGTTCGATATTCTCCATCCCGAAATGTGGGATCAGCGAATAATAGCTCCCTGCTCATACTGAAAGCACAAATTTTGCGGATGAATATTATTGAGCAATTTTGTTTTGGAGAATGACAAATGGTAATATGTAGCATAAAGCAAAATATTTCATTTTCTATTGAAAATCCATACGGAATCATAAAATTGATACAAGAAACGAAAAAAAAAAAAGTTGTTTGTTCAATTTGCATTGGTTATTGGAGCATTAACTTACTTGGACTAACAAAATAAGCTTGTTAGTACAATTTGGCGAGGTGTTTGACTTTCAAGTTCTTCAAGTTATTATCTAATAAAACTCATTATCTTTTACTTTTATTCACCCCTTCACTAACTAACTACAAGCCCTTAGGCATATGGCGCAAAATAAGAATAAAACCTTTTTTTTGTTTCATTACCTAAAATATAATTAACCAAACTCACCAATCATGATCATATTTGAGAAGGCGGCGCCCAAATTTGCTAATATCATCACCCAGTGCACGCTCATCCAAATACTGTGCTTCTCCAAATGCTTCAGGAACACGTAAAGCAGTCCACAGGTTTGTTCTATTTATAAACCCATGAATAATCATTATCAATTCTTCATGATCATCCCTCCCTCGATCCCTTGCTGGATTCAAATAAAACTAACAGTAAAAGATCATGCAATAGAGAACAATATACATCATGCAAAATTAATTAATTTCATGCTTTCTTTAATTATTAACTTTATGAAAATGCTATTACATACAAATAATTTTATCTTATCCAATTTCTTCATATTAGTATTTAGAAATAGAATAACATGAACAGATCAATTTAAAAGTTAACAAAAAAGACTACAAAAATGAACTTAATAATCTGTAATCTAACAAGCTCATAACATTAATATTCATTCAATTGATGGTATTGAAAGAAGTAACAAAATCACACATGAAATTAATTTATTAATTTTTTTATTTTATTAATTTTGTTTTACCTTTCATATTGAAAAATAATATCCGGTTATCCTCAGTCATTGTCATCCCCTTCCGTAGATTCCTATGAATAATTTTAGCCAACATTGGACAAAGCATCCTACAGAACAATTGCAACAGCACTATATTAATATTTATAATTTACGTAGAAAAGTAAAAAACAAATCAAAATTACTACTAAATAAAAAAGTGCATATTCAATTTTGTTACCTCAAAAACTGTTTCAGATAAGGAACTAAAAACTGAATCCATTCATAGCGTCTCCTTGAACGAGGGTTGTTCATCAGAAACTCTCTCTTAATATCTTCAAACCAGGTAACGTATGTTCTTTCAAATTTTGGAAGAAGTACACGCTTGTTTTCTTCGTCTATCAGTAGAACAGGAAGAGTCATGTCATTAGCAGTGCTTAACTGATAATAAGCGTCTGCTATGTCTCCAACTTTCAAAATGCATACTTCTTGTACTCGCCTCCAATTCATGCTTCGACGAAGAACACCAAATTTTACGCCAGAGATGCCTGTATCTTGCTCATACATCCGGTAAGCATCAATTGCAGTATCATTCCTATAATGATCGGCCATCTCTGTTGAAAGGAACAGGAAACAACATTACTAATACCAAAGATGTATTAAAAAAATAGTAATATACAGAAACAATTAGAGTTGTATATAAAGAAACATGAAATGGAAAAATAATATTGAGAAATCAATAATCAACCCACCATACTGTTACCTAAGTTGATGAGAGTAACCGAAATCGACGACGGAATAAGGCTTGGAGGCCGGTGTTGCAGGAAGATGAACTATCTGTTGACTTGCCCTTTCCTTTTGAAGCCATGACTCACGTACTAATAGTAGTGATTAATGCAAAATCAAGAGAGGATTATGAAGATATTAGGGAGAGATTAGTAAGAAATTTGGAAGAAATTAAGAAAATAAGGAGAATGGTTGAGAGAATATAGTAGATGAAGAAGAGAGGTTAAGTGATTGTGTGAGGATTGAGTGAAAATGGCATTGGTATTTATAGGGGGAGGGGAAAAATTAGTTTGACCAAAAAGTCCTTGAAATTTAGTTGTTGGGAGAGGCAAAAATGAAATTTTGGGGGCTGAAATGGAGCAGAAAACCGTTGGAGGGCCTGCTGTGTAATTAGCTCTTTTTTAAAAAAAAAAGTTTTGCAGCAGGTTTACGTTATAGAGCCGTTGCGCGCGGGTCGGCGGGGCGGGGCGGTCCGGGCTGGCGGGTTCGTCTGGTCCGGGCCGGTCTTTTTTGCGTCTCCCTCTTCCTATTGGGCCCATATTTGGCCCATAAAATTGCGGGCCTCTTGCGGGGCGGGTTTGACCGCGGGGAGGTCCTGGTTCGGTCCGGGCCAACCCGGCCCACGTCCCACCTATAGCTGCACCATCGGCCCGCGAGACCTGTACATTTTAATCCAGCTGAAGCCTCCCAACTTGCTTGAACAAGACGTTTTGCCCCCTGAACTTCAACTCGTGCAAACTCGGCTATATGTACTATAGGAATTTAATGCGGTTGGTGTTGAAACTTGAATCCAGGGAAGCGACCAAACCATACCAATTTATGCTTGCTGTCGGAGCACATTTTGCACCATGTGAAGAAGATATATTTATAGTCAATCACCAGTACCATCTTCTGAAAAGAGTCAAGGACGGCATGCAAGGGTCTATTGAATATTTTGCCTTTTTTGTAATGAAATGACAAGTCAGAAGGGTCAAATAGGCCAGTGAGGAGGGGACGTGCCCAAAAAACGCTGGTTGTGACATATGCTATTTTTAATTAACTACTGCTGCACCATCGGCCCACGAGACCTGTACATTTTAATGATATCTCTATGCCAAAATCCAGCTGAAGCCTCGCAACTCGCTTGAACAGGACGTTTTGCCCCCTGAACTTTAACTCGTGCAAACTCGGCTATATGTACTGTAGGAATTTAATGCGATTGGTGTTGAAACTTGAATCCAAGGAAGCGACCAAACCATACCAATTTATGCTTGCTGCCGAAGCACATTTTGCACCATGTGAATAAGATATATTTCTAGTTAATCACCAGTACCATCTTCTGAAAAGAGTCAAGGACGACATGCAAGGGTCTATTGCATCTTTTGCCTTTTTTGTAATGAAATGACAAGCCAGGAGAGTCAAAGAGGCCAGTCAGGAGGGGACATACCCAAGAGACATTGGTTGTGACATATGCTGTTTTTAATTAACTACTGCTGCACCATCGGCCCGCGAGACCTCTACATTTTAATGATATCTTTAGGCCAAAATCTAGTTGAAGCCTCGCAACTCGCTTGAGCAGGATGTTTTGCCCCCTGAACTTCAACTTGTGCAAACTCGGCTATATGTACTGTAGGAATTTAATGCGGTTGGTGTTGAAACTTGAACCCAGGGAAGCGACCAAACCATACCAATTTATGCTTGCTGCCGAAGCACATTTTCCATCATGTGAAGAAGAAATATTTCTAGTCAATCACCAGTACCATCTTCTGAAAAGAGTTAAGGACGGCATGCAAGGGTCTATTGAATATTTTGCCTTTTTTGTAATGAAATGACAAGTCAGAAGGGTCAAATAGGCTAGTGAGGAGGGGACGTGCCCAAGAGACGCTGGTTGTGACATATGTTGTTTTTAATTAACTACTGCTGCACCATTGGCTCGTGGGACCTGTACATTTTAATGATATCTTTAGGTCAAAATCCAGCTGAAGCCTCTCAACTCACTTGAATAGGATGTTTTGTCTCCTGAACTTCAACTCATGCAAACTCGGCCTCTAAACTTTAAAAAAGGGATGAGTCAATCCCCTTAACCTAGTGTGCTCCTCACATAACCCATTTTACTCAGACGCCGTTTTGTTCTGCCTTTGCTGAAAGAGTGGGAAACGGGAAAAAAAAAAAGGTGGGAACGCGGGAGAGGAAGGGCAAAGACAAGGACGCTGGAAAAACTGGTGAAGACAGGAAAAGTGTTGCTGAGATGAAAAGAGCACCGGCTGAGGGAGAAAAGGTATTATGTGGATTTCGATGAATAGGACATCAGAATCTAATAAAGGCAACAAGAGGCTTTATATGTGTGAGGAAGAGAAGACGGTGAGCAGAAATAATTTTAAAATCTGGTAAAGGCCTTGCCAATGTCTACGCATTGATTGGTCAGTGTATCGTGGTGATCAACTGTGCATAGCTCGTCCCGATAATATATATATATATATATATATTATTTGCAATGGGAGAAGGACACGGAAGTGGGTGGGGTATAAAGTGTGTTATGTTCCGCACTTGTGTCTAGAGGTGGGACCTGGGCCGGGTTAACCCGGCCCGAACCGGGACCAGCCCGGAAGTCAAACCCGTTCCGCCCCGGCCCGGCAAAAGCCCGCTAAGATATGGGCCGAATATGGGCCCGAAAGGAGGAGGTGGTGCAAAATGGACCGCCCCGGACCAGGACCGCCCCGCCCCGCCCCGCAAGACCGGACTGCCCCGCCCCGCAAGACCGCCCCGCCCTGCCCTGCCCCGCAGGTTTATATTATACATGTAGTTTGTATTTGATCTGATTATGTTGTTCAGCACAGATCACAGGTTTCTATTATTCATCATTTCCGAAACATTTTTGCCATTTCAAAATGTAAGGTCCATTCCGATTATTTGTACGTGCCGTTTGGTTTTTTAACTTAATAAAACTTACACCGGATGTAGTGTTTTTTCTTAAAAATATTTATGACATATATAATTAATTATTTTTTTATTTAAAAAAAAAAAAAAACTCCAAACCCGCCCTGCCTCGGGCCCAGCTCGGGACCGCCCCGCCCCGCCCCGGCCCCGGACCCGGATCGGGACCGCCCCGCCTACAACCGGTCCGTGCCCGGGCCTCAGGACCCAGGCTCAGGCCGGGCCGACCTGGTTCCCACCTCTACTTGTGTCTATAATTTCAGGTTAATTCGGACAAGTGCTTACTTTATTAATTATATGACTACCTTCGTCCCATATTTTTTACAATATTTAATTTTTTTACATAATTTAATTTAAATTTATTTATATTAGTATTTATTAAAAAAATTTAAAAAACTATATTTAGAAACTATATATCTTGATTTATTATTTTTATATAAAAATTCTTTATTTATATACTAAAATGTTGAAAATAAAAAATTATAAAATAATTACTAAAAAGTGAATGGTGCAAAGAATATAGGACGGAGAGAGTAATATTTTGGAGATCATATGCAACTAGGACATAAAATTAAATATCACAGTATACCGTTTATTGTGAGTAAGCAGTATGTAGTACAAATATTTTATACTTTGTCATTTTATCATATGATATATCATGGTATTTCACATACTACTCACTTTTTATGTATATTTTGTCAAAAAAAATGGTGATATACCGCAAATATCGAGAGGTAAGTACCACAGTATTATATTTTTCACGGATATATGTGAGATAATTTTTTTTTATCATTTTACAGTAAAATATTATAAATATATAAAATATTAAATTATAATTAATACACATATTATAAAATAAATATTTATTTTTATTCTTTTGGTTACTTTTCTTATTTAACATAAAAATTTTATGGTTACTTTGAGCCACTTAAAAACTTAATGTGGTATTAGAAAATGTATTGTTACTATTAAAATATTATTTTTTTTCCCTGTAAAAAAAATTAGTTTCTTTTTTAGTATTATTTGTTTTATACTATATATAACATTTTTTATATTTTTTGTATTAAAAAAATGTCTTCATATATATATTATATTTGACAAATTATGATGAGAAAAATCAGAATACATATAAAATGTGTAAAAAAATTGTTAAATTTATATCATCTTAAAATAATATTCTAATATTTATTTTTTATGAAAACAGTAATGGTATACTACGGTATACCCTAAAAATTTGATGTGCGATATACCTAATGGTAACGGTATTTAACACTTCAACCGGGGATTGGAAAAAAGACAAAGAAAATTTGCTTTATTGTTTATTTATGTGAAGTAGTGTTTTGAAATTGGTGTTTATGTAAATTGTTATTAGTGTACTAACTTCATTAATTGATCGTCGCTATGGGTGCACTAATTGACGATTCATGTCGGTTTATGTGCAGTAATAATAGGGGAGTTGAGAATGGTCATTTACCATAGTGGAATACTAGTTAGAAACCGACTTACAAGGTAAACAGGAGCAAAGGTGTTTAAGAAAAAAATGGACCCTGATTTAGTTACATATTATTGGATTATAGATTAGTTCCGAAAAGTCGGATATGGAGATATTGACTTGAAATAAAATTTACTACAAAATCCCTAGTAAATCTCTTGATGTAGTGGCGGTGTTAGGAAGAAGACAAGTGTGCAGCCCCCAGTCTTAGTTAAATGCAGGGGGAATTTGATGTGGTGTTGAGTGCTGGAAACTCAGAACTTAACCATAAAAACTGGAGATGTTGTTGAGCTTATATTGTAGTTGAGTACCAGTCAAGACAAGAGCAATAATATTCTACTACAATTCGGCCTGAGATTCCTTTTAGTTAACTGAGATTCTGCTAAACCAGTAAGTGTCCCTATGCTTGTCATGTTTGAACATTTAAGTAAATGTTATGGTGGAATTTTATTGCCACTGTTAGAGCTAGTCCTTATTTGAGTTGCATGCATAATTAAGTTGTGAGTTATAATCTGCTGCTATAGTATATATCTGTTAGCTTGTGGGAAAATGTATAAGAAGCTTAACTGAGTTGAGCATGCTCAAGAAGTAGTTTCTTTTTGGTTGTAGTCAAGAAAGTAATGTGATATACAACTTAAACACTACATGAGGTTATGATCATGAACCAAGTTGTTAAGTGCAGCTGGCTTTAATTTCAGATTTGGAACCTCATGAAATTAAGAGTGATTAGTTATGAGATTCTTGTTGCTGTTTAAATTAGTAAGCCTACCAGGTCAAGTGACTGATTTCTGATAGATGAAGGCCTACAGCTTGGAAGGCCAGAGTAACATCAAACTGCTGTGATATTTGCAGCCTAGGTTATCACGAATTAGTGTGCTGATCGAGTGGTTGGTGTTTCCTGCTGGAGTGGACAAAGTAAGCAGCTGCATGAGAAATCGTCCTTGTTGTGTAACCTTAAGTTGAATGGTTTCATGTTTGTAGGTTATTAATGTGCTTGTTGTGTTTGCGTGCATGGGTTGAGGTTGAGAGGAGTATTATTTAGACTCTATGGTATTGGAATTAATGCTTAATTGGCAGTAGCTGGTACTTCCATATCTTTCTCTCTTTATTTATCTCCAAACCTCGCTCGTATCAATTGCTGTATTTGGTTGCACTCGATTAAGGTATACGGAAAAACAAAAACACATTTTTCTAATTAATAGTCCAAGTTCAATGCCTTGTAAAGCTTCTATAGTGGTGCCCTAGTATATTAGAAACCTCATACACCAATGTCAAAAATGATAGTCCACTACACCAATTTCTTGTCAATGATTGCTGTTCTCATCATCAGATATATATAAGGTAGCAATACCCGACCAATACAGCCTCTATATTCCCAGGTGCATTCTTACTAATTGAGCTGCAGACTTCTTATATCAGAATATAACTCTTAGTTCAAAGGGCAGAGATCCTCTTTACCATCCCTTGAGGCACCACACTCATGCACTTGAAATTATTAAGGCCTAAACTGATTTCTGACTTAAAGCAAGTGCTTGAAAGGAACTGTAACAAAAAATTAAAACTTAACTTGAAATCTCAGTTATGAATGTTTGAACAAACTTGAACTGCATTGTAAAACCTTGCCCATAAGACACAGTTGAAACTTCTAGCTGCAAGTCAGCGTACCAGTCCAACTACCGTACAAAACTGATCCAGATTCAGCAGACAATGATTCTTACCGTTTCCTTGAACCAGACTGATGTGCTTCCCTTGCTTATTCAAGTCGTTCTCTAGTTCATTAGTCTTTTATCACTGTCTCCACACTGATCTTGGCTTGTCTTTCCTTGTATTTTTTTTTTTTTAATCAGCTGCAAAAATCAGTAAGCTTTGCATATACACAACACCAGCCCCTTTCACTATTGTGTGGTACTTAGCCTTCTCTCTCAATCCACTCTTAGCACAGCCCCTAAAGTCCAGCACAACTAAATAGAACTTCCTGTCCAAAACAGATTTAGAACACAAGTACGTAGTACATAAAAATACTTCTGCAACACCACTGAGTTTGTAAGAACACAAGATAAATTACCTCAGGTAACTATTCCGTGTGTAACTAGTATGGTACCTTGGCCGTTGTACAAGAAAGCCTTATAAAACTTTCTCAAGAACTGCTAAATACATTTGAAGAGTTTAAAGTACTTGAACAGCACTATTGTGTAAACTTCTGAAATTTGGTAGCACCAGCAACTTGCTCAAAGAAAAGACAGTACAACTGGTTCTAAATACTGCTTTAGAAGACCAGATCTATTTCCCTAAATATCTAAACCTTTGCAGAAAACTATGTATCCACGTTAGTTCGCCAAAAGAGAGTGGTCTCCAAAGTAAAATCAAACCATTTATGTACAATTACAAGAATTAACTGTCAGATCAGATTACAAGCAATAATTCCTGCACAACCTTAAAACCAAGCTGATTTCAGTGCAGGCCCTTAGTCTCTCATCTACTATTATTTATCATTTTCGGAACATTTTTGCCATTTCAAAATGTAAGGCATGTTCCGATTATTTGTAAGTGCCGTTTGGCTTTTTAACTTAATAAAACTTACATCAGAGGTGATGTTTTTTCTTAAAAATATTTATGACTTATATAATTAATAATTGTTCTATTTTATATATATATTTTTTTTTTAACAAAAAAAAATGAAACCCGCCCCGCCCCGCCTAGAGCCGGTCCGTGCCTAGGCCTCAGGACTCAGGCCCAGACCCGGCCGGGCCGGCCCGGTTCCCACCTCTAGGTGCAACAGTAGTTAATTAAAAACAACATATGTCACAACCAGCGTCTCTTGGGCATGTCCCCTCCTCACTGGCCTATTTGACTCTTCTGACTTGTCATTTCATTACAAAAAAGGCAAAATATTCAATAGACCATTGCATGCCGTCCTTGACTCTTTTCAGATGATGGTACTGGTGATTGACTAGAAATATATCTTCTTCACATGATGCAAAATGTGCTTCGGCAGCAAGCATAAATTGGTATGGTTTGGTCGCTTCCCTGGATTCAAGTTTCAACACCAACCGCATTAAATTCCTACAGTACATATAGCCAAGTTTGCACGAGTTGAAGTTCAGGGGGCAAAACATCCTGTTCAAGCGAGTTGCGAGGCTTTAGCTGGATTAAAATGTACAGATCTCGCGGGTTGATGGTGCAGCAGTAGTTAATTAAAAACAGCATATGTCACAACCAGCGTCTCTTGGGCACGTCCCCTCCTCACTCGCCTCTTTGACCCTTCTGACTTGTCATTTCATTACAAAAAAGGCAAATATATTCAATAGACCCTTGCATGCCGTCCTTGACTCTTTTTAGAAGATGGTACTGGTGATTGACTAGAAATATATCTTCTTCACATGATGCAAAATGTGCTTCGGCAGCAAGCATAAATTGGTATGGTTTGGTCGCTTCCCTGGATTTAAGTTTCAACACCAACCGCATTAAATTCCTACAGTACATATAACTGTTCAGTGAGACTGCAACAGCAAAGAAAATCACGAATCAGCAGAGAATTGTTTCATTTCTGTTTTTATAGCTGCAAGCAATTGATTGGAAACAATTCTTGTTACTGTCATAAACTTAGTTAACAGTATAGTGCATTGATTATTGATTTCTCAATATTATTTTTCCATTTCATCTTTCTTTATATACACCTCTAATTGTTTCTGTAGATTACTATTTTTTTTAATACATCTTGGGTATTAGTAATATTGTTTCTTGTTCCTTTCAACAAGGATGACCGATCTTTACAGGAATAATACTACAGTTGATGTTTACCGAATGTATGATTTAGGGTTAGGGTTTTAGGATTTAGAATTTAGGGTTACTGTGCTAATCCATATATTTCTCTTGAAAATGAAAAGCCAATAAATTTTTTAAAAAAATATTTAAAAAATTAGACATTTGCTTATATTTTTTTATTTAGCACCTTAATAAATCTACATAAGAGCTTTGCCAAGTCCCAGCAAGCACAATTAACTTTCAGATTCATTAAACATTTTAGTGCCTTAATTTAATTAACTTTTCACTTCTTAAAAAGGTTAAGTAAATTAAACTATTTAAATAATTAGATAACTAGCCTAAAATTATAATCCTCTATATTATCAATTTTATTAAATTAATTCATGATTAAAACAAAAAATAAACAAAAATGAAATAAAAATACAAATTACAAATACTGTCGGTGCCTATTCTATGAACATAAAAGCTTTTCAGGCATAATAATTTTTTAACAGATATATTTGAGAAGTTTTACTTTGAGGATCCAAAACATAAGTGCATTGAGAAATTTTACTAGAAAAATATACTTGAGAAATTTTACTAGAAAAATATACTTAAATTATTTTTTCTGCTAAATAAAACAACTATATAGGTAGCTAAATACAAGTACAAAACCTAAATCTAAGCTAACAAAATTAAAAAACCACAACCAGAAAAATACTTTTGAGAATTTTTAGTACAAAAAAATACTTAAATAATTGCAGTCTATTGGTGGTTTTTAATAGTTATTGGGCAATTTGGGTTATTTCTCTTTCTATCAAGTAAATATACAAAATAATTATAAAAGCCAAATTACTAAAAGATTGGTAAATTAAAACGTGAATTAAGATATTAGAAAATTTCCCAAATAGTATAGAAAAAAGTACAAGGAAAGACTTATATTTCTAAACCTCAACAAAGTATTTTCATGATTTCCGTTGCTATCCATGATGGAAATGTTACTATTATATCTCCATCCGTGATAATGAAAAACCAATAAGTTTATTAAGAAAATAGAATATACTCTTCATAAGCTATACCTTTCCTTTTAAAGAACTAAAAATAAGTAAATTTCATTCAATTTAATTTCTCAAAAATTGAAAAATCAATATCTACAAAATTCAAAGCCAACCATCAAATACAAATCTATCATAAAATGAAGGGTGGCAAAAAAAAAAATGAAAACCATCAAATACAACAAATCAAATACAGCAACCATCTACGTAGCCAAATACAAATAGAAAAAGCTAACAAAATCATAACCAAAACGAAGCCATATCCCAGCTAACTGAACGAAAATAGGCACCAACCCGAACTTCAACCTGCAAAAATATTGACCGTTTTCAATTTGTCATGGTGTCTTTTACTAGTAACAAAACTACCTGCAACTTCTAAAATCAGAAAAAACAAACACATACAACAATTTATATAGCCCTTGGCTAAGAACATCTAAAAAATCACAACACCCAGCAGGAACAACGAGTTTGTTCTTTTTCAAAAAGCAGGATAATAGCTATATCCTGGCAACACGTACAGTTTTCAAGCAAGCTAAGCTTCATCAAAATAAATATATAAAATCACAGGATTATGCAAAACAATATCCGTAAAATCATTGACAAGCTAAACACATATAGCTATTTCAATACTAATTTTCAACCAAAGTTACAGACCACACAAATTATCATAAATCTCTGAATCAAGCCTTCGGCAAACTCACAGAACCAATATCCATAGAAACTAGTATCCACTGAAACAATTATATAAAATCATAGAAACAGCTAATTTGTATTCTGTGAAATTAGAGACACATTAGACACACGTAACTACCATTATACAGAATTTCATCAGTAGATACATAGCATACAATTTATCATGGATTTTGAAACAAGCCACATAGATAGGATTCCTGGTAGAAATTTTAGACAAAATACAAATCAGTAAAACCTATAAAAAATCAACAACTCCAAATCCAAATCCATGAAATTGTGGATAAATTAGAGACATAGGCCTATCACCATATATGTTGGCACATTCAGAAGCACAACACACAAATTATGATACATTTTCTAAGTACAATGATCAACTGAACCAGTCACTAGAACATATCTTCTACCAATGAAGCAATGCAGCTTCAGATACATCATCCTTATAAAGTTTACCCAATTTTTTGCATTAATACACAAGGAATGTATGAGGTTTCACTTACAATGATTTGAAGCCTTAAACCTCATTTTGCTACCCTTGATTAATTGTGCTCCAAATTCACGCCCTGCTGCTGTCCAGCAGCTTGGTGGCAGCAGAGAGTTTGCTGCAGAATTTGCTCCACAAGATGGAGCATCAATCTTCTTTGCAAACACCAGTATTTCAGCACCTAAAAGTCATATTGTTCAGAATAAATAGCCATCTGCATACTAATTTTCAGCTAAAGATACAAAGCACACAAATTATCGTAAAATTCATAACAAGCCATAAAGATAGAGTCACTGATATGAATTTCAGAACAACCATAGTTCAGTCATACAAGTCTATAAAATCACCCAAATCTTCAAATCACAACTATCAAATGCTGACAAAACTAGACATATGTAGGCACATTCAAGTAAAGTTTCAACTTTAAATACGCACTGCATGATTTATGACTGAATTTACCTCCAAGCTGTTTATACAGGCTACTGCTCAGAATTTCAGACAGAGTAGCGTAGTTAATAAAATCCAATAAAACACATGGATGTCCAATCCATAATACAAAAAATATGCCAATAAACTAGACACACACATGAACTCTCATACAATATTTCAGCTCAAAATTTTAAGTACATAAATTAACATAAATCTTGTAATCAAGCCCTTCCGCCGGGGACACAGAACCAGTTTCCAGATATACTAGTATCCACTAAAACCATTATATAAAATAATAGAAACATCTAAATTTACTCCTTTGGCTAATAAAATCTCCCCAATACTTGAAATTGTTCCCCAAATTGAATTCTGTGAACCTGACCCTAGGCCCCCATTTTCCCCATAAATGGAACTAATAACTGTCGCTAAATTCTTGCTCTCAAGGCTTCCTAGGCCAAGACCTCCCAGAGACTAGACTTGAGAAGTGTGATCCTAGCCCCTGCAGACATCAACTTCATCTTCCAAGCTGACAATCTCCTGCCTGCAGAGTTTAATACCTTTTATTGCACCTATACTGACTGCCTCCTCCATCATAAGGTGAAGAATTTCCACAACAATCAGAAATAAAAACTCTCTAGTTGGGCTACCCTTTACTAAAATAGAAAATGTTGCTGATGTCAAGCAACCTCTGATCCATCCTATCCATTTGTCACCGAAATTCATTTGCTTCATGATGTTAAATAGAAATTCCCAATTTACATTGCCGAAAGCTTTGGCAAAATCCACTTTGAATAATCCATCCATTAACTACTCAAAAGAACATATAAGTAATGAAAGCCTTGCTTTCACGTTAACAAGCTTTTGGTATAACTAATTAAGAGAATGTTTTAACCTGATAATCTTGCATCTTAATCTGTCAAACTTAGTTGAACAGCAATTCAAGTATCTCAGAAAATAACAAATTCCAGCAATGAAGCACTGTAACTTGAGACCACATTAACCATATAAACATAATACAAAATTATACACATAATCTAGACACACAAAATACATCTCATACAAAGTTCCAGCTATAGAATCATAAAACTTAAAAAGCACATAAAATTTCTGAAACTCAGCTCAATGCTCAGATGTTTAAATAGAATTCCCAACAGACTATCTTTCAGTCCAACAGACTACTTAAATAACACAAAACTCTAAATTGAACTCTAGAAACTTGTACCAAAACTAGACATCCTTGAGAACAAAGGGTTAAACCACCAAGCTTGAACTCATAGATCATAATTAACCATGAATTTCGTAACAAGACACTCATGTACATTCACTGCTGAAATTCCAGTCAAACTGGTCTGTACAAAAAACAAGCACACCTCATAGCACAGACATCTAAATTGCATTCCATAAAAACGTGGTTAAACTAGACACACAGGGCTATCCAAAAACCAAATACCAGCACCAGATTCGGATCCTTCAATTTATGACATACTTTAGAACAACTTAGTTTGTTAAGGACAGCAACAGAATAGCTTTTCAGCATGCTAACCACTGAAAATCAAAACACATATAACAAGGAAAAATCGGCAGTAAGAAACCAGATGCAATTAGCAATGACTTATCAGTAAGATACACAGTCTCAGCAACATGAACGAGTTATATGCCCGCCAACCCTACAGAGTGACATAACAACACCTATCAATTTAGACAAATTTTCATGACAAGATTGGAGTATATTCTTAATACATTTATATCAACATACCTGTTCCAGCACCAAGCTCTAGTGCAACAACAACAGCAAAGTCGGATGAAGCACAAATTTTATGCAATATAAATTCGGCAGGCACTAATTCAGCTTCCGATACCTAAATATACAATAGAACAAATAAAAGCACCAGTGAAATAATTCAGTAACCAGCAAAACCAAGCAAAAGACACAGTGATTGAAACAGAAATTTGACCTGCAAGCCAACATTTGGAATGGGAGAAGTGATATTATGCTGGATTTTGACGCCAAAACAACGTCTAGATGTCTCTAAAAGCAATAAGAAAAATGAACAATTAAACTGAGACAGAAACAAACTGAGAAACCATAAAGAGGGCCAGTGTAGCCGTGGACAGGTCATGGGAAAGCTTACTGCGTCTAGGAACAATAAGCTCGCCGTCTTCGTCTATGACAACCTCATCCATCGCTGACGATTCCTCTTGCTCAAACAACTCTTCGAATCTGCTGAATTTGAACTCTAAAAAGCAACTTAAGCAAAAATAGATTCTACTCTAAAACGACGACGAATTAAATGTTCGTCTGAGAGAAAAAGAAGAGAAAATTAAGTTTGATACCCACTCTGATGCCCAACTTCGAACTAAGGCAGATAGTGTCGTTCTTCTGCAGGTCGGCATCGTCGGCGTTCACTGCCGCTGCGTCAGAACAGGAGCAAAGCGGAGGGATTTTTTTGAAGCTTCGCCAGACTCTGGTAGAGGCGAGGCGACGGCGGGGGAGCGGCCGATGGCGGGGAAGGGACCCTATTGCGAGTGAAGAAAGTGAAGGAGAAGGGCAGAGAGGGGGCGATGGCGGGCTTATCAGGATTTTTTTGAAGCTTCGCCAAACTCTGGTGGAGGTGAGGCGACGGCGGGGGAGCAGGCGATGGCGGCAAAGGGCAGAAAACGGGTACGAGATTCAAGAGATGAGCTTTGAGGAATATCGAAAGGCAAAAATAAAGAATAAACCACTAACGTTTTTGTACTGGCCGACTCACCCACTAAGGTTTTTTTTGGGCCAAATAAACCACTGACATTTCTTAGTCGGCTCAAATCGGCCACTCTTGTAACTTTTTCCGTTAAGTTTAACGGAATCTTAGCATAAAATACCAAGTTTAGTCCCTATATTTTATACTTCTGCTCCAACGCCTATAAAGTTTATTAATCTGACATTTATACCACCTTTTTTAAGCCAACATCGATCTTTGGACTCCGTTTGTGAGTAGTAATTGAGATTCTCCTGAACTTGTTGATAGTGGCAATGATATTCCTCCTTTTACTCCTCCTTATATTGTACCATAATCTTGCATTAAGCACTAATATGAGTGAGACATTATTCGGAAGTGGCAGTATGGGGCTAAAGGCATCTTATCTTGGGCAATGGAAATAGTATACTTTGAAGGAGCTAGAAGCAGCAATGAAAAGACTATGCCCAAAAAATGTAATTGTTGAATGTGATTATGGAATTTTATAAATGATGAAGGTAGCCTATTTGAATTGTTTTAAACCAAGTAGACCTATTTAGTTAATTTTAAAAAGTTAATGATGGAGTTTTGCAATATTGCAAGAGCCGAGCGGGTAAATTGGCCTATTTCAATAATGTTGGTGGTTTATTTGGCTATTTTTAATAACGTCAGTGATTTATTCGGCCGAAAAAAAACATTAGTGGCCGATTCGAGCTGGGTCCAAAACGTTAGTGATTTATTCATTAGTTTTGCCAATATCAAAATAAGCGATATTGACTGAAGAAGAGGACGAGGGTACCAGATTTGACGAAGAAGACAGACGACTTGTAACCGGATAAAAGACGTTGCCACCAATACCCCTCGTACCCGGTTTCAATCTGAATGGCTTAATAAGTCGTGAATAAATATTTGGGACTAGAACGACAAAAACTGAAAATATGGTTATCAAAATTGATGTTGGACCAAAACTAAATCTCATTGATGGACGGCGAAGATGGAGGGCATGGTTACAGCCCCTGTATTTTGGAATCTTCCCGAATTTAACACACTTTACACACCCCCACCGACTTCCCTGTCCTTCTCCCTGTTGCAAATAATATATATATATATATATATAGGACGAGCTATACAGAGGGACGAGCTACGTACAGTTGATCATCTTGGGCACGTCCCCTCACTAGCCCCTTTAACCTGACTTGTCATTTCATTACCAAAAAGGTAAAATATTCAATAGACCTGCATGCCGTCCTCGACTCTTTTCAGAATGGAAAAAATAATGAATAAACCACTAACGTTTTTGTATTGGCTGATTCACCCACTAAGGTTTTTTTTGGGCCAAATAAACCACTGATGTTTCTGAGTCGGCTCAAATCGGCCACTCTCGTAACTTTTTCCGTTAAATCTAACGGAATCTTAGCATAAAATACTAAGTTTAGTCCCTACATTTTATACTTTTGCTCCAACGCCTATAAAGTTTATTAATCTGACATTTATACCACCTTCTTAAAGCCGGCATCGATCTTTGAACTCCATTTGTAAATAGTAATTGAGATTCTCCTGAACTTGCTGATAGTGGCAACAATATTCCTCTTTTTACTCTGCTTTATATTGTACCATAATCTTCACTACTAAAAAACTCATCTTTTCCAACTGTTTTTTTACCAACGTGTAGAACCGTTGGTAAAATTTTTCCAACGTGCACGCGTTGGTGGGGGTTTTTTTTTTCCGTTACCAACGGCTCAGCCGTTGGTAGATTCCAACGGTTATGACCGTTGGAATTATGTTCCAAGTGTCACGCGTTGGTAAATATATACAATAATTGGAGCAAAGCATGTGTAATCCGTTGGAAAAAAAAAATACCCTATACATTTACCAACGGCTTTGGCCATTGGAAACAGAATAAATGATACGGTGCGTTTTATACTTAGGTTAGCCGTTGGAAAATTTGTTTTTAAAATGCCCCTCCCCCCAGCGCAGCTCGTCTTCTTCGTCGCGCCTGGTTCGGTTCTCTCTCTCCCCTGCGACGCGTATCTCACACAGCACACACATTCACTTGTTTGCGTCAATTTGGACCCGAAACAGCTTCTTCGAGGTTCAAAATTCATGGATCTGCTGTCGTTTGGTATGATCTGAAGGTTAGCTTAATTTTTTCCGGGAATTTTTCGATTTTTTTGGAGCTATTTCTCCCTATTTGAGCTTCTTGGTTGATAATGGGTTGAAGATGTTGGTTTTTATTGCAAGATTGAAGTGATTTGGAGGTGTTTAAAGGAAGATAACATTTTGATTTGAGGTAACCACGTTTATTTCATTTTTTTGCTTTTTTTCCCCCAATAATTACGCATTTTCGGATTATATTGTCTTAATTTGGTTTGAAATATGTGCAATATTTGTTATTTTGTGTTGCATTTGGTTGGAGATTTAGTTTTTAGGTTACCCATTACAATTGTTTTTTTATGTGCATTTTTTTACAATTTTTTGTTTATTTTCGGGATTAATTAGACATTATGAAATTATTAGTTTTAAGTGATTTGTTTAGGTAGTATATTTACATTTTGCAATGACAAAATATTGTAGAATATTTATATTTTTTTCATATGGTGAAAAACAATTTTTAAAATAAAATGAGATTAGCTAAAATATATTTACAAAAAATGATACTTCTCTTTTTGAACTATTTGAAAAATTAATAAAATGTTAAACAAGTTAATATTAATATTAATGACAAGCATTAACTATTGGTTTATAAATATTAAAATCCATTATAGATATAGAAATTATTAGTAAATTTACAAAGATATAAATTATTTAGAAAAATAAAATTTATTAGAAATATCTTATATATTTAGAGAAAATGGATTGGATGTGGTGTGAAATAAATATTGTTGGTGATTTACAAAAAAGTATTAGAGTATTAAGTAGTATTGATTATAAAAATTAAATTAAATTAAAAATAGTCCGCTTTCTAAATTAATAATTAAATTAGTTAATTAATTTCATAATTCAGTTTGCCTTTTAAGAGGTGAAAAATGTTCATTCTCTTATTCCCATCCGTCTATTTCTCATGAAAAAGAAAAATGGGTAAAGTTGACCTAGGGCACCTATTTCATTTTCATGTTTTAAATGGGTACTAAACTTTTTGATTTGTCCTATCAAACTATGTAAACTCATACAATGCATCCCAATTAGGTACTTTTCATTGATTTCACCATTAACTCGAATGGAAAATGCTGATATGGTATTAACTCTAAAATAAATTGTAAATACAACTTTGGTCCTCCAACTTTTTCAACTAATAATTCTATACCTTAAACATCTAAAATCTACAAAACTGTACTTTTGCATCCAAACAATATCAAACAATTACAATCATTACTGCTTCTTTACCCTCTTCTTAATCCTCTACACGGAATCCCATTGAAAGTAGATATCAAATTAATATCTGAAACAATCATCCCACCCCTTAACATACAATTAATGGAGCAAATTTAAACTAGATTCAAATCATGCAAAAAAAAACAAAGAAAAATCAATTCAAGGTCCCATCATCGTCATCACCTCCCAAAGCAACCCTCACACTCTCGACGTCACTATTTACTTCCTCGACCAATATTCCCACCACCAAGGTTGTCACGCCAAATTCACATCACTTATGAGGGACCTCTTACTTAACCACAAGTCATAAGACATGCAGCTTAAGTTTCAGGTATCAACCTCATGCACATCAATACTTAACCTTTGTACATCCAAAAGTATTTTATAATATTTACAACACTAGTGAGTCTTCATTTCTTAGTCATACTAGATGCATTCTTAGGCACACATGACTATTATGTATATATAACAACTTGAGATAAAAAAAAAACCTTCCCACTTGCCTTGAGTTAGTTAACCACAATGGTGGGAAAGTAACCACTTTTTTGTGCGATTTAGTCCCACAATTATAAGCCAACAATCAACTTAGTTAGCATCTTACATAGTTTTAAGCCAACTGTTAAGAACCAATTAAGATTCTAGTAATTTAATACCTGCACAAAAGGCTTGCCAATAGCCTTTCAGTGGGCATTAGGCTCTTCGATATCCAAGTTTGCACATATATGACAACTTAAGGGATGAGAACTTATAAATTCTCAATAAGTGATTAAATACCTACAAATACAACTTAGGATCAGTATATATAACAAAATATACATACAATTTAATGAGAGCTCAAACATTCTAAGGTCTTATCCAATGGTTACTAGAAAGGATTTTATTGTGCAAATCCTACCCCAACTTTTATGTTCTAACTACAAGATTAAATTATTGTCTTAAATTTAACTTATTATTTCTTACCCTTGATCATATTGTACATGAGTTTACTTAACTTGATGGCTTAACTTATTAAGCTAAAATAGCTTAATCAAGGTACTTAAAAGCTTAGTAAATCCTGGCTTTGTAATAAAATATCCTTTAAAAATTATGAATTTAAGTACTAAGAACAATGACAGTAATAAGAACAACAAGAACAATAATGATGACCGTACGTTAATCATAAGAACAACTAGATTGAGAATAAACTTTGTCTATCTAAAAATTCTGTTAACTTGATAGGGTAAACATTGAAGCATACTTTTGTTATTTTTAATAACTCAACCTAAAACTTGAGTACGTATATCATTTAATAGATTGATTTGTTTATGATTACGAACAGATTTTGTGTGTAATGGAATCCGCCCGTAGTTGGATGTACAGTAACCGTTTCTTGCCTGGCCGAACTGGTTACACACAACAGTGGGAGTCCGGGGTGGAAGAATTTATATCATTTGCTGTATCCCACCCTGAAACTATGAGCGGGTTATGCATTCGCTGTCCTTGTCAGAAGTGTAAGAATTTGCAGTTTAATCAGGCTGATGAGGTCAGAGTTCATCTGTACAAATGGGGGTTTACGCCTTTTTACTTGAATTGGACCGCACATAGTGAGCCATTTAATGAAGCATCAGATACGGCTCCAGGTGTGGGTGGGTTTAGGGAGTTTGACCAGGGGTGTTCGACGAATCCATATGAAAAGATGGTATTAGATGCCGTTGGCCCTAGTTACAATCAATTTCCGGAAGACAATGTTGTGGAGCCGAATGAAAGTGCTCAAAATTTTTTTAATCTGTTGAATTCAGCGTCAACTCATTTATGGGATGGGTGCGAAAGTCATTCTGAGTTATCTGCTGCTGTCCGCCTTTTCAACCTTAAGTCTGAGTATCACATGTCACGAGGATGCTTTAATGGCATTGCCCAACTAATGAAGGAGACTCAACCAACAGATAGTAAGATGCCATCAAATTGGTATGAAACTAAGAAATTAGTTTCCTAGTTGGGGCTGTCTCACGAGAAGATTGACGTCTGTGTGAATGATTGTATGTTGTTCTGGAAAGATGACAGTACCAATCGTATTTGTAAGTACTGTGGGTCTGAGAGATATAAGCCAAAAAAGGGAGGTCGTGGTAAAGATCGACCGAGGAAAACCATGCATTATTTACCATTAAGCCCTCGTCTGCAACGCTTATTTGCGTCATTGGCAACAGCTGAGCAGATGAAGTGGCATAAGGAGCAAACACAGGTCCCAGGTGTGTTAAAACATCCATCAGATGGTGAAGCTTGGAAACATTTTTATCAGACCTACCCATGGTTTGCTTCGGAACCACGAAATGTCAGATTGGGGTTGTGTGCCGATGGATTTACACCTTTTGGACCATCTGGGAAACAATACTCTTGTTGGCCTATGATCGTTACTCCGTATAATTTGCCCCCTTGGATGTGCATGAAAAAACCCAATATGTTCCTTTCGTTGCTGATTCCAGGTCCACGTAGCCCAAATCATAAGATTGATGTTTATCTACAACCTCTCATAGACGAGCTACGGCATCTGTGGTTTGACGGCGTCGAAACATGGGATGTGTCATTGAAACAAAATTTTATTCTGCGAGCAGCATTAATGTGGACCATAAATGACTTTCCGGCTTATGGCATGCTATCAGGGTGGATGACACATGGGCGATTGTCTTGCCCTATTTGTATGGGTGAAAGTAAGGCATTCCAACTTAAGTATGGCGGGAAAATTTCTTTTTTCGACTGTTATCGGCAATTCCTCCCTCGGAACCACCCATATAGAAGGAATTGTACTTGCTTTAAAAAAGGGAAATCAGAAAAGTCATTGCCTCCTCCGCGCTTATCAGGTGATGATATATTTGAAAGAATCTCATGGATTCCATCAGTTGGTAACGATAGTCCACAAAATCGACCGTGTGATTATGGGAAATCACATAATTGGACGAAGCGAAGCGTTTTCTGGGAGTTACCATATTGGGCCACGAACTTAATACGACATAATCTTGATGTTATGCATATTGAGAAGAACGTGTTTGAGAATATATGGAATACTGTGATGGATGTTAAGAACAAAACGAAAGATAATGTAAAAGCACGGAAGGACCTGGAAATTTATTGTAATCGGCAGGAGTTAAACATGGTTCCTCTTGATGATGGTCGTTCGTTCAAACCAAAGGCAAGGTTCACATTGGATGTTAACAAAAGGCAAGATGTGATCGCCTGGGTAAAATCTTTATGACTCCCTGATGGATATGCCTCGAATCTTAGGAGGTGTGTTGATACAGCTGGTTGCAATATGTATGGTATAAAGAGCCATGATTGCCACGTTATGATGCAAAGGCTTCTCCCCATTGCCCTCAAAGCGCTACCCGACAATATTTGGAAGCCATTAACGGAGTTAAGCCTATTCTTTAGAGACTTGTGCTTTCCAGAGTTGCATGAAAATCACTTGTTTGCGTTAGAGGAAAATATTCCAATTATAATTTGTAAGCTTGAGAGAATTTTCCCTCCAGGGTTTTTTGATGTCATGGAGAATCTCCCAGTTCACCTGCCCTTTGAAGCAAGGGTTGGAGGACCTGTTCAGTACCGATGGATGTATAAATTTGAGCGGTGCATGCATGACCTAAAAATGAAGGTTTCTAATACTGCTCATGTTGAGGGATCGATATGTGAAGCATACCTTATAGAGGAGACTTTCATCTTTTGCTCTCATTACTTTGAGTCTCATGTTCCCTCCATGATGAACCGCGTACCGAGAAATGACGATAGTGGTCCTGTACAATGTAATGGTGACTTGTGGTCCATATTCACTTTTCCAGGATGACCATATGGTGCATGTCGATATAGATTCCTCACGGATGATGAACTCAAACTTGCAACCACATACGTTCTTCTAAACTGTGCTCAAATCAGGCCATATCTAAAGTAAGTCATCGTTCATGTAAAGGCATTCCAACTGTGAATATGTTGAAATTCAGTACTACTCATCAAACAAAACTAACATATTTTTATTGTTTCTGTTATTGGCCACAGTATGTTTGTGGACATGGTCAGGGAAACTGCACCTGAGATAACAATATCCAAGATGGACATACACATTGAAAACAATTTCTCAGCCTGGCTCCGACAATATGTACGTGTGCTTTTAGGACAGAATGTATTGCAATATGTTAAGTTATAAAAGTCTGCATATATATTGTCATAAATTAAAATATGTTTTACATAGGTTGATGACCCAGGTAACAATATTGTCGATACCATCTTGTGGGATGTTGCATGTGGGCCCTCACGGCGAGTTCAGACATGGTCGGTGTATTTCACAAATGGGTACAAGCTCCACACAAGTGAATAGGGGAAGGACAAATCAACATTTAATAGTGGAGTCTGCATACGTAGCACGGGTGCAAATGAAGTTGAATGTGATTTTTATGGTATATTAGAAGAAGTCATTCAACTCGAATATCCCAGCTTTCCGCATAAGAATGTTGTCTTGTTTAGGTACAACTGGTTTGACCCAACACCTGAACGTGGAACTCAAATGCATAAACAGTTTGGGTTAGTTGAGATCCGGAATAGCCGCAGATATCAGAAGTTTGATCCTTTCATTCTTGCATCACAGGCTGACCAAGTTTACTACACACGATATCCGAGTAAGTCACGTGAAAGAAACGGGTGGTCAGCTGTTATGAAGATAAAACCTCGATGGATAATACAGGCTGCAGTTCTGGACACGGATGAGGTGTATCAAGACAGTGGATCCGTTAATTGTCAAAGAATTGAAGATGACCCAATTAAGGAGTTAGCTGACCCGGGTGTCGGTGATGATATTGAAGAATATGTACTTGAGGATGGGGGATCTAATGGCGAGATAGAGGAAGATGAGGAGTTTATATCCGATGACAGTGACTCTGAAGAGTCCGAGGAATTTGAGTCGAATGACAGCAGTGGGTCGAATGAATGATATAGAAAGCATGTACTAGGAATAATGAAATGATGGTAATTTTTATGTATGTGATGAAAATATTTGAGTACGTTTATGTACCCCTAATACTGCACAATATATGTCAGTAAATATATGTTATGTTTAATTCACCAACTTACCTAAAAATAAATGCAGATGCCTCGTAAAGGGGATAACACCTATAAACGCCGACCTGGGAAAGGACCATTTGCGCAGTTTAAGGAGGTAATGGAACCAATACTTAATGAACGACATAGGATGGGTTCTTTATCCCGGGCACAGGAGGATGTCGGTGTAGAGACGCAGGGAACAACAGTGCCACCCACGCAGGTACCCTTACATGAGCACCGATCTGACGGCGGTGGAGGCACGCCATCTGCACATGGATCTGGTGCGCGGCACCTGAGGCACCCCATAGTGACGAGCCATCCTTCAGATGATGATATACATATTGATGACATCCCATTATCGATGTCACAGACAGCAGGGCGACCGCGGATGAGGATATCCCCACATGGTAACACGTAAGTGATAAATACCAGACACAAGTATTAATATTAGTAAGAGTAAATACTTTACATGGAATCATTCTTTGAAACTTAAGTCCGATAATTTCAACGACACAGATTCATTCCAACTATGGCGACACGGTTAGTGACACCATGTTTCACCACACATTTCAAACCATATTCTGATTGGTCCTCCGTCTCTCCATCAGACCTGCAGCAATGGTGGCGTGTTTTTGAGGTATGACAATAATATTACTATGATAATGATGTAATAATGTTATAAGATATAGAATTGTATTTTCCCATGCTAATAGTTTAAACATATTAACCTGTACAGAGGAGCTGTGAGTGGGATCCCATACACCATAATGAGGTGTATTGGGTGTGGAATATATTGGGAGCACAGCATTACAGAAGCATGATGTCAGAAATTCGGCGTGTGAAAGATCCGGTTAAACGTCGAGTGAAGGCAAACTTTATGTCAGATGCTGCATATGCGGAAATGGAGGCATATTGGGCGAGCCCTGAGTTCATTCAAAAGTCCGCGAAGTTCAAGGCAATGCGAGCAACAATGACTAACGAGGATTCACAGTCTGGCTCTTGCAGCGCAACATATGCTGGGGGATCTATCTCGATGTCTGTACATCGAGAGCAAATGGTATGTATCTCACTAATGTTCTTTCAAACAACAGTTCAGATACTAATGAAATTAAATTACATATTAATGTTACGTTTCATTCAATTAGAGAGAGAGAGATCCTGCGAAGAAGGACCCTGGCTTGTTTAAAGTCCTTCAGGCGACACATAAAAAGAAGAATGGGAAATATGTTAGTAAGCGCTGTGAAGAAGTTGCTGTAAGTAGTAAAACTGTTTGGTCGCAGAATATTCTTAAGTTAATTACTACGTTTTACAAATTATGACATGACTAAATGTATTTTATGACGTTTCTATAGACTCGTATCAGTGCAGAGATTGAGGAGCAAACACAGCAAGAGGATGGAATAGAGGCCATTGATGAACTAGCAATCATTAGTACTGCATCTGGCGGTAGAAGGAGAGGCTGTGTATTTGGATTAGGATCTGAGCAGTGTGCTATACCGGGACGCCAACAGCCAGGTCCTATCCCGCCTATCGACATCACACAGACACCGCAATTCAACGAGCAAGTACAGAAGATGATGGCGGAGGAGAATGCGCGAAGGGATGCGGAGTACGAGAGGAAGCTCGAGAGAATTAAGAGGAGACAGAGAGCAGAGATGGAGGCTCAGAGAGCCGCATTGGAGGCAAACCGGGCTTAGTTGGAGATTATTTGTCGTTCGCTAAACCTTCCGTGCCCGCCGGCACAACCAGTTCCACATTATCCTGATCACTCGGATTGTTGCCAACTGCCAAGTTACCAACGGCTGACAGTTGGTAACTTATTAATGGCTGACAGTTGGTAACTACTACTACGCGATGGAAATCGAGTGCTTTCCATGACCGTTGGTAATTACCAACGTGTATTTTACCAACGTCTACACGTTGGAATGTACCAACGTGTTATTAGTTGCGCGTTGGTAAAAAATTTTCCAACTTAATGAATACCAACTACCATTTACCAACGTGCAGCAGTTGGTATACGTTGGTAAATTGCAATTGGTAAAGTCCTATATTTTAGTAGTGCTTGCGTTATGTACTAATATGAGTGAAACAACATTCGAAAGTGACAGTGTGGGGCCAAAGGCATTTTATCTTGGGCAATGGAGATGGTACACTTTGAAGTAGCTTGAAGCAGCAATGAAAAGACTGTGTCCAAAAAAATGTAATTGTGGAAGGTGTTTATCGAATTTTATAAATGATGAAGATAGCCTATTTAAATTGTTTTAAACCAAGTGGACCTATTTTGTTAATTTTAAAAAGTTAATGTTGGAGTTTTGTAATATTTCAAGAGTCGAGTGGGTAAATTGGCCTATTTGAATAACGTTGGTGGTTTATTTGGCTATTTTGAACAACGTCAGTGATTTATTCGGCCGAAAAAAAACATTAGTGGCCGATTCGAACTGGGTCCAAAACGTTAGTGGTTTATTCATTATTTTTGCCTTTCAAAATATAGTAGTGGTGATTGACCAGAGATATATCTTCTTTACATAGTGCAAAATGTGCTTCGGTAGCAAGCATACATTGGTATGGTTTGGTTGTTTCCATGGATTTAAGTTTTAACACCAACCACATTAAATTACACCAACCACATTAAATTGCTACAGTATATATAACTATACAGTAAGACGGCACTAGCAAAGAAAATCACGAATCAGCAGAGAATTGTTTCATTTATGTTTGTATAGCTGCAAGCAATTGATTGGAAACAATTCCGGTTACTGTCATCAACTTAGGTAACAGTATAGTGCGTTGATTATTGATCTCTCAATATTTTTTTTCCATTTCATGTTTCTTTATACACAACTCTAATTGTTTCTGTAGATTACTATTTTTTTAATACATCTTTGGTATTAGTAATGTTGTTTCCTTTTACTTTCAATAGGGATAGCCGATCATTACAAGAATGATACTACAGTTGATGCTTACCAGATGTATGAGCAAGATACAGGCATCTCTGGCGTAAAATTTGGTGTCTTTCGTCGAAGCATGAATTGGAGGCGAGTAAAAGAAGTATGCATTTTGAAAGTTGGAGACATAGCAGATGCTTATTACCAGTTAAGCACTGCTAATGACATGACTCTTCCTGTTCTACTGATAGACGAAGAAAACAAGCATATACTTCTTCCAAAATTTGAAAGAACATGCGTTACCTAGTTTGAAGATAGTAAGAGAGAGTTTCAGATAAACAACCCTCGTTTAAGGAGACGCTATGAATGGATTCAATTTTTAGTTCCTTGTCTGAAACAGTTTTTGAGGTAACAAAATTGAATATGCACTTTTTTATTTAGTAGTAACTTTGATTTGTTTTTTATTTTTCTACGTAAATTATAAATTTTAATATAGTGCTGTTGCAATTGTTCTGTAACAATTGTTCTGTAGGATGCTTTGTCCAATGTTGGCCAAAATTATTCATGGGAATCTACGGAAGGGGATGACAATGACTGAGGATAACCGGATATTATTTGTCAATATGAAAGGTAAAAAAAAATTAATAAAATAAAAATATTAATAAATTAATTTCATGTGTGATTTTGTTACTTCTTTCAATACCATCAATTGAATGAATATTAATGTTATGAGTTTTTTTAGATTACAGATTATTAAGTTCATTTTTGTAGTCTTTTTTGTTAACTTTTAAATTGATCTGTTCATGTTATTCTATTTCTAAATACTAATATGAAGAAATTGGGTATGATAAAATTATTTGCATGTAATAACATTTTCATAAAGTTAATAATTAAAGAAAGCATGAAATTAATTAATTTTGCATGATGTATATTGTTCTCTATTGCATGATCTTTTACTGTTAGTTTTATTTGAATCCAGCAAGGGATCGAGGGAGGGATGATCATGAAGAATTGATAATGATTATCCATGGGTTTATAAATAAAACAAACCTGTGGACTGCTTTACGTGTTCCTGAAGCATTTGGAGAAGCACAGTATTTGGATGAGCATGCACTGGATGATGAGATTAGCAAATTTGGGCGCCGCCTTCTCAAATATGATCATGATTGGTGAGTTTGGTTAATTATATTTTAGGTAATGAAACGAAAAAAAGGTTTTATTCTTATTTTGCGCCATATGCCTAAGGGCTTGTAGTTAGTTAGTGAAGAGGTGAACAAAAGTAAAAGATAATGAGTTCTATTAATCACTTGAAGAACTTGAAAGTCAAACACCTCGCCAAATTTGTACTAACAAGCTTATTTTGTTAGTCCTAGTAAGTTAATGCTCCAATAACCAATGCAAATTGAACAAACAACCTTTTTTTTCTTGTATTAATTTTATGATTCCGTATAGATTTTCAATAGAAAATGAAATATTTTGCTTTATGCTACATATTACCGTTTGTCATTGTCCAAAACAAAATTGCTCAATAATATTCATCTGCAAAATTTGTGTTTTCAGTATGAGCAAAGAGCTATTATTCGCTGATGCCACATTTCGGGATGGAGAATATCGAACATACTTCATGTATAGGATGTTTGATTTCTTGATTAGGCAAGAACGGCTTCCAGTGTATAACAGCCAAAGATCTTTCAGAACTTTCAACTGGATAGATGAGGTTACAAAGGATCATGCGTTGGGATTGCTCTACTCGCATCCTTGTAGTCCTGCAGGTATAAATCTCAAATGCGGTACAACCATACCAGCCAGGACTAGATTACGTGAGATTCTGGAAGAATGCTTTTGAACATTATCCTCACGGTTATGCAAGATGGGTAAGATTACTTTTTATATTAAACTTTACTTAAACTATTAGCTAATTGTACTGGTTCTTTCAATATAAAATGATATATATATGTATCTATATTCTCTTTAGGGTAATCGAATGGTAATTGAAGAACTGTTGAATGGAGACCTCAGGATGGCATGGAAACTATTTGATCAAATTTTCAACTTTTTCCACATAAAAAATGCAAATCCTATTCAGGTGTAAGTTGAATCTGTAACAGTCCTTACTTGATGATAGAAATCACTTAATGTTAATTATAGGTTGAAAACAATGTCCAAACCAGTCATTCAATCGGCAAGCTATTTACTCAGTTAAGCAATAAACTACGAAAGTGCTATTTATTTTTCTAAAAAATCCAGATTTAAGCCTTGAACTTAATTAATGAAAATACTGGATACTTATTAAAGGCTGTTATAGTGAAACAGGATTATTCGTTTAAGGTCATCTGATGAAAAGTATATAAAAGTTATTTAATGAAATTATATATTTATGCATCCATTTTTGTCTTTGTGAACCAACTTTATTGACCATGTATTCCATTATTCAGGCGTTTGCAAGAAGAATTGAGAGTGCATTTTACTGATGTGGTCCGTCAATATGAGGCGTGTAAGTACTCTTGTTTTTCTTTAGGTTCCTTTTGGCATGGTTTTGCTTTTCATGTTTGACTGTTACACACAAGAAACTTGAAAAATGCAAAGTTTTTCCTTGTTTTGTTTTTCCTTTACGGGAACACTTTAAAATCTGAATGAGAATTGAAATCCGTGGTGTTGGAGGGTATTAGGAATATAAACTCCTAATGAAGCATAAGGAAGAAATGAAGGGTTAGAAAGAGGACTGGACTTGTGATTCAAGGAAAGTTAACTGTGCCAGTCAAAATATTATGTTTCAATCCTCGAGGGTTGTACGCCAGCTAGATACGAAGCTTGAGGAACAAGACAAGGAATAAAAAGATAAAGGATGTTTGTGCTGTAAATGTTCATAAGTGGAGCATTAGTTAATTAATTCGGCATCACACTCTTATTGAGTAATCTTTCCTGTTTTAGCTGTTTTATTAGCTTAGATTCGTGGAAATAAGGACTAAGAAGAAGTTACCATAAGCAATTTGTACCTTGGGTTAGTTTAACTAGCGTTTGACCATCCTAGAGATTCTGCATGTGCTCAAATTAGAGAGAAGACAAGTGTAATGGCGGTGTTACGAAGAAGACAAGTGTGCAATTCTGTTCAGCAAGGCTATGGAAGCCACAGGAGAATAAGGCATTTGGGCCTTGAGAACAAGCAGTGAGTGTAAAGAAACAAGAGTTTGTGAGCGAGACGACACACACACATTTGGGTGATGAAAGGGCGGTGCACCAACCCCATTTTTAAAATCATTTAACCAAATTTAAGGCATTTAAATTGATATCTACATTAATTATTCGAGCATTAAACTTGTTGATCCATGACGACATAATAAAACCATTGCGAGAGTCTGACATGCTCTTTGGTGCAATTACACCTGGTTAACAGGTGTTAGCTCGTTTGTAAGTTGGGTTGTTAGTGATAGGATCTTGGGCAGTTAATTAGAATTTGTTAGTTTAATATAATAATGGTAATTGTGAATTAGAGTCATGTAATTGTAGTTCTTATTTGATTGACTTCATCTCTTTCATGCTTGGACTTTTTTTTCCCCACCACTTCATCATTTTTTGGCAGGTTACATCTTCTCTCATATTCACTACTAAAATATAAGACTTTACCAACTGCCATTTACTAACGTGCAGCAGTTGGTAAATGGCAGTTGGTATTTGATACGTTGGAAAATTTTTTACCAACGCGCAATTAATAACACGTTGGTAAATTTCAACGCGTGCACGTTGGTAATTACCAACGACTATGAACCAGGCTTAGTTTTCATCGCGTAGTTGTAGTTACCAACTAGTGGCCGTTGGTAAGTTACCAATTGCTACCAACTGCCAGCAGTTGGTAACTTGGCTACAGTTGGTAAGTTACCAACTGCTGGCAGTTGATAACTTGGCAATTGGTAATTACCAACTGTCCTTACAGTTGGTAGGAACCCGCATTGGTAGTTACCAACTTACATCAGTTGGTAAGGGAGTTGTTATGAAGCCGTTGGTAATTACCATCACCGACATACACGTTGGTAACAGGATGACAGTCGGTAATTACCATCGCGCGCAAGTTGGTAAGTTCCTCGTTTGCACGTTGGTAAAATACATTAAACGTTCCAGGTTTCGGTTGTTCCGTATTTTTCCCAGTTTGAATACACATTCAAAATTAACATACCAATTCAAAAGTTCGCCCAGCTTTACTCAGCAATAAACATTACACAGCTATGCAAACGTAATTAAAATAAAATATTCTCAAATACAGCATAATTAAAACAAGAACATATATGTCTGGAAGAAAGCATTCAACATTCAACGGATTATACATTTCAGTAATTTCAACTGAGTCTTAATTAGGTCTAAACATTATTATGTAAGGGCTCTAACACAAGAACTTGGGAAATGCGCTTACCTGTTGATGACACCCATCACGGAGTCCCGAATATCTCCTCATCCTCCGAGTCCGAGTCATCAGGATACTGTGGAACTGGTTGAGCCGGGGGGCACGGAAGGTTTAGCAAACGACAAATAATCTCCAACTGAGCCCGGTTTGCCTCCAATACGGCTCTTTGAGCCTCCATCTCTGCTCTCTATCTCCTCTTAATTCTCTCGAGCTTCCTCTCGTACTCCGCATCCCTTCGCGCATTCTCATTTGCCATCATCTTCTGTACTTGCTCGTTGAATTGCGGTGTCTATGTGATGTCGATAGGCGGGATGACACCTGGCTGTCGGCGTTCCGGTATAACACACTACTCAGATCTTAATCCAAATACACGGCCTTTCCTTCTACCGCCAGATGCAGTACTAATGATTGCTAGTTCATCAATTGCCTCTATTCCATCCTCTTCTTGTGTTTGCTCATCAATCTCTGCACTGATACAAGTCTACAGAAACATAATAAAATACATTTGAGTGTGTCCTTATTTGTAAAACATTGTAAGTTTCTTAAGAATATTCTGTGAACAAACAGTTATAATACTTACAGCAACTTTTTCACAGCGCTTAATAACATATTTCCCATTCTTCATTTTATGTGTTGCTTGAAGGACTTTAAACAAGTCAAGGTCCTTCTTCTCAGTATCTCTCTCTCTCTAATTGAATGAAACGTAACATTAATATGTAATTTAATTTCATTAGTCTCTTAAATGTTGTTTGAAAGAACATTACCGAGATACATACCATTTGCTCTCGATGTGCAGACATCGAGATAGATCCCCCTGCATATGTCGCGCTGCAAGAGCTAGACTGTGAATCCTTGTCAGTCACTGTTGCTCGCATTGCCTTGAACCTAGCGGACTTCTGAATGAACTCCGGACTTGCCCAATATGCCTCCATTTCCGCATATGCAGCATCTGACATAAAGTTTGCCTTCACTCGACATTTAACATGATTTTTCACACGGCGAATTTCTGATATCATGCTTCTGTAATGCTGTGCTCCCAAGATATTCCACACCCGATATACCTCATTATGGTGTAACTAATGATTTTGTACTTCAGTGTTGGGCTGAGTTGTGACCCACTCTGTTGCATGTCCTTTCCTTTTGTTCTTTTTTATTGTTGGGTTTGGTTGCTTCTTTTGGAAGGTTGGTGACATTTTATCATGAAAATATCTTTTCGATTCTCGATTTCACTATTCTCCTACTTTTACTTTTCTTTTTTGTAAAACACATTTCCAGTCCCTATATTATTTTCGTTTCTGATATTAGACCATAAGTTTAATAAATTATAGTATTTTTGTTTAATTCCTTGGTTATTTTTTTTAATGTTTTATTTTCTAAACTAAAATATTGGTCATCATGGTTTTTTTTTTTTTAGTGAAATAAGACTTTTTTTTCTTAACTTTTCCAAAGTCAATTGTTAAACTCGTAATACCTAAAGTTTTTACATTTTCTCTATTGGTCTCCAAATTAATTTTTTTATTTTTCTGCATTATTATTGTCATATTATTGCAACATGGTTTTATTGTAATAATAATTTTTATTATCATTAGACCATGACATAATATAACCATTTACACTAAAGCACTCCAACTAAACCATAACTATACCTATTACCATCAACTTATACAAATAATCATTCCATAAAATAATATATACAACGCACAAAGAAATTACATATTGACTCTAATCCATAAGAAAAAATATCCACAGATAACAAATAATTAACATAAATTGCATATTCAAATATCAACAACTATGTTCAAACCACAGTGACAACACATAAGTTTTATTATCAATATTAATAATTAAAAACAATTTCCCTTAAAAAATCCCGTTTTCAATTAGAAAGGAAAAAAAATAGAAACTTACCTCGAACGACTTCGAACGGAGAGGAAAAACAATGGGTACGTCTTCAGGCTCACAGATGCAAGGAGGAACTGAAAAAAGGGGGAGAAAAAACTTAATATCCTGGTAATATAAGAAATTTCTGCAAATGAAACAAAGAAACGTTAATCTACACGAGTATTTTAAACAAAATACATTATAAAGATTATTATTAGTTTCATTATTGTTATTATTATTATAATAATAACTATTATTATTATTAGTATTATTGTAATTATTATTGTTAAGAAGTGATCAAAGGTTGATATTAAGAAGTTGTCTTTTCTCTCCTAGAAAAGTTTCTATATTTTATCTCCACTTTTTAATAATCTTATTTAGTAGAACAAAGACTGACATTAAAAAATTGTAAGACCCTGATTTACATATTAGGATTAGCCGCCATCTTCCTATGTGAGAGGGAAACTTTGCTCTCCAAGCATTTACTTTGCCAGCAATTTTATTTATCAAAGTATCATTGTCTTTCATCTTTCATTTTGACGAACTGATAAGTACTCCCATATATCTAAAAAACATTGATTTTCTTGAAATTTCATTGTTGTGAACATTCCTAACTTTGTCCCCTATTCAGAACCTTTGAAGTAAATTTTAGTCTTTTCTTGACTTATTTTTAACACTATTAGGTTTGCAAATTAATTAACAGAAATTAATTATACTACCTAAGCAATTTACGTAAATCAAAATTATTTCATATTTTTAAATATACTAAATAATTTCATACATAAATTTAGTACCTAAACAATTTACGTAAAACTAATTATTTACTATTTTAAATTATACTAAATAATTTCACACATAAATATACTACCTAAACAATTCACTTAAAACTAATAATTTCATATTTTATAATTAATCCAAAAAATAAACAAAAAATTGTAATAAAATGCACATAAATTTTCAATTGTAATGGGTAACCAAAAAACTTGACATCCAACCATCAACAACACAAAATCACAAATATTGCACATATTTCAAACAAAATTAACATGTAATAATCCAAATTATGCGTATTTATTGGGGAATAAATTTAAAAATACGAAATAAACACCCTGACCTCAAATCAAAATGTTTACTTCCTTCAAATGCCTCCAACTAACTTCAATCCTACAATAAAAACCAAAATCTAGCCTCCATTATCAACCAAGAAGCTCAAATAAGGAAAATACCGAAAAAAAATTCAAAAAAACTCGAAAAAAACCAAACTAACCTTCAGATCGCCCCAAACGACACCAAATCCACGATCCTCATCCTCGACGAAGCTGTTTCAGGGCTTAATCGAAGAAGAAACGTGACTATGTGTGCTGTGCGAAGAAGAGAAGGCAGGAGAGAGAGACGCGAAGAGAGCGAGATGAAGAAGACGACTGGCGCTGGGGGGGGGGGAATTTAAAAACAATTTTCCAACGGCTTAGCCGTTGGAAACCTAAACTCAATACTCACCGTTTCATTAATGAGCTTCCAACAGTTGAAGCCGTTGGTAAATGTACAGGAGCCTTTTGCTTTTCCAACGGCTTAAGCCGTTGGAAACATTAAACATTGAAACCACTAAACTATTTAAATTTGTACCTAATTATTATATATTTTTTCCAACGCATCACAGTAGGAAACTATTCCAACGGTCACAATCGTTGTTAATTACCAACGGCTTAGCCGTTGGTAAAAACAAAACAAAACAAAAATTTCCACCAACGCGTGCACGTTGGAAATTTTTCACCAACGGTTCTACACGTTGGCAATTACCAACGACTAAATAAAACAGTTGGAAAATCATGATTTTTTAGTAGTGATTTTTCATATTTCCAAACAAGTAGGATAGTTTGTACACTTTTGTTCAAAACATTAAAAAAAAATTACATATACATATTAGAATGACACATCAAACGCACAAAACTGTACACTTTTGTTTAAAATAGCACATATAATAATGCATTTAAAATTCATAAAGCTATAAACGAATCATAATACATCAAACAAACAGAATAATAGATAAACACATTAGAATAATACACAAACATATTAGAATGGTATAAAAAAGTACGTTAAGAATCTAATACAATACATAAACACATTAGAATAATACATAAACACATTAGAATAATACATAAACAAAATAATACAGCTACAATCTTTACTCACTTTATATTTCCGAAAATATACATCACTGCCTCAAGGTCACACAACCAAACTCCACAGTCACACAACTAAATAATTAACACAACCAAATGCACAACTTAATCACAAAATGAAAAAATCGTAGATTGATACAATTGTAATACAGAAACATACATTAATCTTCCATACCCAGTGATTAAGTACACAATCCGAACCATACAATCTAATGACAGAAAAATACAAACAAACCAATCATCAATTAACAAAACAAATACAAAAACCCCCAAAAGTTTGACCCATATTCACTCATTCTTTCATCAATCAACAAAACCAATCAACATCAGAAATTATACTTTCATTCTTCATGGATATACCTATAGATCGACTAACACAATTACTAGCCGAAAACAACAACCCCATTCTTATTCGTAGTCGAACGCACCTAGTTCTTCTTCGGTGAATCGTCTCACCTTCCGTCCTCCTCTGATGACACTGCTTCAACGCGTCGCAGTGTTTCGCATTCTTATTCATGCTCTTCAATGCCTCCCCCAACTCTTCGTGACTTCGAACAAGGTGAATTTTGTGTGTTTCTAGCAAGAATCCTCCACCTCTAGGTTTTCCACTCACTAAATCAATGGTGAATGTAGGGTTTAGGTACCAGAAACACTTAATTTCATCAAGACCTAGGGTTATGGGCTTTTGGAAGGTTTTTGTATGGTAAATGGATGATTAAAGAGTAACTGTTAAGGTTTACCCCTTAATCTTCGCACTTAACTTGCTGATTTGAAAACGTGTTAACTGGTTAAAACCGTTAGTAACACTAACAGTGTTAGTTGGTGTATTTACATCAAGGAAGACAGTCTCCAATCTCAAAGCCATTTGGCACCAATAGCTGTGGTCCAACGACTTATCTCGTGAAAAGGGAAACACTTGAGAATTGAGAACACGTGCTTAAAGGATGAGCTTGATCGCGTTTGTGCCTAACCATTGCCACCAAGTTCTTTACTTGGGCTGTTCCATTTCATCTTTGCCACCTCCAGTTACCGGCTCCAGCTTGGGACAGCGACTGCCTGAATATTTCAAGGATAATGCTTGCTAGGCTTCCGATGCCCCTGTCATCAAATAGGATAGACGGGTTGAAAATTGAAGCAAGAGGAGCTCCCCAATGACTATGAAAGAGCCGGTTAAAATTAGCGAAGACAAAGACCAAAGAGCCGTTGAACAACCAAAGAGCCGTTGAATGCTCGAGGGACTTTCATGCTTGCATTGGTAGGAAGCCTGGATGGTTCATCATTGTTACCAGCTGCTAGAGAGACCGCCATTGCCTTGATGGGCTCCGAGTATGGATGTTAAATGCGGAAAAGTATGGAAACTTATGTTGAATCTAAAACTATTAGCAGATGAGTTGTCATTTTCTCTAGAATGTTTGATTTTGATGGCCATGCCAGATCACCGTGAAATTTAGATGAGTGATGGAGCAACATGACAAGCCTAGAAATTGCAAAATTTACTCAAGTTCAGGGATAAAAAGGAAGTTTGAGTTTTAGGGACAAAAAAGAAGTATACCACATAGCTTAGCAACAATTTGAGTAATTCACTGTAAAATTTTTTAAGAGATTATGTGTTGGGTAGGCAATCCATAAGCAAGGTCCATGGCCACATTTATGTCCAACGCCTTTGATTGGTTAAGATTGATATTTAAGCTCTAGGATGTTACAGTAAACGCTCCTGTGTGTGACAAATTGTGAAATAGTTTCAGTCTGGTTACAGTAAATGCTCCTGTCTTGTCTAAAGTTTAGCAGTAGATAATGGACAAAAATATCGCTACTGCTGCCAAAGGCGAGGTAAGACCAGTATATGAGGACATGTGGGGGTCTTGACTACCCATTAAGTACAAAAGGAGTAGGCTCATCTTGGGAGGTTGTTATGTTTATCGAGTCCAAAAATATAAGCATAAGGCTTCAAAATTTGAATATCAATTGATGTCCTATGAAGTTCATTCTGGGCTTGAGAGGATGTATGATGTTAAAAAGGTGTCATTAGATTACCTAGGAAAGAGTTGTTGTCTTCTTGGTTAGGTCGTGGTGCTTGATGCTTGACCATTTTCACTTCAAAACCAGAGGTTCCTAATTGTTGTTGCTACATCAACATCAAATCCTGCAGTTGAATTTTCTGAAAGATGAGATGGGATAAGGTTGAAAGAAAATGTTGGATCCAATATGTAAGGTACAACACTCATGTCTGTGCAGGCAATTAAAATACAGCATATTGGGCATATAGATGATGCTCAAAAGTTTAGTAAGAGATATGGAATTAGGGAGAGAATTGAAAGCAATATCAAGTGGAAGGTCACCATAACAGAAACCGGAAGTTATAACTTTCTCGCAAGGAAAGAAAAGCTAAAACTAGAAGTCTCTTGAAAAGAACATGATAGAGAAAGATAAAAATAAAATTTCAAAGGAAATAAGAATGGAAGCAGCTTACAGTTCAATTTCAACAACTTCAACAGCTTGTACTTCAATGTACCATATTCTCTGTATTAGACAATTCCATTAACAAAAATAATTGAAAACTTACAAGAGGGGAACAACAAAAAAAGATAGAGCTCCAGCAAAACACTTGCCTCTGCAATGGTTTATTCTTGGTATTTACAAATTCAAATATCTCATTAAAAGATTTGGCACATATTGTAAAAGTTTCCAGTTTTGGCTCGACTTGAACATCTGTTTTTAATGAAGCATTCTAAACAAAAAAAAATCATATAACAGTAGTATTTTTATTAGTAGTAGTAGTAGTAGTAGTAGTAGAAATAATAATAATATTATTAATAATAATAATAAAATGAAAAAAAAAAAGTTTCATCGAGCTAAAGAACAAAGTAAAGAGAGAAAACAACAACTGCATAGATTCAAAACATCAAATAATAAAATCCCTAAATAAAATAAATGAATAACGACCTAAAACTGTTAATCTCACTCACCTGCCGAAGACGACAAAGGTGTTAATTATAACACGTCCTCATATTGCTCTAAAATTTAATGATATCTAAACTGAGTGAATAATTACCGATCATGTAATCACGGACACTAGCCAACACTGCATTTCCATAAAATAAAACTTGCCAATACCAGCCCGGGTTGCGGAAAAATATCCTCTTGCAATCACTATGGTTACCAAAGATATAGATGATGTCATGCTGGTCCTTCATGAATTTTACTCGTAGCGTAAAACCCTATCCCACAAGATTATTAAGCAGTAATTTCAACGGAGTACTAAACAAGAAAATCAAATAAGAAATAGATAAAAAAAATTAAGTGCAAATTTTTATTTCAAAAACACACCTGTTTTCCCTCAATTTGCAGCAAAAACAGTTTAAACTTCTCGGTGATAACCAGGTATCGAATATTCTTCTTACTACTTGCTATAGCTTGTTTTAACACTTTGACATTGTTGAAGTCCTCAGGTTCTTTGCGTGTGAGCATTGCAATAAAGATGTGATAAAGAACACAAATGTCATCTCCTGTTGCATGACATGAGAACCATGGAAAAAAAAATTTGCTTAAAAAAGAAAAAATAAATAAAAATAAAGCCAAACCACAAAATATGGGTGAGTTAACAAACCCATATTATATAACTTGGTTTTTCCGTCAGTGAAGTTTATCCCGTTTAGCAAATTTCTATGTCCTCCATGTTGAAATAATATCAGCAATGATTACAAAATATCACTAAAAATAAAAAAAGAAAGAACTAGTAACATAAATAATTAGCTAATAACTACCGCTGCTCAAAATTTAAATGTAAATAACAAAAAAATAAACTAAAGAAAACCTCAGAATCTTTAGCAACATCGGCTGGATGTGGCGGATCCAACTTTCCAAGGTACTGTCTACCGCAAAGCTCGCTTTCTTAGCAAAATATCACTTTAAAAGCGTCATGTCAAACGGAGAAAATGAAACAAATGTCACATCAAAGTTCACTTGATAGATGTGGTAGACCACAGAGGTTTCATCTGCCCCTAAAATTTGAGACAGGTGTTATTGTCTTAATGCAATATCGAGACTTAATCTAATTTGGCGTATTTGTTTTCATTCACCTCTTTGCTGAATAAAGCCACTAGAGATGCCACCTGCGGGAATTCTAAGAATCCTGTATTGCGTACAGACATCATATTCCATTTGAAAAAAAAAAAAAAAGAAATCACTGGTTGAAAAATCATTAAATATATTAAAACCAATTGACATCCTTGGTGGCTTTATCCAACAAAGAGGTGAATGGAAACAAATACACAAAATTAAGGTAAGCCTCGATATTGCATTGAGATAACAACAGCTATCTGAAATTTTAGGGGCAGATAAAGCTCCAGTGGTCTACCACATCTATCAAGTGAATTTTGAAGCGACATTTGTTTCGCTTTCTCCGTTTGACATGATGCTTTTAGAGTGGTATTCTGCTGAGAAAACGTGCTTTACAGAAAGCAACACCTTGGAAAGTTGGATTCGCCATATCCAGCCGATGTTTTGCTAAAGATTCTGAGGGTTTTTTTAGTTTATTTTTTTGTTATTTACATTTGGATTTTGAGCAGCAGTAGTTTTTAGTTAATTATTCATGTTCTTAGTTCTATTTTTTTATTTTTAGTGATATCTTGTAATCATTGCTGATATTGTTTGATCATGGGGGGCATGGAAATTTGTTAAACGGGATAAACTTCATTGATGGGAAAGCCAAGTTATATACTATGGGTTTGTTCACTCACCCATATTCTGTGGTTTGTTTTTTTTCTTGTTTTTTTTCTTTCTTACGTAAATTTTATGTTCAATGGTTCTTATGTCATGTAATATAAGATGACATTTGTGCTCTTTATCACATCTTTATTATAATGCTCACATGCAAAGTGCCTGAGGACTTCAATAATGTCAAAGTATTAAAATAAGCTACAGCAAGTGATAAGAAGAATATTCGATACCTGGCTATCATTGAGAAGTTGACGCTGTTTTTGCTGCAAATTGAAGTCAAACATGACCGATGTATTTTTGAAATGAAAATTTGCACTTAAATTTTTATCTATTTCTTATTTGATTTTCTTTGTTTAGTATTCCGTCGAAATTATTGCGTAATAATCATATGGGATGGGGTTTTGTGCCACGATTAAAATTCATATAGGAGCTGCATGACTTCATCTATATCTCTAGCAACCATAGTGATTGCAAGAGGATATTTTTCTGCAACTCGGGCTAGTATTGGCAAGTTTCATTTGAATGAAATGCAGTGTTGGCCAGTGTCCGTGATTATATGGTCAGTAATTATTCTCGCAGTTTAGATATCATTAAATTTTGGACCAATGTGAAGACGCATTATAGTGAATACCTTCGTCATCTTCGGCAGGTGAGTGAAATTAACAGTTTTAGGTCGTCATTCAATTATTTTATTTTGGAATTTTATTATTTGATGTTTTGAATATATTCTGTTGTTGTTTTCTCTCTTTACATTGTTCTTTAGCTCGATGAAACTTTTTTTTTCATTTTTTTATTTTTATTAATATTATTATTATTATTATTACTACTACTACTACTACAAATAATACCATCCATATATGATTTTTTTGTTTACAATGCTCCATTAAGAACAGATGTTCAAGTTGAGGCAAAACTGAAAACTTTTGCAATACGTGCCTTACATAATTGATAAAAAATCAATTTAAAACAGAAATGTTTCCGGTATTAGTTAGATGCGTCGACCCAATCAAAAAAACACAAATTTGTAGACCACACAAGAATTTTAAATTGAAATTAGGGCTTAAATAAACGTCTGATGATTTTTAGCATTAACAATAATAAAATTATTTCTGACAAGTGTTAAATTATTTTTATATTCTTCTAAATGAATTAAATGCTAATTGATGTCAATTTGATTTTATTTTGGAAAGAGTTAATGTTGACATTTACATTTATTTTAGGAAGTTGTTCAAATTTACAATTGTCTGAACAATTAAATATGTCTGTCTTTTTTTTGGAAAGGGGTGCTAATTGACATGAATGTTTTATTTTTTTTTATAAATTGTTTCATCGTGAACTAATTCTTCCTACAACATAAGAAATCTTTCTTATTAAATAATTATAATAGAGTAGCAATATAAAGTTTTAGACAAAATATTAAAGGCTATGATATTATTGCCGAAATTAATGTTTCTTTATTAATTGCCTTATACGTACAACTTTAGGATTTTAAAGAGTTTTTCTTTTTTGTGTGAAGGTAATGTGTGAATTTAATATAAGAAAATATGCAATAAAATCGATTTTAAAATATGTTAATGTGCGAGAGGGAAAAGAATGATAGAAATTATATATGTTCCCAAGAATATTAAGATAGAATATTTTTGGTACCAAGATAATAAAATCTTGATATTAATTGAAAGAAAGAAAACATAGACAAGAAAAATACATTTTCTCACCGACTATTTTACTTTTATGGGTTCCGCATAATTATGTTTTCATAAGTTAAATTTACTAAATGGTATTTATAGTAATTAGAATTTATGGGCTCTACATAATGAAAATAACACATTTAGAAGATGAGGAAAAATGGAAACGAAAAGACATATTTTTAGAAATAAATAAGAAATGAGGATTTTTTTTTGTTCTTTTTTGCTTGTCTCTTATCAACTTGTCTTTGTCTCGCTATGTTTTATCTTTGCATCTTCTATGACATAGCTCCCCTGAACCCAAACATCAATGGCGGGTAATCATGCATAATTCCAATATTAAAATGTATGATTTTGCAAGTGAAATGAGTAGAGATAACTTACATTGGTGTATGTTTTGTTAGATTAAGGTTTTTTGTTAAAATATATATAGTAAAATGTTAAAGCCAAGGCATCAATTTTCAAAATAGATTAAGTATAATATTTTAATGAAATAAGTACAAGTTTTGTTTATGGAAGTCATATTTTTTATCTATTATTTATTTAGATATATATTATTAAAAATTGACTTTTGAAATTCAATTGGTATACATAAATTTTGAAATTAATTCACAATTATCTTACCTTTTAAATATCAATGTGAAAGTCCATAGGAACTAATAACACAAGAACAAAAACCATTTTTTATGAAATGCCACATGTCATAATATCAACATAATTAAGGACTCGTAGGATATGATCATACTTTATATATTAATTTATATATTAATAATAGATGTCAAAACTGAATTAAAGAATGCGTTAATTCAAAATTCGTGCGAGGGACAATCTTGAATTAACGCAGTTTAAAGTGATTTTTTTAAGTCAAATAAACACATAAAAAAGGATATTGATGATTGGTAAATGTAATCTTGCTTTATATATTAATAGTAGATGTGAAAAGTGAATTAAAGAATACATTAATTCAAGTTAGTGCGAGTGACAATCTTGGATTAATACAGTTTAAACTATTTTGTTTAAGTCAAACGAACACAAATACAAAAGAGATACTGATAATTGGGTACTTTAAAACAATCAAAAGAATTGGAGCTTGCTATCTAAATAGAACTTATTGTATGATTTGTTGCCATACTTGTACGTGTATGTGAATCAAACTTCAGCACATAATCTAAGCTTGAAGTAGGGTGGCAATTAGTCGAGTTTTTATCAAGACCAGGATGTAGGGACCCAATTTGCTGAGGGAGTTGTTTCTATTCACAATTTTCATTTGTGTTTTGATGATTAGAGTTTCATAAGAAGTGAGCGTAGGAGAACTAAACATAGCATGGTTTTAACATTTGTACAGATTGCAGGGTAGGTGTATAGATAGATGGATTTCAAAAGTGGTTTTGCTAGTTCTTGCGTACTTCACTGCATGGACCATATTGATAAATTTGCTAGTTTTCAACAATTTACATATTAATCGACTCAACCAAGCCAACAAAAAGGGCCATAACAGCCTTTTACCCAATAAAAAAAACTTATGTATTTCTTATTTTCTCAGCCTTTACCCACCTTCCACATAAATCCACAGCAAATCCATACAACATCTATAACAATGCACGATCAACACTTTCGACAAACTCTAATATATGTCATAATACAGTGACAATCTATAAAAAAAGAAAACACGTATCTGAAAAATCACAAATGCAGCTTCGGTATCATGGACATGGGAGTGCTTTACAAACTTAATGCATCTAAACAACTCAATATAACAGTCGGAGGACGACTTCTATAATTGTGTCACCAAACAGTATACACATGGCACTAATCTGCTGAGCTCTAAATTATTCCAATATGTCGTCGTGCATATAGATGATGCTCAAAAGTTTAGTAAGAGATATGGAATTAGGGAGAGACCTGGAAGCAATATCAAGTTGAAGGTTACCATAACGGAAACCGTAAGTTACAATTCTCGCAAGGAAAGAAAGACTAAAACTAGAAGTCTCTTGAAAAGAATATGGTAGAGGAAGATAAAAATAAATTTTCAAAGGAAATACGAATGGAAGCAACTTACAATTCAATTTCAGTAGCTTGTAATTCAATGCACCATATTCTCTATATTAAACAGTTTCATTAACAAAAATAATAAAAAATTTACAACAAGGGAAAAACAAAAAAGGATAGGGCTCCAGCAAAACACTTGCCTCTGTAATCGTTTATCCTTGGTATTTAGAAATTCAAATATCTCATTAAATGACTTGGCACATATTGCAAAAGTTTCCAGTTCTGCCTCAACTTGAACATCTGTTCTTAATGGAGTATTCTAAACAAAAAAACCATATATCAATGGTATTATTTGTAGTAATAGTAGTAGTAGTAGTAGTAGTAGTAGTAGTAGTAGTAGTAGTAGTAGTAATATTAATAAGAATAAAAAAAATGAAAAAAAAAAAAGTTTCATCGAGCTAAAAAACAAAGTAAAGAGAGAAAACAACAACAGAATATATTCAAAACATCAAATAATAAAATTCCAAAATAAGATAAATGAATGACGACCTAAAACTGTTCATCTCACTCACCTGCCGAAGACGACAAAGGTGTTCACTATAATGCGTCCTCACATTGGTCCAAATTTTAATAATATCTAAACTGCGAGAATAATTATTGACCATATAATCACGGACACTGGCCAGCACTGCATTTCATTCAAATAAAACTTGCCAATATCAACCCAAGTTGCAGAAAAATACTCTCTTGCAATCACTGTGGTTGCTAGAGATATAGATGAAGTCACATAAGTTTATTGAGTCATCATTGTTTGTTATATTTATTGTTCATATCAATTCGATATTTAGATTCTGAGATCAATTCCAGCTATTGTCATCAACTTATGTAACAGTACAGCAAGTGGATTATTTGATTTCTTAGATTATTTTTCCATTTAATCTTCGTTTATGTACATCTTTGAATATTTTTTTAAATTGTAATTTTTTTATGTACACATTTAATATTAGTAAAGTTGTTTATTTTCTCATTTTGTTAAAATGGCTGACGCTTATAAGAATGACAGTGCAATTGATATATACATGAGGTGCAAGCATAATACAAGCATCCCTCATGTAAGATTTGGCATTTTTCTTTGAAGTAATGATTAGAGACAAGTAAAAAACGTATATATTCCCAAAATTAAAAACATAGCATATGCTTATTATTAGTTAAGCACTGCTGACAACATGATATTTGGTGTTCTACTGATTGACAAAAAGAACAAACACGTGTTGCTTCAGAAGTTTGAGAGAACGTGTATAGGTTGGTTTGAAGATATTCAAAGAGAGTTTTCCAAAAAATATCCTCGTTTAAGGAATCTCACACACTTTGAATAACCCAGTTTTTTATTCTTAATTTGAAATAATTTTTAAGGCAACATGGTACTTGTCCTTGTTTTGTGGCCAATGTATATTTTATGTTCTTTTATTTGGGGTTGGTTGGTTAAAAACATTGTACAACTAATTGAGTAGAATTATAACAGTTTTCTTCACATATATGTATATTTTGGCACCAACTATATTAACTAGTTTTTTGTTTTGTCACTTCCAACAAACACGTGTTGCTTTAAAAGTTTAAGATAACATATATGGGTTGGTTAGAACATATTCAGAAAAAAAATTTCACGAACGACCATCGTTTAAAGAATCTTGCATGACTTGAATAACTTAGTTTCTTGTTCCTTATTTAAAACAATTTTTAAGGTAACATGGTACTTGTTTTTGTTTGCGACCAATGCATTTTTTCGGTACTTTTATTTGTGGTTAGCTAGTTAAAAACATCACACTGCTAATTGATTAGAATTACGACAGTCTTCTTTACATATATGTATGTTTTGGCACCAACTCATTATTAGTTAAGCACCACCAACAACGTAATGCTTTTTGTTTTACTGATCAATGAAGAGAATAAGTACATGTTGCTTCCAAAGTTAGTGAGAATGTATGTAACTTTTTTTGGATGTATAAGGAGAAAGTTTCTCATGAACTACATTCATTCAAAATATCTTATATCCCATGAATGACTTTAGTTTTTGTTCTTTATCTAGAACAATTTTTTTAAGGTAACATAATATTTGTTCTTATTAGTGACCAATGCATTTTTCTAGTCTTTTGTTTATAGCTGATTGGTTTGAAACATGATACCGCTAATTCATTAGAAACATGTCAATCTACTTCACACGTATGATTTGACACCAACCATATTAATTGGTTTTTGGATTGGTCATTTCCCTGCTTTCGACACTAATCATATTTAATTGTTACAGTATATGTAGTTACTTATTAAGACAATAATGAGAAAGAAAATTAAACAATAAGATAGGAAGGTTTCATTTTTTCCTTTATTACTACAACCAATTGATTAGAAGCAACCACATTTCAACAATCACCTCTTCTGCAATCTCTACAATGTCAAATTATAAAAATATTTTATTTTTATATAAGTTCATTAAGCCATCCTTTTTTGTTATATTTCTTCTACTTATTAGACTGATATTTGGATTTTGAGAATGATTTTAGCGGCTATCATCATGTTACATAACAATATACTGTGTGGATTGTTTGATTTTTATATTACCTTTCTGTTTCATTGTCTTTATAACTTTGATTGTTTTTTTATATTGTTGTTTCTTTTTATGTTTCTTTGATATTAGTAATGTTGTTTTTGTTTTTTTCTCTAGAGATGATCGATTATTAAAAGAATGATAGTGCAGTTGATACTTATTGGATGTACAAACATAATACATGCATCTCGTTCGTAAGATTTGGTATTCTTCATAAAAGCAAAGATTGGAGACAAGTAGAAGAATTATGTTTTCTCAAAATTAAAGACATAGCATATAATTATTATCAGTTAAGTATTGCTAACAACTTGACACTTGTTGTTCTACTTATCAATGAAGAAAATAAACGTGTGTTGCTTCCAAAGTTTAAAAGAACGTACGTAAATTGGTTTGATGATATAAGGAGAGAATTTCTAGCAAACTACCCTTATTCATGAAATCTCACATACCATCAACAACCTCAATTTTTGTTTCTTATCTGAAACAATTTTTAAGATAATATGGTATTTGAAGTTGCTAGTGATTAATGTATTTTTTGTTTTTAATTGATTGATTCAAAACATGGTACTACAAATTGATTAGAAACATGGTAGCCTTTTTCACATGCATGTATGTATCGGCACCAACCTTATTAACTAGTCTTTTGTTTGGTCATTTTCCTTGCTTTCGACACCAACAATATTTACTTGCCACGGTACGTGTATTTACTTATTGAGACAGTAACGGTGAAGAATATCAAGAAGTAAGAAAGGAAGACTTTATTTTTGCTCTTATAGCTGCCATCAATTGATTGGAAGTGACCACATTTCAGGAACCACCTCATTTACGATCTTTAGAAAGGCAAATTTTAGGAATATCTTGTTTTATCTACAAGTTAATTAAGCCATTCTTATATGTTGTCATTGTTGTGCTTATCAGTCCCATATTTGGATTCTGAGAATGATTCCAACAACTGTTGTCAACTCTTCTAACAATATAGTGCTTAGGTTATTTGACTTTTTAGATTATTTTTCTATTTCGTCTTTCTTTTTATATACCTTTGAATGTTTCTACAGATTGCTATTTCTTTTTGTACACCTTTGGTATTAGTAATGTTATTTTTTGTTTCTTTATGCAGAGGTGCCCGAATATTATAAGAATGATAATGCAGTCGATACTTACTAGATTTACAAGTATAATATAAGCATCCCTTACATAAGATTTGATATTATTAGTTGAAACATGGATTGGAGACAAGTAGAAGAAATATGTATTCTCAAAGTTGAAGACGTAGCAAATGTTTATTATCATTTAAGCACTTGTAACAACATGTTGCTTAATGTTCTATTGATCGATGAAGACAACAAGCACGTGTTGCTTCCAAATTTTAAAAGAAAGCATGTAGCCTGGTTTAAAGATATTAGAAGAGGGTTTTTCATGAACTACCATTGTCAAAGAATCTTGCACACCATGAATGGCTTTTGTTTTTTGTTTCTTAGCTGAAACAATTTTTAAAATGATATGGTACTTGTCCTTATTAGTGACCAATGCATCTTTGTTTTTTCTGTTTATAGTTGGCCAGTTAGAAACATGGTACTACTAATTGATTAGAATTATGATAGTCTTCTTCACATATACGTATGTTTCTACAACAACTATATTAATCAGTTTTTTGTTTGGTTACTTCACTTGTTTTGACACCAATCATATTTGATTGTCACAATATATATAGTTACTTATTGAGACAACAATGATAAAGAAAATCAATAAGAAAGAAAGGAAAGTTACGTTTTTACCTTTATAGTTGCAACCAATTGATCGGAGGCAACCACATTTTAGGAACCACCTCCTTTATGGTCTCCTAAAAGGCAAATTTCAGGAACATCTTATTTCCTCTATAAGTTCATTGAGTCATCTTTTTATTATTATTTTTTTTTTTGTTATGCTAATTAGTCTAATATTTGAATTTTGAAAACAATTCCAACTACTATCATCAACTCACGTGTTTGTATAATGCATGGATTATTTGGTTTCTTAGATTATTTTTCCATTTCATTATTCTTTCTGTACACCTTTCAATGTTATTTCTTTTTGCACACCTTTATTATTAGTAATGTTGTTTCTTGTTTCTTTCTGTAGAGATAACCAATTGTTATAAGAATGATAATACAATTGATACTTACCAGATGTGCAAGCATAATATAGGCATCTCTCATGTAAGATTTGGTATTTTTCGTCGAAGTAGGGATTTGAGACAAGTAGGAGAAATATGTATTCTCAAATATGAAGACACAAGAAACACTTTTTATTAGTTAAGCACCGTTAACAACATGATGCTTGGTGTTCTATCAATCAATGATAAGAACAAGTAAATGTTGTTTCCGAAGTTTGATAGGACATATGTAACTTGGTTTGAATATATTAGAAAAGAGTTTCTAATGAACTACCCTCATTTAGGGAATCCCATACGTCATGAATGACTTCTTTTTTTTTGTTCTTATTCGAAACAAATTTTAAGATAACATGGTATTTGTCTTTGTTATCAACCAATGCATCTTTTCAAAAATTATTATTTTTTTTGTTTTTAGTTGACTGGTTCAAAACATAGTATTGCTAATTGATTAGCAACATGACAATCTTCTACACATTTATGTTTCAGAACTAACCATATTAACTAGTTTTTTGTTTGGTCGTTTCCTTCCAACCATGTTTAATTGCTGTAGTATATACAGTTACTTGTTGAGACATCAGTGGAAAGAAAATCAAGAAGTAAGAGATGAAGATTTCATTTATGCCTTTATAATTGCAACCTATTTATTGGAAACAACCACATTTCAAGAACCACCTTATCTGTGGTCTTTAGGATGGTGAATTTCAAAAACATATTGTTTTCTCTATAAGTTTATTAAGTCATCTTTCTTTGTAATCTTTATTGTCTTTATCAATCTGATAATTGGATTCTAAGAATGATTCTAACTACTGTCATCAACTCATATAACAGTATAGTGTGTGAATTATTTAATTTTTTAGATTATTTTTTCATTTAATCTTTGTTTATGTACATCTTTGAATGTTTCTATAGATTGCTATTTATTTTTGTACATATTTAGTGTTAGTAATATGGGTAAAATTCACCATGAGTCACCTAGTTTATTTTTTTGTCCTATCCGGGTACCTTACCTTTATTTTGTCCTAGCGAGGTACCTTTCCTCTTATTGCGCATTCTGTTCAGCTACTTTCCGTCAAATTGATCGTTAAATTGGATGGAAAATGATGAAGTGGCATTAAATAATACTAAAATAAACTTAAAATAACAACTTCAGTCCTCAAACTATTTCAATTACTAATTCTAACCCTTAAATTTTCACTTAAGCCAATTCTATCCCTCTCATCCCATTCACTGCCAACTCTCACGCTTCTCCTCCGTCATTTTCAGGACATTCGTCATAAAGGCAGAAATGAGCAGTTTCTTCTGTGTCAAGAAGAGAGGGGAACAAACCACCTGGAGGGTTTGAGGGTTCCTCTCTCTGTCTTTATCTCTTGGGGTTCTCCGCTACGGTTTGTGGAGGAGCGGCGAGCTGCTGCTGCTACTGCTGTTGCTGCTGACGCTCGCGGCGCCTAGCGGCGGAGACCCAGGTGCTTCTGATGTGGGTCGGGCAGTCGAATCCGCGGGACTTGCAACAGGTCCGGCACCGCATGTGTACACAGTCCTTCTTCGCTTGGTTGCCGCAGTCTCGGCAATTCACGACGCCGCCATCGGTACCTTCCATCGCGAAGCCAGATCTCGGCGAGGACGACTTATTGGAGACGTTGAAGGATGTCTGCCTGGGGCCCACGCCAAGGCCCGCGGCCGATGAGTAGAGATCTTGCTGCTGGAATTGGTCGAAACCCTTGTAAGCAAGTTCGTCACTTTTGTACCAAAGCCAGGTCTCCAGCAGGATCTCCGCAGGTGGATTTCCTCTTCGTCTGCTGCCGCCGCCGCCGCCTCTCTCTCCTCTTCGTCTCACTGAAAAAAACCCTGCCATTTTCCCTCCTCTCGATCTCCTCCCCTTAGCCTCGCATGCGGCAACAAACCCATGTCAGAATTCGAAACCCACTTCAGAAATGCGTCCAATTATTCACCATCATTTCTCCAAAATTTACAGATTATTTCGAGCCTCTTTCCTGTTTTGTGGACCGGATTGGCACCGCCGTTGGCAAATGCTGGATCTAGAGGCAGCAGCATCATTCCCAGCGGTGGCCATCAGGGATGGTTTGGTCAGATTTTGATCTGGGTTTTGGAGAAATTCAAGCAAATGGAAACGAACGTGCCTGCTGGAAATGGCGAGTTTGGGACTGGTGATGGTCCGGGTGTGTGCGGTGCGACGTGACTGGTGGGAGAATGACGGGGGAGAAGCGTGGGAGGTGTCGGTGAACGGGATGAGAGGGGTAGAATTGGCTTAAGTGAAATTTTAAGGGTTAGAATTAGTAATTGAAATAGTTTGAGGACTGAAGTTGTTATTTTAAGTTTATTTTAGTATTATTTAATGCCACTTCATCATTTTCCATCCAATTTAACGACCAATTTGACGGAAAGTAGCTGAACAGGATGCGCAATAAGAGGAAAGGTACCTCGCTAGGACAAAATAAAGGTAAGGTACCCGGATAGGACAAAAAAATAAGCTAGGTGACCCATGGTGAATTTTACCCTTAGTAATATTGTTCATTTTTTCTTTCTACAGAGATAACTGACTATTATAAGAATAATCATGCAGTTAATACTTATCGAATGTACAAGCATAATACAAACATCCGCAGCATAAGATTTTGTATTTGTAAAGTTAAGCACTAGTAACATCATGATGCTTGGTATCTATTGATTGATGAAAATAACAAACGTTGTTGCTTCCAAAGCTTCAGAGAACATATATAGCTTGGTTTGAAGATATTAAAATAGAGTTTTTCATGAACTACCCTTGTTCAAGGAATCCTACATGCCATGAATGACTTTAGTTTTTTGTTCCTTATTTGAAACTATTTTTAAGGTAACGTGGCACTTGTCCTTATTAGCAACCAAAACATCTTTTTTTTTTTGTTTGTAATTGGCTGGTTAGAAACTTGGTACCGTTAATTGATTAGAATTATAACAATCTACATCATATGTATTATGTTTCAGCATAAACTATATTAATTATTTTTTGGTTTGGTCGCTTCCCTTCTTTCAACACCAACCATATTTGATTGCCCTCAATATATGTAGTTACTTATTAAGACAAAAATTGCAAAAAAAAAAAAATTAAGAAGCAAGAAATAACGGTTTCATTTCTGCCTTTCTAGTTACAACTATTGATCAAAAGCAATTACATTTTAGAAACCACATCCTCTATGAGCTCTAGAAGAGTGAATTTTAGGAATATTTTATTTTCTCTTTAAGTTCATTGAGCCATCCTTCTTTGTTATCTTTGTTGTGCTTATTAATCAAATATTTGGCTATGAGAACTATTCCAAATGCTGTCATCAACTTACGTAACAGTACAACACATGGATTATTCGATTGAGTCATTGTTTACGTTCATGACTGAAGTTTGAAGTAAAGTAGCCAGCCACGCATAGCAACCCATAAGAGCAAAACCACTAAAGTAACCCATGGACAACAATGCATACAAAACTAAAATAAAGTAGGCCACAACCCAAAACAATACTCGATAAAGATTAAGATAGCCTAAACCAAAACATGAACAAAACCCAACCCGACAAATGAACCTGGGCTAACCCTTCACTATATCTACTGTTGTGAGGAATAGTAACCCCATAAATGAAGTTCTAGTGTAACTCCTTTTTTATTATAGTAGTATAATAAGTGTGTATAAACCCCCACTTTGCCAAGGCAATTTTAAACAATTGAGAAAATTTTAAACGTAAAACAAGTGAACAAATATAATTATGAGGACTTAATGTGTAATTAACCTTGAATAGCATCTCACATACTCAATGGGGCCGGTGCAAAACGCCTCCACCAAGTGGCAAAAGCAAAACTATATCAGCAGTCGTTGAGAATTTGATCATTGTCATTAGAAATCACTAAAATTTCCTATCACTCTATCACCCCCTGGTTTTTTACCTTTTCAATCTCAAATGTGTTTATCCTCCATTGTTGCACGTTTAGGTTCAACATCCTTGACTAGTACAGCTAACATCAATGTGACTTTGTCCCTATCCATCCTGTTTTCTCTTTATTGCTAATTCATAATATGGAGTTAGACGAGATCAAGTAGATCATTGTTTGATCAGTCTATTTATTACACATTAAGTTTGTTTATTTTGCTTCAGTCGCTGGTTAGCCTTAGTCTATTTAATTGGGTAAAATATATTAATGGTCTACTAACTTTTATAATTATTTTAAGATGGTCTCTTGCCTCAAAATTTGTCCCCATAAAGTCCTTGACTCCTATATTTTCTATCCTAATTGTAGTGCTTCCAATAGTTTCAATGTTATCTTTAATGGAATTAATGATTTAGCAATCTTAAAGACCTTACTGGACCACGCTGCCACCAAGGCTCTTTAATTATAATGGATGATCATACTACATGAACATAAAATTTAAGGTAAAAAGGATGCAAACAAATAATATTGGTAACTTGAAATCCAAATTAGCCAACTTAATCTTCTCACTAGCATATCTGAAATCCCCAAAAACTCAATATGGAAAATTAACATCTAAAATCAAGCAAAATATGGGGGTTTTAAGGCATATTATCCATCTTTCTATCAAACTTCATTGTTGAAATGCCAAAACTAACTAGCGCCAAAATCCCAAATTCTATCTCCACCAATTTGCTCACTGACGTGGCTACCATCCAACCATGTTGGTAAGCTTCTATTGGACTCCCCCAACCTCAATGATCTCACCCTCAGCAACCCAAAACTTGACCTTTTCCTCCTCAAGCTCGCTAGCAACACCATTGCCTCTGGTAACGGGCCCCTCAAGGCTTTAGGCTATAAATTTGGGCTGCCAAATCATTTAAGTAATAGGTTGTGAAATACGTGCTCACCATGATCTACTACAACTTTGTGAGGTTCGCAGAGATAATGTTGGCACTTGAGCAGATTATTAAGATGCCAAAGATTAGTCTGGGCTCATATCATGTACTCATCGCCTTCTTCGATTCTAATATGTAAGGTCTATAAGTCATCTCATAAATCATAAAAAGCAATGTAATAAGGCATCAATGTGGATTCATCCCTAATTAGATGAATATCTGTTCATAAAAAAAAAATCAATCAAGTGCCTTGAGTCAATAAAGACTAAGAAGATTGATTCAAGAAAAAATTAAGCAATTTGCTTGGAGGCTCCATCGAACAAATGTAACTTAGGATACGTGTTTAATGTTTGGGTAGGTTAAGAAGTTGATTGGGTGTTACAGAAAATTGCTCAAACAATCATTGGTTTCTTTTGTTTATCTATTCCTCTTATTTCTAATAATGGCTTTTGGTTTAGTTCAATCTTGAAAATTAGGATCTTGATATTGGTGGTCATGTTAATCAATGGGTTTTTTTCCCCCATAATTTCAAGGAGACTAACTTGACCTTATTCATATATTATGGGTTTTGGTTTAAGTTGGCTAATTTACTTTTCAAGTCACCATGATTGTTTGTTTATGTCATTTTGTTGCTTTAAGTTTGATGTTCGTATGATATGGTGACCATTTTAATTAAATAAGGAGCCAAGGTGGTATTGTGGGTTCTAGAAAAGTCTTTGAGACTGTCACATCAATAATTTATCAAAGATAATATTAAAACTAATGAAAGGACTACCACTAGGACAAAATATAAAAGTAAAGAAATTTACAGTGAAAGATTTTATGGTAATGGACTACCTTAGAATGACTGTAAAAGATAAGGGACTATAAGTGGATTTTACCATTGTTTATTTTTATTTATTTATTATTATTATTATTATTATTATTATGGTACTCAGAAGCAAGGTATAGGCATTTAGGAGTAAGGGATGAAAGGGAATGAGGATAGTGCACCTTGAACTCGGGTATGCTATAAGGCAGCATGATGTCCTAGCCATTTTGTCCATAGGCTGGGAACCACTGTTTATTTTGTGTGCAATGCACGGTTGATTGCTTGCTTCGTGAGTCTCTATAGCATTCTTTTGGCTCAAAAGACTGAGGGGAAGTCAAATTGTATCTCTAATTGAGATTTATTTGGAACCCAACTCCAGTTAAGCAAATCACATGCTCAACCAAACCTGGAAATCAAACACAAAGCGAGTCATCGCACAACCACTAGCAACGAAGAACAACAATAATCTAAACCCGACACAAATTAGAAAAGATGGAAGCAAAACGCCCAAACATAAACCGGAAGAGAAGCAAATGAAATAAAGATACCAGTAAATAAAACAAAACAACCTAGTTAAAAACCCAACAAAATGAAACTTGAGCCAGGCCGAACGGCCTGGACCGTGATTGTAATTACTGTTTTGAAGAATAGTTCCCAGTACTTGTCTTTGTATAGTAGTATAATGACATAACCATGGCCTCATTTGCCCCGAATACGGATTGCTTCTGTTATTTTGTTTATGAAGCCAAATGGCTCATCTTAGTGTTTTTTTATTAAAAATGGATAATTACAATTTACCCCTGATATTTAGGTAAAATTACATTTTACCCCTTCTATTTAAAAAATATACACTTTGCCCCTACCTTTTTAATACAGTTCAACGATAACTTCTGAAATTTTAATTTAGACATTATGATAATTATCTTCTAGTAATTTCAATCTGTATGATATTTTTTTACAATTAAAAACATTTTAAATGATCAGCTTTTCTTTCTATATTTATTTCAGTTTTTAAAACAATATTTTTTAAATGTCAATTAATTATAAAAAATACTTTATAAATCAAAATTAATTAAAGATAACAACCGTATAATCTAAATTAAGATTTCAAAAGTTGTTGTTGGATTGTATTAAAAGGTAGGCGTAAAGTGTATAGTTTTTAAATAGGAGGGGCAAAGTGTAATTTTACCTAAACCTTAGTTGGTAAATTGTAATTAACCCCTTTTTTCACATAATAATATTTACTAATTATCTTTATTTCCAAATGGTACTTGACCGGCTACATTTGTTGCTTCTTGACAACAGCTCGTCCAAGTTGGCGAGTGGCGACTTCTAACAAAAGTGGAAAAGAGTTTAAAATGAAGTTTAGAGGTTAATTCCTCTTTTACTGCAACACTAACCTGAATAATTCTCAATTACCCCTATATTTTATTCAAACATTACATTTTTCCCCGCGGTTTTAAAGCTACATTTATTCTTTCATTTTTTCCTTCAAGAGGAATTAGTTCTACATCCACCCATGATCGGAATAATTATATGGTGTAGAAGAAAATAATTAAAAAAATATTATATTTGGTTGTTTGACTAAATATACAAAAAAGAATAGAGTGAACTCCATGGTCTCTTTCTTTATTTTATTGTCCTATTTGGGTCATGTAACTTCATTTTATTTTCGTAATGTCCTATATTTCATACAGCGTGTCATATCTAAGTTTCTTTTATCACTTTCCCCATTACTTTTAACAGAGCTTCAATAGAAAAATGTTCAATTTTAACCTTAAATTTTGTCATCATACTCGCAACACCTTAAAACTTATAGATCTAATACTTCAACCACCATCTTCACATCACTTAAACATAATGCCCCTCCCTTGCTGACCCCTCCGCTTCCTCCTTCCTTGCCGACCAAAGCCTTTTGCATTTGCTTTATTCAATTTTCTCTAAAGCTCCAAAACCATGTCAGCTGAGTATCAAGATAGAATAATAGTCTTCTAAAGCTTGTGAGGACTACCATAGAGTAGCAACTCAAATAAGAAGCATAATGTTTCTAATTTCTAGTGCAGCACAACTATCAACACACAAAAAAAAAATGCTATTTATAGAACTATTAGGCAATTTTAACATGTTTTGTTTTACACGGGTTGTAAAAGAAGTGAATCAAGATCATAGATTGAACGATTAATTCTAAATCAACCATTATAGTAAAAGCCCTGATATTGTCGTTGATAGGCAAACTTATGGGTGGGAAAGCCCAAATTCTTATAGCGTTTCACAATTTATTCAACCAAATCATAGGAGATTTTGAAGGAGATGTTGTTGATAGAGTTGTCTAAGTCATCATGGGGTTTCCCGTGGTCACTGAGCAAGTGAGAGATGTGATTCATGAGATCTGGCAATGTCAATACTTGAACGAAACACAAACACAAGAAGGTTGAGCAATTGGACTCACGTGATTTGTTGTATATGAGGGAAGATGACGGAAGGCACTCAAATAAAATGTGCTATATGAGGCATAAGACCTTACTAAGACAAAAATGAAGGTACGTGATTCAGATATGACAAAAAAAATAAAGTAAGCCCACTGTAGAGTTTATTTAAAAAAAAATAATACATTGACTTAATATACTAGGAATTTTCTCAATAAGATTTTAAAAAAATATATTTGACTTTAATAAGAACTTATGTCATTTAGTTTCCCATTAATTTTCCCTAGTTGATAAAAAATTGAAATTAAATGTCAGTAATTAAAATGAAAACTGCAATGTTTATCAAGAGAGAATGTATAATTGAGGGAGTAAATCAACCGATTCGAGTGAATTCGGAGGCTTGTTGTGCCTTTAAGCTTTTCCGAATAAAATTTTTTCGCATTTGGCGAGAGGAATTTGTTGATCAATCGCTATCGTATTCGTCTTTGTTTGCTCAAACGTTCAGAACAAAATCCTCTCGCCAAACTAACCACCTTTATTGCTCTAATTAAATGCATAATTCGAACCTTAATTGCTCTCTCTCTCTTGAATTTCTTGGAAGTTTTGAACTTTTCTTTGTCCCTTTCAATTTTTCTCCGAAGGCCCAGATGAAGCTAACCTACCCAAGTACACCTCCCGCCGCCGTCCACGACCCTCAACTTTTTAGATGACGATTCATTGCAACTTCCTCTCATTCGTCGTGCGTATTCTCATCGCTATCATCGTCCCGCCGCAGGCTTCTCATGCCCTTGGCTCCGGCTCCACCGTTGCCGTCTCCTATGGCACCTCCACCGTCTGCGCTGTCGTCGCTGCCCAGTCCACCCGCCGCATTCTTTGCTACCGCCTCGGCGCTGACGCCCTCGCGCCTCTCCCCGTCCAGCCCAACATCTCTTTCTCCTCCATCGCTGCCGGGCGCACCTCCCTTTGTGGGCTCCGCGTGGGCGGCCAGTCCCTTCTTTGCTGGAACACCGAGAACATCCCATTTTCTCCCAAGCGGGTCTATTTCAACAACTCAGTTTTGCTTCGGACTATCTCCCTCGGCGACGGCCAGATTTGCGCCACCACTTCATCGTCGTCGACGCTTTGCTGGAGAGAAACGACAGACGTGAATCTCGCAAACGCAAGTTATAGTTTCGAGACTATCTCTTCGGGATACGGATTCACCTGCGGGATTCCTGCCCAGGATCGCGGGATTCGTTGCTGGGGGAGCAACCCAATTGCAAGTAGGATCGAGCAGGAGTTCACAAACACTACCCTTTTGAGCATTTCAGCTGGAGCTTCGCATGTTTGTGGGTTGAACTCAACTGGGTTGTTGGTCTGTAAAGGAGAAAATTCTTCAGGCCAATTAGACGTTCCTACGGACGCTGGGCTCGAGTTCGCTTCCGGGTTGGCCATGGCGGAGAAGTACAGCTGCGCCGTCAGGAGGTCTAACGGGACGGTGGTTTGTTGGGGAGGGTTGGAAGGGTATTCGACGGAGGGAATCAATGGAATTTCGTTCGAATTGATCGTTTCCGGTTCCAATTTCACCTGCGGATTAACGTCCAGTAATCTGTCGGTTGTGTGTTTCGGTCCGGGTTGGAATCCTAATTCCGGATCCGAATTGCCCTTGTCCAGTATTTTGCCGGGCCCTTGCGTCAACCAGTCGTCTTGTAGCGGCAATTGCGGGATTTATCCAGATTCCAATCAGTTTTGTTCAGGTTCTGAAGTTATTTGCAAGCCCTGTTTCAATTTCCCAAACCCGCCTCTGCAATCGCCTCCGCCGTCTGTCTCGCCGCTGCCCTCGTCCCCACCGAGGGCGTTGCGGAGAGGCTTATTGGCGTTAGGGATTCTGGGTTCGGTCGGAATACTGATAGGGATTTGTACGGTTCTCTATTGTGTGTGGACTGGAGTTTTCTTTGGGAAAAAGAAAGTGCATAATTCGGTGCAGCCGACAATCACCAGAGGCGGTTCCAGCAGCAGCGGCGGGAGGTCGGGGAGCAATCCACCCTCACGGTCGGGCACCATTGGCCGGCAGGGCTCGAGGGTGCTGACAATGCGGCGCCAGAAAAGCAGCACGTCCTCGAAACGCACGGACAAAGCAGAGGAGTTCTCATTGGCAGAGCTGGCTGATGCCACCAACAACTTCTCAGCGTCGAAAAGGATCGGTGCTGGTAGTTTTGGGGTGGTTTATAGAGGGAAGGTGATAGATGGCCGGGAAGTAGCCATCAAAAGGGGCGACACAGGGCAGAAGAAGAAGAAATATCAAGAGAAAGAGAGTGCTTTCGAGTCTGAATTGGCCTTCTTGTCAAGGCTTCATCACAAGCATCTGGTTAGGCTAGTCGGGTACTGTGAAGAGCAAGAGGAGAGGCTCCTGGTTTATGACTACATGAAAAATGGGGCACTTCATGATCATCTACATGACATGAACAATGTGGATAAAACTAGTAGCTTGTTGAATTCCTGGAAAATGAGGATCAAAATCGCGCTAGATGCAGCTCGAGGGATCGAATACCTGCACAATTATGCAGTCCCAAGTATCATTCACAGGGACATCAAGTCATCAAACATATTGCTTGATGCGAATTGGACAGCTAGGGTGTCAGATTTCGGGCTCTCAATGTTGGGGCCAGAGGGTGACCGGGTTTCTAGGCCGATGAGGGCAGCCGGGACAGTTGGGTACATTGATCCCGAGTACTACGGGCTAAATGTGTTGACAGCAAAAAGTGATGTTTACGGGTTTGGAGTTGTGATGCTGGAGCTTCTGACGGGGAAGCGGGCCATATTCAAAGATGAGGATGACGAAGGGGCGCCAGTTAGTTTGGTTGATTTTGCAGTGCCGGAGATAATGGCGGGAGAGTTGTTTAAGGTGTTGGACAAGAGGGTTGGGACGCCAGCTGCGAATGAAGTGGAGGCCGTGGAGCTGATGGCTTACACAGCAATGCATTGTGTGCAGTTGGAAGGGAAAGATAGGCCTACAATTGCAGACATTGTAGCCAATTTGGAGAGGGCATTGGCCCTCTCTGATGATAGCCATGGCAGCATCTCTAGTGATTCCATCACAATTCGTTCAGAGTAGAAGTTTCAGGAGGGCAACTTTCTTGGTTGCATTTTTTTTCATCTTTGTATTAGAAATGAAAAATTTTTGCTGGGTAGATATTTTTTTTACATATTAAAGGAAAAAGTGTATAGATTTTTAGATGTCACAGAGAATTGCAATTGCTCATTGAATTGCAGCAGGTTTAGGGCTTTCTTGCATAGATTTTGGGTAGATAGTCCATTGTTCCAAACAAAATGATGTTGGCAACAAAATGTTGTCTAGGAAAAGTTATCTAAAATTAGTTTTTCCTATCTGGAATTTGTAGATGTTGGTTCTGCCATTCATATGTTTTCACTGTCAAAAAGTTTGAGAGCCACGTCTATTGAGAGAGAGAGAATTAAACCCTTCATATACTTTCGGCACTTTTTCTTTTCCATAACAATTGGAAAAATCAATTGTAAACAGGCTGACAACAAAATGAAGCATAGTTTCAGCAGCAAAGGAAATCAAATGCTGAAATCTTCGAAAATTTGAGATATCAAAGAATGACATGCTTCTGAACATTTCAAAAACAGAAATTGTGAATGAAATTTGAGGAATTTCTGGAAAATATTCTGAGTTGGGAATCCTTTACAGTAAAATTTCCAAAATTTTCGAAACTTCGAGTTCTACATTAGTGACAAACTTGCAAGTTCCTGCCGCTCGGATGGATATCTGCAGCAAGTGAAAAACACCTCAAAATTTTAAGAGCTTGTTTGCGGCTACACCCTCAAAATTTATAGTAGTTTACAGCCCTGCCCATTGTTATAAGTTTGCCGTTTGGAAGAGCCCTCCTCACAATTTAAAAGACCTGTTTTCAGTATTTATGCTGAATTATTTGCCTATCTTTTCAAGCTATACAAACCTTGGATCGAGCTTAGCTCTTTTACAATTTACGTACTTTAAATTTCGGTTCTCAAGCTCTGTTTTCTAGCCAACAAGAAATCATTTAGCGGACCCAATATTTCTATAAAATAAGGCCAAAACAGAGAGTTTCTTAACTTATAATCCCTATATACTAATTTTATAAAGAGATCATAGTGCGATTATTGTTAAGATCCTCTACCATCTATACATATGTATGAGAGAGGAAGCAATGAAGGCGATGGTGCGAGTGCATGTTTACTTAGGGTGAATGTAACTCTTTCTCCTCACATTTTTCATTTCGTACCATTTTGGCTCCCGGGTTTACAACATTGTAGGATTTTCGTGCCCTAATACCTATATTAGTCATCCATTTAATGGTTGTGTTCATTTCGGTACCTATGTATTTGGTCGAGGCAATTATAGCCCTTTGTTCGAATGTTTATTTTTTGATTTTTTTTATACGCTTTGATGTGTTTTGTGATTTACTATTATGTATTTCTGTTTTAGTTATCTAGGGCTTTATATTTCATATTGTCTCACTTGATGGTAGAAAAGTTTGGGTGTTGGAAGAAACTCCATTTTTTTATCGTTGGGTTAAGTGCACTATTTGTCATTGCCTGCGAGTCACTAGCTAGATCCTATTTGTTTTATATTTTGCTCAGAACTCAAAACTAATTGATGATAAGTTGAGAGACTTTATCACAATATACAGAGACAATATACAGAGACAGAAAAAATTGGGTACCCAAACTCTGATATCATATTAAAATATCTAATTTAAAATTAAATTGTGATAAATGAAAAAGATCTCATTATAATATACAAAAATCTAAAGGTGATGGGTCACGGACACGATATGTCCGATATGTGAGCTTCCTGTAGAACTCACAGCATCAAATATTACAAATGTATCCATTACGTCTGTAATCTGTCACGCTTCAGGACCCTATAATATATAAGAGAAGCGACAGGAAACCCTTCATTAAATCATATAGGATTTAACAGGAGATTTTTCTTATTTCAGTGTGGCGACAATGCAGTTAATATGGCGGTGAAACTGCCATAGAAAGATGTTACATTTCTTTGAAATGAATCCAAGCAGGGGCATGTAACTTCTTTTGTTTGTGTATATATACAGCCATTTGGGTTTGCTGTTAGTAAAGCCAGAGAGGGTTAGAGTTGTGTGTTCTTCGCGGTGTATCTTAGATGTTTTAGTGTGTTTTCGATTTTCCCCCCAAAAAAAAAAAAAGAGCCAAAATGGGTTATAATTTGTGACCCGGAAGCAGATATTGATCTCATTTTAAGAAGGGGCGACCAAATCTAGAGAAGATGATTGAAAACTTAAAGAAGAGTAGAAACATTTCTCAAACCCTTTTCATTTTCCTTCACGTTCATCCGATTTCCCGTTCCTGGTTCTTCAAGAATCATCAGAGTATCTCCTGCAGATTAGCATGGTGATGCAATACCTCGTGATGTAGAAGTGATCTCTCTGTTCCTTGACCAATCTCTGGTATTTCCTCGAGAAGTATCTTCTATACGACGAGCTCTTCATCAATAGCTAAGTCGAACATTTAGTGCTTCAGGAGGAACCCTCCTTTGAGAGTTTCGATTTCTCATCAAACTAGAAGCTTTTTGGGCACCGGTGCTGTGAGTGAGAATCGCAGCCATGGGAACTGGGAAGCAACAAAAGACGGGGGACTTCTTTGCTCTGACGAGAAAACAGGGGAGAAACAGAGGAAGAAGAACAAAGAGATGAATTTAGATTCATGGCAAGAATGGTCCAACTGTCCTACCAGGCTACCACAAACACCAGGTAACGCGCCTAGTTTATAAGGACTCTTGGTCCTGTGTCTGACCTCGTTAGGTCCGCCCACGTTTTGGGCCAAAGGAACGACCGGGGATTAAATGTCCCCTCTCCCCGTCTCTCCCTAAGATTTCCACAATGTCTTAATACTAAGTTATGTTGCTTATTGATGTTGAATAAGTTGTCATCTCCATAGTATGATTGTAATTCCTTAAACTCTATACATCATGCTACTGACTTTGTGTAAAAAAAAAAATATAGTTAAGCACTATCTGTACGAAAATCAATAAAAAAAATACTCAGTTGACCATTCCTCACTTATATCATAAGAAAAGTGAGGCTTTTCTATTTTTCGTTTAATGGTGTTAGTGCATTGCCTTAGGCTTAGATGCACATAAAGTTGTGCATGTTAACTCAAAATATAATACAACTGGATTTAATTTATTAGTGTACGTCTGTGTTCTGTTGACTCAATCAATTACTGTAGGGGCAGGTCTATTCATGATTTAAATTTTCCTAGAATTTCCATCGAAATATAATAGAATGGCTCTTTTGTTCGGTGCTCTGTTATTATCAACGTTATTTTTTATAATATAAATGTCACAACACAATCATATATGTAATTATAATATGCACTAGATAATGTTTGACAGGTCACCAAGGAAGGATCAAGAACATGGTCGTCGTGTTTGCCACATTTTTTCACGCATGCAGCCAAGGATCATTTTCTCAGGAAGTCGATTTATTGACAGATAAAAGAATGAAAGTCCAGTCTTTTAACCTTCAATCAATCAATCAACCGAGTCTTAATTTATTAAACTTAATCACAATTGACTTAAACCTCACCAATTTAATTAACCAATTAACCAATTAACCAAACCTGTTAAACTTCATCTTACTTAATTTATGTACGAAACGCATTACAAAGCTGGTGCTACCAAAGTAATATTTGTACATGAAATACAACACATTTGAAAGAGCTGATCATCAGAAGTACAACGTTTTATCATGCACCCTTGAAGAACACACATGATTGAACATCAAGCTTCAGTGTGACGCTGGTAGAACACCCAACGGTCACTACTTAGTGTATTATCGAGAATAGATGTAATTACAAAGATATCATATACTACAAGAGTGTTGCCAGCTCCCTATGACAAGGAACTGTGCCGAAAAACCAGCAGCTCGAGAAACCAGACACACAAGCTGCTATTGTTGTCCAAGTATCACATAGCAACGACGGTCACTGAGGGGAACTCCACAACATATCACAACAAAATCACACGACTCAAACCATTGCTTCATAGATTTGTTCACCTCCTCTTGGCAATCGAAGAAAGGAAATGCAGCCAGCAAATCAAGTGAATTCAAAGCGCATGAGTAGCTTTACAGAATTGTACACCTCCCCCTTGCGGCTGTGAAGAGCAACTGCTCGAATCCCTTCTCTGAGCTCCGAGATAGGGAGGCATGTCTGCCCTCCAAAATCATCCTTTTCGGACATGTCATATTCATGAACTTCTACACGGAGCAAGGCCAGTTCAGGAACAGTTAAGGGGAACTCAAATTGCTCGTTCCAAGCTGGCACCCAGTTGTCCTCTAAGGTTTTGGTTTTCTTCATTACACAGTCGGCAGGAACCCCAGCAATTCCCACCTGGATATTAAGCAAACTTGCAGCTTGAAATCTTTGACACACCGAAGCCAAAGCTAGAGAAAGCAGTGGTGTCAGACACCAACTGCAGCCTGTAGCTAAATTTTATCATATAAATAAATCCTACCATGAATCAAGTGCTACAAAGCTCACATAGAGAAAAAGCTAAAGAAAACAAAAATCTAATTTTGCAGTTTGCAGTAATGGAATTTGATAAAATCGATCAGCTTACCCTTGCATAGAAGTCTGGAGGGGAATATGCATCAAAATGTGTGTGGGGAAAATCATAATACCATCCTTCGCCCATATAAATGTTCACCTTTGTATAACAAAGAAGCCACAATCATCCCCTTTGTGTATGCTATTATTGAAGACTCCTCAAATTCCTTGACTGACACTAGCAAAATGAGCACTCACCTTCAAAGTTTTTTTAACCAGTAAATGGTCCTTTGGATCAAATACCTTATTGTTAGGACCTGCTTTCAGAAGGAAATCTGGTTTTTTAACATAACCACAACCACCATTGGCTTTGAACATCCCATGCATCAACCACAGGGATCTTCCATTACCCTATAACAAAAGATCAACACTTAGTATCCGGCAAACACCAGTTTTCATCTTAGTTTTCCGTGTTAATACCCATCAAACTAGCAACTTTTTCATAGAAGACATACATGAACCAAAGTTCTTTTGGATCTTCTGATCACAATAAGTATCTACCAATGAGGAGTATAAAGAAAATGCAAGGAAGGCTGCTCAACACTCAGTTCGTTTTAGTTGTAATGATAAAATTACTTGTTGCACAATTTAGCATATATTTCATGCATTAGACATTTATATTATCATCATCTCAATCAAGGATATGCTGCAAGATCCTTATGAGAGGGGTTATGCCTCTGGGAGATGTTTCAAAGAGTTTTAGGATAGTGGAAATGGATTGTTTGATTAACTTTGAACAGTTAATGACGCTATAAACTTCATGCCACTGACCCCAGCATAGTTGTAGTATGATGATGATGAAACAATTGTCTCTCCAATTAAGCAACAAAACTAAGATGTCCGTGTCCAAGACAGTTCCAAAAATAAATATTAGAGGAAGAAAGAAACTACCTGCATATTAAATGCAACCATTTGAGCTCCATGCATCCATCCAATGAAGGGATTGTAATTCGATGAATCCACTCTTATGCCCTTGGGATATATTCGAAGCATATTTCGTTGGGTAAACCTATATCATGGAAAATATCATACACCAACAAACTTACAACATTAACAGGATGGTCACGGATTTTTCCCAAATTTTTATTTTTATCAGTAGAATGTTCACAGCTTATTTGTAATGAAATATGTTGCATCTTTCCCTAGGATACTTGTATAAACATGCATCTCATAAGCAGCTACGCAAATAGAGGCTGATGCATTTAGACCAATTTAAATAATGAAGCAATTGAATGCTCTCTCTCTCTCTCTCTCATTCTTTAATAGCAACACATAATGTCGAATTAGCTGATTGTCTCATTAAAATGTTCCCCCGAAGCCCAATCATCAATTACTTCAATTTTTCTGTAGGCCATTTCAAAAAGACCTACAGTTTCCCAGGTGCAAAAAACTACAATCAAGCAACTGAAAGCAACAACTCCAACTAATGTACTTGGTCACTTCTCTTAGAGAGTAATTCATTTGAGCTTTTCAAAGTTACCTGACAATTTCTTTTCCATGTGTTATAGCTGCCTTTTCAAGTTGTTGCTCACTTAAGCTAAGGCGTCTCACTTTATCTGGATCCACTTTTAGACAATCTTCTAAACCCCCCTTGGGCTTCCCAGCTTGAATAGCAATCAAACGTCTGTACTCAGGAGCCTCATTTTTATCTGATTTTTCTCCATCATCAGTATCACTGCCATCATCTTTACATTCCTCATCCAAATCATTCTGCTACATCATAGTGCTGAACAAGTGAATATAATTCAAATAATTCGAGTCAGTAAATGAAATTCAGAATGGTGAGACACCTTTTCCTCATAAATAGCATTGCCTTTGAGGTCTGGAACTTCTTTCCCCCAAGCTTCTTCATCATTTCCCCTACTACTCCTTGAACTACTTTGTCTATCTTTAAATTCTTTAGCTTCAAGGTACTCCTTTGGTGGTTTTGTAGATATAACAACCCGACCCTTCAATGATTCTGGAGACGGGAATTCATTTAGGCCTTCTGAACCAGGACAAAACAGGATGTCCCCAAATGTTTGATGGATCATCTAGAAATATGCAGAGAACTGATGAAGCTATGACCATTCAAGATGAACACAAGCAACATCAAAAGACTAACCTCAGCAACTTTAGCCTGGAGATCTGGTGTCAAATGGTCCTCCAAAGTTATTACAACAGGATATTCTGATGCAGTAAAAGCATGCTCCTTAATAGATTTCAAACATTTTAGGAGCTCCACAGGAGTGGTCAGAGTCCTGCACAAAGCCAATGGGGAATTTTAGAACAAAATTATGCATCACTTAAGTCAACAAATTGCTCAGAATTGGAGAAAGTCATTTGATTCTACCATCTAGAAGGAAAAAGAAACTTCTAAGTATATCAATCTTGGTTTCATGAAGGACAGCGTAAACAAAAACAACAAGACAAAACTATTGGGGAAAAGAAAACCCTACTCTCTCTCACCCACCTCAAGTTTCAGTCTAGGTATGGCTTGAACTGGTTCTGAGACCAGTTCCAGCGAGAAATTACCTATTTCTTTTTCTCTTTTGCTCTATCTATTTTGGCCATCTATATTCCTCTTATCAGAGGCCAAGATCATCTACAGAACTCTTTCTGTGGAAAGATGACATCAGGCTTTCAAATCAAACATCCTGCTTGAGATCAGAGTGGTCAAGTGGCTCTGGTAATAAGTTGGTTACTTGCAATGGTAATTGTTGCTCGTTTGTTTGCTCAGGTAATGAGTGTTTCCTCTGTTTATTAAAGCCTGCTTGAAGCCTTTTGCTCTATTACAAAGTTCCGGGCTTTTGTCCATAAGTTGGAACACTTAACTTGTTCAGAATTTCTGGGTTTATCTCACACTTTGTTGTTATTTAGAAAAAAAAAACACCAACCACAAAACAGAAAAAAAAACAAAAGTAACTGTATGGCCTAGTTGTTTCTCTTCATTCTCAGCACTTTACTTCATTAGTAGAAGCCGTACAACTTTAGATGAAAAAGATTGCCCCTTTTTCCCGTTTGGCTTAATGGACATACAAATGTACAAGTCAAAAAGTTTTTATTTTTTCTTAACTTTGCTCTTGTAGAACACAATTTATAAATACTTGCACACACTCAAGACACTGCAGAAGTGAACACAAAAATATTTACACAAGCACTTTATAACATCACACCACCGTTTAGGAGGAAGAAGCTTTCTTTACGAACATGTCAGAGAAATAAAAAATTCAGATCATACCTTCCATGAAGAACATCTATATTATCCTTTTTGGCATTAGGCCATATGTCCAGTTCTATCACTCTCACACCTTTCTTGAGAGCATTTATGATGGGCACTTCACTGCAGTCGCTACTAAGTTGATTTCCAGTTAGATAGGAATTGTGGCCAGTGTATATAAAATAATGAGACAAAGGAGAAGTCATGTCATGGTTCACCTGAGACCAAACAGTTCAGTACAATAAGCGGGAAATGCATATTAAAACTAGGCTAACCAAATTTTCACAACTAAGAAATGAAATTGAAGCATCTAACTAAAAAGCAACCAATGGAAGTTTCAAACAGCCACTCTTCTTGGTCAGTAACCCGAGTGTTCAACCCCCAAATTTGCGGTATCAAACTGGTGAATCCAAAAATGGCGCACTTAAAATACTATTTGCAAGTGGAATGCCATAAGAACTTCTCAAAATGAATCAAACCATTATCATTTACACAACCATTCTTTGAATTAGGCATACACCAACAGGCTCAACTAGGTATGCATATTTGAATTGCATTGCTTCAATTTTTTTCGAAATCATATATGCCAATCCTATAACTAATGAGAGTCTGAGCAAAGAAAAGAAAAACCCTCATAACTATTGCTAGTTAGTTAAAGGAATAAAAGCAATGGGAGAGTTCCTTTCGTCCAGCTACCACACTGTTTCTTGATTTTTGCCAGCATGAAAAAACAAATTTATCTTTTCCCACTGAAAATAGTAATGAAACTGAAAAGTAGGTCAAGAACCGACGGCAACACGGGAAGGGAAATGAACAAAATGACCACAAAAGGCATTGAAAATTCCCAAATTGAAAAGCATTACCCCAGTAGAAGGAGACAAGGGAGGGTTGAATTCACTGAAAAGATACTTAAAGAAGGCTTCCAGATTGAGGGTCCGGTGAAAATGCTTGATGCTCTCGATGATCTTCTGGGCATCTTGTCTGGTCGCATTAGTTTCCTTCTGGACTTCAATCAGGAACCTGTGAAGCTGGTCAACGTTTATGACCCCATTCTCAGCGTACCGTTCGAATAGCTCCTTGATCTCGGCCGGCGCCTCCGCTGCAGCCATCTGGAACCGCCGCCGGAAGCAGAAGCACACCCGGTAAGTCTGCTTGGACATGGGTCTTTCTGGGAACACCACAAATCTGAGACAGATAGGAGCTTTTCTTTTGCGATATCGGTGGAGATATTTTGTTTTTTTGTTTTTCGTTGTTTCGCTCCTCTTGAAGTGGATGGGAAAAGACGATCCCTCACCCTCAGTGGCTTAACATTTAGATGCTTCGAAGCAACAATTAGCAAGCAACTTTTATGCTTAACTTCTGATGTTTGCTTAACAGGTGACTGGTCATGAGCTGTAAGCAAGAACTGCTTTTTTTTTACAAATAGGCAAATACTATTACTAGGACAAATTACATCTTTTCCCTTAAGATTTAATACTGCTTACATTTTTATCGTATAAGTTTGAAGACCTACTTTCTCTTACCCCGTTTGCCTGCTTTTTACAAATTTCAGTAGTAGTAGTAGGAAGAATAGATAATTTTTTTTAAATAAAATATTTACTGAATTTCAAGCTTCTTTTATAAAATTTAAATTCAGTAGAACAAAATTACTGGAAAGCCCAATTTATAATTTTAAAAGTTATATAATTTTTTAAAAAAATACCAGGTAAAAAAGAACATAGTAGTATTTCTGTGAGCATATATGTAAATAGTATCTAATCTTTGGGGCCCGGGGGAAGTAAAGTGTCATTAATGGCAACGTACGGTTGAACATGTTGATGTGATGCCACACGCACACGTCTGCGAATCTGCCAGGCGCTAACGTATTTATTTCATGGTAGTCTGGTAGATGGTCATTCAACATTAATTTTTGTATACAGAAAAAAAAAAAAATCTGTTCTTTCTATATACAAAAAATTATTGTTTTTAATTTTATTAACTTTTTATTTTCAACAAATAAAAAAAATTATATCTGCCTAAAATCATTTTGAATAAACTGTTTTTAGAACATATCTTATTTTTATGGATTTTTTATAGTCAACAAGGAAAAAAGAAAATTTTTTAAAAAAATATGTATTTTTTCAAAAAATTATTTTAATAATTTTGTGGACTTCTTAAATTATAGAGCTTCAATTGATATATAAATTGAGTAAAAAATCGATAGTATTAAAAATAATACATTAAATAACTCATTATTGGATCTCTCACAAACACATGAGTAAAAGATCAATAAAATTGAAAATTTGGCAAGAGTAACCATTTATTATTAATTTTTCTTTTTCTTATGCTGCAAGTGAAAGAATCATTAAAAATTAATTCTTTTCTGAAAAATTATTCAATTGGTTAGATAAAGTATTGGTAACCTCCATATGATAATGGCTATAGATAAAAAATAAATACAAAAACATATTTCGCTCTGGTTAGCAACAAGCTTGCAGCCATTAGACGTGAGGAAGTATAGTGGAAATTGTGTTTAGTTAATTTAAAATGACATATTTTTATTTTTATATTTTTATTATCAGAACTAAAATTATTTTAAAGTCAATATTATGTAAGTGAAATAATCAATTTAAAATAAAAAATTTATAATGTTGTTCAATTTTTTGTGAATTTTTACTTTTTAATGCTTAAAAAGGAAAAATAATAAAAATTTACTAAAATTATAAAAATTTCACAATCAATTTATTTTTACACCTAAATAATATTTTCTTTTCAAATAACATTGATTCTTATGCAGAAGAGTTGTAAAAATATAGATAAAACATATTTGATTAAGTTGGTTTAAATTAAAATGAATTGGTTTGTAAGTTGATTTGTTCTATTTATCAATGTTATATCATGAAATGAAAATTATTAACTATACATTAAATTCAATGCTAATTTATACTTTCCATTACTTCTATTAGCAAGCTTTGTCAATGTTGTAAGTATACAATTTTTAAAAGATTTAAGACCAAATTAAGATGATTTAGAATTCGAAACAAAAAGAATGGAGATTTAAAAGAAACCCATAGGGCGCAATTTTGTCATTAGAATGTAGGGATAGAGTGATTGTGCTATCAAAGTAGTTTTCAGGCAAATTTGCCACAGATGTTTTCAAAATGGGTAAATTTGTCACTGCCATTAATGAAATATTAAGACCTGCTAAAAGAGTAATGATGTGACAATAATTAGTTGACATGGATCTGATGCGATTGCACAAGTGGAAAAAATTGGGTCTGGGGCTTCTCTCTTATTTTTCAGAGGACCTTCCTTCCTATTTACTATCATTTTGAAGTAGTTTCATCGATCTCTTTGTCACCTTCTTGAATTAGTACAATGAGATATAATCTTTGCAAATTTGGCTTCAATTTTTGTCTCCAAGGCCTACTGCTCACTTGCATCAATTAGCTGTTTCAACTGTACTGGTGAGAAGTTAGCACAAATCGAGAATTTGCCTTTTATTTCAAGGCTCTGGCACAGCTCTGTGTTGATACCGAATCATTATCTGAAAAATATATTTTAATAGTAAAATGACTGTCTATTTTATATTTTAATTGTAAAATTATCCCTTTTACTTGTTACAAAAATTTATGAATGGTTAAAATGACTTACCTATCATTACTTATAATAAAAAAAAAAATTTCATTGTGCATGCTCTTCAAGAACAAGATCTACGAGTCTCCTGTAGGCTACAGCTACAAAGCCGTTTTGTTTGTGCTTTTCTCATCAGTTCACTTATATATATATGTGTACGAGAAAAAAAAAAAAAAAGAAAACTTCGTTTGTTGCTTTTTGTGGACGCAACAGTCACAATGGTGATTGGTGAGCAGTGAACTGTAGTCGTTGACTTGCTTATGCATAATAGAACTCTTGCTTTCTTTTTTTAATTGGAATGGCAAAAAAGTAGGTAAATATAAGGCGTAAACCCACATTTGGCCCCGAACTTTGTTCACCAGGACACTTAACCCCTTCAATTATAACTCGGGATAACTCAGCCCCCAAACTTTACTGATCGGCACACTTAGCCCCCTCAGATCGCCACGTGCTATCACGTGCGTTGACGTTCTGATGAAAATGTGAGTTAACATTTTAGAGGGACTTAAATGAAAAAAATATTGAAGCTTGCGGCTAAATGTGGCATTTTATAAGAACCTTAACGGATTTTCCTTGAAAAATATGAAACTGATCAGTTGTCGCTTCACCAATATGTAATTGCCCTGCTGAAGAAACCAAAACAAATTCTGCAAAACCTAATAAACATTAAAGTTGCCCAGAAATTTTACATGACGTAGAAACATTGAAACAAACACGAGCCAAAAATTAGCCTAGTTAAGCTCGCTCTCCTCTAATTCTCCTGGCAAGTTGAATATCCTTGGGCATAATGGTAACCCTCTTCGCATGAATCGCACAGAGATTGGTATCTTCAAAGAGCCCGACGAGATATGCCTCCGCCGCTTCCTGCAAGGCCGCGACGGCACCGCTCTTGAATCTCAGATCGGTCTTGAAGTCCTGAGCGATCTCTCGCACCAGCCTCTAGAGCGGAAGCTTCCGGATCAGAAGCTCCGTGTTCTTCTGGTACTTCCTGATCTCCTTTAGCGCCACCATCCCGGGCCTGAAACGATGCGGCTTCTTCACACCCCCGGTCGCCGGTGCTGACTTCCGAGCGGCCTTCGTCGCCAGCTGCTTCCTCAGAGCCTTGCCCCCAGTCGATTTCCTCGCCGTCTACTTCGTGCGCGCCATTTTTCACAATCTAAAGGAATCAGATACTATCTCTCCGACGATGTGAAGCTGGAGAACTTATAAATTAAGCTGCCTTCCCCTTAGTCTCACCTTACGTCTTTAATTAAGACTTATGTGGAAAATGCTACATTCAGCCGCAAGCTTCAACATTTTTGTCATTTAAGTCCCTCTAAAATGATAACTCACATTTTCGTCAGAACGTCAACGCACGTGACAACACGTGGCGATCTGAGGGGGCTAAGTGTGTCAGTCAGTAAAGTTTGGGGGTTTAGTTATCCCGAGTTATATTTGAAGGGGTTAAGTGTCCTGGTGAACAAAGTTCGGGGGCCAAATGTGGGTTTACGCCGTAAATATAACCCTAACTTTAGTCGGCAGCAAATTTTTTTTTTTTACTGAAGTGTCTACTACCAATAAAAAAATAACGAGAACAAAGAATTTAGTTACCTTAGAAAAAAAAAAACAACGAGTACAAGTATCTACAAATGTAATATTTTTATTTATTTATTTTCATCTATGAGTATTCTGATTATTAATAACTAAAGGTTAATCTATCTGAAATTTAGTTAGGCATCAAAGTGAGGATTTCTCCAAACTGAATTTTTCCATATAAAAGACACATCGCGAAAACCACGTTCTCTTAATTAAATTGTATTTGAGCCATTCCTTCCACTCGTACCAATTTGCATTATGTAATATGGAAGCACGTTTTCATGATTTAATTTATCACAAATGCATGCCATATTATATCTAAATGGATTTTTGTAATTTGATGTAGCAGCTGTACCTGTACCTTACCTAACAAGCACGCGTTCAAAAGCAACCACCCAAACACAAAAAGTTCCGCCGTCACACCAAACTATATACGGAATCGTGGAGAAAAAGCTGAGAATCAAGGGGATTAAAAAAAAGAAAATGAAGAAAATGAAAATACAGCATGTATTCAATTTTTTTTTGGTCAGGAGAAAAAAAAGGCTAAGAGGAGAGCGGGGAATTTAACTTTAGACCTATTAATAATAAGAACAAATCTTACTCATTAACAAATCAAAGTTTTACTTGCTATACGGAGTCAGAATTTCACCATTAAACTGGGAATATATAGACTGACTTCGCTATAAAAAGACTATCAGTAAGTATTGATTTATCTCATCTCCAATGTTTGCAAGCATATTTCAATGTTAGAGAGGTTTAGAAGACTTTTCTATATAAAAAAGGTTAAAATATTTTACTTATACAAATTGTTCTGTCTCTTGAGTCTTGATATCATTATTTTCCTTTTACGTATTTCACTAGAATTGATGACAGAAATTGCATATCATCATCGGTTAAGGGGAAATGTGAGATTGAACTTAGATGTCTTGGTAATAATAACAAGTACTTAGCCACTAAATTAAAACTTTGGCTTATACAACACACATATATATATTTATTTGAGGTCAAGATTAATCACTGTTATCCCCGGAATATATAAACTATTATCTCAAAAGTCAGAAATGCATTATACCACCCTACTAGCAGTACTAGAAACTTTTAACCTCAATGTAAAAAGACTAACAATATAAGTGCAAATTTATCTCACCTCCAATATTTGCAAATATATTTCAATGTTAAAGTGGTTTACTTTTTTTATATAAAAAGGGTAAATCTATTTCACTCGTACAAATTGTTCTGTGCCTTTAATGATAAAATACATATTGTCATATGTCTTTAGACATGTATTTGTATTTTGTTCTAGGCGACTTAATTGATTCTTATACTTAGAAGTTGTCGTCTTCACTCACACTCCACGTTGATAATATTCGTACTTAAGTATGAAGATGCATGTGATGTTATCTCGTTCTTGCTCCTACTTTCAGCACTGCTTTATGTGGCTTAAATTTTGCTCCAAGACATATAAGTGCTGCCTTATTTACCTTGCTAACAGTAGTACTAGCACTATAAAATTAAAATGGGTGCAAAGTACTATTAATTAATTAATTAATTTTTTTTTTTAAAAAGAGATTCAAAAAGAAAAGTTTAAGAGATCTAAATACTTATTGTATATATATTCCTCATTGATGTGCTATATATATAAGTTGAAAAAATGGCCCATGAATAAGGATGTTGATGGGTTAAATTTGAGTTGGATGAGAGTATTTCCACATCCTACCCTTAACCTTGAACACTTTACCTGCATCCTACCTATTACCTGTCAGGTGGACACTTTTAACATCCATATCTTATATATGTTTAGACATGCTGGATTAGGTAAAAATCATCCACCAACCATACCTCTACAACTCCAATTTTATTGAGTTATGTTGTGTTTAACATTATATTTGTTACTATTAAAAACATTTATTATACCTTATCTATTAAAGCAACTCATGCTTGTTTTTAATTCCATATAACTTATATTTTATTTTCATCACATAACTAATACTAATATGTTACACACACACACACACACATGAGTCGGATGTGAGGTAGGTGAATCCTAAACCCGCATCTTACCCAAACCTAATGGCAGGTGAAAAAAAAAAAATCACATCAAACCTAAATCCAATCAATTGCTAAAACACCCGACCCATCAAATCAGATACAACCAGATACTCATTTGATTTGACATCCATTAACATCCTTATCCATGAATCCCCATAGCAAGTGAATCCACATTGGTGACGTATTATGTGGAATGTAATGTAAGAGGTAAAACCATCACTGGTCATATAATCTTAAGTTGCAGTGTACATCACTTTTTCGAGCTCCAAGACTAATTGACAAGGGATTATTACTTCCTGCCTAAACATCAACTAGCTAGTTCAAGCTATGTAAGACACATCCATATTTAACAGGTTCTATTCTAACTTCCATGTATGTCCTTGAGTGTGACCCGCTTTGCAAGTTAAGGATGTCTGGAACTATATCAACTGGAACATGAGCCCTCCACATGACGTTTCTTATGAGTTCATAGCTCACAAGGTGAGTTGTTGTATTGGAGGCATTTTCCTAGCTAATTAACAAGTTAAAAACAGATCCCGAATAATTATCAAGCCACACTTTGATCAATCTCAAACCTCATTAGAAGCCTCGTGTGTTGTATTCTCTTACCCTTCTTGTCATGCAAAGGAACTGCCCTAAATCCTGTCCTAAGTTCTGATAACGGCAAGCAAGTTTGTCCTCCGAAGTCATCCTTGTCGGACATGTCATATTCTCGAACTTCAATTCTAAGTAATGCCAATTCTGGAACTGTGAGAGGGAAGCTAAATTCTTCTTCCCATACAGGGCACCAATCATCCTCAATTACTTTGGTTTTCCTCTTTGCACAATCCTCTGGCACCCCAATAATGTGCACCTACAATTCAAATAGAAAAAGAAAAAGAAACCTAGTTAGCAAAACTCAAACTCCCATTAATTAATTAGGATCTTTTAAGGAAAAAATAAAATAATAACTTCAAAATTCAGTGTGTATTTTTTTCAGATATATAATTTGTATATGAAATTGTCAAAAATGAGACTAGGGAAACATTATTTTCTTCATGGACCTTTGTGTAAAAGTCTGGGGGAGAATAAGTGTCAAAGTGGGTGTGGCTAAAGTCCAAGCGCCATCCATCTCCCAGGTATACCTTCACCTGAAAAGCAAGCAAATCGACAATAACTACCAAAATCTATCAAATTTCTAATGGAATTAACTAGTTAAATTTATTATATGAATGTTTACGTCACCTTTAATGTTTTGACCACAATTTTTTGACTTTTTGGATCAAAGACCTCACTGTTTGGACCCCTCATCGTCAGAAAACCAGGCTTTTTCACATATCCACACCCTCCATTGGTTCTAAACATGCCTTCCATCACCCAAAGATGTTTTCCATATCCCTGTCAAGAACAATCACTGCTTTTAAAACACCATACCATAAAATTTGCTGATAATAAACAAAACATTACATAGAGGTGGGCACTAAACTCGGCAGAACCAGCCGAGATCTGGCCCAGCTTGCACATGGATCGATCAAACCAGGGCCCAAGTAAGCCCGGCTCAACTCACCATGCTATTGGGCCATTCCCGGCCAGACCAGGCACATGCCATAAATATGTGGGCTAGTATTGGGCCCTCTCAGCCCCGGCCTAGGCCGGTTTGGCCCACTTGCCATCTCTATTTACAATGGTTGGAACTTGCAACCAACCTGCATGTTGAAGGCGATCATCTGAGCACCGTGCATCCATCCTATCATCGGATTATAATTCGATGAGTTGAAGCGTGTACCTTTAGGGTATATTCTCAAAATGTTTTTCTGGGTAAACCTTGGAAAACCATGACATGACCATAAGTAAAACACCCCTCCGTGATCAAACTGAAACATTAGGTCAGGTGTTTCGGATGGATGCATATATATTTATTGATACCTCACAACATCACTTCCATGAGATGAAGCTGCCTTCTCAAGTCCTTGCTCACTCAAACTTAGGCGTCTAACCTTGTCGGGCCCAATCTTAAGTGCATCCTTTATCCCCGCTTTAGATGGCTTTCCGGCATGAATGGTGATCAAACGTTTGTACTCTCCAAACTGTCCTGATTTTCTCTCTATTTCGCTCGTTGATTCCGCATCATCCTCCTTGTCATCATCACTCTGACATTCAGGAAGGAAAAATTCGTTGAACTTCAACCACATTAAACAAGGTTTTTTAATATGGCTACCGGACAGAATTGAAGTTGGACATTGATTCTACCTTGTCATCGGCCTCTGGCACAGGCGTGACCTCTGCTGCTGCTTCATCATCGGATGAAGATGTTCCACTAGAATTGGCAGTGCTTCCGAGGTATTCTTTTGGTGGTTTTGTTGAAATAAGTATGCGATGCTTCAGCGCTTCTGGTGATGGAAATTCTTTCAGGCATTCGGATTCAGGAGCGTAAAGCATGTCCCCAAACGTTTGCATTGCCATCTACACGTAACTATAACCAAGGTGATGAAAAGAAAAACTGAAAGGTAAATGCAAAATTTGTCTAAAATGAAAATTTGTTTTTCAACTGACAAATTAAGAACAACAAAGACATGGACAAGCTAACCTCTGCAACTTTGGCTTGGAGTTCTGGTGTTAGGTGATCTTCTAGCGTTATGATAACTGGGTAAGGGGAACTAACAAAAGCATACTCTTTTATGGCCTTCAAACATTTAATGAGCGATACTGGAGCTGTCAACGTCCTGCAAGTATGAACCGACAAAATGACCCTTGCTCACAAGTCACATAGCTTTATCCAATCCAAAGTTGGTCGAGGGTTTAGGTAACATCTCTCAGTTATCACCAATTGATTCTAAGTTGGATGCTTTAGCATTGTGTAATAAATCACTCCTAGTAGATCCCGATATATCGATTGTATTTACCAACAGTAGTAGGCTTCGAATTATATGGTATGACAAGAATCTCGTTAGTATCTTATATGTACCTGCCATGAAGAACGTGAATTTCTTCTTTAGTGGAGTTTGGCCAGAGATCAAGTTCAATAACCCTCACTCCTCTTTGCAAGGCCTTGACAATTGGTACTTCACTACAGTTGCTACTCAACTGATTCCCAGTGAGATAGGAATTGTGCCCTGTAAATATGAAATAATTTGACAATGGGGCAGTCATATCATGGTTCACCTGTTAAACAAAACATGTATATATTTCTGTCAAATTTGATAAATAATCTCTATCTACTACGAGTATTTAACACTTCAAATAGAAGCAAACCATAACATTACCAATCCAAATCAATATATTAGCCTGTGTTAGAAAAAATCTCATAAACAGCCGAGGAAAATGAGAAGACCCAATAACAAGGGGACAGATGAGCAGAATTACTTTTTTTGGTGGATGGGTGGAAGGCCAGTGAGAAAGTGAAGGATTGAACTTGGACCTCACGCTAATACCAGGTTCGAAAGATGAGCACGATTACCATATGGAATTCCCAGCAGCATTACCAGAAAAGCTAAAAACAAAATACTATTGAAAATAAAAGAACCAAACGATCCATTTTAATATGCTAAAATCTGAGTTCTTTCGATAATTTTGTAGTAACAGAACTGAGAAGAAGAAGAACTGGAAAATTAAGAATAAAAACAAAAAGAGGAAGAGGAAGAAAAACTGGAAAATTAAAAATAAAAACAAAAATTGGAAAAAAGAAGGTGGACCTGAGCTTTGATGGGCCCATTGAGATCATCAGAGAAGAGAAAATGAAAAAAGTCGTCGAGGTCGAGCGAAGGGCGCGAGATCTTCGTGAGATGGTGCCGGCGCTGTACTACCTGGTCGATGATCCGCTCGGCCTCCTCGACGGTCATCTCCTTCTCACCTTGCCGCTCCACCAGGAACCGCCGGAGCTGATCAGCGGACATGTAGTCGCTGCCATCTGCGAACGCCGCGAACGCCGATTTCACGTCGGCAGGCGGCTTCACCTCACTGATCTTGAATTTGCGGTTGAAGAGGTTGAACATCTTGTAGCTGCAACTGCCATTACCGCTGCAACTGCCACTTCCGCCGCTCTGCTGCTCCGATTTATCCTTCTTGTTTTTGCCCATTCAACTATGTTCCTTAGCTTTTCAGGATGGTTTTTCTCGCTTCAATCGAACAGAGAAGAGAGAGAGAGCGAGTGAGGGAAGATGAACAGCGAGATAATAGGAGCGGTTGAAGCTGGATCGCTTGGCGTGAACGGTCCCGAAGCAAACGATTGATTTATTGGGCAATATATATAGAGCATGGGATTGGGAACAGGACGTGTCTTATAGTGTGTCCATTTCCAAACTTTTGTATTTTTTTGTTAGCACATCGTTTCCATAGTTTTAGCCAACACTTTTCCATCATCAGAGGGCCTGCGGGGCAATTCCCAAAGTTCGCCACATGCGATGCGAAGTTAGCGCTATTAAACAATTTTCAATTGACTACAAAATGATTTTTTTTTATTTTTACGTCTTTTTTATTCGGAACTAATTTTAATTAAAAGTCAATATTATGTAGTTACAATAATCAATTAAAAATACAATTTTTATAATCTTACTAAATTTTTATGAATTTTTCTAGTTTCAAGCCTTAAAAAAGAAAAATTCATAAAAATTTAATAATATCCTAAAAATTTACTTTCAAATTGATTATTGTATCTACATAACATTGGTTTTCAAATAAATTTGGTTTCAAGTAAAAAAGATGTAAAAATTAAAAAAAGTTAGTTGACTTTAGCTCAAACAAATTGGCCCTTAACTTTTTATCTCTGTGCCGGTGTGCCCCCGCTTCAGTTAGATACAGCCATACAATGACGGAGGCAAAAACGAACATTCAGAGAGGCTGTTTTTGTTTTTCCCCCGAAAGTATATGATTTGACCCTATGCCTTAGTTCCCTATTTAAGTTGCTTTAAGTTTACAGAAATTAGGTATAATACAATGATGTGAAATTTGCATGAAAATGAGCACTTTCTTTCTCTCTTTAATTTTTTCTTTTCGAAATAACTTCAAAGCATGACATTAATTTTTTCTCTAACTTAATTAGCATGTGCAACTAAATGAAACTATTTTGTTGATATTTGTCGGTATACTCAATTTTATAGATTTTCAGTTAATTCGTTTTAACTCAAGTCAATTGATTTCAAAATAACTTATTTTTTATTTCCATATTTTTTTACCCGGAACTATTTTAATTAAAATTCAATATAATGTAATTATAAAAATCCATTGAAAATATAATTTTTGTAATCTTACTAAAATTTTATAATTTTTTTTAGTTTAAGGCATTAAAAAAAAAATTCATAAAAATTTAATAACATCATGATAATTTAATTTCAAATGGATTATTGCATCTATATAATATTGACTTTCAAATAAAATTGGTTTCAAGCAAAAAATAAGTAAAAATAAAAATAAGTCAATTAACTTAAGTTAAAATAAATTAACCCTTCTTTTTTTGGGCATTACCATGAGAGTAATATTAAATGTATTCAAGAATCTTATACCAAAATTTTATAAAAATTTATGTTTTAAAATAAGATTAGCTTTTAAAAAAAGGCAAGTGGGCATGTTCGTTTTTATGGTTTCCAATCATATGCTTATATGTAGAATTTAATAAGGTGTTTATATAAGTGTACAAAAATTCTCAAGATCAATGTAAAGAAAAATTGAAATACTGGTTCTAATTAACCATGTAATGTTATTTTGAAAAACTCAATTCTAAATTAAATTGATGCTATATGTTTTAGACCATTTTTTCTGTGAGTTCTAAAATAAATTTCCAAAACTATTTGATTATTCAATTACGTTATTTTTCATACAAAACATGCATGTCAAAATTTGCATGGCCAAATATCCAAGTCATCTCTATCTGAAAAATTATTTTAGGTCGCAAAATAATTTTTTACTACTTAAAATAAATTCTTATGTTAAAAAATTATTTTATGCAATTGCTCAATGGTTTGAATTTTAAAAACTAAGTATAAAGCTCCTACTTCCATGTATTGGAATTAGTCTTATCAAAATCTATATAAGTGTTAAATACCCCTTTATCCCATGTTTTTTACACCACTTTCTTTTTAAGGTCATTCCAAAATTTTTATATCATTTCCCTTTTTGGTAAGTTTAACTAACCCAAATGACAAATATGGCCCTCTTTCTAATTCTTGCCAAAATTCCAAATCAATTTTCATTTCTTCCATCATCAATTGGGTTGCGAGCTAGGAAATCAAGGAAGCAAGGACGACAATGATCAAGAACGGCGATCATTGAGAACTGCAATGGAACTAGGAGGCAATGGTATAATCAAGGGCGGTGATAAAGTGTGATTGAGGATGACGGCAATCGATGATGGTGGTCGATATAGGTGGTGTAATGTGACTAAGGATGGCGGCAGATCAAGGAGGTGATGGCGCAATCGCTGGCAATGGCAAATCGAGGAAGCTAAGGTGCGATTGTAGGACGGTGGCAGATCGCCTGGTTCCAAATCAATGTCCTTCTTTAGTATTGGGTTCAATTCATTGTTGCAATGGTTCATTCGCCATCGCTTGGATTTGATTTGCTGTCATTCTTCACCAATGTCCGATTTACCAATGCTTTCCTTCATCCTCAACTAGTCTGCTAGAATTGCCTTTCTCAGGTGGCTATGAGTAAGGCAAATTAGGGGTAAAATTATGGAGCAAAGAAAAAGGGGACCGAGGGAGAATTTCACTTTTCCTTTTCTCAAACTGAAAATTATGAGTGTTAAACAATTGAAGTTGGTTTTTCAATTGTCCAAATATATATTTTCTCATAATAAAAATAACCCATTCAATATAAACCACTAATGATTTTGAGTATACTCAAATTAGTCACTCTCATAATTTTTACTATTAAATCAAATAGAATCTTAGTGTAAATTACCAAGTTTAATACCTACATTTTATCCTTATTCTCTCACCACCTCTAGAATTTGTGGATCTAATATTTCAACCATTTTATCTAAGTCAACATCAATCTTTGACCTCTGTTTATGGTTGGTAATTGAGATCATCCTAGACTTACTAATAGTTGCCACATTGTTTCTCCTATTGCTCTACCTCACCTCGCACTGCAATCTCAGTAACTTTGAAACCTATATGCTATATGCACCTCACTTTGCCAATCTTGAAGGCAAGCCATACAATTATTGTGACTACCAGCCAAATACTGTATTAGGTTAATTAACACATGAATTTGGTTAGCTTTGGGTTTAGTTGCGAATCTATAATGTTTTTAAAATGGGGTTCATATATAAGCCTAAATTATAATCAGTTTTAAAATTTGAATTAATAAAAAAATAATATTTAAACTATAACACAACTATCTAAAGAGAATATATTTCATGTAACTGTTCTCTTATAAATTTTTGAGTATAAAAAAATGAAAAATATAACCATCCAAATATAAATTCTTTAAGTGAATTTCTAATAGTATACGTATAAATAAACATCATTTTGAGTAACCCTTATTTTTTATTTAAACTAAGCCATTAAAATTTTAGTGATTGTTGACACCCAATTTCGTCCGACCATAAAAAAAAAAAATTTTAAAAGAAATTAAATAAAAGAAATTAAATTAAAAAAAAATTATTATTTTTATTATTATTATTATTACTAAAAATTTTAATTAGCTTAAAATACATTTTTGTTTTGTGAATATTTGATTTAAAATGATATATGTGTGTATTTGAAAGAAAAAAAGAAAACTCCAAAAAATGGCAAAATTTAAAAGTTTGAGGTAAAAATGACAAAATTAAGAAGTTTCGGGAAAAATTGACAAATTCTGAAAGTTCCAGGAGCATTTGGTAGTTTGTCACATGAATTTTTGGGTCGACCGACGTTTCTGGCCCAAATTGACAGAAAACGACAAAATTGTCAAAATCAGAAGCTTCAGGAACTTATCCAGAAGCTGAGAGACGTAAAGGACTGAAATTGTCATTTTACCAATTTAAAAGATAAGTTTGAAATTTTTTATTAATTTATCCATCAGCAGTTCGGCCAAACTTCCTCTATAAATAGGCCTCCAAATTTTGCTGAAGACAGAAAAAAATAGACAGAAAGCTTAGAGCTCCGTTTTAGAAAAACTAAAAATTACAGACTTAGTCCCTGGCCCTCTTTCCTTTTCCCAGAAAGTCCCAAAAGTTTCTCTTTTGACGTATAGACCATCTTCTTCCTCCGTTTTTTTTCTGTTTCTTCCTTCTCCTTCGCTGCCCGTCGCTCCACGCCGTCCCGCCGCCGCCCATCGCTCCCCCACGCTGCCGTCGCGCCGTCCCCACCTGCCCCTGGCCGCACTGCCGCCCCGCCGCCAGCTGCCCCTCCTTCCCCCCCTGCGCGCGCGTCTGTTTCTTTTGTTCCCAGAAATTCAAAATTGATTTCTAAGGGTAAACCCTTGTTTCACCTATCATCTTTTCAATTTCTTTCACTTTAGTCACTGACTTTTTATTTTGTTCTTGCAGAATTGATTCCTAACCCTTTTAATTTTTACTTGTTTATTTATTTGTTTATTATTGTTATTATTACTAACCCTTCTTTTTATTGTTATTATTATAACTAACTTACTAACCTTATTATTATTATGACTAACCTTATTATTATTTATTATTATAACTAACTTACTAACCTTATTATTATTATTATTATGACTAACCTACTAACCTTATTATTGTTACCTCAACTAACTTACTAACTTTTATTTTTATTGTTATTAACATCTAACTTTACTAACTTTGCTAATTTTTATTATTGTTGTTAATTAATTAATTTAATTAACTTGTCTAACTTTTTATTATTGTTGTTAATTAATTAATTTAATTAACTTGGCTAACTTTTTATTATTGTTGTTAATTAATTAATTTAATTAACTTGACTAACTTTTTTATTATTGTTGTTAATAATTAATTTAATTAACTTTGCTAATCTTTATTATTATTATTTTTAAAGTGGATGGCCAAAAAGCCCCACTTTATTATTAATTTTCCTTTATATAATTTATTTCATTTAATTCACCTTTACCCATAAATAATAAATAAATGAATGAAAACTAAAAGAAGATTCTTTTGTAATTAATTATTAAGGCTAATAAAAATTTAAAAGCCAATTATCTTTTGATATTTTGGAATACATGTTTTTATTATTTCTTTAAAGATATCAAAAAGTTAACTTTTTATTCTTTTCGATTAATAAAAAAATATGATTAAAAAATTATACAAATCAATTTTTTTAAACATATCTTTAAAATAATGATCTTTAAAATTTAAAATTCAAGAAAAATCCAATAAAATTATAATTAGAATTAATAATTAATTAAATAATTAAAATTTAATAAAAATTAAAACTCCATGACCAAATGATCCGCCAGGATCCATGGCTTGGAAATATTTTTAAATATATAAATAAATTTTTCTTTATTAAAAATAAAAAACTTTGGACTAATATATTAATTATTTATTAAAATAATAAAATATAACTTTTTAGTTTTTTTTCTTTATTAATAAAAAGAATAAAAAGAATAAAAATTTTGGGCTAATATTTTATTCAGTAATATTTTTACTTATTTCTTTTTAAAATAATGAAAAGATATAAATTTTTGTTTCCTTTATAAAAATCTTAGTCAAATGATTTCAAAAATAATAAAAAAATAAATAATAAAAATTTAAATTTTCTCTTAGATATTTTAGACTTATATATTTTCAGAGATATAAATTAAAATTAAAAAAAATCTTTCATTAAACAAAAAAGAATATACAGAAAAATATAAATATCAAAACTTTTGTTTTAAAATACATATAAATTTTTGGTTAAATAATCTTTTATTCCAAAACAAATTAAATAAATATCAAAACTTTTCTTCTTTTGTTTAAAATATACATATAAATTTTTGATTTTCTTAATTAAACAATTACTTTTGGTTAATCTTTTATCAAAACAAAATAAAACAAAATAAAATATTAAGACTTTTATTATTTTAAAATATACATATAATTTTTGGTTTCTTTACTGAATAAATAAGATCTTGATTTAATAATTTTTTTGTTTATCTTTTATTAAATAAAAAGAACAAACATAACATAAAATATAAATCTTTCTTAATTAATTTATTTCTTTTTTTAATAAACATAAAATAAATCTCAAGATTAATTAATTAACTTTCTTATAAAAAAATTAATTACTTTTTAATTCTTTTATAAATTGAGTAATTATTTAAATAATAAATATCCTTCATTAAACAAGGAAAGATAAAAGAAAGGAAAGATAAAAATCAAAAAGAAAAGAAAGATAAGAAAAAGAAAAGAAAGATAAAGAAAGAAGGAAAAGAATAATAAAATATAAAAAGAAATAAGAAAGATCTTTTAAAGATCATTAACAAAAAACCTAAAATTTTAAAAGACTTACAAAAATAGTAATTAAAATAACAATTACTTCCATTAAAATAAAAAATCCATATTTACAATATGGATTAAATTGTTTAAATTTCACCAAATTCCGTGTCCAAATGACTTGGCAGAGTCCATGGTTCGGAATAAAAATCTTCCGTGTCCAAATGATTCGGCAGAGTCCATGGTTCGGAAGTATAAAATTCTATACAAATTAATTACAAAAAATCCACATCCAATTAATTCAGTTAAAAATTCTAGATTGAAAATTAACTGAAATTTATTTAAAAGCAAAGCGAAACAAAATTAAAATCAACTAAGGTGCCAATTTTTTGGCGTTTTAACAAAGTTGTTTTAACGTAACCGTACTCCCGAACCTCCGAACTCTCGCAGACCATATTTTAAGGTGACCAATCGACCTGAGCGAAAACCGATTGGTGGCGACTCCCGAAAAAGACCCGCACGTTGCCACAGCTTGGCGACTCCACTGGGGACGCAACGTTAGTGAGTCGAGCCTACAAGTTGATTTGTTTTGATTTGCTTTGCTTATATTTATGTGGATTTATATGTTATATTTACTTAGATAAACATGCATTATGCATTCACAATATGAAGCTCTATACCCGAGCTTCTTCAAAGCGAACACGTTCTTTCTAAGCGAAATTGGTGTTGTTGTCCTTGAGAGGCCATGGTCTCCAAGCCTTCACCGGTTTCAAAGTAGCAAAGTAGTGTATTGCCTTCTGAGACGGTTAGTCTCTGCATGGGCCCACGAAAAGCTACGACTCGAATTAATCCATTCCTTACATAAACCCTACAGGGTAAGGAATCGGGCTGTCACTATAATTTAGTGACGGGATTCGGGAACTATCCCTTGCCTTTTTTATAAGCCACCTTATGCATATAGAACTCCCCACTTAACCATAGAACTGACCATAGAATTTCTACCATTTTTACCAACACCATAAGCATATCCTTGTTATGCTGTGTTGTTACTCTACACTTTTCTTCGTATGGTTTTAACTTGTTTATCCATAATACTTCATAAGTTGTTAATTGCTATTTAACTTATTAATAACCTTATCTTTCTTGTGCAATTATTCTTCATGCATCAAAACCACGCATCAAATTATGCTAACTTTTTGGTCTTTATAATGACAACTAAAAGTTTTGAAGTTCCACGATAATGGATAAGCAAACTCACTCATTGCATGCATTCCATTACATTAATCACGTGCATCTAAAGTATGATAAAAATAATCTCATTGCATGCATTCCATTACATCAATCACACGCATATAAAATCTGATAAAAATAATCTCATTGCATGCATTCCATTACATTAATCACATGCATATAAAATCTGATAAAAATAATCTCATTGCATGCATTCCATTACATTAATCACGTGCATATAAAGTCTGATAAAAACATAATCTCACTTTATATTGCATGCATCCATTACATCAATCACACGCATATAAAATCTGATAAAAATAATCTCATTGCATGCATTCCATTACATTAATCACATGCATATAAAATCTAATAAAAATAATCTCATTGCATGCATTCCATTACATTAATCACGTGCATATAAAGTCTGATAAAAACATAATCTCACTTTATATTGCATGCATCCATTACATCAATCACACGCATATAAAATCTGATAAAAATAATCTCATTGCATGCATTCCATTACATCAATCACGTGCATATAAATTTTGATAAAAACATAATCTTATTGCATGCATCCATCACATCAATCATATACGCATAGAATCTAATAAAATAAATATTCCTTTAAAAAGGTAAAATTGGACCTCAACACCGATATTCAACTCGGCTCCAAACAAGATTAATGGCAGAACAAGCCGAAGGACGTCTTATAGAGATGGAGTCCAAGATAGAAAGTATGGCAGAACAGATGAGACAATTCATGGAACTAATCAAGGAGAAAGTAACTCAAGTTCCCATCAAAGAAGCACAAGATCCCACTTATCCTCCGGGATTCACTCCGCAACGAGTCTCAGTCCAAGAAAACCTGTTTCAGGAACCAGGACAGTCTGCTAGTGTTCACCTGAAACAAGACACTGTGTATGAAGAGAAGAAGACACCACCAAAGGAAGAAGGAGAATCTCAAAAACTCGAAACAATAGAGAAGAGACTGCGAGCCATTGAATGAGGTAATATATTCGGATCTCTCTCAGTGGATGACCTCTGCTTAGTGCCAGACGTCATAATCCCTTCGGACTTTAAAGTACCGGATTTCGTAAAATACGATGGAACGAGTGATCCCATCACTCACATCACACTATTCCTAAGGAGACTACAACCACTCACAAAAGATGAAAAGGTGTGGATTGCACTTTTTCAGGAAAGTCTCACAAAATCAGCATTGCAGTGGTATCTAAGTCAAGGACCAAGAAACATCAAAACTTGGAATGACCTTGCTCAGGCCTTCATCGGCAACTATAAACATGTTATGGACTTAGCTCCGGATCGCCAAACTCTCCAAAACATGGAGAAGAAAAAGCCAGAAACTTTCAAGGAATATGCCCAACGGTGGAGGGACTTAGCTGCACAAGTTCAGCCACCCATGAAAGAAAAAGAAATGGTCACTTTGTTTGTCCAGACACTGAAATACCCATATTATGACAAACTCATTGGCAATTCGGCAACTAATTTCTCCGATGTTGTCATGTCTGGAGAAAGGATCGAGCATGGGATTAGGACTGGGAAGATTGCTGAGTCCTTTAGTGATCCTATGAAAAGAGGAGGACCATCCAGAACAAAAGATGAAGAAGTACAACAAATAGGACGCGAAAGAGGGATTCCCCTCGTAGGTACTGTGGCTACCGGTCCTCGTCTATCCTATTCTGCCAAAAGGCCCAATTATTATCCTACCAATAGGCCCAATGACTATCCTCCCAATATGCCCAATGATTATCCTTCCAATAGGCCTAATGATTATCCTCCCAATAGGCCCAACAATTATCTTCTCAACAGGCCTAATCAGTTATGGCCACCTGTTCCGACTCCTCCAGTACCCACACGAAGACCAAAAGAAGTTTTTGCACCAATTCCCATGACTTACACTGAGTTGTATCCAAAACTCATAGAAAGTCAACTTATCCATCCAATTCCTACAAATCCATTTGGACCCCCATATCCAACGTGGTATGACCCCAACATAACTTGCCCATATCATGATGGCGTTCCAGGCCATGGCTTGGAAAATTGCACAGCATTGAAACGTATAGTCCAACAATTAATCGAATCAAAGTGGTTGGACTTTTCCGATGAACCGAACGTCACTCACAATCCATTGCCGCCTCATCAAGAAAAACCAGTCAATATGATAGAAGAACACCGGCTGATGAAAAAGTCAGTCAATGATATCATAACCCCTCTTAAGCATGTATATTCATGCCTTGTGAAAGAAGGGATTATCATGGGAAAGCCTTCTTTTGGACATGAAGAAGTTGAAGATGAGGAATGGTGCAACTTTCATGACAGTAAGAGTCATTCTATCCAAGAATGCTCAGAATTCCATAAGAATCTGCAAAGACTCATAGACCCATCCCAACTTATCATTTTTATGTCAGATAAAGATGATGATGTGAATGTGATCATTAAAGAACAAGAAGTCAATGCTATACCAATCTCAAAACCTACTCTTAAGCCGTCAAGTCCCGAGGCCATTGCTCTACAAATCAAACAAAACCGAGGTCAAGCTGCTAGGCCCGATGTGATTGGTAATTGAAAGTGAAGATTTTGAGCTGGAATTACATTGATTTTGGAAGGGCTCCAAGTCAGATCTGACCTAACAGTCCGCATACATTTTCGAATGACAGGGAATCCTTTGAATAAACTTGTATCTTTGAAAGCTTGCAAAAGTAATTTAATAGTAAAAATCTCCTAGATTTAGTCCAGAATCTAGGGTGTAGTCTTTGTTAAATGGACACCTGCTATTCTTTTTCTGGTACAACAAAAAGATATTGCGTGTGCATTCTACCACTTTTTAATCCCATTATTACTTCTACACATTCTACCAATTTTTACCAAAAATTCAATTATTACACCTACACATTCTACCACTTCTTACCAAAAATTCCGTTTTTATATCCATCTCTCACTCCTTTCCATTATACTATCCATTATTGCTATCACACTTTACTTTAAAAATGATACTACTCGTGGGTGAAAATAAAAAGTTAAGTGAGATTTAATAGTGGCAATCTTGAAAGTGCTGTCAAATCTAGTAAGAAGGATTTCATATGTTGCACCCCAACTCTCAAAAAAAAAAAATTCATAGTGGTTATCAACATCCTTGCAAGAAGTTTGGGGTTAGCTTCCAAACAAGGTAGCTCTCATATTAAATGACTTCAGTGGCCTCCCAATTCTCACAAATGCTCAATACAAAAAAAAGATTCTCAGTTTTCCGCAACACAAATTCCAACAAAGGAAAGAAGTTCATCCCTTCCATCAAAAGCCATTAAAGGGAAAATCCAAAAAAAAAAAAAAGAGACTGAGAGCAAACACAAGCAACTAAGTCCACTTGAATCATTTCACTTCAAGAGGGCTATGATCTCAGTTCTTTGCAACACAAACTCCGAAAAGAGAAATTCATCCCTTCCATCAAAAGACAACAAGGGAAAATTCAAAATCAAAAAGGACTGAGAACAAGCACGAGCAAGCAAGGCCACTTAAGTCATCTCACTTCAAGAGAGTTATCAAGTATGTCATCACCATAGCTCACAAAAAAAAAGGGAAATAAAAAAAACAAGAAAAGAAAAGAAACGAAGCTCAAGTTAGAGCCAAAGAAAGAAAAAGAAAAAAAGTGAGCTATGGATTCTAGACTGAAAACCTGCAAATGTGGTTTAGAACACAAAAGCAACCCTCAAACCAAGCATGCATAAAGATCACAATAGTTTGGGGGCAACAGATGAGGTCTAACTTTTTGGAAAGAGTGGCAAGTTGAGGTCATCACTATTGAGTTTTTCACCACAATCAAATTTGCTCACGAGTAGTATTAAAAGTCCCTTTTTCCACACCACTTAAACTTAACTTTCCTCAGACTTATCATCCTCATTCAGCTAAAAGACTATCATTGTGAAACATGTTTCTACCTTATTTAATACTGCTCATGAGTAGTATTAAAAGACCATTCTTTCACACCACTTAAATTTAACTTTCCTCAGACCTAACATCCTCATTCAGTTAAAAGACTATCATTGTGAATCATGTTTCTACCTTATTTAATACTGCTCACGAGTAGTATTAAAATACCCTTCTTTCACACCACTCAAACTTAACTTTACTCAGACCTAATATTTACCTCTTAATATTATTCTCATTCAGCTAAAAGACTGCCGCAAAAAAAAAAAAACATTCAAACTTAACTTTCCTCACACCTAACATTTACTTCTCGATATCATCCTCATTCAGTTAAAAGGCTATTATTGTGAATCATGTTTATACCTTATTACCTTGCACAGTTTATGTCTTCGAGTTGGAAAGGGAAGAATGGCAGGATATTTTAATTAAAAACAAAGACCGTAAATTACTTTGTCAAGCTTTGCAAATTGATGAAAGTTTTTCTTTAAGGCCAAACCATTATTCATTAATGTATGTAGACTTAAAAGTAAGGAGATAGCTTGAGTCTTTTTTTAATAAGATGTGGTTCTTGTAAGAGAAATTTACGATCAAGTGCCATCACAAAGGTCTAGAAATCCTCAACCTTCTGTTAAATCAAAGGCGAGATGATATCTCTTTCCACATAAACACCATAATCAATGGGGCAAAGTAGTCTCTACTAAGCGCAAGAAAAGTACTGCCAAGAAAGAAGCTCAATAGACAAGGGGACAAGTCTTATGGATCAGAACCTGAGTCTAAGGAAGAGCAATCATTCGGACTGTAACATGGGGGTAAACAAGTGTCGGCACGGCCACAAGAAAATGGGCAAAGCAGACATTGAAAGTAAAGCTTTTGATGGTATCAAATCCATGACAATGGATGAGTACCCGAAAGAGATATAAATTATGAGGCGGGCCAATTTTAAAGAAATTGAGGTCAAAATTCAAGAACAAGTCAAAGAAAGGGGATTTTGAAAAGAGTTGGGCTTTTGAGGCAGTGAACAAAAGCTGGAAAGCATAAAGAGATTCAATGATAGTCCAAGAAGGCAATTATAAAGAGGATCCAGTAAAGCAAAGATATGAAGAACTAGATCAATCCAAAAAAAATAAAAATAAAAAAATAAATATAAATAAAAATAAAAATAAAAAAAAAAAGAAACATCAATTACACATGCTTTGCATTCATGCATTTCACATCATGCATGCATGATTTTTACATGATAGGAATCAAATGGGAAACACATCCACCGCACCGTTACAGCAGTATAAGCTGAGATCTCAATAATATCAGCTCTTACCAATCTATCACTGGATACACAGCTAATATGCAGGACCAACCCGCATCAGGAATTCAAGGATAAGGTAGACAATATGTCAAAAGCCTGGCAATTGATTCAATAATCGAGACTACACCTGGAAGGACAGGATTGACATCAGCTAGTAGTATCCAAAATAAGAGATAGCTATAGCCAAGGATAAGGCAGATATCAAAAAGGATAAAGTAGACAATATTGTCAAAAGCTTGGCAATTGATTCAATAATCGAGGCTACACCTGGAAGGACAGGATTGATGTCAGGTTAGCAGCATCCAAGATAAGAGATAGCTGTGGTCAAAGATAAGGCAGACATCAAGAAATATTGTCGTTGAAACTTTGTCAAAAGCGGACAATGGATTCAATAATCGAGGACTGGATCAACGGATAAAAAAATATCTATCAAAATGAAGTAGGATCTACTTTTCCGGTTAAACGGCGGATACGGTACTCCGTGACTCTCAAGTCGGTTCTCTCAGTTGCCCATAATAACTGATTCCTTCACCCCTTCTTTCTTTTACTTCCTCCTAGAAAATGGATCCTACTTTTTCCGCCTTGCGAAAGTATTTCCCTTCTCTCCCAATGAACATCCTCAAAAAGATCTACCAAGTTCGCTGTGAGCGATTAAGAGTTCTGATGCACAAAGGAATCCTTGAAGATGTGCGGTGGTTAATCGAAGCCAAGGTTCTTCTGGCAGGTGAAATCCCAGAGGCATTTGTGTCTCACATGCCTGGTATAGGCAAAAGCTCTTATGCCAAAAAGCGAAGAGCGAAAAGGTTACAAGTCTGCCATAAATGTGGACGGTGGACTTGTAATATTAAATGTCGTTCTTTAGGGATGATTTCTGATAATCGAGAAGATAAAATACGATTCATTAAGAATGGCCTGAGTAAGGACTCGTTGGATGATATCCAATTGACTCTTGAGACGCATTCTTGTGGATCTGTGCAACGTGAACTACTTGGTTTGTGGAGCATTTTTCATGAAGAACGAGAACGATACAGTCCCGGGAATCTGACGTTAAACGACCCTGTTTGTCAGCTTGTAAGAAAACTGGATGGGAAGCAAATCCTCGACTCATAGAAGCCGTTAATCCCGTTACTGGACGTAAAACCAGTGGAAGATGTGAGCCACAGTCACAATCACTGTACATATAATTTATCATATTTAAAATTTTCCATTTTTCTTTTAATAATGTATTTACTCCCGTAAGTGTAATCGACACGTTATCCATTTCATCGCTATAAATGCATGTTCTTCCAGTCGGTTATCTAAGTTTCCTTCAATAACTAATTCCTTTCCATCATCTCTCAAATTCTTCTCTCATCAATGGATTCTACTCTTTCTACCCTGCGAAAATACTTTCCTTCTCTTCCAATAAAAGTCCTTAAAAAGATCTACCTTGCTAGATGTGAAAGAATCAGAGTTTTTACACGCAAAGGCATTCCCGATAATGTGCATGGATAATTGAAGCTAAGGTCCGTTTGGCGGGTGAAGTTCCAGATGCATTTATGCCCCGCATGCCCGGTTTAGGTAAAAGCCGTTATGCCAAAAGGCGAAGAGCAAAGAGACTAGGCGTGTGTTATAAATGTGGGCGATGGAATTGTAATACTAAATGTCGCTCTTTAGGATACATCTCCATAAATCGTGAAGATAAAAGAAAATTCATTAAGAATGGCCTGCGTAAGGAATCTCTGGAAGATATCCGAGAGACTCTTGAAACGCATTCTTGTGGAAAAGTGCAAGGTGAAATTATCGGTTTATGGAGGACTTACCATAAAGAACGAAACCGTTACAGTCTTGGGAATGTGACTTTAAACGACCCTGTTTGTCAGTTTGTAAGAAAACTGGATGGGAAGCAAATCCCCGACTTATAAAAAGCATTGAAGCCATTACTGGACATGAATCAGTGGAAGATGAGAGCCACGGTCATGATTCCTGTACATATAAGCTGTCATTTGTCTTTTCTTTTGACAATAATGTACTTGCTTCTGTAAGTGTAATTAACGCATTATCCCTTTCATCACTATAAATATGTGTTAGTTATTTTCGTTTCCTACAATCACTAATTTCTTTATTTGCCTCCTTCATCGATGGAGTCTTCTCTTTCCGCCCTACGAAAGTATTTTCCTTCCTTCCCAATAAATGTTCTTAAAAATATTTATCAAGCTAGATGTGAACGATTCAGAGTATTTATGCACAAAGGCATTCCTGATAATGTGCGGTGGCTAATTGAAGCTAAGGTTCGTTCAGCTGGTGAAGTTCCAGAAGCGTTCTTTCCCCGTATGCCCGGCTTTGGTAAAAGCGCTTATGCCAAAAAAAGAAGAGCAAAGAGGCTAGGCGTTTGTCATAATTGTGGATGGTGGATTTGCGGCAATAAATGTCGTTCTCCTGGAGTGATCACCAGAAATCATAATGATAGAATAAGATTCATTAAGAATGGCTTGCGTAAGGAATCTCTAGAAGATATTCGAGAGGTTCTTGAAGTGCATTCTTGCGGAATAGTGCAATTTGAGGTTGTTGGATTATGGATAATTTTCCAAAAAGAACGAGATCGTTACAGTCTTGGGAATCTGACCCTAAACGACCCTGTTTGCCAGTTTGTGAGAAAGCTAGATGAGATGCAAATCACCGATTCATAGAAAGCATTGAAGCCATTACTGGACGCAAAGCCAGTGGAAGACGAGGATCAAAGTCACGATTACTGTACATGCTAGCTGTCGCTTTTGAAATTTTCCTCCCCTTTTGGTAATAATGTATCCACTCCTGACGTGAACCAAAGTCACGATTACTGTACATGCTAGCTGTCGCTTTTGAAATTTTCCTCCCCTTTTGGTAATAATGTATTCACTCCTAACGTGAACCAAAGTCACGATTACTGTACATGCTAGCTGTCGCTTTTGAAATTATCCTCCCAATAATGTACCCACTCCTGACATGAGATACAGTTATGATTACTGTATATAGCTGCCACTTTTTAAAATTTTCCTTCTCTTCCAACAATCACGTACCTACTCCTGACGTAAGCTACAGTAGTGACTACTGTACATGCTAGCAGCTATTTTGAAAATTTTCCTTCTCTTTTAACGATAGTATACCCATACCTGACCAGAGTCATACTCGTGACTACTGTGAATAGCTGGCAATAATGTATCCATTCTTGAAAATAAAATTATTGCCTTATCTCTTTATCTCTATAAATATATCCCCTTTTCTCACAAGGGTAAGGATAGGGATGGAGAAAACCCCAACTCGTAAATCCCGAAGTATTTGTGTATTTTCTGGGGCTTTTCCTGGAAAAGATGAAGAGTATTTAAAAGCAGCCAACCATTTGGGTAGAGTATTAGCTGAGCGAAAAAATACATTTAGTTTATGGAGGAGGTAGTGTCGGATTAATGGGAGGTGTAGCATCAGCAGCATCTCTAGGAGGAAGTCAAGTTCTGGGCATTATCCCTGGACCTCTGAAATTTATTTCTGGGGGCACGATTGGAGAAGAATTAGTGGTTAAAAATTTGCAAGAGCGTGTGTTACAAATGCTTTTAAATGCTGATGCTTTTATCGCTCTACCAGGTGGTTTTGGCACATTGGGAGAAGTCTTTCAAATTGCTTCCATGGCCCAACTTAATTTGCATAAGAAACCCATTGGGCTTTTAAATGTTAACAATTTCTTTACAGGTCTGATAGCTTTTATGGATTATGCTATGCAGAAGAATTTCATATCAAGAGTGGCACGGCGAATCATAATATCCGCAACAACTGCTGAAGAATTGCTAGATAAAATACAAGCTTTTGTTCCTGAACCAGATCCAGCAATGATTCAGATAGACTGGACACGACAGTCTTTCCCGACCAGTTCACTCCCATAATGGTCCTCTACTCACCCTGTTGAAGTATTGTGGAAGAAAGAAGCGATCTGATCCGTTTTTCTTGTCCTTTAGTTTTATTATCAGCATTTTCTTTCGCGTTTCAGTTTTTCTTTTCAGGGAATTTCTTTTTTTATAATATAGCTTCGTCCATGCTGATATTAAAACCATAGGACAACGTCTTTAGGATGGAATGGCTGAGTAAAGAGTAATTTTTATTACTCTTGAGACGCATCCTATTAGGTCTACTAGGCATAACATTTTGGGGTAGTTAAGCTTTAACCTTATTTGGATGACATATCTCACAAGGGAATCTATATTTACTGAAGAAAATATTAGATGAACCTTGAATATTGATTCCAAACATCCGTTCCCTTTACATAATTTGTCAGGGTTATTGTCATCATTAAGATTCACTCGTTTTATCGAAGCCTAATTCTTTGCGCTCGCCTATTATGAAAATTCACACTTTCGAAGAAAATTATTCCAATTTCAATTGCTTTCATATAAATTTCGCTCGAGGTCCTAAGGAAAGCTCCTTAGCCTCAAAATCAATTTTCATCATCGGGGTTTTAAGGATGGAACCTTTGCCTCGAAAATAATCAATTTTCATCATCGGGGTTTTAAGGATGGAACCTTTGCCTCGAAAATAATCAATTTTCATCATCGGGGTTTTAAGGATGGAACCTTTGCCTCGAAAATAATCAATTTTCATCATCGGGGTTTTAAGGATGGAACCTTTGCCTCGAAAATAATCAATTTTCATCATCGGGGTTTTAAGGATGGAACCTTTGCCTCGAAAACAATCAATTTTTATCATCGGGGTTTTAAGGATGGAACCTTTCCCTCGAAAATAATCAATTTTCATCATCGGGGTTTTAAGGATGGAACCTTTGCCTCGAAAATAATCAATTTTCATCATCGGGGTTTTAAGGATGGAACCTTTGCCTCGAAAATAATCAATTTTCATCATCGGGGTTTTAAGGATGGAACCTTTGCCTCGAAAACAATCAATTTTCATCATTGGGGTTTTAAGGATGGAACCTTTGCCTCGAAAACAATCAATTTTCATCATCGGGGTTTTAAGGATGGAACCTTTGCCTCGAAAATAATCAATTTCCTATCATCGAGGTTTTAAGGATGGAACCTTTGCCTCGAAAACAATCAATTTTCATCATCGGGGTTTTAAGGATGGAACCTTTGCCTCGAAATCAATCAATCAATCCGAGGTTTTAAGGATGGAACCTTTGCCTCGAGATCAATCAATCAATTCGAGGTTTTAAGGATGGAACCTTTACCTCGACATCAATCAATCAATCCGAGGTTTTAAGGATGGAACCTTTGCCTCGAGATCAATCAATCAATTCGAGGTTTTAAGGATGGAACCTTTACCTCGACATCAATCAATCAATCCGAGGTTTTAAGGATGGAACCTTTGCCTCGAAATCAATCAATCAATCCGAGGTTTTAAGGATGGAACCTTTGCCTCGAGATCAATCAATCAATTCGAGGTTTTAAGGATGGAACCTTTGCCTCAGAAACAATCAATTTTCCTTCAACGATAGGAGAGCTCCTATCGCCGGGGTTCTAAGGAGAGTTCCTTAACCTCAGGATTTAGGCGGCGAGAAGGTTTTCAATGCCTAGCTAAGCCGGACGAAATTTGGTAACTAACTTTGCATACATCATGTCCCATGAAGCATGCAAAGGGGGGCAGCTGTTGACACCAATTTCGTCCGACCATAAAAAAAAAAATTTTAAAAGAAATTAAATAAAAGAAATTAAATTAAAAAAAAAATTATTATTTTTATTATTATTATTATTACTAAAAATTTTAATTAGCTTAAAATACATTTTTGTTTTGTGAATATTTGATTTAAAATGATATATGTGTGTATTTGAAAGAAAAAAAGAAAACTCCAAAAAATGGCAAAATTTAAAAGTTTGAGGTAAAAATGACAAAATTAAGAAGTTTCGGGAAAAATTGACAAATTCTGAAAGTTCCAGGAGCATTTGGTAGTTTGTCACATGAATTTTTGGGTCGACCGACGTTTCTGGCCCAAATTGACAGAAAACGACAAAATTGTCAAAATCAGAAGCTTCAGGAACTTATCCAGAAGCTGAGAGACGTAAAGGACTGAAATTGTCATTTTACCAATTTAAAAGATAAGTTTGAAATTTTTTATTAATTTATCCATCAGCAGTTCGGCCAAACTTCCTCTATAAATAGGCCTCCAAATTTTGCTGAAGACAGAAAAAAATAGACAGAAAGCTTAGAGCTCCGTTTTAGAAAAACTAAAAATTACAGACTTAGTCCCTGGCCCTCTTTCCTTTTCCCAGAAAGTCCCAAAAGTTTCTCTTCTGACGTATAGACCATCTTCTTCCTCCGTTTTTTTTCTGTTTCTTCCTTCTCCTTCGCTGCCCGTCGCTCCACGCCGTCCCGCCGCCGCCCATCGCTCCCCCACGCTGCCGTCGCGCCGTCCCCACCTGCCCCTGGCCGCACTGCCGCCCCGCCGCCAGCTGCCCCTCCTTCCCCCCCTGCGCGCGCGTCTGTTTCTTTTGTTCCCAGAAATTCAAAATTGATTTCTAAGGGTAAACCCTTGTTTCACCTATCATCTTTTCAATTTCTTTCACTTTAGTCACTGACTTTTTATTTTGTTCTTGCAGAATTGATTCCTAACCCTTTTAATTTTTACTTGTTTATTTATTTGTTTATTATTGTTATTATTACTAACCCTTCTTTTTATTGTTATTATTATAACTAACTTACTAACCTTATTATTATTATGACTAACCTTATTATTATTTATTATTATAACTAACTTACTAACCTTATTATTATTATTATTATGACTAACCTACTAACCTTATTATTGTTACCTCAACTAACTTACTAACTTTTATTTTTATTGTTATTAACATCTAACTTTACTAACTTTGCTAATTTTTATTATTGTTGTTAATTAATTAATTTAATTAACTTGTCTAACTTTTTATTATTGTTGTTAATTAATTAATTTAATTAACTTGGCTAACTTTTTATTATTGTTGTTAATTAATTAATTTAATTAACTTGACTAACTTTTTTATTATTGTTGTTAATAATTAATTTAATTAACTTTGCTAATCTTTATTATTATTATTTTTAAAGTGGATGGCCAAAAAGCCCCACTTTATTATTAATTTTTCTTTATATAATTTATTTCATTTAATTCACCTTTACCCATAAATAATAAATAAATGAATGAAAACTAAAAGAAGATTCTTTTGTAATTAATTATTAAGGCTAATAAAAATTTAAAAGCCAATTATCTTTTGATATTTTGGAATACATGTTTTTATTATTTCTTTAAAGATATCAAAAAGTTAACTTTTTATTCTTTTCGATTAATAAAAAAATATGATTAAAAAATTATACAAATCAATTTTTTTAAACATATCTTTAAAATAATGATCTTTAAAATTTAAAATTCAAGAAAAATCCAATAAAATTATAATTAGAATTAATAATTAATTAAATAATTAAAATTTAATAAAAATTAAAACTCCATGACCAAATGATCCGCCAGGATCCATGGCTTGGAAATATTTTTAAATATATAAATAAATTTTTCTTTATTAAAAATAAAAAACTTTGGACTAATATATTAATTATTTATTAAAATAATAAAATATAACTTTTTAGTTTTTTTTCTTTATTAATAAAAAGAATAAAAAGAATAAAAATTTTGGGCTAATATTTTATTCAGTAATATTTTTACTTATTTCTTTTTAAAATAATGAAAAGATATAAATTTTTGTTTCCTTTATAAAAATCTTAGTCAAATGATTTCAAAAATAATAAAAAAATAAATAATAAAAATTTAAATTTTCTCTTAGATATTTTAGACTTATATATTTTCAGAGATATAAATTAAAATTAAAAAAAATCTTTCATTAAACAAAAAAGAATATACAGAAAAATATAAATATCAAAACTTTTGTTTTAAAATACATATAAATTTTTGGTTAAATAATCTTTTATTCCAAAACAAATTAAATAAATATCAAAACTTTTCTTCTTTTGTTTAAAATATACATATAAATTTTTGATTTTCTTAATTAAACAATTACTTTTGGTTAATCTTTTATCAAAACAAAATAAAACAAAATAAAATATTAAGACTTTTATTATTTTAAAATATACATATAATTTTTGGTTTCTTTACTGAATAAATAAGATCTTGATTTAATAATTTTTTTGTTTATCTTTTATTAAATAAAAAGAACAAACATAACATAAAATATAAATCTTTCTTAATTAATTTATTTCTTTTTTTAATAAACATAAAATAAATCTCAAGATTAATTAATTAACTTTCTTATAAAAAAATTAATTACTTTTTAATTCTTTTATAAATTGAGTAATTATTTAAATAATAAATATCCTTCATTAAACAAGGAAAGATAAAAGAAAGGAAAGATAAAAATCAAAAAGAAAAGAAAGATAAGAAAAAGAAAAGAAAGATAAAGAAAGAAGGAAAAGAATAATAAAATATAAAAAGAAATAAGAAAGATCTTTTAAAGATCATTAACAAAAAACCTAAAATTTTAAAAGACTTACAAAAATAGTAATTAAAATAACAATTACTTCCATTAAAATAAAAAATCCATATTTACAATATGGATTAAATTGTTTAAATTTCACCAAATTCCGTGTCCAAATGACTCGGCAGAGTCCATGGTTCGGAATAAAAATCTTCCGTGTCCAAATGATTCGGCAGAGTCCATGGTTCGGAAGTATAAAATTCTATACAAATTAATTACAAAAAATCCACATCCAATTAATTCAGTTAAAAATTCTAGATTGAAAATTAACTGAAATTTATTTAAAAGCAAAGCGAAACAAAATTAAAATCAACTAAGGTGCCAATTTTTTGGCGTTTTAACAAAGTTGTTTTAACGTAACCGTACTCCCGAACCTCCAAACTCTCGCAGACCATATTTTAAGGTGACCAATCGACCTGAGCGAAAACCGATTGGTGGCGACTCCCGAAAAAGACCCGCACGTTGCCACAGTGATTTATAAAATAAATTACTTCAACAATCACTAAATATATATGTTTTGCTTTTAATTGTAAATTGAACAAGTTCTTAAAATTATTTAGAAAATTTAAAAAATAATTTTGAAAAAGAAATATTACTGTTCATTTTACAAGCAAAGTATTAGATATCTAGTTAATTTTTCAAAAAAAAAATGGCAGTCTCTGACTTTTTAAGATGGATTGCCTATAAATATACTAATTTAATTTTTTAGAATATATAATAACCCAAACCTAATAGAGTTTATAATTTTATACTAAAAAGACTTGTACTAGTATATTTCTTTAATGACATTGACACTTCTATTATAGATTAACATGACTTGTTTGAAAATTTTAAGTTTAACTTGATTTGGAAAGTTTAATAACTATAGGTTAATTCATAATTTAAGAGCTAACTAAACTAATTAAATAAAGTACAAGAACTAATATTGCATTTAAGGCTTATTTTCCAGATGAGAAAGAAGAATGACCCAAAGATTGGTTTATAATGAGAGACTCAAATTTTTATTTCAATAATTTTTTTTATGAAGATATTATTGTATCGGTTTTTTTCCTAGATTTCATTTGAAATAATGGGGTCTAATTGAAAATTAAAATGGGGTCCATAATTAATTTTACACACCTTTTACTAATATTTTTAAATATCAATAAAAATGGGCCGTAGAGACCACTTTAATTAATGTAAATTCGCCTCTACCTGGGTTTCGCTTGTAAGTTGGCAATATGTCTATAATAAACCTACTTTCTTATGAAATTCATTTAGAAGAAGTCTCCACTTAATGGCTTTTTTTTTTCTCTTAATATTCAAAATTATATTGTGAGAGAGTTAAGAGAAGTACTTTGAATAAGTATACCATAGACCCCACTACATCTTACCTAATCCCACCTTTTAGTTGCAAATAAGATAAACCTCTCGTACAAATCAGAATTTGAACTCAAATTAATCACAAGAAATGGTGAGTATCATGTTAATTAATTAAGAGCCCATCAACCACTTCATCACTTGATCACTTCATCACTTGATCGTTTTTAGAAGTGATTAGCTGTATTACACATAAATCGAGAAAATTATAAAAATAAATATTGAAAATATAGTTTTAAAAGATATTATGATAAAGTAATTTACTAAATATGAAAATGTTGTAAAAATTTTAGACTATCTAAAATAAAATATGTTGCAATATTTTTCAGATGAAGGGAATATCATTTAGCGCAAAAAGCAATAGTAAATTGTTTAGTAATGTTAACTTATTATGCCATTTATAAAAAAATGAAAATTTTATTATTTTTCCAAAAAAATTCGGATATTTTACCACACTATTCCATCTATTTTTCCCTAAAAAATAACACAGCTATACAAGGAACATTAGAAACAATCCGAATTTTGCACTTTATTAGGGTGGAAGTGAGACAGGCTGTAAAGACATGAAATATTAGCACCTTTTCTCTATCGGCACCAGACAGCAGTACCAGTAGGGACTGTTTTTTGAGTATTTATATTTTATATTCGGCGTTCACACGAAATCACGATTGGTTACGAGGTCAGTGTTTTTTGTTTGTTTGAGGCGTTCACACGAGATCATAATTGGGTTGGCACGAGGTCTCTCTGTTTTTTATGGTCTGTTGTTTGTAGGGATGAGTATGGGTCGGGTTGGTTTGGTTTTATGGTGGAACTGAACCAACTTAAAATGGTATCGGTTCCAAAATTTTTCTACCCAACTCAGAATTGAGAACCGAACAGAACCAGAACCATGGTTCTGGGTTTCTCGATTCTGGTTCTCGGATTTTTCGGTTTATAGCATATACCTATAACAACATTAAAATTCAATAAATCTACATCCATAATTAGTTTTATGACATATTTAACATAATAAACAATTAAATTAATATTTAAATATAAGTACTTAGATACATTCAAAATAGTTTAAAATATTGTTCTTACAAAATTGGTTCAAAAGAGTTGCTTGTGGGACATCTTTTATATCAACTAATTTACTTAATTCCAATAATTTCAATATTGGTATGACATTCAATATAGAAAACTGAGCCTTTAAGACCATCTTCTTCAATATCAAAATATAAAATGTCGATATCATAAATTTTTAATTTTGCATGACTCAAATGAAAAAAATATCATAATTGTGTCCTAAAGAGTAGTTTGGAATAAAAGATCGAAAGCAAAATGACTTAGGAGTGGTGGGTCTATGAAGCAAAGTGATCTAAGTGAATATGGAGAAATTTCGTAAATGATCCCACAACTTTCATACTGTTTCAATTTGGAACATCAGTTTAAGAGTTTAATATAAAAACACAAAATAACCACAATAATACTTCAAAGAAATGTGTGTGTGTGTAGATATATTAGTAATACTATAACTTTTATTATATAATTATATAATTATATATATATATATATTCGGTTCCACCTCAGGTTGGTTCCATATGGAACTAGAACCAACCCAAAAACCATCGGTTCTCCTATATGTGAAACCAACCCGAAAATCATGATCAATTTTTACCTAACCCAACCCAATGGGGGTGGTTCGGTTTCGGTTTCGGGTTTACCCAACCCATGCTCACCCCTAGTTGTTTGACTGAGGGAAATGCCAATACCTCTCTAATGTTTGCGTTTGTATTACATAAGCCCCCGGACTATTATTTTGGAAAATTTATCCCTCAAACTCCGATTGGGAACAGGATCATGTCCATTCACTGATGTCAGGTTCCATTACTGTCAATGGCCTGTAATCCTTCTTTGTCTTCGGCTAATGGGACGTGTGGCTTTCGATAATTTTGGTTTGGAAAATGATAAAATGATGGTTGATACTTGATTATATGACTGTTTGATCAATTAATGTGGTTTCAATCCAATTGGTTCCCTCGATTAAAGTAAAGACTCGACAGGAAATGCTGCCCTAGTTCCTCCTCTTCTGATTTCCCAGCGATAATTAGAAGGATACATTTTTATATATGCTTTCTGTTGTTTGTTTTTGATCTTTTTAAAATGAAATTTAAAAGTTTTATTTAAAAAAGAATAGCTGGTCATCGATGAAATCACCAAGTGTTGGACTTGTAGCAATACTTCGCCCAAGTTCAAGACCCAAAAGACTTTGATTCCGTATTTGTTCCATTACGTGGAAGGCCCCCCTTCGGGAGATTTCGAAGTGTGCTCCGTGTAGGTACTCCCCTACACGTTTAGACTCAACGTGAGGCGGCCTTCCGTTTCTGGTTTGATAAGGATTTGAAATTGAAGAGGAAATTATGGAAAGATAAAAATTACATACTAATCTCCCCCACCAATCATATTATATATATATATATATATATAAAGTATGACACACTTGAGAAATAAAGAGTTATTTCACTTAACAAAGGCAGTATAACGGTGACACATGATATATTTTTTATTTTAGGTAAAAATCTAGAAAATTTTTACACCTGAATTCCAAAACTATCCTCAATTGCATTGTCTTAATTTTAACTACTTCAAGTTTGGAATGTTTGACCTATTTCAATCCAAACATATTTGGAAAGTGTGGGACGTACTTTAAAGTTTTAATTGAATTTCCTTCTTATTTTTTAGTAATTGACTTCAATTTATTTTTCCAAGGCATTAGTTTGACTTACCCACCAAAAATCTATAGCCGTTCTTCTCCCTCACTCTTGCTTTAGCGTATTTGTGAAATTTACCTTGAGAACTTAAGGAGTTTTTTCACCTCCCATTTTGTTTCCAATATGTTCCTATGCAAGCTTGAAGATTTGAAAATGGTGAAGGAGCTTCCTCACCATTTTTTTTTTTGGGCCTGCAGGACTAAGGGCCTATTGTTTAAAAAGCTTGCAACTAAAATTGAGGCAAGTGTCCACTTAAATCTGTGTTTCTCAAGTGGAGGACTCAGCTCCATCAGCAGAACATCAAAAACTCTCTATGAAAGTGCCAAATTTGTATCGAACATTTTTGGGGCTACGGTTCTTCATGTCGCCAGATTCACAACAAATTCTTTAGAAGGGGAAATGTAAAAATAATTCAAAGAGAGAGAAACACAAGGAGCAGTGGCTTGAGTGCTCAAGGTAAGGTGTCATGGTGCAATCCGATTTATAGAAGGCCGTAGAGAAGCAAAGATAGTAGATTGACTGGAACATGACAGTGGAGATGGATGATATTTATTGATTCACGTTTTTGCAAAAATTGATAGAATGTTATCATCAGTTTTGCAATGTCAAGCTGTACATATTTCAAGAGACATGAATTCTGATGTGGATTGGTTGGCTAAACAAGGTATGACTCGAAGTTCTTATTTGGTGCTTTGGTCTTTAATTAGATTTGTTGGGAGTGAGTTCTGCCAGTGCTCTTTGTTTTTGAGCTATTTGAATGCACTAAAACCGGTCTTAGTTTGTTGGTTTGTGTACTGTTGTACGAGAGCTGTTTTTATTGATCATTTTTTCTTTACATTATAAATGAAGTCTAACCTTCTAGAAAAAAGTGTATAGCTTGTGTATGTGAAATTTTAATATTTTGTATTCTTGCTTATTGAGAAATAACATAACATAGTTAACAAATTTTGCTCTTCTTTGTCCTGTGAAGGATTCAGATTTTTGTTACTTTTTTTAAAAAAAAAAAATGCTTGAGTTTTCACTAAATAATGCGTAATCCCCAAATATGCCTAGTGGTTTTAACTTAGCATACTTGTTTGGATGCCACAAAAGACAAAATTGGAATTCAATTTTATCTTAGGGTGGGTGAAGAACATGGTCACTTTGCTATTAAGGATCAGACATATCAAATTGATTGCAAGTCATGTAAGATGATGATGTTTATGCTTCATCTATATGTCAATGACTCAATGTAGAGTACTTGCAAAGTAGAAGTATTAAGTTGTTCCAAGGCTTATGATATTAAGATGAAAGTCAAGGATTTAAATTCTGTTTCCACCACACTTCTCATAAAATGTTGATTATGTTGGTTTACTGGTATTTGGGATCCTCAAAAATGGGCATTTCTCCATTCTCTTATACTTTTGATTACAAAAAAAAAAAAAAAAGATAAGTATATTAAGTTGTGATTTACATCCAAGTTGTGTAGCACATAATAGGAGTGGCTCACATCATTTTTAAGAGGGCTCACATCATTTTTATTAGAACTTATTGTTCATTTTACAGGGTGATATTATCTGTGAGTTATCAAGTTTAATTTGAAGGCAAAGTTGTGTTAATTTCATGTTTGAGGGAACATTGAATTAAGTTCATTTTCTAATATTAAAGCATGATACACTTACGAGTACTTAATAATTTCATTGTGCGAATCCTAAGCCTGCGGATTTGGCACTTAATTATGTCACATTTTGGGAATTTTCTACACTCTGTTCTTTATGTATGCTTATGCTCTCACGTTTCTTTTATTTCTTTTTTTATTTCTTTTTATACCCGAAAACAATTACAAAGAAGTGTATATTTATGTCTTTGTGAGAATAAAAAGTTAATTTACCTATTTCCTAAAACTTTAAAGGCATCAAGCGATATTTGGCCAACTTTTGGGGCTTCCCTTTGCAATACAAGTGGAGCAGATCAAACATGAACCTTCGACCAGGCTGCTTTTACCCCGTCAACTGAGTTAGGTGGGCAAAAACTATTATGCCCTATTTCAAAATGGGAGTGGCAAGTGTTATTTACGCAATATAATGGGTAAAACCCACCGGGGGTCACCTAGCTTATTTTTTTGTCCTAAACGGGTACCTTACCTTTAAATTGTCCTACCGAGATACCTTACCTCTTATCACGTGTCCTATCTGGGTACTTTCCGTTGATTCCATCGTTAAGTCTCACAGAAATTGCTGACGTGGCATTAATTAATGCTACAATAAACGTAAAATAATAACTTTGGACCCTAAACTTTTCTAATAACTAATTCTAACCCTTAAACTTCCACCAAAATCATTTTACCTCTTCCTCTGTCACCCACATCCCAGCCGCCCTCGCCTTCGAAACCTGTCAGCAAAATCATCCTCCTCCTCGTCAACCTCATCTCCATACCCAAACTCAGCATCACCACGATATCCGGGCTCGCTTCCGTAACCCGATTCGATTCCTTGACCACAACCCACGCCAATCAAACTCTCCTTCTCCCCACTTCCACCGTTTCCGCCGCCGTCCCCCCTATTATCCCGCCGCAAATTGCAAGCTTCGCTGACATCGGACGGCCAATACGAGGAGTCCGCGCCATTTCCAAAAAGCTCGCCCGCTGGAATCAGTCCCCATTGCCATGGGGAAATCCGAGCACGTACCATAAGCTGCAGACGCTCCAACAGAACAGCACCGCCTCGTCCCGCTTCGGTCGGAGCTCCGACCCGACACAGAGCGCGACCGACGGCGCCTACGCTTCCGGGCAATCAATCTGTAGCTACTTCGCCTTTGGCTGTGGGCACTTGTGATAGTACGGTCATCGTCGATGAGGATGAGCTTGGAGAGGTCGATTGAGAAAGAGGTGGTCCGATCGGAGAGGCAGGGACGCTTGGCGTGAAAAGCATTAACTGAAGGTTTCTTGGGCTAAAATGATTTTGGTGGAAGTTTAAGGGTTAGAATTAGTTATTAGAAAAGTTTAGGGTCCAAAGTTATTATTTTACGTTTATTGTAGCATTAATTAATGCCACGTCAGCAATTTCCGTGAGACTTAACGATGGAATCAACGGAAAGTACCCAGATAGGATACGCGATAAGAGGTAAGGTACCTCGGTAGGACAATTTGAAGGTAAGGTACCCGTTTAGGACAAAAAAATAAGCTAGGTGACCCCCGGTGGATTTTACCTGCAATATAATATTTGTTCTTTTTTAATCTCAAAATTTGGAATTTTAAATTAAAATATGCATCCAATTGAACTTTTATGCAATATTTTATGATGTAATTGCATGTTTGTCGGCAATCTTTTTTTTTTTTTTGCCTTTCGAAAATAAGTGATTTAAAACGCTCAACTATAATTCTCTCACCAAAATTTCCTTAATTATAAAACTTGCCAAAATGAATTCTCGATCATGAATTTCCAAGTTAAAATCATAAAAGATATTAAACTCACAACTAACAGAAAATCAAATTACAAGTAGAAATCCAACTTTAATAATCAATCCCCTAAAATCTGGAATCCATCACAATTAAAGGGAAATGTTATACCACCCTCTCTCTCCCTCTCTCTCTCTATATATAATGGAACGTTTTTCAAAGTTGGGGAATTACTAGGAACAACTTTGAAGTTAGGGATGAAAGTGGAATGATAGTAAAAGATTAGGGGCCATGGGTGCCATTTACTCCTATTTGCAACCCTTTTTTTCGTAGATCTATTTCCAACCCATTTATCTACATGTGAGGCGAGAATTTTGGGGAGCTAAATTTGCTACACCAATTAATATTTTTTTCACTGCTGATTTCACGGCAATAATTTTCTTAATAATATTTTTATAGTATTTACATATATACTATGTTTGTACTCGATACACCTTTTAATTCCATAACAACATCGGATATATAAACCAGTTAAAGACATAATTTCAAAAATGAATTTGTATTTCTTTTCTGAATTGCTCTTCCAAAATTTCTCTTCTATTCTGTTTTTTTATATGAGTAAGTCTTATATGAGTCTCATTTATACTATAAGTCATCATTCTTTAATGTAGAATTTAACAATTTGGCTCAAATTTTTATAAATTAGTCAACCACATCACCACTCAACATAAATCCTACAAGTTTTTTTGTTCCCTTTAACTTTTGCTTTTTTGTCTTTTCTTTTCTCTTGTTCTATTTTTTGCCAAGCAACAACCCCATTGGCACTTTCCTATTGCTTTTTTTTTTTTTTTTCACTTCTTTCTTCTTGGAATAAAAAAATCTATTTCTTTTTATTACACTATGTTTTTTCTTTTGGTTACATTTAGTTATACATTCTATTATTTCTTTAGTTTTTTTCTTATTTCAGTTGTTCACTTTGATTTCAGTTTTGTTTTCATTTCCATTATTTGCTTTGATTTAGTTTTTTTTTTGTAATTTTATTATTTGCCCTAGTTTGCTCCTTCCTCCAATATATCCCAAAAACAAACTTGAAATTTAGAACAAGAGAGTATGAAAAATAAAAAACTCAAGTAGCCAACACTAAAAAATTGAGATCTTATTAATTTTTTTTTATCAATTCCTATTTGTTCTTTTAGTAGTAGCTGTTTGTTTTTTTATCTGTAGTTGTTTTTCATTTTACCAGAAGTTGTTTGTTCTTTTATAAATTCCTGCATATTCTTTAAATAAACTAGTTGGAAGTTCTTTTATTGGTAGTTATTTGTTTTTTTATTAGTAATTGTTTGTTCTATTATCAATTCCTACTTATTCTTTACATAAACTAGTTGTCCGTTCCTTTATTAATAGTTAATTATTTTTTTATCAGTAGTCATTTATTCTTTTACTAGCTGTTGTTTATTCTTTTAACAATTTTAGCTTGTTTTTTAGATATTTTCTGTTCTTTTATTAGTAGTTATTTATTCTTTTATCATTAGTTATTTGTTTTTTAATCAATTTATGCTTGGTTTTTAGATAAATTAGCTATATGTTCTTTTATCAGTAATTATTTATTCTTTTACTAGCAATTTTTTGTTCTTTTATTAATTTCTATTTGTTCTTTAGATAAACCAATTGTTTGTTCTTTTATTAGTAAATATTTATTTTTTTATCAATAGTTATTTTTTATTTTATCAATTTATATTTGTTCTTTAGATAAAATAACTGTCAGTTTTTTATTAGTGGTCATTTGTTCTTTTAATAGTAGTTATTTATTCTTTTATTAGTAACTGTTTATTCTTTTATCAATTTATACTTATTCTTTAGATAAATTAGCTATCAGATCTTTTATTAGAGGTTATTTGTTATTTTACAAGTAATTTTTTGTTCTTTTGTCAATTTCTACTTGTTCTTTAAACAAATAGCTGTTTGTTAATTTGTTACTAGTTATTTGTTGTTTTATATATTATTATTTGTTCTTTTATAAATTGCTCCTCATTCTTTAAATAAACTAGTTGTTTGTTTTTTTATTAGTTGTTATTTGTTATTTTATAAGTTATTGTGTGTTCTTTCATTAGTAGTTGTTTGTTTTATATGAGTTTTTTTTTCAATTTACTGTTCTTTTAATTTTTTTTGGCTCAATTTATTTTTTTTATGTTCTTTTATTATTATCTATTTGCTTTTTTATGAGTAATTGTTAATATTTCTAGAGAAATTAATAGTTCTTTTGGAGGAACTATCTATTCTTTTACAACTAATAGTTTATTTCTTTTAGATAAACTAATTGTTTGTTTTTTATTAGTTGAAAAATTCAAAACAAAAATATAATAAAAAATTTTAAAAAATAATAGTTTAAAAATTAGATAACGAAATTAAAATTAAGAAGAAAAGGTAGATAAATTAAAAAAAAGATTAAAAAAGAAAAAAAAAGATTGAAAAGACAAAAAGATGAAAAGTGCAAAAAGAAAAAGAAGAATAGAAAATGTTAAAGAAGAAGAAATGAAAATAAGAATAAAAAAAAATAAACAGAAAACTGGTGGGGGCGCTGGGAACGAAACGGAAATAAGAAAAGAAAAGAAATTTAAAAAAAATGAAATGAAAATAAGAATAAAAAAACAAAAATAAAAAGAAAACTGGTAAGGGGGCTGGGAATGAAACAGAAATAAGAAAAGAAACAAAAATTATAAAAAAAAAAAAAAAAGATTCGCCTGTAACAATTGAACCTACAATCTTCTAGCAATCTTTGAAAGAGTTTTGCCAGTCCGCCTAACACGAGGATCTGTCCAAAGTAGACAAAAGATTTATAAGTATTAAAGCGTGACTCAGTGCATATGTACATTAGGCATATGCAAGTCTCGGCCTTTTCATATCCCTTTAAATTTCTGGAAAGCTTGAAATGCTTCTCTGAGGTTAAGGTGAGTTCTCCTTATGATGTTTTCCGAAGATCTGGTTTTGAAGCACTGAAAATCTCAATGTCTCGTAATAGTATGTTAGGCCGGATTATAAATATTTAGAGACTTGTTAGTTGGAGCCCTACTTCTCTTGATGATGTGGAGCGTCTAGTGGATGAGTTTATGAAGTGGGTTGAGTTGGCGAAACCGAAGAAGAAATCTTAAAAATAGATTTTGTGTGAACTCCAACTTCCGGAAGTTAAAACTTTTACTATGGTTGTTAGAATAACTATTATAATATGTCATTTCAAAAAGAATTTCATGCTCTACAAGTGTCATCTTTACTCTTTATGATCGGGTTTTTTGGGTCAAAATTTCATCATTTTAAGGGGTATCCAGACATTTAAAGTTTTTGTTGATTTTGTTTCCTAGTTATTTTCGGTTTCCTTAATTGTTTTGGTTTAGGGTTTCTTTGTAAGCCAATGAATAGGTTTTTTTTCATTATTCTGAGATAGTCTATCAACAATATTGAAGTATCTAAGAGCTTTTGGCTTTCTCTATGAGTGAATTATCATTTTTTTTTTATTAATTAAGCTTGTTGCTTGGTCAATTTTCGTTTCTTGCTGCGTCACTTGATCATTTTAAATTAAATACGAATGGATCAATGAGAGGGGTTAACAGGGGTGGAACTAGGATTTTTGGTTCAAAGGGCCGAGCCCGGAGAAGAGGGACAGCATTGCGGCAGGACAAAGCTAGAGATTGGGACTAAGTCATACCAATTCAAAGATTATGGTGCAAGTCGTACAAGTTGGAAAATTTGGGAGACTAATGGTGCATTTAGGTCATGTTCGAATATCTGTTTAAGGCTAGAAGGAATAATTACTCATTTGGTCACTACTTCTTTAGCACCTACCTCATTCCGCCTTCCCCCCCAATCTTCATATTCTTCCATTATTTCCTGGGGGCAAAAATACATTTTCAGTTCCTAATTTCTCTTGAATTAACCAATTAAATGCCTATATTTAAATTTTTTCAAATTTTTCGGCGAGATAGTGTCACCCCCTGCCCCTACATAGGTCCTCTCCTGGGGGTTAATATGGCAGCAGTAGGCAGTTTGCTGCATGATAGCACAACTAGGTGAATCCGTGGCTTTGCTTGTTGTCTCACCGTGGTCTTTGACAAGGCTTGCTCATGGTGGTTGAGATGAAAGTTGCGGAAGTCGAGGTGGAGGTGTACTCAATGCTCCCTGTAATGTTATTAAGAAGTAATTGTTCTCGTCATCCGTTGGTGAACATTTTCACTGATTATCGTGAGCTTTTGTAAGATGTGAATGCATTGGAGTAAGTCACATTTATCAATTCGGGAGTGCTTGCACGGACTACTTAGCAGACAAGGGGTTATGTGTTTTCGACTTCACCTTGCTGCTTTGCTGTCTTGCCGGCTGGGATTAGACACTTGTTGTTAGTAGACTGCTAAAGTGTTGTTTTTTGCCCTGTTTGGCATTAGCGTCAGCGATTAGCGCTAGAGTTTTGAAAAAGTTATCCAAGGGTAGCTTTTAGCTTTTAACTTCAACGTTTTCATCTCAACCGTTAAATAATTTATCCAAAACTCTAACGCTGATGACAAAAGCTGTTCCCAAACGGGGCTTAGTTTTTTCTTTCGTTTCCAGCTTTAATGTACCCAAAAAACAAAAACCGTAAAGTGTGTAATGCGCAAATTTAATCAACTAACAGCTAGAGGCCCAATCCGAAACAGGTTTGGAATTTCTCTTTTCATCGTCCTAAATTTGGCGTACAAAACCGTAAACTGCGCCAAAAATCTGCAAACTCCCGCTCCAGGCTCCACCTGAGCAGAAATGTCCCCCAAGACGAGATTGGTCTGGGTGGCTCTCTTGTGGATTTCGGTCCTTTTTCTAATCCTAATTATAATTCAGGTTTCCCTTTCTCTTTGTCCTCTTGTTGAACAAAAAGAGCTGCCAGTTTCCACTCCTTTAATTTCGCTTGTTTTTGTTGGATTGTGTGTTTTCAGAATAGCTTGAGCAATTCCGGGGTTGCGCAGAACGATCTCACTCAGGTCAGCTTTTTTTTGTTGGCATATTATTGGATGTACTAAACTATGCGTATGTGCTTGGGTCTTGATTGAAGATGTGCATTTTCTGTGTTTTTTAGGAAGAGGATGATTTAGAATTAGAGGGGATCACACATAAAGTTTACTTTGATGTGGAGATCGATGGAAAATTCGTTGGTATGTATGATGGGTTTTTTTTTTTTTTGAAACAGAGTTTGTTTTTCCTGTTCGAATACTTATTCAATCAATATGATTTGTGTGGATGAAGCATGAATTCCACGTTCGATAGAGCTTCTGGGAAGCGGTATCGGGTGCTACCTTTCTTTTTTTTTTTTTTCTTCTGATTTTATTTTGTATAGATGGGGATTGGCGTATTGGGAAATGGAAAGTAAAGCCTCCATCTGGGTCTTCTACTGGGCATGGTGCACCTCTTGGTGGCTCAATGCAGCGGCAAGTGCAACTGCTCGTTATTTGATCAGGCTGTTTGCCTGGCAATGCCTGCAACAATTTTCTTGAAAATTTCTGATACTTTTGAGTTGGTGGTGTGTTGTGCACAATGAAGTTTTCTTGCCTTCTAGCTTCTTACTGAAGTAAATAAAGATGGTCCTTTGATTGCTCATTCGAGTGGAGGAGACACTCGGCATGTGAAACAATGAACTTTGATCTAACACCACACAGAACATGGTTTTTTACAAAGATGGTTTTCCACATTCTATTTATTTCCTGCCTCTAAATACGGGAGATCAGAGACTAGCCCAATTGCCATTTTCCTCATTTTGAAAAGTAGGAGTGCTGAAATTTGAACATTTCACCGGGGGGCTGAGGTGCTTGGTTTGGTGTTGACTCAGCTGGGTTCTCAAAAAGATTTTCTAAGAAGTAAAGAATAGGCACTTCCAGAATCTATGTGGATTCTCAATAAGGTTTTCACTTTGCACACGTCAGTTGATCCTACATCAGAAGCTGCTTGTACTTGTATCTGCTTAATTAGGCACTCAACTATAACTTCCATTGCAGCGGATAAATTATATTATAACTGATCATTTTCGGTATGTCTCTGCTCTTGCTTTCAGGTCGTATCATCATGGGCCTTTTTGGGAAAACAGTTCCAGTAACCGTAGGTACACTCTCAAGATGTAGAGAAAAAATTGCTATTCCTGTCTATTGTTCATTTTCTTGATCTAGAATATAAGCACTGACTTATTGTTCATATTCTATTTGCAGAAAATTTCCGAGCACTTTGCACAGGTAGCCAAGTAACTTTTAATTCCTTATCTTATTTTGCTGTGTCAATGATCAATCCCCTGATAAAATGACCTAATCATATTTAATTGAACATGGAACATGGGTTAGGATAATCTTTGATCTTAAAAGGTACGCTGAAATTCTGGAACAATTTCATTCCTGTTGCATGGCATGAGCAAAATGAGCGGATGATATTTTAGACATGGAACATAGGTCAGCAAATTCTTTGAACTGGACATGAGCAAAGTAGTTTCTGGAACAATTGCAGTTGTTTTCACGGTATGAGCTATTCATACATGATTCTCACTGGTTGAATTTAACACCTCGCCCCCTGCCCCCAAAAGAGAAATAAGACAAAATAAAATTTGTTTATTTTCCTAGAATTCAAGGATGATGTGCCAAATTTCCGTTCATGGTATAAGTTTTCCTTCTACTCATGTATTCCATGTGCATGCTTGCTATATAAGTAATGTTATGGTTGTTTAGATGCCATGGTCGAAGTATGAAGATTGTACAATAGATGCATGTTGTTAATTTTGAAATAGAAAATTTAAGAAGATGTAGGCTGTCCCTTCTTTCTTTCCTTTTTTGACCTGAAGTCATTCAGCTGCTAATAAGACTTAACAAAAGTACCAATGCTTCAAAATTTGATGTATTTTCCTCATCTTAAATTTCAAATTCTTATTGATGATAATATTTATCTGTTGGTGAATAAGAGTGACAGGCTAGATATAGGAGTAGAGAAGCTTGAACTGAAATATTGGAAAAAGAGCTTAAGATAGAACTCTCTTCTAAACGAGTATAATGGAGACTTAAGATTCATGTAACCACGCCAAATAATTCAAGACTAAGGATTCATGAATTTGCTATAAAATTCAAGAATCCACTGACTAAAGTGAACCACTCGTTGCAGGGGAGAAAGGGATTGGGAAAAGTGGAAAGCCTCTCCATTACAAAGGCAGCACATTTCATAGGATTATACCTAGCTTCATGATCCAGGGTGGTGACTTTACCCGAGGTGATGGACGAGGTGGGGAGTCGATCTATGGTGATAGGTTTAATGATGAGAATTTCAAACTCAAGCACCATGGACCAGGTCAGTTTCCATCTAAAGTCCTACATTCCACTAGTTGATTCTACGGCAATAAGGACACAATGGTGATCGACCTGATCAAGCTTCAAGTTTGCATAGTTCTTTAGCAATATTTCTTAGAGCCTTTTTTGCTAAGTCATTTCTGTGCAATCAGGGCTGCTGTCAATGGCCAATTCAGGGAAGGACACAAATGGGTCCCAGTTCTTCATTACAACCGTGAAAACAGGCTGGTATTATCTGTCTTTTGATTGTTACCAAATCCCCCATCTGTGACTTTGCAGCATGTATTGTTAAAATTTTAGTCATCTTTTTAGTTGTTGGAAATGTGTTACTGTGCATACATGGTAATCAGTGGCGTTGAGCATTTGAATATGCCCTGTAATCAGATTTTATACGTGCATTAGCATCATTTTTTGAGCCAAATTGCCGAGATTTTACTTACTGTTACTCCTCACATGAAAATGAAACACCTCTTTTTCACAGAATTTTAGAATGATTGCATCACATCATCGTTTTATAAATATATCTAGTGGCCGGATAATTTTTTGCCCTCTTAACATCTATGAGGTTGTTTTCACTGGAAGGTTGGACGGTCGCCATGTCGTATTTGGGAAAGTAGTAGCTGGTATGGATGTTGTATACAAGATTGAAGCTGAAGGAACACTTAAGGGTGTGCCCAAAAGGAGAGTTGTTGTTATCCAGAGTGGTGAAATGCCACTGTAGCTTTCCCTAAACCCCTAGTCACTTTCTCTTCCCCTCCATCCCCTCCCAAAGGAAAGGATAAGAGTGGATAGGCTTATGATCATAATCTGTCAACTAAGAATAGTTGCACTTGTATATGTTACAAGTTTGTTGTTTGCTTGAAAAATTGTTGGCAAGAATTTTGTTAACTAGCTGATGTTCTGACAAAGGCACGTTTTAGCATCAACAGCTGATTCTGTTCCTCTGCAGGGAGTGAATGAATTGAATCTCTACAGTTGGTAAGGTTCCTCAATCCACAGTACAAAGATTCTCGAGCCAAAACTTGGAAACAAAGGCAAACGCCAGTTGAAGTGTACATGAACTCAATATCTTTAAACAAGGTTTCTTGTTTCATAAATTTGTTCAGTGCTGAGAGAGCTGTGTCCTCTAAAATGAACACCCCGGTTAATCCGATTAGTTGGGTCAAATTAAGTTTTACACACACTAGAAATCATAAAAAGAAAAAAAGACTTGGGAAGCAAACAGACAACACTAGCTCAACAAGTTTCAGGAACATGTTTAAGTCTATCTACAAGCACATCATCCACCACATGAACACAGATCATGGGAACACCAAATGGTAACTAGTTGTTCAAGGGCTCATGGAACAACTTCTCATACACCTAACGGGCAACTACTCAAACAGACATATGACCGATGACGGAAAATTGCACGTGTCAAATAGCAATAAAGGGGTTACTGCGACCGAGCTTTCAAGACTTAGTCGTCGTCGTCGTCGACGGTCTCTGTATCCGCGACTCTGCCTTTCTTGGGGTCGGATTTGAAGATGTCAGAGAAATTGGAGTTGAGATCAGAGTAGAGGGAGACGACCTTGGAGATGTTCCCATTAATCTCTTGGATCAAAGCGACGTTCTTGACCATGTTTTCGGGCAGCCTGGATTGCTGGTTGTCGTTAACCTCTTGAATCAAAACTCTGTTCCTGTCCAGAAACGACTGAACCTGCCGGAAGCTCTCGTCAAACATTGCCCAGGCTTCTCGTTCTCCTTCGAGGTCATCTTGGTGGGAGTTGTCCATGGCAGAGGGCGGCCACAGTACATAGAAGAGACTACCCTTTGGGTTTGGGTTTGGGTTTGGGTTTGGTCGCGGTTATCTAAAGCGGCGGAGCACGGTTGAAGTGTGGTGGATCGCTGCCTTTCAAACGTCGGCCTCTTCTAAGTTCTAAAGGGAGAAATTCTTAAAATGGACTTTTCAAAGAGCTTCACGTCGGCGCAAGCGGGACACGCGCCACTTAAGGGTGTCACTCGTTCACATGTGTTTCGTTTAGGGTCAAGACAGTTTTCTTTATTATTATTATTATTCATTATTTATCTTTTATAAAAACGAATTATAATCTTCCAAAATAAAAAATTCAAAAGGTTATGCGATTCAAAACGGTGAGAGTACATGCTAAACCCTTAACTGATCATCGCATTTTATTTTTAAAATTTTTAATGTAACTTACCATTTTCTTCGATTGATAATGGTCTATAAAAAAAAAACAATAATGGCCTGGAAAAATAATTGGTGCCGCGGGTTGTGGACTTGAAGGTATGATTTGGCTAAGGGCCATATCAGGTGAAGACACGTGCATGGCCTGAGGTGGTGGTTCTAAGAGTGAAGTATCTGTGGCCTCGCGCTTTTATATATAGGAACGACCACCGGGGTTGAGGGCATGATTGGTGCTCATAGAAGTGTGTTTTGTTCAATTCTATCATTTTCTGTAAAACGTTAGCTAATTTTGCCCCTACAACCGATTAAATATTCTTTTATGTCATCCGGGACCGTATTAAAGTTCTGGTCGTTCTTCATCAGTACTCCTTTTCCTTGTAATTAGAAGTACCACAAAATCCAATAAAAAATAAAAAATAAAAAATAACCCGAGAGGCGACAATTTCTGCATATTTACATATCTTCGAATGAAAAAGTGGAAGAAATTCAAATTTGTTTGCTGATTGATGTTTTCTGTAAATAATCGAATAAGAAAATCCGCACGTATTGCTGTAATTCATGGAAAAAAAAAAACATGACGAATTTCACCTTCCTAACAGAAAAACCAATAGAAATGAGCGAGTTTAGATAAATGAAAACAAGAGAGGCAACAAACATAAGAAATTTTTAGTTATAATGAGTTGTTATTAGAGCAAGTTGAGTTCCTGAAATTGACGTCGACACTAAATTAATGTGACATGGGAGGCCTTTTATGATAGATTGGCTGGCAAGTTAAACAACTGGGCTACATGAATATAGAGAAGCAAGACTCTGGCACTTTGACATGTGGGGTTAGGCCATGTCAGAGTTAACCCTGTCAAGGGTAAGGGACTGATTCTGAGAGGAGCTCTATAGTCGATGCAAGGACAAAAATGTATTACTTTGGGTTCAGGGGCGAAATTGAACAATATGAACGAGTACAAGGACCAAGTGCGCCTCTTCAAGCCCTGGCGAAAATATCTCCAAAATATCGTAAAAAAGTGCAGAACTTTTCTCTTTATTGTAAACGCTGCAGCTGCGTGCAAATGTCTGGCAGTGACTGGTCCCCGACGTTAGAAATTTCTTTCTTTTTTGTGCCAAGTATTTTTCATTTTCTGCCCCACCAGCTGTAGAAAAGTGGCAAGGGACACTTGCTCTTGCCTCTTGCCCCTATATATATATTTTTTCCATATAATGCCATTTAAATAGGTTTAGGTGCCTTCAGGTATCTTTCCTTTTTTCTTATACTATAGAACATTCGTTCCCTTACCACTATGTTTAGACTTACAAAAATACCATACACAAGGGATTTTAGTATAGAAAATATTTTCTTTTTTTGGATAAAAGATCAGTTTATAAAAATGCTTAATTTTCACATTAGGTCTGTTTAGAAACAATTTTTATTATTAGTACTGAAATTTTGAATAATTTATTTAACAATTGAAATAAAAACGCTGAAGGTAAAAATTAAAAGTTACTCTTGAATAGTTTTTTCAAGATTTTAACATTAATTGCTAACGCTAATACCTTATAAATATTTCTTTTCTTTTAAGAAAATCATTTAATTTATAAATATTTCTCTTGTTATGTATTGTGAATATAATTAAGTTCACAGTTAAACCAATAATTCAATCATGAAAAATATTAATAAATTTGTATTGACAACCAATTTAATTTGGCTGTTTAGTTTGAAGTCGATTTTTTCATTTGCCTTTTCGTCTGATTCGCTGCACTGTAGGCTTGGTAGAATTGATTGTTACAATTACTTGTTAATCTACTTCGCCTGATTGTGACATGTTGATCATCTTTTTGCCAAATAGAAGAAAGAAAAAAAAAAAAAAAGACATGTTGGTAACTCGTTGTCATGCATTATGTAAAAACAATATGCGTGATATGTCACAATCAAGAAAAATGTACTGCAATTACACATAATTACTGAATTTGCAATAGCCAATTCAGCATAATACTAACGATTTTTCATAATTTCGTTCTATTTATTGCGCACATCGACCTTAAACGCGTAATGAAGAGCGAGTTTAAAATCGAAAAGTTGCTAACTTGAAATACAGTAACATGGCAATTGTTATTTTTTTTCTTTTTAATCTTATTTGAAAACAAGTTTTTAGTCATGATATTAATAATAAAAACTCTTCCTTTGAAACTCAAAAGTTATAAAAAAAGAAAAGAAAAAAAAAGTGCTCCTATTATGACAATCATTGAATCAATGTAATAGTCCCCTACATTATCAAACTGACAGATGCTTATTCAACAATTACCATGTGTCACAGATTGATACTAGTACAGGCTTTATCAAACTTAATTAGGAAGACATCATCTATACTATAGTTACTAATGACAATATTTGGTCTTCAAATAAAAATCTCAAGACAAATATAACCTTCATCCATGGTAAGAAAAATCCAAGAAAAAGGAAAAACAATTGCATTTGGTTGTATAACCCAAGCTCATAGGAAAGTTCTCTCGAAGAAAAAGTTCGAATCAAATCCTATTCGGTCGTTGTTGTTTACTTGAGATTTTGATTTGAGAGGAAAACATGAAAAGTAAGACGAAGGGGAATGTAGACGGGGCGTTAACCTTGAAATACACAGGTCAGTCTAATGGTTACAGCAAACATTGAGCCAAGGGATTCCGCATAGAGATGCCAACGGGTAAGATTTGGGTAGGGTTGTGTCATTCTAGAACCTGCCCCGTGATACAATCCGTACAACCAGAATCCTACCCACAACCTGCATCGGGTAGGGTTTTCTAAACCCGTATCCTACCCTTGTATTGGTGGGTAGGATGCGGGTTCTCGACCCACAAACCCGCCAAATTATTATATATGAGATTAAGAGAAATTTAACATATAAACTAAGATAAACTTCTCACACAACAACAATAAATATGTTCGAACAAAACAAAAACAATAAATAACTATGTCCAAATAACAATTAATTATAGTAATACAATCCTCATTGATACCAACTAGTTAAATATAAATAAAATACAAACTACGCCTGTCAAGCGAACATAAAAATTAGGGATGGGTTTGGGACTGGGCAAAGCAGACATAGCCAGCTGGGTATGGTGGCGACAATCGGAGAATCAGGGATGGATCTGGGGCTGGGCTGATGGTGTGAATTTGCGATTAAACTAGGAATGGTTTTAACTTTTAATGGATATAATATTTTTATTATTTTTTAATAATTATATATATATATATATATATGCGCACACACAGGCACAATGGATTGTATATATATATATACACACACAACGGGTACACAGTAGTTTATATATATATATACACACACACACACACATATAGCGAAGCGGATTTAGGGCAGGTTGTTAGCTAAACCCGCATCCTACCTACACCCAACAGATTCTATTACAAAAAAAAATCTAAATTCACCCCGAATGCGTTTAATTAGGAAAAAAACCCTACCCGATAGAATCAGGTATCCATAGGGTAGGACTCAAATTGACATCCCTAATTCCAGAGGACAAAAAAGATTCATTCTTTAGTGTTGAAGTATTGAATTTACACGGATAGAAGCATATTATTGACTTCAACAAACATGTCTGTCAGTTCAGTCCGGGACTGGGAGAGCTTGGTATCAATGTCACTTAACAGCAATAGATTATAAATATATATATATATATATATATATATATATATGCTAGTTTGGAGATAGAACCTAAGCAATTGTCTTCCTCTTCCTACCGAGAACTGAAGCTCTTTGAAATCTTGGGCCACCCATCCGCCACTTTTTGAATGCTGCCATAGAAGACTGTGCTGCCTCATACACTGTAAAAAAGTGCAGACTTGATGCATATAGCAAACGTTTATATATGTAAAGAAGATGCCAAATTCAAAAGGACAAGCGGTTAAAGAAGTGCCGAAAGACTCACAACTGATCTCTTCCCTAGTTAGCAGAGACAGGAATTTTAATGATGCCGCATATGCTGTTGTGAATGCTTTAGTTAGAATTTCCTTATACCTGATCTTGAACGCTGATAGAAGCAAGACTTCAATGCTCTTGTCACCAACCCTATCAATCAGAAAAATAGTAATAGCAATAATACTAGGGCTTGTAAAAGACACTGGCTACACTTAACTCGACCAACAAACTTTCTAATCTGATTTTACTAGAAATGTTCACATAGCACCACCATGCAGCATTAGCTCAACCAAATTAAAAATGTTCATTTACACCATCATGCAGAAAACATCTGTCTTAATGGCTGGTAATGTCAATAAATGGCTCTCATACATCCTTTTATATTCTGCCCAAGCTGATGGTCCCAAGCAACGGACAGCTTGAGCGTTAAAACTAATGGATTGGACAAATGCCTTGCTTTTATAGATCAACAATTAACGGAAAAAAGAAAAGGTATCTTTCTAGGACACTGCCAGTCATAGAGGGAGAGGATCAAAAGATATGTGACAATGATAAACACAAAAGAAAATTCCTTCTAGAGACCTCATACTGGGGAAGCTAACTGTCACAGTACATCTACTTTCATTTTATGGCTTGCTGTTGATTAGTTCATTATAAGCTCCAGGTCAATCACACTTGAAGCTTCAGGAGGATAAAATCCTTCTCCCAGCAGAGCACAACTAGAGGCCTCTGCCTTACAATGCTTCTCTGCCTCATTTCAGAATCAAGGTAAAGAGACAAAATATTAAGAGATTTAACTGGCATTGAAGGCTGTGGTTAGGTGCACAGCCACAGGAAAGAACACAAAACCGTGGAATAGTACAGCATTCTAGCAACTACAGCGCATAATTTTGGTGGGAATAAGAGAACCAGAGGAGCTTGATCTTTTACATAGGAATAGTAGTTCTTTAAGCATTTCCCATTTTACTTAAAGTTTCACCAATTTTTCATATACCTACAGATACATAAGAAAAATTGCAAAACCAAGTCTTAATAATACCCTCTCTTTCCAGTCAAAATCATGGAACTAAGAACTAACAAAAAGATGAAGTAAAACAACAGATCATACTCACAACGGTACAATTTTGCATCCAAATTCATAGAAATACCGAGACCGAGATTTGAGGTCCACACATGCTGCATCAGCTTGGATTTCCACCCTTGTTCTGGAATCAAGAGCATCATCAAGAAGAAAGCAGAGGAACATGAACAAATATGTCATAGTGCTTGGTTAAAGTTTCAAATTCCTTAATATAAGTTCTCATGATTTTGTTGTTTTAGACATTGACACAGTTTTTTTTTAACCTTAGGCAATGAGTTCTGATTTACTGGGGATATCCATAAAAAAATTTGAGTTACTTTAGCATCTCTCTCTTACCGTAGTGACCACTACATTCTATGTCATTTAGTTAATGAATGCACTACTAAGCATCCAGCATATTCAATTGAAGCATTAGATGAAGTTTTTAATGTTTTAATATTTACCCAAAGTAGACGAGATAAAGATTGAAGATGCAACAGTACCGGTGCCTTACTTTTTATTAAAACAAGCTGGGACACTAACAGATACAGCTTGTCTCACATGGAGCTCCTTAGCAAGCCACAAAGGCAGCTCTACCTTTGCACCTCGCTCGACCTGAAAAGCACACACCGGGAAACGAAAACATCAAATAGTCGATAAATCAATACCTCAGTGCCACCATAAACTTACGACAGTCTCCAGAAGCTTACAGAATTTGTTTCAGAACTCGGATCGATCATGACCCCATTCACAGCCTTATCAAACACTACTGGAACAAACTGCAAAATAGAACCCTCCAAATAAAATATTCTAAAACGAACATATCATAGCAGGAAGCACCATCAGATGTAAGTAGAGAGGAAAGGAATTACCTCTTCTTCTGCGAGGATATCGTCGATGTCGTAGTAATTTGCCATCCCCGAATTCCCCTTTTCGCTTTCATTCAATTTTCTCTTACCTTCTGCAACAAAAACGCAATAGATATAGAAATCTGGACTCGCCCTTATACAAATGAAAAAAATTAGGGTTCTGAAATCGACCTAGGATTATACGAACCTTTTGGAAAAAACCTCGATCAAAAAACAAGAAAACAAGTATCCTTCAGTTCAGGCGATGTCGTAGAAGAGAAAGTTTGAGACAATCTGCTTGGAGAAAAAGGGATGAGATTTGAGAATTTGAAACTGGTGATTGATTTCGATTCGATAATTTTCGATTTTCCGAGGCGGGAAATGAAAAGGAAAATGCGAGGGAAACAAGAAGCGGCGACCAGCAAGCAAACAGCGAGCAAACAGCGAGCACTCCAGGTCCATCGACAGATAGATGGGTCTCTTACAGGAGCTCAATGGGCTCGAGTCCATCTTCCATTTGTTCCAATGGTATTTCTTTAATTACCTTTTTGTTAATTCTTCTAAAAACTTTTTAAAAATTATATTTAAAAACTATAAGACTTATAGCTGAAATGGTGCAAAGAGTATGGATGGAGAGAGTACTTTAGAAGCATCAAAACTCTCTTTACAGTTACAGAGTTAATTTGAACATGGTCCAATGGGTCATAAAAACTGCATATAGATTGGGGTTTTTGTTTTCTAATCCAGACAGATCCCAAGAAGCTCATTCCTACACAAATTTGATGGTGAAAAGGGAAAAATAATTTAGTAACAAAAGCAGAATGAAAATCATAAATGTAGCGTGGTTATATTAAATATAGCATGGACTTAAAGTTTATAGCGTATAGCCAATCGTAAGACAATGAAGACCTTACAAGAAACTGAATCAACCATGGCTCATGATTGATACAGAAATAGAATCAACCCCACTAAATTGTCATAGGCTCTCGTTACTCTTCTTCCAGCATTAAGCACCAGCAGAATTTTGGCTGGTTTTCTCGACTGGACTCCTCAACTAGATTATTGATCTAGTGAGTCTGCTGAATCTAGTCCCACTGTCTCTCTCGATGAAACGTCCAATTGGAAGGATTTAACGTGGTTTTCCCATCAGCTGCTACAAGATCATATGGTGAATCCTCAGAAAATTCGGTTGGCATGGACTTCCAGTGCAGAGATGGCTCCCAGTCAGCTTCTTTGATCACTTTCAGGATCTCCTCAACTACCATGTCGCTTCCCTGAGCAGATAAATGAACCCCGTCGCTGGAGAAAAAAAAAACATTTTTTCAGTCATGCATCTACATTTTTGGCGACTTTTTCATGGATTGATCCACCGAATGCATCATATGACATGCAAAATGGAGCAGAAGAAGTGCATAGGGACCAATGGAAAACAATATAGTTACACATTCAAATGACTAAAAGTGCGCATCACTGATAAAACATAAAACAATCCTCATCCTGTTGCTCATCTGACATTGTTTGTAAATGTTTGAAGAGGCTACAAAGAAGAACTTTGTGTTTCAGCATAATGTATTTATGCTTAATCTGACAACTCTGACATCTATTTTGAGATTAGTGCATACTTACGGGAAATATGAGGCCAGATGTTATCTAGTAAAGCGAATCCATCGAGGCAGAGAGTTGCTTGCAGATCAATATAAAACACATGCTATAAGATGCTATAGAAAATATGGAGCAACTAATGATCCAAAAGGAGATAAGTGTAGTAGGCTTCTGTTCACGCCAGAAATTACTATAAGTGCGGTAAAGCAGACTCACGTAAAACACGCAGTTGCCCAATCTTCTCTCTTTTGAAGTGCAGTAAAGAGATCAACCACCTTCAGACCTAATTCTTGGCAGAGATTTATGCAGGCTTCAGAATACTGTTGGCACAATTCATTTGTTCGTACCAATGGGCTGAGGAACTCACTGCTTATCAAAATCCGTAATCTTCCATTAGCATTTGGCCATATGAAATGAGGAACAAGATATAGAAAACATGCACTAGAGCACCTTGTGTTTTGACCAACTCTTGCCTCATCAACAGGGGGAGAACTAAGAAAGATCACACGCGTTGAACTAGAAAGGTCCTGCAAAAAGGAAAAACGAAAATCATCCTTTGAATAGCAAAAGTTTAATAGGGATCTAATGTGGGGGAAAAGTTGTCTGTTTTTTCAATTCATTCAATAAGTGCCTTGCCACTTGAGACAAGTTCGTCAGTACAGGTTCTATGCACCTTGCCTTTAAGTCTATTTCTGCCTGGTCCTGGTCAGTTCAAGTATGGACCGGAAAGTTGGAAGAGTCATAACTAATTCCTTGAGGAAATACCTTCAGATGAAGAGCAACTTTCTTCATGTTTTTGATGTACTCATCCAACGGAACATGCGGACCCAGGCCAGAGTGATGAGGACCCATTGAGTCATTACCACCAAAGTAAACTATCACCAGAGAAGGCTGTACAGGTTCATCCTGGAAAGAATATAAGAAAGAATACAATGAAAAATCAGAGTGGTGATTGTTATCCTAATTGATATCTCATATCAATTAAAGAATATCATTTGTCAATTGGGTTAAAAGCTTCATAAGGTTTACTGAGTTATATAAAACACTACCAAGTTATAAGTTGAAAAATTTGGAATGCAGTGATCGGTGAGAAGAATGACCTTAAACCATGGGGAGTCGAAGAGACAAATGCCACTGAACCAACTTCTTGGGTTAGGATTAGAATGTGGAACCGAATTACATCAGACTCGATTCTCATGTGTGTAAAAAAATAAGACAACCAAAGTGTCACTGCTTACGAAAAAGCACACAAGCAGAGCAACTACTTTTTCCTGTTATGGTGTTCTGGGAGGGCCTTCAAACCCAAGTATAGAGGGAGGCTAACCATGCATATAATATAAGATCCGATAACCCACAAATGTGTGTGACCAATTTGACAATCCTCCTACCAGATTCACATTTCCACATCCCATCATCTGCCAGAGCATTGACTACGGTGTCCATCGATGTATTGCAGAACAGCATAAGCAGAAAATGAGAAAAACTCCACCATACCTTTGGAAAAACATCATCAAGAACCTCAATGGCACGTCGTGAGTTCCATCCGTAGTATCCCCGCAACAGAATATCAGCCTGCAGAGGATTGTTCCAGGAGGTTGGAAATTAGATTACCATGACGATCATGAACATCAATCTCTATTGCAGCAGACAATGTTACATTCACATCATTAAAAACTACCGCAGAGGCAGAATCTTCAGTTATTCAGTCGAGCAACATCAATCACAACCACCTCTGTCTAATTTATCAGCATCAGGCGTTAATATGATTATGATACATACATATGTAGAGAGAAATAATGAGACTATAACCTTCAACAAGATCAAATTTTTCGTCCGAAGAACACAACGATCAAAATTTTCCCCAGTGGCTTAACTTTAACATAACCTCAATGGATAATAACACAGACTAGAAACCATAAAAGATCACAGGAATAAGGTCAAAGAACAGAGACACATATACATATCCAGAGAGAGAAGGGGTCGGCGAAGGGAGAAAGGAAATTACTTTGCGAGCATAAATGTCGGCGAGAGTGGCACCCCAACCGCCATTGCTGAAACTCAGTTGGACGATGGAGGAGCCGAAGAGAACGAACTGCGGCCTGACTGGTCTCACCATGGCTCTGGTTGGCTCGCTCTCGCTCCGTCGATTCGATTCCAAAGGAGTGTCTAGTGTTTGTGCTGCACCTAACTCGGCAACTGTGAATGTTCCTAACCCCGTATGTTTCCCAAAATAAAAGTACACACCCTGTCCCTGTCCCACCAAAGGTTATTATTTAAGGGTGATAAATGTACGATCACTAATTTTTCCAAAGGTTTTGGAGTTATACAAATAGTTTCTTTAAAATGATTAATTAGAAATAATTAATAGGAAGCAGAAAAAAAATAAGAAATTATCTAGAAAAATGTAATGCGTGACTAACATTTTTATATGAGAAAAATGTGGCTGACACTAATTGCTTGTCTGTCAACATATTAATTCGGGTTATAAGGAGATGCACCTTTTGATTTTTCTGAGTTTGAGCCTTTCTAAGCGAAAACTCTCAACATGTAATATTCTTTTCCGTCTTTTGAGTAAAAATACAAACTGCTATAGAATTTCTAATATACCTCATGTATCAAAAGTGAAGTTTTAAATTTTTTGTAAAATACTCACCAAAAAAAAAAAATTTTATAAAATAATTTTTGAAACATGTTCGACTAGCTTAAATTATCACGAGTCCTGGAAATAACCTGTCTATATGCAGTTATTTTTGTCACATTTTTAACCGGAGAAAGTCTATTACATTTTTTTAATATACTCGACTACCTTTGTCTTTATTTCTTGCGTTTTGCTTCAATTCTTTCTCTTTATTTTGAATATTCAGAAGTGTGTTTTGTGATAATTTAAATATATTCTAAAAAATGTTTTTCTCTTCATATTTGAGGATGAGATTTTATAAAAAGTACAACTTAATATGCTAATGAAGCTGAAAAGAAAGATAATTAAGATGAATAAATTGAGGATGGGATTTAAGGGGTTGGAGGGGGGCGGCGCCGATGGAATGGATCACCGAATCCGATGTCGTTGTTTTTCCCACCAAACTATCAACCAACCAAGCTCTATACAATAAATGCAACTCCCAAACGCGTTATGACCCCTTTCCAACGAGAAAGAATGCTACTATTAATACCTTAAAAAAATTATTTGTACCTTTTCAAAAAAGAAAAAAAAATAGAAAGAGAGAAACTTCTTTGTAAAACTATAAATGTGTAAAAATTCTTACGATTTCTTCTTTCCTGATTAGATGATGTAACGTCATTAAAACACTTGAAATCAAATAGTTTTCAACTGTTTAGGGATTATGTTATTATGAGATATTTTCTGATGAAGTGTTTATATTGGTGTAGGATAAAAAGTGATTTTAATCAAATCTGATGGTCAAGATTAAAAATCACTTAAAATTAAGTGATAAATTTCCTTGAGTTATTTCCCTTTTTTCAGCCAAAATTTCCTCTCCCACTTCCCAACTGCTTCAAGTTAAAGACAATAAAGGTCTCAAGATGGGAGTCAAGTAGACGGAATCATTTGTCTTTTTTTTTTTATTCAGAATTATTTATTATTTCAAGTAAAAGATGTTTTAAATGAAGGAAATGAGGAATAAGAGACGCAACCCTGAGTAAGGGATATGAAAGTCGTATCCTTTACTAAATAAATAAGCAAGGTAGAACATTTTGTCATTTTGAATAGTATTCGGAATAAACCTTTTATTTATGATGATAATGCCAACAACCTGTAAGAAAAAAGATTGGGATTTATTAGTTCTCATTCTTTTGCTTGCTGCTTTTATATATTATGTTCATAAACAGTAACAAATTATTGGCAATTAAGTTCACTGTTACCAATTGTTGGCATAATATCCAATTCTACCCAAATTGTTGGCAATTAAGACATGGTGTTTCGATAAGAGGACTCGGGGGTTCAACCGAAATGCACAAAAGCAACAATTTGCTTTGTAAAAAAGAAAAAAAAAAAAAGTCATTCCTTTTCCATTGAAAAGGGTGTGGCTTTAGAGTGTAACAAATAAGCATCCCTATAACTAACGGGCCTATTTCGTTGCTTATTTGTTGTTTTAAAAAGGATGACATATTGTAGCTTGTGGCAACAATAAAGTCACGGTCTAATCATTTTTATAGAACCATACCATATAAATTAATATATTAAATATTATAACTAAAAGAAATTTTGAGAATGTTTGTATTTGTGTGTATATATAAAATAAATTCAAGTAACTAAATAAACTTTTCTTCAGTATGTTTTCAAATTAAATGAAAAATATAATAAAATGCAAACAAATAAAAAAGGAAATAAGAAAAAACAACACAAATCCTTAGATAAAGTACACGATTAGACCTTAACATTTATTATTATTATTCTAGTTTTAACCTCAACTTTCAAGTTTCACATTTAAACTCTCATACCTCACTTAACCGTTTCATTTTAAACTTTTAGATGATATAACTCGTTTATTCTGACAAAAAATGTTAATTCAACATAATCCCTAAAAACATTTAAATTTAACAAAAAAAACTCCCTTCCCCTCTCAACCCCCTTCCCCGGCATCTCTCTTCCCTTCCTTTCGGCCTCTCTCCCAGCTGCCGTCTCTCGGCCTCCCTTCCCTCCCGCCCTCCCTCTCGGCCTCCCTTCCCTCCCTCTTGGCCACACTCCTCGCCGTTGTAATCCTGGTTCACTTTCAAACCTGCATCCCCTGTCCACTTCCATCGGCCCCAACCTCCCTCCCGCCCTCCCCCGTCACCACGTCCCTAGCCACTCTCACTCTCCATCCTCTGTCCGAATCAAGGCCGTCACGATTCCGGCTGCGATTCAACCTCTGATTTACGATTCCGCCAATGATTTCCTTTCCCCCATCGTGTCGCTCCTCCTTCACAATTTCCTCTCCCCCATCCCGTCACTCCTCCGTCGCTATTTTCCGTCACGATTCCATCACTCCTCCGCCTGGGATTTCGGCTGCAATTTGCCATCACTGATTTGCCAACTGAATCGAGGCCGGATTTCTCCTTGTACGGAGTGAGCGGTCGGCTAGGTACCATGGAAAGGAGGCCGAAGAGGGACGAGAGGCCGCTGAGATGGCGAGGCCGGATGGTCCAAGGATCTTTTAAGGAGTTTTTTTTGTTGGATTTCAAAGTTTTGAGGATTCTTTGTTAAAGGTAAATGATTTCAATGGTTACAATTAGCATTTCCCCTATTATAGTATGCCTGCATGGTATTTTCTGTTTGAGTTAATGACTTTTGTTGATACCCAATTTTATCCGGGCACTAATATTTACTTAAGTTTTAGATTAGAGAAAATTAGTTTAGGAACATTTTGATTTTACTGGGGGGCAGTTTAGTCTTTTTAGGTAATTGTTGATTTTTGGGAGTTTAAAGTGGTCATTTAGGGTAGAAATAGGAGTTAGGTACTAATTTGGAGTCTTAAAAGTGTTGTAGGGTCAATTTGGGCAAAAAGAAAAAGTTTGGGAGGAAATTGGAGGCCCTAAGCTCTAGTCTCGAAAAAAGGAAAAACAGCAGCCTTGAACCCCTGCCTCTCCTCCCTTCTTCCTAGAAAACCTAAACCTTTTCCCTCTGCCGCCGTCAACCTCCGGTCTCCTCTTTTCCCTTCCCCGTCCACGTTCCTGCCTCCAGCCTCCACTGCCGTTAGCGTCGCCCCCTTTCCGTCGCCGCTAGCCGCCGTCCGTCGCCGTCGCCGGCCCCAGGCGCGTCCTCCCTCGTCGCGGCATTATCTCTCGCTCGACGCATCGCGTCCCGCCGTCGCCCACAGCTGCCAGCGTCGCCTGCCCAGCCGCTCCAGACGCCGTCGCCTCAGTACCGGTACTCCTCCCGCCGCCAACTGCTCCTCGTCCGACAACCGAAGCGAAGGACGAGCCCGTCGCGACCCGTTTTCAAACCCAGAACCGACCCAACACCATTCACTTTTGGTAAAACCCCTCCTTAACCCTTCAGTTTTTTATTTCATTCATAAAAGTCACTAACGTTCTTCTGTTTTGCAGACCAATCACTGACAGCAAGCTTTTATTTTTTTATTTTATTTTGTTTTTTCTTTGTTTCTTTTTTTGTTTGTTTGTTTTGGGCACCCATTAAATTTAGTCATTAATTTCACCTAATATGTTTTTTTTTGTTTATTCTATTTTATTTTCTTAAATTACCTCAGTCATCTTTTATTTTTATTAACTAATTTTAGAATTATGCCATTTGGTTTTAGGATCTCATAATGTGTCTTAGAATAAATAATAATTAGTTCTTTAATTGCTTAGATTTTATTTATTTTTCTCATTATCTAGACATTAGCAAGAAATCAAATGAAGATAACTCTTTTTATATTTTTAGTACTTGACATTTATTTTTCAGGATATCCGTTCTCGGTGGTTTGATAAAATTCCAAGACAGATTGTTTATTCCATATTCGGTTGGTATGATAAGATCCCCGGTTTGAAATTAAAAATTAAATAAAAATTCATAAAAATCACTTTAAATCAAAGATTAGATCAAGAAATAACTGGTTAGGAAAAGATAAAACTGAACTCCATGGTACCAATTCCCGGGCGCTTTAATAGGATTATTTTAGTGTAACCGACTCACAATCTTAGAATCTCTCGCAGACCATTTTTCAGATATCCAATCGATCTAGGAAAATTGATTAGTGGCGACTCCTAAAAATCACATTGCTGCAACTTCCATTACACAAAAGTAAAAAATGAAACGTTTTAACGAAGTTAGGGAGGCAGAACGTGTAAGTTGAAGGTTGAGGTTAAAAGTGAAACAATAATTATAAGCTAGGGTCTAATTATACAATTTACCCCAAATCCTCTAAAGAAGTTTTACTTACCCAAGTTGCGCATCGGATCTGAAAAAGTGACGCTTCCGCTTTTTTTGGCCTAGTTTCCACTAGCCAAGTTTCAATGGCCTCAACGATGAGCGCCTCCACTTCCGGAGCATCTCCTTGCTTCCCCTTCCATAATTTGCCTCATACGCCTTCAAGGTACTACTGACGAGATCTGCAGCCTCGCCCAATTCAAATCAGAGCCCCAAAGTCCTCGCACAATAGCTAAAAAAAAAAAAATAGTTATTGTTCAGAATTAACGTGTAAAATACAGAATGAAAACCAACAAAGTTAGGGTTTTAAACTTCAAAAGTCAGTCTATAAAAATTGGTTGAGGTTTTAAGAAGTGGCTTTGTGAAAGCTCAAAGATGAGGCGAGATGAATCAAATTACGTAAAAAAAAATCAAAATTTAGAAAGTTTTGCAAAAACGGCCATTGTCGGACACGGGAAAATTTCATCGACGCGGCGTCGTTTGAACAAATTAAGAACCTAGAAACATTATTTTAAAATTAATATAATCCTAGAAACCCAAAACCAAATATAAAAGATAACACCACAACAAACTTAATATAATCCTAGAAACCCAAACCCAAAATCACATATAAAAGAAAAAATAGCGACCGGTCATAGCTACCATTTTTTTTTGTGGCCAACAAAATGATGGCTAAAATAGTAGCAAAAAAGATTTTGGAGATTTGTGGCGACCATTTGGCCACTGTCTATAGTTGGTCACCAAGATGGTCGACATAGCAACTATCTTAGCCATCATTTCTAAGGGCATCATGTTTTGGTCGCCAAACTGTTGCCCAAGCAAAAAAACGTGCAGTGACTTAATTGCAAGTTATTCAAGTTAAAGTGAAATTATTGGGACTATGAAGATCAATTTGACAGGTGCTATAGAGAGTTAGGAAAATTTGTAACACGGTAAAAAAAATAGAGGACTAAAGGTGTATATTAGAAATATAAATTGTAGAAAACATAACCCTACTTTTTTTTTCCTTATATCTCACATACTACGAATACCGTGCGCATATGTTCATTTGAACATAGCAAGTAAATGACACTTTTACCCTTAGCTATTGTATCTAATTACTACCATATCCCACATATCAAATTGTGAGATAAAAAAAAATTCAAAAGTTCTAGAACCTTCGTCCTCTTCAATCTCCATGCTCGACGCCAATGGCGGCTCGTGACAATGCTCCAATCAAGGAAGATCTAAGAGAGCGATGAAGCCAATGATGATGAACGAGACTACGGTGAAAGCAGATCGGCAAGGCCAGACGTGAAGCAAAGCGAAGCCAGGCGCGAGGAGAGGCAAGGGCTGAGGCGCGGTGGTGCGAGGAGGCAGATCAGAGGAGGTGAATCCAAGAGTGGTGACTGGAGGAGCTAGACGACGGGGATCTGAGTGGAAGATCGGTGATAAGATCTGAGGCGAGGTGACGAGGATCCGAAGCAAGACGACAAGATTTGATGGGAGGCAAGGTGCGAGGCGCAAGGGAAGGAGTGGCCAGGTGCGAGAAGCGATGGTGGAATGTGAGGCTAGGGGTGAGGTGAGGCCAGCGCAAGGCGAGGAACGGCCAAGCGTGAGGCAAAGCTGAGACTAAGCGGGCAAGGTGCGGCGGTTGTGGTCGGAGAGAGGGCGGTGAGGATGAGAGGGATGATAAGGAGAAGAGGCAGATGAGAGATACGAAGAGTCTGATCTATTTAAACACTTTTCTATTGTGCTTTAGACATCTTAAAATTTTTATTTAGGCACTTTTTTAGACATTGAATCATATGCCTTTATTTGAACATTTCTTCAAATATTTAGATACTTTTACATGTTGATTTGAACACTTTTATATATTTAGTCAGACACTTATTTTAATTATTTCAGACATTTATTTTATAAAGTTAACAAATTATTTAGAAGTTATTTAGTCAGACACTTTTATATATTTTTTTAGAAATTTTTCAATATTCAATTAGACAATTTTACTTATTGATTTAGACACTTTTTTATTATATTTTAAATATAATAAATTGTTCACAAGTTGATTATGTCTTTTTTTGTTCAGCAATTCTGTCATTTTTTGTTTAGACAATTTTACATGTTTATTTAGAGATTTTACAATATTCAATCAGATACTTATTCTCATAGATTTAGACACTTTTAATTTAACCTTATAATAATTTATTTTATATTACTTTTTAGACACTTCCACATACTATATTAGACACTTTTGCATTTTATTGCAGACACTTTTGCTGTTCGGAAGCAACAAGGACGCGTTTGGAGGAAACGATCAGAAGCAAGATTCGACGGGTGATCGACGAGATCCAGCAGGTGACGACGAGATCCGGCGGTCGATCGACGAGATCTGGTGGTGATCGACAAGATTTGGTGGGTGATTGACAAGATCCGACGGTGACAACGAGATTTGGCAAGTGATTGACGAGATCAGGCAGGTAATGACTAGATTTGATGAGATTCGGAGTTGAGCAGCTGTGAGATCTGGAGGCGGATGATGACTATAAGATTTGGAGGTGGTGACGGTTCATCAGAGTAGGAAACGACGGCAGCAGTGGCAGAAATGGCAACAAAGGTGAGTTTTCAAGAGTGAGAGTGAGTTTTGGTCCAGAGGCAAATTAGTCAATTTATTTATTGAATTGTGGGTTATATATAAGGAATTAGAGCTAGATTAGTATGTCTAATTATATCTACAATATAATAACTATATCTCACATACGTGATGTGTCTACAGGCTTATCTTTCTTTGCCTCTCCTCATACATCCGCCGCCCTACAGGCACAAAGTGATTTCCAGCCATTGTTCACGGTGGCTTTTGAGGAATCGTTTACGTGGTTTGATTTGTTTTTTAGTTTTCTTTAACTTCTTCCAAAGAACCATTTTCAAGTTTGGTGTAGATTTTGCTAAATCTTGAGTTTAAGTTTAATGCTCTAACTGTTTCTCTTGTATTTTTGCATTATATGTAAGGGTGAGCAACTAATCGATTTTAGCTAAAAAAAAATTTAAAAACTGAATTATTTCAATTTTTTCAGTTATGATAATTAGGTTATCGGTTTAGTTTCAGCTTTAACTAAAGTATTGTATCAATTTTTGGTTCAATTTTTTGTTTTGTGTATGAAATTTTCAATGATCAATTTAACTGATTTTTAAAAAAATTAATAGACTTTATTATGTATAGGCCTATTGTGTCCCCGGGCCAAATGAATAAAACCTTACTTTACAAGCTTATAAACAGGTCTTACTATCCTAGCCCAAACAAATAATAAATAGAAGCATAAAACTTAAATTAAGAAACCCTTCTTCTTAGTTCTTTGTCGATGTTGAGTTCCAAAGATTGGAGTGAATAAGGCGGCAACTGGTAGCAACAAAAAAGATGGCCAAAAACCTAAGGCCGTGATTTCTACCGCCGGGTGCCTCAACACCTCATTTTTGCGGATAGTTGGCCACCAACACTGCAATGAATTTGCTCCTTGATTTCCTTTAATAATTCAGCCAAAAGCATTGTGGATTCACCCATCATTGCATTTGACATCATGATCCATTGGAATGGGTGGTTCAAATTTGCTAACCCCACGTGAATTCCTTCATATGGTGATGATCTGACATCATGGTTATGCTATTGTAGTTGATGTACGCAACCAATTTTTGTCTCTGTTTGCCCAGCCACTTTATGTAGTTGTTTTTCTCCTTCCAAATGTTTGATCTAACTGGGGCTTTGTCTAGTGGTTTCCCAAAAGGTGGAACGGGTGCTAGTGGAAGGGAAATTCATTTATTTGAGGTATAAAACCAAAAAACCGAAATTATTTTGGTTTTGGTTAGATTCGGTTTTTGGGTTCAATTTAGTTTATTGGGTTACTAGCTTTTACAACCGAAAACTGTATTATTTCAGTAATTCGATTTCAATTATAACCGAACTAATCGAATGATCAATCCTAGTTATATGTTGTTTTTTTTTTTTTTGGTATGGTCATTGGGAGAAAATTGTTCATGAGATTGAAAGGAGTTGATGCCCTCCATCAGTGGTAGTGGATTCGTGGTCAAAGTGATTTTCGACAACTGTCCATGGTGGCCCTCAAGAAGATAATTACATGGTTTGATTTGGATCTTCCTTCTCTTTAACTTTTCCTAAAGAACTATCTTCAAATTCCTTTTAGATTTCTCTACATATTGAGTTAAAGTTCAATTCCCTAACTATTTCCTTTATGTTTTTTTTTTTTTAGTTGTAGATTGGTTTTCTGGGAATGGTCTTTTGACCAAAGTTGTTGGCAGGATTGATTGGCGTTGACGACCTCCATCGCCGACCAGAGCTCCACCGGTCGACACTGCTATTGTGGATAGCAAAAACATCATAACATTTGAATCTTATAAACATCCTCTAACTATTTTGAACAAATTTCAATAAATTTGAATTAATTAGTAAATTTAAAATTTGAATTTGAATTTAAATTCTTGCATGAAATAATTTTTTTAAAAAAATTTAATTTGACTAACAACCGTTTACTTTTTTTTTTTAATTCGGTTGCTAGATGATAGCCAACTATTAGCAACCAGGCTTTTAGTTACCGTTTAACCACCATCTATTCCGGTCGTTAAAAAGTTAATTTCACCACCATTTTAACCATAGGAATACCGGTCGCTTCAAATGAATTATGTTGTAGTGTAAAAAAAACCAAAGAAAATCCTCAAGTTAGTAGAAAGGTATATGCTAGCTGACGAAGAGAGTTGGAACCGAATGTAAATTAAGGAAGATTTTTCTGTTTTTTGTTTTTGTTTTCCTTGAATTCCTTGTGTTTGGAGAAGTGGCTAGATTTATTGAGTTCTATTGGGGGAGGTTGGTCCAATGGATGCCAAAGGGAGGAAGGAAAGCGTTCGGCAGGAAAGAAAGAAGATTTTTGGAGAAAAGGGGAACAAATCAATGAAAATTATCAAAACGGTCGATAGGTGTAAGTTTTTATTCTTACATTGTGTAAATGGATCTTCCTCTTCGGCATATCATATAAGAGAAAACTTAGTCGAAACTTCAAAATGTAAGTTATAAAAAAATAAAGGAAAAGAAAACCTTTTATTTGGTCTAAAATACAATTTGCCCGCATTATTTGGGAAACTTACATTTAGCTGCTGAACGTGAGCACATTTTATTGACAGCACGCTTTGCTGCTCATACATATTTCAAGCTAATCCTGCAAGAGAGATAGATAGGATACCAGTTATAGTTTACGAGAGATTATGCTAAAATAATCTTATTATGGCGCACAGAAATTAGTATCATGGGGGTTTCGGTTATCTCTTTTTCCAAAATTTTCTTTCCTTATCTTATCGTTAATAAATAGTTTTAATGAATTTTATTTAACTATTTTCAATTTTCAATTTAATTCCAAATTATGAATCTTATAAAATTCTAAATGTCCTTAAAATCTTGTGATTTTATTAAATCCACCAAAAAGTTGAAAGGACCATCTTGTTCAAAGTTGTGAGTCTTATCTGACCAATTAGATTTGGACAAATAATTTACCTTGAGATTTTATCTAATCCACCAAGAATGAATTCCGAATTTTTTTTTTTAGTATTTTACAATTGCTTAACCAATAATTTTTGTGTGTTATTAATCTTTAGATGCATTATGGGAATTAAAATTAAACTATTTTAAAAATAAATAGAAGAAGAGACGGACCAAATTAATATCCTACATTGTATTCTTATGCAAATTTAATCTCTAAGTTTAATGCATGGCCAACCGAACAAATAAACAAAATAAAATAAAAAAAACAATAAAAGCTTGCTGTCAGTGACTAATCAGCAAAAGAGAAATATTTTAGTGACTTAATCAACAAAACGAAAAGGTTAGGGACTAAACAGTGGTTGTACCAAAAAGAGGAAAAATTGACTGGGTCGATTTCGGATGAAACCGGGTTGGTCGCGGGTTGAGTGAGCGGGTCCTCTTCGGTTCTCTGACTCCAGTAGCGATGGGGCGGGGGCCTTGGGACGATAAAGGGCGTCGATCACAGAGAAGACGATGGCGGCCCTCCAACCAAGCGGACGACGTGCGAAGCAGCGGCGGTTGACGAATCGGGAATTGCGGGACAGCAGACAGAAAGCCTGGAAACTGCGTCACAAGTCGAGACGAAATGGTGCGTCGTTGGGCGGAGCAAGGGCGGCCAACTATGAGGGCTAATGGTGGCAGATGGAGACTGGACACGGCGGAGGTTAGGTCGCTGGAAGTGTTGAGGCAGGGGACTAGAACTTCTGGAGTGACGGCGGTGAGGGAAGAAGCTCAGGGTTCTGGGGGAAGAGTAGAGAAGAAGTAGGGACTAAATGCTCTGTTTTCCCAAGCATAGGGTTTTTGTTCTTTTCTGGATTTTTTAATCTCAAATAATGACCCTAAATATATATATTAAGGGATCTTAGGCGAGATTAACCAGAATTTTAGAAGTTAAAACTCATCCAAATTAAATTCGATAAAGTTTAAACCTCTTATGATGTCATCTAGTCAAAATACTTGTCTAAATTTAGGAAAATTCTTAAATTGCTGATTTGGACCCAAACTCTATCTAAATTTTCAATTTCACCTAATACTTTTCAGTTTTGTCAATTGAGCCCAAAATTTTATAAAATTTTTCAAATTTCCACAAACTTTTATAAATTTTCCGGATTTACCTCAAACTTTTTGAGCTTGACAGATTTGACCCAAAATTTACGTTGTTGCTTAGAACCTTCTAAAAAACCTCAAATTCACACCCAAACTCCCCCTTTTTTCTAAACTAACCCAAAAAACCTCTAGGACCCTTAATTATTACCTAAACTAAATTAATTTCTATTTTGACTCTAAATAACTATACTAAATTCCTAAAGTTTTATAACACATACAAACAACAGTGTAATCTAAATGTGACTAAATTAACTAACTTTAAAATGGCAAAAAAGACCTAAATGTCATAATAATTGACCAAATTGCCCCTAAAATGAAAATACCCCTTAAAATAATTTTCCTAACTTAGAATTAAACAAAAATTAGTGCCTAGAAAAAATTGAGTGTCAACAAAAATAAAATGATTTAAAAGATTTAAGACAAAAAAGAGAATAGTAAATAGGTTTATGACAAAAATAATTGATGTTTAAAGGTCTGTGACCCTTGCGATTTTTACACTTTTGTAGGTAGAGTATTTTCTTTGGGCCATGTCTACCATGAATGCTTCTTCAAGTTGTCACTATTTGCTTAGGTATGTTTTGACACGTTCTTATAATGTTACAAAGGGATCCATGGCGGTATCTTCCGCCCATTTCCTTTTCTTTCTCTTATCTTCGCTTGCTATCGCCAAGCTGGCTATAGCTGGCGACCCCGACATCCTCTCCGACTTCCTCCTCCGGCAGGGCTTCACCAATTTACTGAGACGAACAACTAACAATTTAAATGGTTCATTCATTGTTAAAAATTATGGTATATATCAAAGTTATAGGAAGATAATTATCAAAAAGTTTGCATTCTAACTCTCATGTAACCACCTCATATCAACTTTTTAAATTCTAATTTAATCTATTTACATATTTTTTTTTCTACAAATTTAATCTGTGCCAAAATTTTTAAACAGATAATGGACCATTTAATTTACTCCTTCTGTCCTGAAAAAGATGAAAAATATTCCTTTTTACACTGTTAAAAAAGATGAGCTATTCCATTTTTAAAATTTTTTAACATTTAATTTACCATTCTACTTTATTTAAACTCTCTATGCACAAAACAAAAAAAATGCATCAAAAAAAAAAATCTTTTCTTTTTTTAATTATCATTTAAACTCTCACAACACAAAACCAAAAAAAAAAAAAAATTAAGTTTAGCTTCGGATGTTAAAATTAAAGAACAATATAAACTGCACGTATCCTAATCTTTGAATCTAAACAAACGCATTATCCAAAATGGAACAAATGGAGTGCTATTTTTTCTTTTCTTTAAATCAGATTTATGTGTCAACTCATTCTTGTCTTGAGTTAGGGATTGATATGTAACGAATTTAAAGGCCTGAGACAAATATGCAACTACATGGAGGTTAAGGACTAATTTGTAATGGTAATTGAAAGTTTGGGACTTACCCAATGCTAGAACATATGAATTCAACCAGGTGAGGGAGAAACTGAAGTATACATTCTTTTCGTTCAGGATTGCTTAAAATTGCTTTAGTTTTCAACCTTTGTTTGATAGAAAAAAACTTTTAGCCCCGTATAAACCCTAGTGAAAACACAGAGAAGTCTCTAAGTCTATGACCATGCTTCTTTCTCTGTTTCCTTTCTTTCCCCAGTTTTATTCTCGTTTTTGTGGGTTTCCAGTTTAATTATGACATGGCCCTTAAATGGTGCTTAGTTGGCAAGAAATAAGATTGCAATGACTCTACTTGAAGGTTGAAGGTTAAAAAATACAGGCAAAATACTCTCTTCCTTGGTAACTTTCAACCGCATATTATATATTTATATCATATCAAGCTAGTTCTTTAGATTTTGGCAAATTGCATTTGAACTTATTGGCATAAGGGTAAGTATCTTTTTCTTCAACTGTAATGAATAATAGCCATTTTTATGTTTTGAGAACAATCTTTTGACTAACGACATTAGAAATGCATGGCAAAGTGTATGGTTTTGAAATTACGAGAACAGTGTATTGTTAAATTTTAAAAACAAACGAGAGCTATGCTCCTTTGGTTTGGATGTATCAATACATTCATGCTTGCCTAGCTGTCATTCTATAATCTATATCCAACCGATAACAATCCCAACAACTGAATCACTTTGTGCTCATAATAACCCTGACATCACTTTAAGAAATTAACAATCAGAACATTGAAGCTGACTAGAACATATATCAATTACAACATTTGAAAACAACAATTTCAAGACCTACAAATCTTCTCAGTTCCATCCCTTCCCCAATTCATGGGGTTCTACAAAATGGGAATATAAATAAAGAATAAAAACTGGCAATACTTATTTGCTACATTTCCTGGATGGAAAATCAATGCGCCGATCCGTCCTCAAGTAACCTGCATCCAAGTAGCAGGTTCCGAAAAATGGACACAAAGAATCATGAGTCTGGTATGTAACTGTGGGATTATAAATCAACTGTAACTAAGGTATATTTTTCCCAAGTGAAGTTTAGTGCTTCTTGGTATCACCCAGCCAGTGCTTTCCGCAGCTGTAAAAACCACATTGCAACCTTCATCGCAAAGAGTCGAGCCACTAAAGACAGCTCCTCAAGCCAGACCTTAAGCCGAGAAACCAAGGATTTGTTCAGGGAAATCTTCGCTTCAAATACCGCCTCAGAAGAAACTTTCCCTATGATTATGAAAGTCTCGAGAGAGGGGCATTGTAGCAAGGAATTATTGACGGCTCTTAAACAATCGTTTGTCTTCAACATTAATAGAATTACCCGTGGCAGTCTCCTGAGAAGTTCTGATATCTGAGGGAAGTACTGAGACGCATACATCTGACCAAACCAAAAGGTATTAGCTGCCTCAACAGATGGGAAGCAAATGCGCATAGATAGCACATTATAAATAATTGAAACTTTTCAACCTAATCACACAGATTTAAAGGTGACACAAAGCTTAGGTTCAGATACCATTTGCATTCAGAAAAAAAAAATGACAAAATGGCAACGCGAAGGAAAGGTGGAAACTTTTAAAGCTATTGAGTAAGGGCATATAACATTGGAACAAGTTATCACCTGCAACTCCGAACGATCGCCATCAGTGCCTTTTATGACCAAATGATCAACAGAATGATCAATAACCTTACTCCAGGGCCTCATGGTGAGAATTCCCGCAAACAGTATATAAAGGTCCTCCCCAGCACCCAGTTTCACACTATTTTCCTTTATTGCATTAACATCGGAAAACACAAGTGCCTGCAAATAGGGTCAAGGTACTATTAATAGAAAGACTTGTAGTTATTGACAAGAGGAAAACAAAATTTACTGAAAACTCAAGCTTGTTAATTAGAGAAAAATGGTATACCCTCCACAAAGCAGCATAGTTATATCTGGTTGAGAGGTCTAGTTCCTTATAGAGACCATGGTCTAAAAGTACCAACTGTGGCTTTTTCCTACCTGCATTTGGCAAAATAAGACATCAAAAAAAAGTGTCAAAGAATTTTTAGAGAAGTGGGAACTTCATCAGTGACAGTAACAGCAAATTCACAAAGGGAAAGATCACAAAGAAAGCTTCAGTAATCCAAAATATTTAGAGCACAGAAGAATTTGCCACTGGGATTGGATAGGATGAACATCAGCATAAGTTAACCATCTTTATGTCACTTAACCATTTGTACTTGGAAGTGTTATATGGATAAAAAAAAATGCTCAGACATTATGAAAGTTTTTTAATCAACATCACTTAGCAATGGACTGGCCCATGCTGCTATAGAACCAAAGGAACTCTTCACTTTTATGCAAATATATAGTGCAGTCTTTACCAAAAATACTCCCTTTATCAGAAGGTAATGGGCGAACCAGCAAATTGGCAGCATGTGGGTCACAGTGCACAAATCCATGTCTAAAAATCATCTCAGAAAAAGTTTGAGTTACCTGCATGCAACAAGATGACCAACTGATTAGAAATGGAATGTGGAATTAATTCCCCTTTGGTATGACAAGAGTAATTACGCAGAGACTACTTTCGGTATTAAATGAAATCATATCTTTCTTAACAAGCTGAAAGGATGAAAAATTCAACATCCTTCTCTGGTGTCCAATAAAAGAAGTGTAATACATAAATTTAAAATTAACCAAACTAAAATAATCTCATTTCTTAGACAGTTCATACTTGTAATGAAGAAAACTGTTCCACAATTCTGGTTCAGAACTTACCAATCTTGCAACATCACTCGCTTGAATACCGAGCTTTTCTATGGCCTTCCGGTCATTCACTTGTGCACCATCCATAAATTCCATAGTCAACAGCTTTGAGGTACTTAAATGCCAAAAAACCTCTGGTGCATACACATAAGCAGCCAAACGAGGAGATTGTTTCTGAAAATTCTCCAAACATCTCACACTGTTCTTGGCCTCAACCAAGAAATCCATTTCCTGATATAAGCAATTAATGATGATCAGAAAACATGATGCCTACTTCATAACAAAATTTGAATCAGTGTGAGTACAATCAACACCAGTTTACCCTGAAAATACCAGACTTTGAGTACTTGAGACAGCATACGGCTTAATGATAACAACTTATGCAAGATGACAACTTATGAAAGGTCTAGGTGATTCTCTGCCTAACAGAGATGAATGAAGTTAAAACTTAATTCAGTTTAAGCATTATATATTTCAAAGAGCCATGCCCCCCATGGATCAGCTATATGCATCTCATGCCTAAACAGCCAATTGAAAGATGAGAGGGGAAAAAGCAGCTGGGCCAGACCAATATCTTCCAGATTTGCAAAAACAAAGATTTATCAGATTAGATAAGACAATAAAGCATGCACAATTATGTCACAGGTACAAAGGAGCAATAGGCTTTAAAAGTCTACAAGCATGAATCAAGGTCTACCAATAACTGCCTGTACACACATGAATCATGAAAGAAAAAGAATATGGAAAGAGAAAAGAACTGACCATGGGTAAACTTTCCCGCATTTCATCCACCAACCATCTGCACGTAGTCAGCCAAATTCCAATTAACTCTGCTTTTCAAAATCACCATATCATTCCAAAAATATGATATGGACCCATTGCGCAAAGCAAATGATAAAGAATCTGTGCTTAACAAATGGCAAGTAATATACAATTCAATAACCATGGACAGCAAAATTCCAGAGAGAGTAACAGAGAGGAGGAAAATAGAGACAGCACCTATAATCAAAAGAAGGGAATAGCCAATGAAGAATCTTTACAATTAAATCCACAGTTGCAATATCAGCAGCTGCTGTATCCGTCATGTGAGTGTGTTGAACCTGAATTTGAAGAAAATATTATAGTAAAAGCTGACAAGGCTCAAACATACTTTTAAATACAAGATTTTTCACTAACATGGCTCCACCTAGCTCTCACTTTCAAAGATGATACTGAATCAAGGAAAAACAGAAAAGAATATCACCTTAACTGCAACTTTTTCACCACCATGTGTTCGAGCAACATGAACTTGTGCAAGGGAAGCACTAGCAATTGGAACAGGATCGAATTCGCTAAAAATCTGTACTTCAAATTTTAGACTGAACTCAGTGGCTTGACGAATAAGCAAATAAGAATCTTGTTTGATGAAAAGAACCAGACATCTGAAGCAGTCAAAAGTCCGATATGCCAAACTTATAGAAGCTATCAATAAATCGTGTCAGCATCATTATGGATGGAACGACCATAGAAACACAACAGTGAATACGTACTCTATCTGGTTTATCTCCCAGCTCATTTTGCAAAACTTCGCATACTTGATCATATGAAGAAACTGGACAGTTGTTCAACATAGACTGCCGCATCATTTGGACATATTCTTCAGGCACTAGGTATTCCTACAATAGAAGAAAACACAATGGCCTAGTAAAAGCTAAACTAAAACACTGTCATGAAATTGTGTTTAAGGCCAATTCAGAGCCATATCAGTTAGTACGGATATCTACAGGCATGGAAAACCACGATTGAAAGCATACCAGCTGCCCCATATGCTGTCCCAGCTTGATGTATATTCCTCCATTCTTGAAACAGAGTTCTTTAAGCTTATTTGCAGATCTCAAGTGTACTTCGTGTTTAGCCCTCACCCTCTCCTTACTCCCTTCTGGCACTCCCCAGAGAGAGTACTCATAATCTATGAATCACAAACATAAATTTATAGAGAGAAAAGGCCAACGTATTAAAAATAAATAATCCAAATCCAATAACACGAAAAAGATTAAACTAGAAAACAATCAACAAAATCACAACACTGAAAGTTGCTGGCCTATCTTACAAGTGGGTTTGGATATTGAAATGTCACATAGGGAAGAGCTCAGCTGGTCAAGTTTCAAAGTAACAATTTCTTTATTTTCTTAATTGGTAAATACAATTGCTTCACCTCATCCCAGAATTGCAAAGCTAAAACCACCTAATCAATAGCCGAAACCGCAAGAGGCTCTAGAAAACCTAATAGCAACAAGGAACACATAATTCGACAATAAAGAGTAACCTTAATTACCGAAAGCGATAGACGCGGCGGTGAGGGAGCCACGGAAGAGGCGGACGGGGACAGCGGTGCAGAGCTTGAGGGCGCTGGCCGGGTCTTCAGAGGTGGATACGGCGGCGGCCACCCCTCCGACGCAGAGAGCGGTGGCGGTAAGCGCTAGCTTTTTCCGCGTGATCCACAGGGACCGCGCGGCCATGGCTCGTTGAAGAGTTTAAAAACTTTACTGCTTTGTTATAGCGAAACCGAACGACCGAGCGAAGAACCCAAGTGGGTCGCCTTCTCCTCGGGTCTTCCGCTGAAAAATGTCGTGCAACTGTTTGCTTTGGTTTAACGACTTCGGCTAATATGGGCCCAGAAGAAGGCCCAGTAAATCTCTTTTTTAAGTTAAATAAACCAAGGATTAGATGAACTTGGATCACAAAAGAAAGTAAAATACCTAAGATGAAATTGGAGTATGTAACTCCACGCGTGTACACAGAAAAATAAAAAAGAAAAGGAAAAAGAAATCGATGATCTATTAGGCTGAGCAGGTTCTAGCTAGGGTATGATCTATTAGTTGAAGGTTGAGTCCGTGTTGGACCATCCTGGTGGTAGGGAGACATTAACGTAGGGTTGGAGATCTACAAAGTTAGTGGTTACTTGGTCCCATACTTTTTGGCCGAGAAACTGGCACGTTACCAGAATCGGGGAGCTTGAAACTACCACCAAATCAACTACCATCAGTATTTATAAATTATAGACCAGTTTGGTTAATTTACGGCTTCATTATGAAGTTGATGGTTAGTATCCGTATGGCCAGGGTAGCATAATTTCTATATTATGCTTATAAATTAATTATTCTACTTGTTGGTAAAAAATGTGCGTACTTTATTTGTGCTAGGTAGGCAAATTTACGTTTATACCTTCATTAAAGCATTATAATCTTGAGAATGTTTTTTTTCCCCTCTTTTGTCCGAGCCATGGTATGCTTCAGTTGCACCTCCAATAGTGCAGAGGAACTAATCCCAATGACGAGGTGCAAATGAAGATAAAGTTAGTTTTGGCAGAGCTTTGTCAAATTAACGCAATTGAGCTGTAACATCATTTGCTATGGGTTTCTAGAAATATTATTTCTCCCATCACGATGGACCTCTCTGATTGTCTCTAATAAGGTTTATTGTGTGATCGTGAAGATGAAAGCATAGATCAGGGTCGGGATTGTGAGAGCCATGCATGAGAACGAGGTTGAATCTTGGAATGGCGGTTAGGCTAGGGAAAGGAAGTGGTGGCAACAGATAATTGCGAGACCAAAGACAAAGACCCCTTTTTTCTCCCAAACAATGTAAACACCATATAGGTTTTCTCATAATTACAATATTTTCCCGACCTTTGAAAGCTACATTTTTCCTCTATAAGTTGGAACTTGGAACATTCAAACCATATTTATATAAGAGTTTCTCATCTTTGTAGTAATATTTAAACAAATATATTTATATCCTTTTAAATAAGAAATATGCAAAATCGATGAGTTTGATATATATAAACATAAAAATAGATATGTATAAAAGAGTAAACTCATTATAATGTATGTAAAAAATATAATTAAAAAAATTTTCAATAATATATTTTTATGATTTTATTTGTACATACATCCACATGATTTGTATATATCAGTGGTCTCATTTGTACATATATATAACATATTTTATACATATAATCAATTGCTTTATATATTGAATTTCATACATATTATCACATGTTTTATATATATTATCTACTATTTGATTTATACATATCTCAAATTTTAGTAAGAAGTGGGATTTGACGCATTAATATCTATTATTTTATGGGTGTTGAACTTGTATATACTATTTGATGGCGGAGGGTTATAGCCTGATGGTTAGACGCGACTCCCTCTGAGGAGTGTAAATCCATGAGGTCTTGGGTTCAAGTCCTGATGAGGGACGCCCATTAATGCGCCATAAGGGACAATACTACCACGCTGGTTCGCCCATGTGATCGGCAGAGGCCTAACCCTCCACCATATAGCCTGATGGTTAGACGCGACTCCCTCTGAGGAGTGTAAATCCCTGAGGTCTTGGGTTCAAATCCTGATGAGGGACGCCCATTAATGCGCCATAAGGGACAATACTACCACGCTGGTCCGCCCACGTGGTCGGCAGAGGCCTAACCCTCCGCCATATAGTTAGACGCGACTCCCTCTAAGGAGTGTAAATCCCTGAGGTCTTGGGTTCAAGTCCTGATGAGGGACGCCCATTAATGCGCCAGAAGGGACAATACTACCACGCTGGTCCGCCCACGTGGTCGGCAGAGGCCTAACCCTCCACCATCACTATTGAATATATTGACAACATTTCTATGATCTCATTTGTAAATATGTCACATATTATTTGTACTGATCATTTATCAGTTTCTTTGTACATTGAATCTATAGATACCCTTATTTTTAGTTAATAAGATTTCTCTATTACATCCCATTTACTCACCTATTCATCAATCAACTATGTTACTTGTGTTTGTTTAATCGGATTTATCAAAAAAACTCTATTTATATAATCTGGTGAAAGCGCATCTCGACCAATAAAGTAGGATCTCCCGAGACATCCCTTCTTCATATCATAGGGCACCAAAGATGTGCGACAAGCGGACAGGCAACTGGAATCTGCAAGATTATATGATAGTGATAGACTTATATATCCATTTACTTGATTTTTTTTTTTTGTTAAACTGACTAAAGGACCTAGTTAGGCTTCTGTTTTGTTACATAAAGTTATAGACTTTTCTTCCGTAAAAGTTTTGCGACTCATATATATATACTATATTTGTAATGTCGTGTGACCTAGTTTTGTGACATTAATTTCCTCGTATATCATCTGATTGTTGTTTACTATTACTAATGACATGCATGTAATGTAGAAGAGACAGCGGGTGTTCAAACTATATATATATAGATGGGAGTGTTACCATTGATCAAGAGCAAGTAGCAGCTGTGGTTTAGCAGAAAGTTAACTCGGGGCAACTCCCAACTCTCGTTTAGTGACCTTAACCAGTACTAAATGATCGAAAGCAATAACTACTCGACAGAGCAGATCATGTTCAGTAGACAGAAAAGAACAAAAGCAAGACAACCAGGAAGTTTATCAGAGAACACTTATGCGATTGCAACCTCAGCTTGGGCTTGGTTAGAAAATGAAGCCGGGAACATTGGCTGCGCAATCTCTCTATATCTGGCATTATGCCTGTGACCGGGTATCAGAAAACAGAGTAGAAACATAGGCCTGATCTATTGCATAATATACACATACATACTAATCTCATTTTAACAAATAGAGGAAGAATGAGTAGCTGAATGTTTACTGGTAAGGGAACTAATTAACTAAGGCTTGACAGATAAACAAGATATAAGAAACCAAGGAACTAAAGGGTAAAACCTAGCACTTCACTTGTAGGCTTGCAAAGGTACCTGGATAACCTGAAAATTAGCCACAACAAAACAAGATACACATTAATTACCACTTTGAAATGATGAGTGATCGATGCAGGAAGAGAGAGTGACGGTTCAAAACTATATATATATATATAGTTGATGGAAATAAAACCACCCACAAATAGCCTGCGCGAGCAGGACTGCAATACAGCATCTGGGATGTAGCTTCAGAGTTCCTCAAAACTCGGATCCCTATGGAGATTAATGAATGAGAGGAAATGATTCAACAAATAAACATATGTATATGGGGAAAATCAGTTGAAGACTGATATGTAAAGGAGCTAGAAATCACTCACACTTTGTTTATGCTCTGAAGACAAATCGCGTCCTGCTCATAATCATCAAGATTTAACCTTCGCTCATGCACAACTTTCACTGATTTCTTTTTATAATCAATCACAAACTTGACACACAGAAGAGGCAGCCCACGGGATTCATATTCAGGATCAACCCACACAAACCAGACCCTGTCTTCAGCAACAGGGAGAATTTGTGGAGACGGGTAAGTTTCAGGCACCGAAGCAAGCGTCGGCAACTTTGCAGACAGAAGGGGCCGGCGCTGCGCAAGATCATAGGCGTAGAAGCGAACACCACCTGTCACCCAGGAGCTACAGTAAAACATAGTCTGTTCCCAAACTCCGAAAATGTCCACCAAGCCAGGAACGTCGAGTTTTTCGGGTTCGGTCACCCATTTCCGTTGCAGCGGATCATGATAACAGACCATTTTGTAGGAAGGAAAGTAACCCAGAAGCCTACCTTTGCCGTCAGGCACAGCAACCAAACGAGGCCTGCGGTCTAGGGCCTTGACTTTCAAGGTGGGCGGGATTTCGAGGCGATAGTCCTCTCCGTTGGATCCAGCCATCGTTTTGAAGCAATACCCGAAGTCAGGAGGAGACTTGGTAACTTGGGTGTCAAAGAGGTAGACATAGTCACCCACGAGGACGGTGTGAGGGTCATTAAAGGACCAAGCACAAGGGTAGAAAAAATTGTCAGTGGGGGTAATGATAATTTTTTTATAATATATAGATGTAAATTTTAAAATTTATGGGGTCAAATTATAAATTCTATTGAAGATATAATACTAAATATGTAATTTTGCTAAAATTCAGTGGAGCCCCTCTCACGTGAACGTGGCTCCGCCACTAACTTAAAAGACAAAAGGTCCTCCCAGCCTTTGGTGGGATTCAGGGTGTCCAAATGGAGGACCTCTCTCCTCAAAGGTCCTCCTACTAATCCGTCCAGCCGACACGTCTTGCCGCCGATGACATAAACTGAAGAACCGATGATTGCGCTGCCGCAGCACACAATACTGGTATCGGGGTGGAGGCGTTGATGGGCAAACATTTGGCAGAGTCGGGGGCCGTCGTCCGTCACGGGTGTCAGCACGAACCACGCGTTGTTTCCATAACCATTGGGCAATACTCGGGGTAACAAAACGTGAAGGAGAAGGGATTTCTCTTTCCCAGATCTAGGCATGGTCGATCTTAGGGTTAACTTTGGTTTCTCAGGTGTAGGCATGGTCGGTTGTAGGGTTAACTTCGATTTCATGATCGATTCTAGCGCTTCTTGGGTTAGCCGAGATTTCTCGGATAGGGTTAATAACTTCCGTTTGGGGGACTGAGATTCTCCTTGCTTGTGTCCATTCGATTCCCCAGATGATCTAGGCGTGACTGACTTCGATTTGGGGATATGAGATTGGCTTTCCTTGCGTTCATTCGATTTCTCAGATATTCTAGGCATGGTCGCTTCTAGGGTTAACTTGGAGTTGGGGGATCTGCTTGCGTTCAATTCACTGCCAGCGTGAGGGAAGAGAAGCTTCAATAGTAGACCGGACGTTGCGTTGCAGATCTTAACGTGGCCCAAACGATCGAATTAAAAAACTAGGACATGGGCAGGATTTATATGATTTATGCCGCGTGCATAAGGCTAGGTAACGTGAGTTATTTGCAAGCTAGTAGGGTGGACCCAACTGGTGTGGCTCAGTCCTGAAATGCACTTTCTCAATGCCCCGAATCTACAAACTTGGAAAGGTGAAAATCAAGAATAAAACTACTAGTATGTATGGCTCAATAAGGATGACTACAATTTTTTGGTCCCTCCCATAAATGGCATTCAGAATTGGTTACGACGCAGAATATGTGTGTGAGTGTATATGGTATGATTATCTTTTAAAAGTAATAATATTTGAATCAATATATTAAATAATATAGCTAAAACAAATTTTGGTAATGTATAAATATACTCAAAAGAATTCAAGTAAATGAATACACTTTCATTAATATATTACTCAATTACATAGAATAAAATACAAACAATCACTACTAAAAAACACCTCTTTTCCAACGGTCAAGCCGTTGGAAAATATCCAACGGCCAAAGCCGTTGGAGCTAAAAGAAATGTAATTACCAACGGCCTAACCGTTGGAATAGTTGAAGATATCAACCGGAACACATTTTCCAACGGCCTTGACCGTTGGAAAATGAAGGAGAAGTTTTTCCAACGGCCTAAGCCGTTGGAAAATGAATATAGTGAATTTGAAAATTTTGAGAAAAATTTAACGTATTTGTGTATTTTTTTCCAACGGCCAAAGCCGTTGGAAAATGAATATAGTGAATTTGAAAATTTTGAAAAAAATTTAACGTATTTGTGTGTTTTTTTCCAACGGCCAAAGCAGTTGGAAAAAGAGAATGGTGACCTGTTGGAGATGTTTCCAACGGCCCATAGCCGTTGGAAAATGGAAAATGGAACGCACCGTATCATTTGGTTTTTTAAAATTTATTACCCCCCAGCTCTCGATGCCCAGTTCATCGTCTTCGCTCTAACTTTCTCTCTCTCTCTCCTGTTCTCTGCGATTCCACTCCACACGCACACACAGCACCAAAAATTCGTCTCCCAGGCCAGATACGTGTTAATCGAGGATGACATTGTTAGATCTGGGCGTGAATCTACTCGACCTGTAGGTAAGTTCGTGGTTTAGGGCCGTAAAAACAGCGTTTTTGTTTTTTTTTTTCCTTTTGATTATCACAGTTTGATGATATTTGATGCTAATGGGTGGTATATTTTACTTGTTGTGGCAGCTTGCAAAACATAATAAACGCATTTGAAGGACGATTTGAGGTAAGTTTGTATTTTTAAATTTTTAAATTTTTTTCCGGTGAAATTGTGGATTATGTATATGAGTTTTTGGTTTGAAATATATGAAATGTATATGATTTTTAGTTGTTGATTGTTGGATGTGAAATGGTAATTTCAAATTTTAGGCCATTTTGTTAATTTTATTTATTAGTTTCGGGTTTAATTTTAAAATTTGTAGTAAGAACAAGAATAATAGTAATTACGATAATTAAAATAATTATTATACTTGTAAGAGTTGTAGTAGAATAATAATAATACCAATAATAATAGTAGTAATTGCAGTAATAATAATAATAATAATAGTACTAATAATAATTAAAATAATAATTAATGTACAAAGATTAGGAGTACAATAATTATAATACTGATAAGAATACAATTGATAATAATTATAACAATTATTATAGTAATATTCATAATAGTAATTAAAATAATTATTAATATACGAAGAGTAGTTCTATTATAATAATTGTAATAATAATAATAATAACAAGTTATTGTAATAATAATAATTATAAGTATTATTATTATTATAATACGAGTACTACTAAATAATATGGCCAAAAATAATGATCGCAATCATAATAATTATTATTATTATTATGGTTGTAGTAATAATAATAATAGTAATAATATTATCATTAAAATAATAATTAATGTACAAAGATTAGGAGTACAATTAATAATAATTGTAACAATAATCATAGTAATATTCATAATAGTAATTAAAATAATTATTAATATACGAAGAGTAGTTCTATTATAATAATTGTAATAATAATAATAATAACAATTTATTGTAATAATAATTATTATTATTATAATTATTTTTTTTTCATTTTTTTCAATTTCCAACTGCTCAATTTCCAACGGCCTTGGCCGTTGGAAATTGGAAAAAATGAAAAAAAAATTAGAGCCGTTGGAAAATTTCCAACTGCTCAGATTCCAACGGCTGACAGTTGGAAATTCCAACGGCCCTCACTTTGACCGTTGGAAAATTGACTTCCAACGGTGGGTTTTCCAACGTCTTGTTTCCAACGGCTTCGCGTTGGAAATAGCTGTTGGAAAAAGTGTGTTTTTTAGTAGTGAATTAAAAAAAACAGTGCAAATCAAATATGTTCTTGTTTGCTGGGTTCAAGTGGCCATCATGCTTTTCACTTTCTTCCCAAAATTAGTGAGTTAAACGATCATGCTTTTCATTCAAAGATAGTGCTAGAAAGCTTGGAAAAACTTTGGGATGGTCAAGTTAATCTACCAAAGTTGGATGAAGTGGTTATAGAAAAGTATGGTTTTTCATACGTACATTAAATTTGTCATGAAATCTAGGGCATTCTCAAAGTGTAATTAATGAATGATTCTATTAATTTTAGCTTATTAAATGTTTTCGCTAGCTATGATTGATGTCAAACCAGACTTTCCTACATACCGTGTCCTAACAATATGTCAAAACAACCTAGAGCCAATATGGTGTCTATGTTAAATTCTCATTATTGTCCTATATAGGGAGCTCGGCTAGTGTTGCTAGATAATACCCATGTTATAGCCGAGGTTCGAGTCTCCACATATTCTATTTGACAAAACAAAAGAAAAAATGTCAATGGCTTAATGCCCTCTAGGTTTCGGGAAATATACAAAGTGACCCTCAATTCTTATAAGCCTTTATATATACTCTTAACATTATGACAAAATGCTTCTTATTATAACAGAATATCTGATTATTGGGTGCTTTATTAGATGGCTAAAGTACTTCTTGTCGTAGTTGTAAGAATTGGATCCAACCAACCAATTGAGTTGGTTCAAACATGAAGGATTGGTTAAGAACCAATCGGAACTGGTAGAAACAGTTTAAAACCAGCAAACTGTTGAGTTGCTAGATCAGGACAACCCGGTGGCCTGCTTAACTCAGTAAATGTTTGTTTTGGTGAATGATTGCTGTCGTAATAAATTATTGAGTGTTTTAGCTTAATGTTGTTATATTATAAATAACCATAATTAAATTGTCATTTTTATATGGTAGAAATAATAAAGTTCTTTTGGGGGGGTGTAAGTTCTTTTAGGAGATGACTTGTAGACGATTGATTTAACGGGGAGTCTGGACGGCGACCTTTTTCGATTCGGCTGCAAACACCAGGCTCTTTGTTTTTCTTTTTTTGTTTTTATCTATATACCAACAAAACAATTCGTTAATCGTTATCCAGCCAGAAATAAACTCTCACCCCAGTCCAGTAGCCACACACGAAATGTCATTAAGGGTCTGTTAAAGCGAATGGATTTGACAAAACGTGATTAACACATGCTGCACTTGATTGAGGAAAAGTTTCGTCGGATCCGCAATCTTGTCGACCACAAATCCAAAGTAGTAACATATATTTTCAAACTCTGCCGACAAATTCCAAATCCTGCCCTAACAATATTGAAAACTAGTACTAATTAATCTTGATTAGGATACGAAATTCTCTAGAGATTCTCAAGGACAAAAGTCTTGCAGGTGGCCACAGATGGTCATCCCAATCGGCCGGTTTGTTCACCTTACCCGCCTGTCGTCTCAATCTTTTTTTTTTTTAAATTTTCTTTTCGGTATTCAAAATCATATACAAATAGTAATATTTAGCCATCCTGCACCCTTTAGCATAACAAGTAAGGCCGAAGAAAACATTTATAGGCGTTTTTGTGTTCGACTTTGGACTCTCAACTTCTTTTACAATTTCACAAATAAAATAGTTCGATGTTCTTACTAATCCTGAAAAGGTTTTTAATCCACATTCTTTAATCACGGTAATAATATGTAACAATATATTCTTTTCTTATATATTTATAATGATACTTTTGAATAAAAAATAATATTTAGCATTTTTTTTTAAAGAAGCCATAATATTTATCAATGACGATGAAAGCCACACATTATTTTTCAAAATAAAAAGGATTAATTATAACTTGCCCACGACATTTGGACGGCATTATTAATTATTCGAAACAAGGACAGTGCGATTAACTAAACGAAAATCATGGACAAAAATTAGCAAAAAAATCTTGCGATTCCATACAAGTTTATAAGGAAAATGACATCAATTTCTCCTCAACATGCTCTCGCCCAAAACCATTCTATTTGAATCCACAATCTACAACCTCTAAAATCATTTTACAATTTCAAACCCTTAATCCCCGGTCTACATCATCAATCCCACTACCGCCTGGTTACTTTCTGGTTGTCACATAGAGGCCATCATCATCTTTACCTTTGCCATCACTATTGATACACCATTGCTTGGTTGCTTAAGATCCTATCATTGGATACAAGTTTCGTTGAATGAAGGTCGAGTAACATTGACACTACTAAAATATAGGACTTTACCAACTGCCATTTACCAACATGCAGCAGTTGGTAAATTGGTATTCGATACGTTAGAAAAAATTTTACCAACGCGCAACTAATAACACGTTGGTAAATTCCAACGTGTGGACGTTGGTAATTACCAACGGTCATGAAAAGGACTTGGTTTTCATCGCGTAGTTGTAGTTACCAACTGCCAGCAGTTGGTAGCTATAACTGCTATCAATTGCCAGTAGTTGGTAAGTTACCAACTGCTGGCCAGCAGTTGGTAGCTATAACTGCTATCAATTGCCAGTAGTTGGTAAGTTACCAACTGCTGGCTGTTGGTAACTTGGCAATTGGTAACTACCAACTGCCGGAAGTTAGTAAGGTAGTTGTTATGAAGCCGTTGGTAATGACCAACTTGCAAGTTGGTAATTAACAACACGCGCAAGTTGGTAAGTTCCCCATTTGCGCGTTGGTAATGTATATTAAACGTTTCAGGTTTCAGTTGTTTCGTATTTTTTCCCGTTTCAATCCACATTCAAAATAAAAATACCAATTCAAAAGTACGTCCGGCTTTACTCAGCAATAAACATTACACAGCTATGCCAACGTAATTAAAATATAATATTCTCAAATACAACATAATTAAAACAATAACAGATATGTCTGAAAGAAAGCATTCAACATTCAACGCCTTACACATTTCAGAAATATCAAGTCAGTTTTATTTAGGTCTAAAAATTATTATGTCTAGGGCTCTAACACAAGAACTTTGGAAATGCGCTAACCTGTTGATGACGCCCATCACGGAGTCCCGACTATCTTCTCATCCTCTGAGTCCGAGTCATCAGGATAATGTGAAACTGGTTAAGTCGGCGGGCACGGAAGGTTTAGCGAACGACAAATAATCTCCAACTGAGCCCGGTTTGCCTCCAATGCGGCTCTCTGAGCCTCCATCTCTGCTCTTTGTCTCCTCTTAATTCTCTCAAGCTTCCTCTCGTACTCCGCATCCCTTCGCGCATTCTCCTCCGCCATCATCTTCTGTACTTGCTCGTTGAATTGCGGTGTCTGTGTGATGTCAATAGGCGGGATGAGACCTGGCTGTCGGCGTCCCGGTATAACACACTGCTCAGATCCTAATCCAAATACACGGCCTCTCATTCTACCGCCAGATGCAGTACTAATGATTGCTAGTTCATCAATGGCCTCTATTCCATCATCTTGCTGTGTTTGCTCCTCAATCTCTGCACTGATACGAGTCTACAGAAACGTCATAAAATACATTTGTTCATGTCATTATTTGTAAAACATAGGAATTAACTTAATAATATTCTGCGACCAAACAGTTTTACTACTTACAGCAACTTCTTCACAGCGCTTACTAACATATTTCTCATTCTTCATTTTATGTGTCGCCTGAAGGACTTTAAACAAGCCAGGGTCCTTCTTCTTAGGATCTTTCTCTCTCTAATTGAATGAAACGTAACATTAATATGTAATTTAAAAAAATAGTATCTGAACTGTTGTTTGAAAGAACATTAGCGAGATACATACCATTTGCTCTCGATGTGCAGACATCGAGATATATCTCCCAGCATATGTCGCGCTGCAAGAGCCAGACTGTGAATCCTCGTCAGTCATTGTTGCTCGCATTGCCTTGAACTTAGCGGACTTCTGAATGAACTCTGGACTCGCCCAATATGCCTCCATTTCCGCATATACAGCATCTGACATAAAGTTTGCCTTCGCTCAACGTTTAACAGGATCTTTCACATGCCAAATTTCTGACATCAGGCTTCTGTAATGCTGTGCTCCCAATATATTCCACACCCGATACACCTCATTATGGTGTATGGGATCCCACTCACAGCTTCTCTGTACAGGTTAATATGTTTATACTATTACCATAGGAAAATACAATTCTATATCTTATAACATTATTACATCATTATCATAGTAATATTATTGTTATACCTCAAAAACACGCCACCATTGCTGCAGGTCTGACGGAGAGACGGAGGACTAATCAGAATATGGTTTGAAATGTGTGGTGAAACATGGTGTCACTAACCGTGTCGCCGCAGCTGGAATGAATCTGTGACGTTGAAATTATTAGTTAGAAATTTGTTGATGATTCCATGTAAAGTAATTACTCTTACTAATATTAATACGTGTGTCTGGTATTTATCATTTACGTGTTACCATGTGGGGATATCCTCATCCGCGGTCGGCCTGCTGTCTGTGACATCGATGATGGGATGTCATCAATATGTATATCATCATCTGAGGGATGAGTCGTCACTATGGGGTGCCTCAGGTGTGGCGCACCAGATCCATGTCCAGATGGCGTGCCTCCACCGCCGTTAGATCGGTGCTCATGTGAGGTGACCTGCGTGGCTGGCACTGTTGTTCCCTGCGTCTCTGCACCGATATCCTCCTGTGCCCGGGATGAAGAATCCATCCTATGTCGTTCATTAAGTATTGGCTCCATTACCTCCTTAAACTGCGCAAATGGTCATTTCCAAGTCGGCGTTTATAGGTGTTATCCCCTTTACGAGGCATCTGCATTTATTTTTAGGTAAGTTGGTAAATTAAACATAACATATATTTACTAACATATATTGTGCAGTATTAAGGGTACATAAATTTACTCAAATGTTTTCTACACATTAATTAGAAATTACAGGTTATCATTATTCCTAGTACATGTTATCTAATCATTCATTCGACCCACTGCTGTCATTAGACTCAAACTCCTCGGACTCTTCAGAGTCACTGTCATCGGATATAAACTCCTCATCATCCTCTGTCTCGCCATTAGATCCCCCCTCCTCAAGTACATCTTCTTCAATATCATCACCGACACCCGGGTCAGCTAAATCCTCAATTGGGTCTTCTTCAATTCTTTGACAATTAACAGATTCACTGTCTTGATACACGTCATCCGTGTCCAGAATTGCAGCCTGTATTTTCCATCGAGGTTTTATCTTCATAACAGCTGACCACCCGTTTATTTCACGTGACTTACTCAGATATTGTGTGTAGTAAACTTGGTCAGCTTGTGATGCTAGAATGAAAGGATCAAACTTCTGATATCTGTGGCTATTCCGAATCTCAACTAACCCAAACTGTTTATGCATTCGAGTTCCACGTTCAGGTGTTGGGTCAAACCAGTTGCACCTAAACAAGACAACATTCTTATGTGGAAAGCCGGGATATTCGAGTTGAATGACTTCTTCTAATATACTATAAAAATCACATTCAACTTCACTTGCACCCGTGCTGCGTATGCAGACTACACTATTAAATGTTGATTTGTCCTTCCCCCATTCACTTATGTGAAACTTGTACCCATTTTTGAAATAAACCGGCCATGTCTGAACTCTCCGTGAGGGCCCACATGCAACATCCCACAAGATGTTATTGACAATATTGTTACCTGAGTCATCAACCTATGTAAAACATATTTCAATTTAGGACAATATATATGAAGACTTTTATAACTTAACATATTACAATACATTCTGTCCTAAAAGCACACGTACATATTGTCGGAGTCAGGCTGAGAAATTATTTTCAATGTGTATGTCCATCTCGAACATTGTTATCTCGGGTGCAGTTTCCCTGACCATGTCCACAAACATACTGTCACCAATAACAGAAACAATAAAAATATGTTAGTTTTGTTTGATGAGTAGTACTGAATTTCAACATAATCACAGTTGGAATGCCTTTACATAAACGATGACTTACTTTAGGTATGGCCTGATCTGAGCACAGTTTAGAAGAACGTATGTGGTTGCAAGTCTGAGTTCATCGTCTGTGAGGAATCTATATTGGCATGCACCATATGGTCGTCCCGGAAAAGTGAATATGGACCACAAGTCACCATTACATGGGACAGAACCACCATCATCATTTCTCGGTACTCGGTTCATCATGGAGAGAACATGGGACTCAAAGTAATGAGAGCAAAAGATGGAAGTCTCCTCTATAAGGTATGCTTCACATATCGATCCCTCAACATGAGCAGTATTAGAAACCTTCATTTTTAGGTCATGCATGCACCGCTCAAATTTATACATCCATTGGTACTAAATAGGTCCTCCAACCCTTGCTTCAAAGGGCAAACGAACTGGGAGATGCTCCGTGACATCAAAAAACCCTGGAGGAAAAATTCTCTCAAGCTTACAAATTATAATTGGGATATTGGCCTCCAACACAAACAAGTGATTTTCATGCAACTCTGGAGAGCACAAGTCTCTAAAGAATAGAAATCAACAAATTATCTTTTTTATTTATCTTTTTAAAATACATGAATAAAAAAATAGACAAATAAATCAACAACAAAAAATGTACAGATGAACATTACAAATTATTTACTATTTTAAATTATACTAAATAATTGCGCACATAAATATACTACCTCAACAAATCACTTAAAACTAATAATTTCATATTTTATAATTAATCCCGAAAATAAACAAAAAATTGTAAGAAAATGCACATAAATTTGCAATTGTAATGGGTAATCTAAAAACTAAATCTCCAACCAAATACAATACAAAATAACAAATACTGCACATATTTCAAACCAAATTAACATGTAATAATCCGGAAATGCGTATTTATTGGGGAAAAAATTGAAAAAATACGAAATAAACGCGGTTACCTCAAATCAAAATGTTTATTTCCTTCAAATACCTCCAAATAACTTCAATCCTGCAATAAAAACCAAAATCTTCAACCCATTATCAAGCTAGAAGCTTAAATAGGGAGAAATACCGAAAAAAAAATTAAAAAATTCTCAGAAAAAAAGTTAACTAACCTTCAGATCGTGGTAAACGACACTAGATCCATGCATTTCCAACCTCGAAGAAGCTGTTTTGGGCCCCAATCGACGACTCCACGTGAATGTGTGTGATGTGTGAAGAAGACGAGTTGCAGTGGAGAGATAGATGCATTTGAGTCGCGACGAGGAAGACGACTGGTGCTGGGGGGGGCAATTTAAAAACAACTTAAGGCCGAAACGCACCGTTTCATTAATCAGCTTCCAACAGTTGAAGCCGTTGGTAAATGTATAGGACCTTTTTTTTTCCAACGGCTTAAGATTACACATTCATTTTCCTAATTATTGTATATCTTTTCCAACGTGTCACAGTAGGAACCTATTCCAACGGTCACAACCGTTGTTAACTACCAACGGCTAAGCCGTTGGTAACAAAAAAAAAAATTAAGCACCAACGCGTGCATGTTGGGAAATTTTTACCAACGGTTCTACACGTTGGTAATTACCAACAGCTTGACCGTTGATAATAAAACAGTTGGAAAAAGGGATTTTTTAGTAGTGTGATTTCTCTTCCTAAATTAATTTTTAGCACGAATTTGCAAGTGGGTTTGATTTCGGCATAGATATACAATGCTTGATTCTATACCATGATTTGATTATGTATATAGGATGGAACTGTGTGTCTATTGCATTGGTTTGGATATTTCAATTATGGTTTTCAAATGTATGAAATTAGTATGTTTTTGTATGAAACTAGGTTACTTTACTTTTGTGTAAGTGCTAAAACTAAATGTACGATTTATATTAAATGAAATTTGGGTACTGAAGTATAAATATTTTCATATGAATTTTGGAAGGTTATGTATGAAACTAAGATTTTGTTGTATGAATGGATACTATAATAATATAATATGTTACTCAATCATCACTACAAGAGACATACATAAAAGCAACTGACGTAAAAGTGGCGATCAATGGCAATGAACGACTAAAAAGCTCAGTCACTTTTTTGTTGTTGCTAGTAGCTAGTGATTGAAGAGCAACTAAATAGTGATTGAAAAGTCAGTCACTTTTGTATTTTTTTTAAAGTAAATTTTTTTGTTCATTTTATATTTTTAAATAACTTGAATTTATATTCTTTGTTCATCTCTCTCACCTTTATCCGGTGACGGCCGATCCCCAAGAATTTGGCAAATGATTTTTGTCGCCACCAAAATCTATTGTTTTCTTTTCGAAAACAATCACCAATGGCAATCAACTTTTCCAACAAATCTTTAACATCTAATTCCAACAAGCCATAGCCCTCTAATTCTTCACATCCCTTTTCTGTCTCCCATAAATCATAGCCCTCCATTTGTCACCAGTGTTGTCACTGCCATGGTCCCACTTGTGACACTATTGGATGTCGATAAGCCAGTCTCTCTAATGATTCAGATGTGTCCAGTAATTATGGTCTATCTTCATCTTGGAATCGACTTTTCTTGATGCAGCCATAGGGGTAAGCTCCGTGACCCTTTGCCATCTCCATATTCTATATATATATAAAGGAATTTATTTTGAAGAGTCAAATAAATAATGACTTTAAAGGATGATAATCTCAATGAAGAAAAAATAAAATGTGGTAAATTTTGGGTCTGAAAAGGGATTAGTTATTGGGAGAATTTTTATAAGTGGAAGTCGAGATGGACATGGAAGATGAAGAGAAGAGAGAAAGATAGAGAGATTGTTGGAGAACATAAGAGAACAAAAGGATAAGGAAGAATGAAAGGAGATGAAGGGTTTCAAAGTGACTAACAAGTTATTACTTTTTAAAAAAATGACTGAGGAGTGACTGACAGGCAGTGATTGACAGGTTAGCTACTAAATAATATAGTTAGTCTTTAGACACTTCAAATGTGAAGCCCACATAAAAGCAACTAAGGAGCGATTGAAGCAATTTAGCTATTGAAATTCAGTTGCCAAAGTCAATCACTTGTATGGATTCCTTATAGTGCATCCATCATATCTTTATGAATGAATTTGGAATTCTTTTATATGGGTATTGAGATTGAAAGTATGAAATATATTATACGAAACTGAGATACTAATGTACAAAATTATGTTACAATTGTACGAAATTGTGTGTATATTATATGAGACTATACAGTTATTGTTTGAACCTAGTTCCTACTGTATAAAACTGGGTTCTTATTATATGAAACTTCGTTCTTACACACACAGATGTATGAAATTGGGTTTCTGTTGCAATGTAACTAAGTCCATATTGTATGATACTTTGTCATCATTACGTGAAGCTGAGTTGCTACAGTACAAAACTGAACTCCCTTTTCACAGAACTATATTTTTTTTTGTACAAAACTGGGTTGATATTGCATAAAACTAAGTTTTTGTTATGTGAAATTAAAATCTGATGTAGAAATCTAAGTTCTTTACTGTATGAGATCTAAGTTACTATTATACAAAATTGAAATTTTAATGTACAAAACTGAGTTAACATTGTATAAAACTGGGTATTGTATAAAACTTGGTTATTAGTATATGAAACTGGTTTGATATTGTATGAAATTATGTTACTTTTGTATGAAACTGAATCACACATTCATTTATAATTTTAATTAAAAAGCACTTTTTATTTTGAACTTCTTTTGTCATTTTTTTTATTCAAGAGCAACTACTCTATTTGCTGAAAAGAGCACTTGAAGGACATTTTCATGCAAGCTGTTATCAATTGTTTATTCTTTTTCCACACTAAAAAATTTATGAGAAAGAATTGTTTTTCTTAAAAATATACGTTAGTGCTTTTTAGTATTGACTTTCAAGTTTCAACTTGTATAATGCAGATAGAAATGAATTCAAAATATAAAATAACCATTTTAAACAAAAATTTCCAGAAACAAACTTGTGTGACAATTACAAATTTATACCGTTCACTTGACGAAGTATTTGAAAGCATTTTCTTGTTTTTAGTGAGGAATAAAACATAAAGATAAAACTGATAAAATATGACATATCTCAAATCTCGGTATAAGATGCTCTCAGTATTTCTACAAAAATATATATAAGAGCTAGACAATATTATGATGAGTAACTTTTCTGTAAACCAGGCTTATATCGTGCGCCATCTTTGAAAAATATAATAATTGTCATTTTGACTCCGTTTCTCAAAAAAGTAAGCAATCATGCCCTCATGAAATATAATAGAATTTTCTTTTTCCGCAACCTCAGGACAAACTATTTGGTTGGGTAGCATGACTGATATTTTAATTTTGGGGGAAGCTGGGCAATGGATCAAATGCCAACAATCCCTATTTTCATTTTTTTTTAAATTTTGTTTCTTGTTCTTCTCTTATTCTTCTATTTCTTTCTTTATTTATTTTCATTTTTTTTCTTTGTTTAGTTTTGTTCTATATTTACCTTTTCCATTTTTATTTTCTTTATTTTTATTTTCTCATATTTTTCCAATTTTCCCTTTTTCTTTTTCTTATTTTAGTATTATTTCAAGTTTTGTCTATTGTTTTATTTCATGTTTTACTCCTTATTTTCTTAAAATATTTTTTTTCACCTTTTTTTACTTAGATTTATGATATTATTCTTATTTCTTCTTGTTCTTTTATGTCATATGTCTACCTTTTTCTATTTTTTTATTCTCTATTATTTGTTCTTTTGTTTCTTCGTGCTTGTTTTTTTAGAATGGTATGTTTGTTTTTTTAAAAGGTATTGTTTATTCTTTGAGAAGGCATTGATTGTTCTTTTTTGTCTTCGTGTTTGTTCTTTTAGAAGAAATTGTTTATTTTTTATTATTTAAGTGTTTGTTCTTTTGATGAGGTACTATTTGTCTTCTTTTATGATGTGTTTGTTTTCTGTTTTTTTAAAAGCCTTGTTTGTTCTTCTAGAAGGACATGCTTGTTCTTTTACATTTTCAGACATTGTATAAATTACTTGTTTTTTTGTGTTTTGGTATTTATACTTACGGGTCTGTTTGTTCTTTTAGAAGGCAATATTTTGTTTTTTCTTGTCTACATATTTGTTCTTTTAGAAGGGATTATTTGTTCTTTCTTTTACATGTTTATTTTTTATTACTTAAGTATTTGTTCTTATAGAATGCACTGTTTGTTCTTATACATGACCCTGTTTTTGTAAACTTCTTGTTCTTTTATTTTCTGGTATTTGTTCTTTTAGAAAGGTACATTTGTTTTTTTAGAATGACATGTTTGTTCTTTTAGAATGCATTGTTTGTTCTTTCTTTTACATTTTTATTTTTTGTTACTTAAGTGTTTGTTCTTATAGAAGATACTGTTTGTTCTTATACATGACTTTGTTTCTATAAAACTCTTGTTTTTTTTTTCTTTTAGTGTTTGTTCTTTCATAAGGGCATATTTGTTCTTTTAGAAGACATTGTTTGTTCTTTCTTTTACATGCTTATTTTTTATTACTTAAATGTTTGTTCTTATAGAAGGTACTGTTTGTTCTTATACATGACCCTGTTTCTGTAAACTTCTTATTTTTTTGTCTTCTGGTATTTGTTCTTTCAGAAGGGTATGTTTGTTCTTTTAGAAGGCATGTTTGTTCTTGTAGAAGACATTATTTGTTCTTTTTTTTACATGTTTATTTTTTGTTACTTAAGTGTTTATTCTTATAGAATGCACTATTTGTTCTTATACATGACCATGTTTCTGTAAACTTTTTGTTCTTTTATTTTTTTGTATTTATTTTTTTATAAGGGTATGTTTGTTTTTTTATAAGGGCATGTTTATTCTTTTAGAGGACATTGTTTGTTCTTTCTTTTACATATTTATTTTTTGTTACTTAAGTATTTGTTCTTATACATGACCCTATTTCTATAAACTTCTTATTTTTTTTGTCTTCTGGTGTTTGTTCTTTCAGAAGAGTATGTTTGTTCTTTTAGAAGACATTATTTGTTCTTTCTTTTACATGTTTATTTTTTGTTACTTAAGTGTTTGTTCTTATAGAAGACACTGTTTATTCTTACACATAACCTTGTTTCTGTAAACTTCTTGTTCTTTTGTTTTCTGGTGCTTGTTCTTTTAGAAGGTATGTTTGTTCTTTTAGAATGAAATATTTGTTCTTTTAGAAAACATTGTTTGTTTTTTTTTTCCTTCGTGTTTGTCATTATGAAATCAAAAGTCCATTTTTTATAAACAATCCAATTTATCCATTTTAGAAATATTCCAATTTCTTAATTTCTTTTCAACATATTTAATTAATATAGTTTGTGAGTTCTTCATTATTCTATTCCTCATAATTTCTTCTTCCTCTTGTCTATTTGAAGCAGACTTAGTTAAATTTCTAAAAATTTTATCCATTAGTAATTATCAATTAATATTAATATCTTTATTAGCTTATCTGTCAACGTTTTACACAATCTTATTGTCCTTTCACATCAACTATGGGTCTTACAATTGCTATGCAACTTGGGTGATATTCTGCAAATTTCCTAACAATAATATTTAATTACTAGTAGGAGAAAAGTTTTGGAAATTTGACCATTCCTTGAATCAAAGAAATGAGACAAAAATTAAAATTTAGGGACTAAATTATACATAAGAAATAACTTTGGGGAGGTGGCTTACGCGTGCACCAGGCACATAGAAGAATCAGCTTATTATGATTTAGATCCTACATGTATATAGAACTAGATAAACACATTTTAAGAATATGTATGCAATTAATGTAAAATAAATATATTTCAGATTTAAATAAATGTGCTTTTAATCTTATACAAATTCATGCTAAAATTAAATGAAATTATTATGACTGAATTTTAAATTAATAGTGCTGAGTTGAGTGAATTTAGGTCTCATTTGGGATTAGCAATTAATATTAAAGTTTTAAAAAATTTATCTAAGGAAAGAAAATAGCATTTAACTTCAACAATTTTCTTTTTAATATTAAATAAATTATCAAAAATTTTAATGTTAATCACAAAAATCATTTCATAAAACCTGAATAAAGTATGTAGTTAGTTGTCCGTTTAATCCTGATCGTTATTGCCGGTAATCAAAGGCTTGCACGTGTAAAGTCCCAGATCTTCGTCAGCACACCCAAACGACAATTCCAGTCAAAACATTGAACCTAAGGATTGCCTGGTCCTTCCTTGGATCCTTTCGAAGTAAATTAAAATCAAAAGAAAATATTAAAAAACTGCTAAAAAATAACGCACATCTCTGTTGCCACCTTTCCAATTGAACTCCTTTATAAGCACTTTCTCAGCCAAGCACCAATCTCCTCCCTTTCTCTGTACATAAACTCCAGAAAGAAGGAACAAAGAAACGAATACAGAAAAAATGGGTTTTTCTTCAAAGGAAGAGAAATTAAATAGGATTTGGAGGGCTTTGAAGACTCTGTTTTTCTTGATCACTTTGTTGATCTCTTTCCTTTTGTTTTCCTTGCCAATTCTTTTTGTTCTTGCTGATGCTTTGCTTCCCTCTGCTCTTCTCTCTGTCTCTCTCCCCAACTTTCCTCTCTCCTTAGAAGCAATCTCCTCCCATTTCACCAACTATGATTTCAGATACTCCCTCATAGACATCCCTCTCATCTCCATCATAAGATCATCTATCATCATCTGTGAGCACCCATTAATCCAGCTCTTGCTTATTTTTTAGAAACAGTATCCTTTTGCCTAATCTTTTGGGTTCTTTCTGGGTAGGTGTTTATAGCTTCTGTGATGGGCCAAGGCTTTCAAGAGGGCCATACTTGGGAGTCACAACAATCTGTTCTGTTTTGTCTCTGCTTGTTGTGACATTGAAGGCACCATTTGTGTTCACCGCCTGTAATGGTCTTACTAGTCAAGGAGATTGCTCCAGAGCAACGGAGTTTTCTCTGTTTACTTGCTCATGGGTTCTGGCGATCGGGCATATCCTTGTTGCTTACAGAACAAGCTGCCGGGAGAGAAGAAAGCTTCTTGTCTACAAAATCCAGAAGATTGATATTGAAGCTGTAAGTGCTCCGTTTCTCTCTGTTTTCTCTGTTTTTCTTTTTCTTAATTGGAAAGGTTAGTGATTTGTTTGGCAGTGTCTTTAATGAATCAAGAACTGTTCATTGGAAGAAAAATTTTGATTGGTAAATCAAACCCCCACCTAACTATTGGCTAGAAAGTTGGAAATGTCTACAATTCCAAAAGATCTCGTCACTACCTTCAACCTGAAAACAAAGTACTAATAAAATTCATTGCAATATATAACTAAACTATAATATGTGATATAGTCCATGAATGAAGTCCAACTGGATTAAAACTAACTTTATAAGTATAAAGTTTCTTCGAGGAAAAAGGAGTTATCAAGTCTGATAAAAGGATACCTCCTGTTGGTGGATGGCCGTTTATTGATTTCTAACCGTTAAGTCTGATAATACAATTTTCTTTTCCTAAAAGAAAGTTCATTTAGATAGAGGAAATTAATTTATTATTTATTATTTATTATTATTTTTTTATTTTTCTAAAAGAACATGTTTGATATCGAAGTTCACAAGGTTATTCCAATTACGTCCAATTTTCTAACGGCTTGGTTTAGAACGCGGAGCCGGAGAGCGGCTAAAAACAGAACAAAATTGTTCACGCATTTTTCTGGCCGCCAAATGTTAGGTACATACAGATACACTTACATCTTCAAGCAAATCATAAGAAATATGCGATTTCAATTTTTTATACGCACACATATATTGTGGAGTATAATAATACCCACTTTATAAGTTAGGTGTCCACTTTTGTAGATCATAAGTAGGGTCAAATATGACTCTCTTAAATAGGGTCAAATAAATAAAACTAGGGACCAAATTGATATTTGTTCCAAATATTTTGATCCATATTGAAAATAGGGTAAAATTCACCATGGGTCACCTAACTTATTTTTTTGTCCTATCCGGGTACCTTACCTTTATTTTGTCCTAGCGAGATACATTTCCTCTTATTACGCATCCTATTTAGCTACTTTCCGTCAAATTGGTGGTTAAATTGGATGGAAAATGATGAAGTGGCATTAAATAATACTAAAATAAACTTAAAATAACAACTTCAGTCCTCAAACTATTTCAACTACTAATTCTAACCCTTAAAATTTTACTTAAGCCAATTCTCGGGCAGAGTTGGTTCGACCAACCACAGAAGAAGACTGAATGGGTCGGACTAATGAAATCGGTTCGGATAGCGGGTCTCGAGCGGATCTTTCTTCGAATTCTCCGTTCTCCGACGAGGGAGGAAGGAGCAACGGCCTGGGCTCTACTGCAGAGGGAGAGGCGACCTTGGCAGGGAGGCGGACGGCTCATGGAGATTTCGGAGACGACAGGAGGCAGGGAGGACGCGATCTGGAGCGGCGGGAGAAGCACGATCGGACTAATGAAATCGGTTCGGATAGCGGGTCTCGAGCGGATCTGTCTTCGAATTCTCCGTTCTCCGACGAGGGAGGAAGGAGCAACGGCCTGGGCTCTACTGCAGAGGGAGAGGCGACCTTGGCAGGGAGGCGAACGGCTCATGGAGATTTCGGAGACGACGGAAGGCAGGGAGGACGCGATCCGGAGCGGCGGGAGAAGCACGATCGGACTAATGAAATCGGTTCGGATAGCGGGTCTCGAGCGGATCTTTCTTCGAATTCTCCGTTCTCCGACGAGGGAGGAAGGAGCAACGGCTTGGGCTCTACTGTAGAGGGAGAGGCGACCTTGGCAGGGAGGCGGACGGCTCATGGAGATTTTGGAGACGACGGGAGGCAAGGAGGACGCGATCCGGAGCGGCGGGAGAAGCACGATCTTCCTCCGATTGAGCGTGGACAGCGGCGATATGGGTTCTGGTGCAAGTTTGCGACGCGAGGCTAGGCGGACGGGAAGCTGAAGAGGATGAACGGGATGAGAGGGGTAGAATTGGCTTAAGTGAAATTTTAAGGGTTAGAATTAGTAATTGAAATAGTTTAAGGACTGAAGTTGTTATTTGAAGTTTGTTTTAGTATTATTTAATGCCACTTCATCATTTTCGATCCAATTTAACGACCAATTTGACGGAAAGTAGCTGAACAGGATGCGCAAGAAGAGGAAAGATATCTCACTAAGACAAAATAAAGGTAAGGTACCCGAATAGGATAAAAAAATAAGCTAGGTGACCCATAATAAATTTTACCCATTGAAAATATATTGCTCATGGTAATTGGTGAAAGTGAAAGTTACCACAATGTTATTCGTATACTGTATACACGTGTTTTTCTTTAAACCCAAAAATCGAAACATAAATAGAATTAGGTGCAGAATCTGTGATGGGCCACCATTGATGAGAGGATGACTTATTTGAGCAACATGGCTGCCATTTGCAAATTTGCTAAAAATATATATATATATCACGCTTAGATTCCCTCCTAAGTCCCATGGAAGGAAACAAATATATATATATATAGAGAGAGAGAGAGAGAGAGAGAGAAGAACGGGGAGTACAGTGTACAGATACCTAACACTAGTTAGTGGATGAAAGATATGTTCACATATCACCATTCTAAACAATAACATTATATAATAAAATTTATAAATTCACATATATAAAATAATTATAAAAATTTATTTTTAGAATATAATATGAAAAATATATGCTCAAATATAGCATTATTTGTTTAATCTTTGTAAATGACTTCAACAAGAGTTATGAAATTACATATGAATTATGAAAATAGAAGTTTGAGATGTGTATCCTTTATAAATTGTAAAAGATAAAAGTCCACATTTACCCCTAAACTTATACTCCCTCCGTTTCACAATAGTTGACATCTATTCCTTTTTTGGTAGTTTTAAAATAGTTGTCCCCTTTTTATCTTTCCAAATGAGGTAACTTTTTTATTATTATTATTATATATATTATTTATTGAAAGGAGAGAAAGTTGAAAAAGTTAAAGAGTGAAAGTACATAGAGCTTATTAAAAAGTATATAAGTGCATGTACTTTATATAAAAATAAATAAATTAATAGTTTTATATTAAAAGAAATAAATAAAAAGTGGAGAAGTCTTAATTTACGTGCATTATCAAAGAGGACAGATTTTATGAGACGGAGGGGGTACATTTTTTTTCTCTATTGGTCATTGACATTATATTATGCCCAACTATCTCCTTAATTTTTCATATGTTTTAAGAAAAAAAATAATGAAAAATGTTCAAGGTTTATGTAAGAAAATAGATAAAAATTTGGGGGGTTTGTATAGAATTTTTACCATTAAAAAATTATTTGCATAGAGAAGGAATTGACCTATTTTTGTATTTTTTTTCAGGTAAAAGGCCAGTTCTTTTATTCCATTGGTTGTTATTAAAATTATATGGGTTCATTGAAAAATTAAAGGAGGTCCAATAACTAAATTATATATCCATGAACCCTTATATTATACATATGAATTCGTCACTAACCATATAGCTGAATTACGTTTAGAAGCTCAATTTAATAAATGAGCAAACACAAAAGTTTCGCATGCCGTGGAAATAAATAGGAAGATTAAGGAATACTCGCATGAGTGGTTGATAGATGTCACATGAAATAGTTGTTGATGAATTTGGTGATTTAATTGCAGATTTCTGCTGCAAAACATGTCTTGCCAAGATACCAGAAGATCCTGCAACAAGAAAGAATGTAGCAGCATAAATGATACCAAGAGCTGCATTGAACATATTATTACAAGACATATCTCGTTTCCTTTTCCTGTGTCTCATTCCTATTCATCCTAGGTTTCAGGTGAAGGCAACCTACTTTCTTCCAATATATACTTTTAAAAGCTTTTACATAATAGTAACATTAAGATGTTTGGTTGAACTATTTGAGTATTGAACTATATATTTACGTAGTTATAGTAACATTAAGATGTTTGGTTGATGTTTTCTTCCTGTTAATGCAGATTTTACAAAGGTAAAATCAGCTCCTTGGAGATGTAGAATAAGTTCATGACATTGGGGTAGATGAAACGAATTTCTTACAGAGACCGAAAAAGTAAAATGTACAGCTTGTATATTTGCACGGGGAAACTTTGTGAAAGATTTGACGACCAACCAACATTATATTGTGAAGTATATTTCTTTTTTTTGGGTTTTTTGTTTTTTAGTTAGTGTGACTTCAATTTTCAACCCTCCTGATCGAAAAGGCAAAAAAATATAAGAAGACTTGCCTCAAAAGTAAGGGGTTCATATATTTGCTTTTAAAGCAAGGTACCTGCTAATGATAGATAAAAGCCATAAATTCCCTGTAGAATTGGGCAATTGCTAGGCTGGAAGCTATAACCTTATCATTTACAAGATTTAAGCAAACTACAAAACGTAGAACAGACAAGTCCTCTAGAATTTTTATTTTATTCAGAGTGTAAAAGTATTTTCTTTACAGCCTCTACAAAAAAAAGAATGTGACGGTAATTCCAAAACCTAGACGCCTAGCCTCTCTCCTCCAACCCATTCCCTTTTGTCGGGTATAACGTGGTCTACGGTCCTAAATCAGCTCCTGTAATAACCTTTTGTAACTCTATGTAGTTACCTTCCTGAAATGATTTGCATATGATTAAGTGAGCATGGTGTGCTTCAAACGTCAACTTAATGATTATTTGAGTAAAACCTCGACATGTTTAAAATTAGCCCAAAACAACAAATGAACAATAATTTATGCCTTATTAAGTGTATGTTTAGCGGTTGTTCCTTACTAGCTTTCAGATGTCTATTCATATGTTTACTGTTCAATACTTAGACTAAATGCATAATATGTACATCTACGCTTAATCTAGATTTAACCTCCGATATGGTTAAAATTTGGTAGCACTTATTATTATTTTGTATTATTAATTTATTTACAAATTTTTATTTTATTTTACAGTAATATCTTGCCTCTTTATCCACATTATCTAATGATATGGGGCAGCTGCAATTTGTTGGAAATGATAGTTTATGTGCAAAAGCATTGCTCTATAAAATGAGTGCTAAGTATAGCCACGGCTTTTATACCTTTTCATCTGTCCACATATCAATATATCTGTTCATTTTGCAGTAGTCTGATTTTTTCAGATTTCTTTTTAAATTATCCTTTTTCTCAAGTCTGAAAAAAAAATAATGATTTTTTAGATCTGAGAATTATCATTAAAACAATTCTCAGACAGATGAAGCCCCATAATTTACTTCATGGACAATCATAAGATACGAAAACTTGCCGTAGGTAGTATGTATTTTGAATGTTAGTGAGAAACTTCAACGGTTTTTATCTTAACTCGATGTCATTGGGACAAGACGGTAAATTTCTAAAATTTTTACGTAATCAGTTTGAGTTCTCGAAGATATGATGAACTTTCCCTCCCATATACAATTACTGTAAAAGTGGTTTATGATAATTCTATTGCTTGGAATTTTGGAGGACAAATAAAGTTTATGAAGCAATTTCACAGCTTACGTACTGTGCCACTCTCACATCTTTAAAAAGTGCACAAACATCTTTTAAAAGTGCCACCCCCCAAGACTTTTCTCCAAAATTATTTTGTTCCAAGCAACCCCCAAACTAGACTCTTACCCTCTTCTTGCCTCTCAAAAGAATTTTAAATCTTTTACTCTCGACATATTTAATTAGCAACACTCACAAGGGCATAAAACAAGGAGAAATAAAATAGAGCCAGACCACCGAGCACTAATTTTATCAAAGTAAGTCGGCCATTGATCAACAACATCCTCAATTTCTAGGCAATTAGCTTTATGTTCCAAGCTTCTCTTGTATGCATGTTTGAGCCAATTTAACAAGCCAAGAAGGTAAAAGGAAGCTTTGCCCACCCCACAATTTAGAGTATTTGCCAATTGTAGGACTTTCCCTTGTGACACACTAACATAAAAAAATTTGCCTTTACTCAAGTTGACCTTCAATTGAAGGAGAGCTGGAAACACTTCAGTAGAAACATTAAATTCATAACATTCAATCCCAACTAATCTCCAAAAAATAGAGCATCATTAGCGTATTGAAGGTGCGAAATTACTAACTTGTTGTCTCCAACTGGCACACCCCTTGAACACCCTCAATAACCTCAACTCTCATTACGTTAAGAGCCTCTGCTACTATAAGAAATAAAAACAAAGAAAGGGGTTGCCTTGTCTAACTCGTTTCTCCATTTTAAATTCTCCTGTAGGTGATCCATTCACAAGAATCGATACATAGGCTAAATCTAGGCAAGCTCAAATACAACCTCTCATTTGCGATTAAGACATCATCCAGAATATGCCACCCTTTAAAGAAAGTTGCCTGCACACGATTAATCACTAAATGAATCACCCTCTTTAGCCTCTTTGCAAGAATCTTTGTAATAATTTTGTATTAACACTCTTTGAGGCTTATAGACCTACAGTCTTTCAATGTGGCTGGATTGCTCTACTTTGGCACAAGAGTAATAGAGGATGAGTTGCAGCTTTTTTTAATTTTACCCAAATGCTCAAATTAAAGAACAAAACCAATCACAGCTTTTCTCACCATGTCCAAATACTTCTTTAAAAAATTGAAGGTAAATCCATCTGGGTCCGGTGGCTTCGAACCCCTAGGATTCCACACTGTCTCCTTAATTTTAGATTTAGATATTGAAGCCACTAGAAACTTATACATATCTGCGGGTAATATCTTAAATTTGTTACTTATGAACTTAGGCTGAGACTTGAAAGGTTCCTAAAAATTTGTTTTGAAGTATTTGAAGACTTCCTTCTTTATTTTCACTAGATCCTCCTCCTAATTCCCTCTAATACATAGTCCTTGCACAGATTTTTTTTTCTCATTTTTCGTCTTACATCGGAATGAAAAAACTTTGATTTCTCATATTTGTCACAAGCCCATTTTGCTAGGGACTTTTGTTTCAGCATGCTTACTTTGATTCTCTCCTTTTCCAAGTATTTAACTGATGCCTCCCCCGGCAAAGCAACCTCCTTTGTGTTCAAATTATGCACCTCAGCAACCAGGCCCCGCTTCTCAGTTTCATTATTTAGATTTTGTATTTGAGCATCCAATCCACTAAACTTTTTTTGATTCAAGCCATTCAAGGCTTTTTTCAACAATTTGATCCTTTCCTTCAAAATAAAAAAGGATGATCCATGCACCAGGTTTTGCTGCCATACTTTCTCAACCAAGAGACCAAATCCTTTATATTCCATCCACATGTCAAAGAGCCTAAAAGGAATTGGCCCAAAGTTTGCTGCATCCAGCTTCAACGGAATAGGACAATGGTCTGAGATGTATATATGCAAGGCAAAAACACATACTTTGGGCCACGAATCCAAGAAATGGTACCTTTTCCAATTAGAAATGCATGGCTAACTGTAGGGTTTTGAAATTATGAGGAGAAAAGTGTATTGATAAAACAAAGGAGCATTATATTACTAAATTGCTCATACATTAAGAATATATACATTTAAATATCAACAATAGAATTATGATATCGAATTGCTTCCATATTAAGAACATCTACATTTAAATCTGGATTAAGTTATGTATTAAGTTAAAAATTTCTTAAACTGATTGTAGATGAAATTTTATTAGATTACAAAGTTGTTAATTAGTATATCTATATGATAGGAGCTATTAAAAAAATATGATAGGAACTGAAAAATCCATGAATCAAAACTGAAACAACTAGACCCATGGTTTTGGTTCTGTTTGATTCTTAGTTCTTGGCTTAGGTAGAATTTTTTTTGGAACTATCACTATTTCAGGTTGGTTCAGTTTCACTGAAAAACTATAACAACTTGACCCATACTCACCGTAGTTTAATGGGGGAAAGGAAACAGAAGAGCAACTCATATAATTTGCAGATAGTTTAGGACATTGTGCTGTAAAGGGTAAAGTGCAGGGGAGCAGTGATGCAATTTAGTACAATTTTTTATTATTATTAGGTTTTGTGGAAGGTGAATTTTTGAGGGTTCCCCAACCTTTAATTCATATTTCCTTCTCATGTTGAAACAACTAAATCTTCTCCTTTTGTTTTAAACTTTTCTAAAAACGTTACATATAATGGTCCTAAAGGACAGACTCGGTAACTTAGATTAGTTATTTAACATCAATTTTTAGAATTATAATTTCATTTATCTGGTAACCTCTTCTAACAAATTTAGACTTTCTAATGATATTTTGAGACTTAATGTGTATCATTATTTTTTTTTTCTGAAAATGTAAAATTACAGTCGTTAGTCTTTAACCCCAATTACATTGCAACTTCCATCTATATTCAAGAATTCCTAAATTCCTAACAGAACTAAAATGAAATGATTCAAAAAGTTTATAATCGATAAAAAGAGATGAAAACGAATTATGGTTGAAAGGTTTATGACCCTCTCGAAATTTACACTTTTGTAGAGTATTGTTCTCCTGGGCCATGTCGATAACTCCTTTACCATGAATGCTTCCCCAATTAGTCACTATTTGCTTAGATATGTATGCTCAAGCTTGGGACTTTCTTATATATTACAAAGGGGTACAAAGACCGGCTTTCTTTTGTCGATTATATATATCTTTATAGTTGTTCTTGTAGCTCTTGTATCAGCATATGCCAGTATTAATACCCAGGTGACAACTAAAAAACTTACAGATATCTAACAGAACTCCAGCTAATACACAGAGTTATGCCGTTCCTTGCCAGCTCCTTCAACAGATCCACACCTCAAAACCACTATACATACGATCACCATTTCGATATCAAAACCATCTCATCTTGATCTCCGCCACATTTCCAGCACTTCTTAATTTCGTATATATAATTTCTTTCCTATGGCTTAGCTACATCCATGGCGGTATCTTCGACCATTTTCCTTTTCCTTTTCTTATCACTTTGTGCTCATAATAACCCCGTCTTCACTTTAAGAAATTAACCATCAGAACATTGAAACTGACTAGAACAAATATCAATTACTACATTTGAAAACAACAATTTCAAGAACTGTAAATTTTTCAGTTCCATCCTTTCCCCAGTTCATGGGGTTCTGCAAAATGGGAAGATAAATAAAGAATAAAAAATGGTAATATTTATTTGCTACATTTCCTGGATGGAAAATCAATATGTCGATCCGTCCTCAAGTTGTTGGAAAGCGTGAAATTGGAAGATCTTTATTTGGTAGTTATGTAAATATAGGATTGTGTAAATAATCCCTGATTTACAGGGATTACTATAGCTGGTAGAATTCCTTAATTATAGGGATTGAATCCCTAAATTATAGGGATTGATTTACAAATATTTTTTTTCCTTGTAAATCCCTAAGCAACTTGTATAAATTTACTTACTGTATTGGAATAGAATAGAACAGATTTTACCAAAAGCTGACATGGTATCAGAGCTTTAGGTTTGCCTTGAGATTGTCTTTTCTTCTGGCCTTCATTGCCGAATCATTGCTCTGTTTTTTTCCTGGCCTTCATTGCCAAGTCTTTTTTCCTTCTGGCCTCTAGTGATGATCTATAACCAGTACTAGTTCCTCATTCTTTATTTTCCTTACCCACTATCCTGACAATGTCTGGCGAGACTGTGACAAGTGCTTCTGCCCAAGTTGATTCCCATCTGCCCACAGGCGACCTGCAGACTATTTAGGCCGCCTATAGACTCAATGGCCAGAACTATTTGAAGTGGTTAAAACTGGTGCGTACCTATTTGAAGGGAAAAGGAAAAATCAGCCATATTCTTGGATCAGGGCTTGAGTTGGACAACCCAAGTTTTGATGCTTGGGATGAAGAGGACTCCATGATTATGTCATGGTTGTGGAGTTCAATGACACCAGAAATCAGTGACACTTGCATGTTCCTTCCTTCTGCAAAGGGCATCTGGGATGCTGTCCAACAAACATATTCCAGAGCCCATGATGCTGCCCGTGTCTATGAGGTCAAAGTAAAGACACTAGCAGCCAAACAAGGGAGCAGGAGTGTTACTGAGTATGCAAATCTGTTGCAGAACCTATGGCATGAACTTGATCATTATCGAGTTATTGAGCCTAAGTGCTCAGATGATGCAGTGATCTTGAAGAATTTCATTGAAAGAGATAGGGTTTATGATATTTTGGTCGGGCTGAATACTGAGTTTGATTAAGTCCGAATACAAATCCTTGGCAAAGAAGAGGTGCCTCCATTGAACGAAGTTATAGCTTTTGTCAGAGCTGAGGAAAGCCGCCGTGGGATCATGCTTGAGCCTAAAGATCTCGAAGGATCTGCTATGGTGGCAAGGGAAGGAAATTATAGTGCCCCAAAAGGTAGAGACTCTAAAGACAACCTCTGGTGCACCTATTGCAAGAAACCTAGATACACAAAAGATCGCTGCTGGAAACTCCATGGGAAGCCTTCTACATCCAGCAAGGAATGGGGCAATCGAGGAGATCCAAGAGAAGTTCAACAGGCCCACAATGTCTCCACAATTTCACAGCAAAGTCAGGGGCCATTTAATGAAGAAGAAATTGAAAGGCACGGGCAGCATCATGGGCTCTGGAATATGTTTGTTGGACAACATCCCAGATGCCCTTTGCAGAAGGAAGGAACATGCAAGTGTCACTGATTTCTAGTGTCATTGAACTCCACAACCATGACATAATCATGGAGTCCTCTTCATCCCAAGCATCAAAACTTCAGTTGTCCAACTCAGGCCCTGATCCAAGAATATGGCTGATTTTTCCTTTTCCCTTCAAATAGGTACGCACCAGTTGTGACCACTTCAAATAGTTCTGGCCATTGAGTCTGTAGGCGGCCTGAATAGTCTGCAGGTCGCCTGTGGGCAGATGGGAATCAACTTGGGCAGGAGCACTTGTCACAGTCTCGTTAGACATTGTCAGGATAGTGGGTAAGGAAAATAAAGAATGAGGAGCTAGTACTGGTTATAGCTCAGCACTAGAGGCCAGAAGGAAAAAAGACTTGGCAATGAAGGCCAGGAAAAAAATAGAGCAATGATTCAGCAATGAAGGCCAGAAGAAAAGACAATTTCAAGGCAAACCTAAAGCTCTGATACCATGTCAGCTTTTGGTAAAATCTGTTTTATTATATTCCAATACAATAAGCAAATTTATACAAGTTGCTTAGGGATTTACAAGAAAAAAAATCCCTGTAAATAAATCCCTATAATTTAGGGATTCAATCCCTGTAATTAAGGAATTCTACCAGCTATAGTAATCCCTGTAAATCAGGGATTAGTTACACAATCCTATATTTACATAACTACCAAATAAAGATCTTCCAATTTCACGCTTTCCAACAAGTAAGTATAACCCGGTGAAACCCTTGGGGCGACCACCGCAATGCGGGCAGGTAGTAGCCACCTGACTAGAACACCCCAATTTCTTGAGAAATCTCATATTATTGTTTTAGTTTCGTCTTAAGTTTTTATTATAATTGATACTGTGATATACCCTAAGTGCACTACGAGAGTCATAACTAATCTAGTAGAAGTACGGGAATGACACCTTGGTAGCGATGCGATACATATAAACAAACCTACTATTGCATAAACGAGAAGAAATACTACCATATTCAATCACAAGCACAAACGTACTTATATGATGTTTAAACATGAAGATCTTAACATGACACTAGATCTAATCAACTATGGGGGTCCAGTAGACTACCTCACCACTTGGGTTTAGTGTGTGATATTTGCAGGATACCATATTACTTGAACTGTGTCAATCACCAGTCACACAATTATCCAGATCCGTTACGGGACGATGCCGCGCGAACTCTAGGCTAATTCCTGTAAGTCATCTGGATAATCTGACAATTGACATGACACTTGATACGACACCGCATCCATCCACACCATAGTCTCTTATCACCGAGTATACTAAACCCCCAACGTTGATTAGTCTAGTGTCTGCTTAATCTTCATGGTGAAGTCCACCAAATCTGTGGACTCCAACATGCTAACATACTTCTCCCAGGCAGCCTTCCAAGCAAGTACCAGGCCCCGTGCATCCCTTTCCACATTTTTAAGACTTAATGCGTACCCCAGTCCATCCCGCTGGTCGCCCTCCATGACATGAGTCACTCTTAGCACAGCCTTCTCTTCATATCCGTATAGTTTATGAAGGTCAGAATACGTAGGAGGATTCTGCTTGATTGCGATGACAGACTGCTGAATCAGAGTGATATATTTTGCCCATGTTTGGGAAAGCACTTGTCCTGCAGAAAGTCCCGACCATTCCCTGACAGTGGCATCCACAATCATCAGTCGCTGCACAGTTGGAGGGGTTGTGTCCTTTGGAACCCCTAATGGAGCAGTCAATCGCTGCAACTTAGACATATATTGAGCGAGCCAGTCCGTCTGAGCCAAGCCAAAGGGGTGAGGACCAGTTCTGACAACAGCTTCAAGTTGCGCTTCCATCTCGTCGAGCAGCTCCTTCGTCACATACGTCCTTAGGGTCTGGACATACGACTTTCTAATGCGCTCCATGTTGGCATCCCCAGTCCGGAAGGTATGGTCCTTATTGAGGTGCATAAGCCCAAACAACGCAAGTATATTCGCGCATAGAGGAAATGCTACATTTGCCAATTTGTCTTCATGGGCCTGCACAGCTTGCCTCAATGGCTTGGCAGGGAACTTTAGTGTAAAGACATACTCCTTAACGCTCTTGGAATCCGGTGATGGTAGCAGTCCAAGAGCAAGGCCATAAGCGCACCCAAGCTGCCAATCCATAGTTTCCCACTGCTGTATAATTATGTGCAGCCATAAGCATCACCGTATATGGTCGAAGTCTGGACTTCAGTCGATCCATAGTAGGATTCTGAATGTTCTGCCAATCGGAGTCACCAGTGCACATACCATCCAGATTCAACACTCCATAGTCCCGGATGTCATAGTTAAATTGTAATGCTTCACTAAGAGTTCCGTAGTTGGTTCCATTCTTCTTATCGTACTCCCCATCAGGCAGGGTGTAATACTCACGCGCGTCCCACGCCCTAAATCCAGTAGCAGATACTCCTAATGGAACATCCAAACCATCGATGAAAGCTCGAATAGCAGCATATGAGTTGCATTGCTGTAGCACATCTAGTAATCCTAGATATGATAGAGATGCTACTTTCCAATAGCATGCCAGTAGTGTCATATTTGCAGGGATGTTCCATTTACTCGCATTTTGCGCTGTCAGTGGCATAGTGAGTGGGGCAGGAATTACCATCCGTTGTTCATTCTTCAGGCACTCCACATTAACGGTCTGTACAGGCATCTCGATGTCACCATTCGCTGTCGTCAGTATCAAAGACATCAGCGACTCCGTGTCCATCTGGATTTCTTCTAGTGGGACAGCATCATACCCAACCGCCTGCAGCTGGCTGTCTCGAGCGAGAATGGCATTCAGTTTTGCTTGTAGATCAGGAGACGCCTGAAATTTGTCGAAGATGAGTTGACCGATCGATCCTGGGGGTTCAGCAGCGGCCATAGTAACCTACGAATGCGATGCGGAGATAAAAAGTAAGATAAGTACCAAAACTAAACGAACGATAAAAGTAAAAGGCTCGTGATGAAAGGATCGTGGGCGTCCATATCAGCAGGTGACGGGATTGGGGTCTTCTAGAAGCCCCGCTGTGGTCGCCCACTGCCACGGGCCATACTTACTTTTATTGTTCGTTTAGTTTTGGTACTTATCTTACTTTTTATCTCCGCATCGCATTCGTAGGTTACTATGGCCGCTGCTGAACCCTCAGGATCGATCGGTCAACTCATCTTTGACAAATTTCAGGCGTCTCCTGATCTATAAGCAAAACTGAATGCCATTCTCGATCGAGACAGCCAGCTATAGGAGGTTGGGTATGATGCTGTCCCACTAGAAGAAATCTAGATGGACACTGAGTCGCTGATGTCTTTGATACTGACGACAGCGAATGGTGACATCGAGATGCCTGTACAGACCGTTAGTGTGGAGTACCTGAAGAATGAACAACAGATGGTAATTCCTGCCCCACTCACTATGCCACTGACGGCGCAAAGTGCGAGTAAATGGAACATCCCTGCAAATATGACACTACTGGCACGCTATTGGAAAGTAGCATCTCTATCATATCTAGGATTACTAGATGTGCTACAGCAATGCAACTCATATGCTGCTATTTGAGCTTTCATCGATGGTTTGGATGTTCCATTAGGAGTATCTGCTACTGGATTTAGGGCGTGGGACGCGCGTGAGTATTACACCCTGCCTGATGGGGAGTACGATAAGAAGAATGGAACCAACTACGGAACTCTTAGTGAAGCATTACAATTTAACTATGACATCCGGGACTATGGAGTGTTGAATCTGGATGGTATGTGCACTGGTGACTTCGATTGGCAGAACATTCAGAATCCTACTATGGATCGACTGAAGTCCAGACTTCGACCATATACGGTGATGTTTATGGCTGCACATAATTATACAGCAGTGGGAAACCATGGATTGGTAGCTTGGGTTCGCGTTTATGGCCTTGCTCTTGGACTGCTACCATCACCGGATTCCAAGAGCGTTAAGGAGTATGTCTTTACACTAAAGTTCCCTGCTAAGCCATTGAGGCAAGCTGTGTAGGCCTATGAAGACAAATTGGCAAATGTAGCATTTCCTCTATGCGCGAATATACTTGCGTTGTTTGGACTTATGCACCTCAATAAGGACCATACCTTCCGGACTGGGGATGCCAACATGGAGCGCATTGGAAAGTCGTATGTCCAGACCCTAAGGACGTATGTGATGAAGGAGCTGTTCGATGAAATGGAAGCGCAACTTGAAGCTGTTGTCAGAACTGGTCCTCACCCCTTTGGCTTGGCTTAAATGTACTGGCTCGCTCAATATATGTCTAAGCTGCAGTGATTGACTGCTCCATTAGGGGTTCGAAAGGACACAACCCTCCAACTGTGCAGCGACTGATGATTGTGGATGCCGCTGTCAGGGAATGGTCGGGACTTCCTGCAGGACAAGTGCTCTCCCAAACATGGGCAAACTATATTGCTCTGATTCAGTAGTCTGTCATCGCAATCAAGCAAAATCCTCCTACGTATTCTGACCTTCATAAACTATACGGATATGAAGAGAAGGCTGTGTTGAGTAATGTTGTCCTTATGGCGGTTGAGGCGATGATGCCATGCGTATATGAATACATACAAGTGACTCATGTCATGGAGGGCGACCAGCGGGATGGACTGGGGTACGCATTAAGTCTGAAGAATGTGGAAAGGGATACACGGGGCCTAGTACTTGCTTGGAAGACTGCCTGGGAGAAGTATGTTTGCATGTTGGAGTCCACAGATTTGGTGGACTTCGTCATGAAGATTGAGCAGACACGAGACTAATCAACGTTGGGGGTTTAGTATACTCGATGATAAGAGACTATTGTGTGGATGGATGCGGTGTCGTATCATGTGTCATGTCAATTGTCAGATTATCCGGATGACTTATAGGAATTACCCCAAAGTTCGCGTGGCATCACCCCGTAACGGATCCGGATAATTGTGTGAGTGGTGATTGACACAGTACGAGTGATATGGTATCCTGCAAATATCGCACACTAAACCCAAGTGGTGAGGTAGTCTACTGGACCCCCATAGTTGATTAGATCTAGTGTCATGTTAAGATCTTCATGTTTAAACATCATATAAGTACGTTTGTGCTTGTGATCGAATATGGTAGTATTTCTTCTTGTTTATGCAATAGTAGGTTTGTTTCTATGTATCGCATCGCTACCAAGGTGTCATTCCTGTACTTCTACTAGATTAGGTATGACTCTCGTATTGCACTTAGGGTATATCGCAGTATCAATTATAATAAAAACTAAAGACGAAACTAAAACAATAATATGAGATTTCTCAAGAAATTGGGGTGTTCTAGTCAGGTGGCTACTACCCGCCCGCATTGCGGTGGTCGCCCCAAGGGTTTTATCGGGTTATACTTACTTGTTGGAAAGCGTGAAATTGAAAGATCTTTATATGGTAGTTATGTAAATATAGGATTGTGTAAATAATCCCTGATTTACAGGGATTACTATAGCTGGTAGAATTCCTTAATTATAGGGATTGAATCCCTAAATTATAGAGATTTATTTACAGGGATTTTTTTTCTTGTAAATCCCTAAGCAACTTGTATAAATTTGCTTACTATATTAGAATAGAATGAAACAGCTTTTACCAAAAGCTGACATGGTATCAGAGCTTTAGGTTTGCCTTGAGATTGTCTTTTCTTCTGGCCTTCATTGCCGAATCATTGCTCTGTTTTTTTCCTGGCCTTCATTGCCAAGTCTTTTTTCCTTCTGGCCTCTAGTGCTGATCTATAACCAGTACTAGTTCCTCATTCTTTATTTTCCTTACCCACTATCTTGACAATGTCTGGCGAGACTGTGACAAGTGCTTCTGCCCAAGTTGATTCCCATCTGCCCACAGGCGACCTGCAGACTATTTAGGCCTCCTATAGACTCAATGGCCAGAACTATTTGAAGTGGTTAAAACTGGTGCGTACCTATTTGAAGGGAAAAGGAAAAATCAGCCATATTCTTGGATCAGGGCTTGAGTTGGACAACCCAAGTTTTGATGCTTGGGATGAAGAGGACTCCATGATTATTTCATGGTTGTGGAGTTCAATGACACCAGAAATCAGTGACACTTGCATGTTCCTTCCTTCTGCAAAGGGCATCTGGGATGCTGTCCAACAAACATATTCCAGAGCCCATGATGTTGCCCGTGTCTATGAGGTCAAAGTAAAGACACTAGCAGCCAAACAAGGGAGCAGGAGTGTTACTAAGTATGCAAATCTGTTGCAGAACCTATGGCATGAACTTGATCATTATCGAGTTATTGAGCCTAAGTGCTCAGATGATGCAGTGATCTTGAAGAATTTCATTGAAAGAGATAGGGTTTATGATATTTTGGTCGGGCTGAATACTGAGTTTGATCAAGTCCAAATACAAATCCTTGGCAAATAAAAGGTGCCTCCATTGAATGAAGTTATAGCTTTTGTCAGAGCTGAGGAAAGCCGCCGTGGGATCATTCTTGAGCCTAAAGATCTCGAAGGATCTGCTATGGTGGCAAGGGAAGGAAATTATAGTGCCCCAAAAGGTAGAGACTCTAAAGACAACCTCTGGTGCACCTATTGCAAGAAGCCTAGACACACAAAAGATCGCTGATGGAAACTCCATGGGAAGCCTTCTACATCCAGCAAGGAATGGGGCAATCGAGGAGATCCAAGAGCAGTTCAACAGGCCCACAATGTCTCCACAATTTCACAGCAATGTCAGGGGCCATTTAATGAAGAAGAAATTGAAAGGCTAAGAGGTTTATTGGGAACCTTGAAACCAGAAAGTGGCTCTGCATCTGTTGCTCTCTCAGGTGAATCTCTACCCCTAGGATTACATGCCTCGGCTAGTGTTTTTCCATGGATTCTTGACTCTGGAGCCACTGATCACATGACACCCTCTTCACTATACTTCATTACATATACACCATGTCTTAGCAACAGGAAAATTTCTGTTGCTGATGGTTCTCTCATCACAGTAGCAGGAATTGGAAATATACAGATTACTCCATCACTGTTGCTTAAAAATGTCCTTCATGTTCCCAAGTTATCTACTAGCCTTATTTCTATAAACAAACTTACCCAAGACATGAACTGTCATGTTGTGTTCTTCCCTTCTTACTCTGTATTTCAGGACCAGGCTTTGGGGAAGAAGATTGGACTTGCTAAGGAAAGGAATGGGCTTTACTATCTTGAAGAAACCAGCAAACCATCTCAAAATATTATGCATGTTACACATGAGTCATTCCTTACTACCTCCAATAAAGATTTAATTTGGCATCAGCATTTTCGTTTTGGCCATCCTTCTTTTTCTGTTTTGAAAACCATGTTTCCTTCCATATTTAAAAGTATCGATATTGAGACCTTTCATTGTGATGTATGTGAGTTTTCTAAACACAAAAGAGTGTCATTTCCATCCAGTAATAAAAAATCATTAACCCCTTTTTATTTGATTCATTCAGATATATGGGGCCCTTTTCGAATTCCTTACATTACTGGTTCTAGATGGTTTGTCACATTTATTGATGACTGCACAAGGGTCACATGGGTTTTTCTTCTTAAATCAAAATCAGATTTAAGCAACATTCTTCCCAGTTTTCACAATATGATCAAAAATCAGTTTGGTGTGAGAATCAAAAGGTTTCGGTCTGATAATGCAACAGATTATTTCAATCAGACCTTGTCATCATTTTTCCAAAAAGAAGGAATTGTGCATGAATCTTCCTGTGTTAACACACCCCAACAAAATGGGGTGGCTGAAAGGAAGAATGGTCATTTACTGCAGACCACACGAGCCTCCGCTGCATACACAATAAATAGACTGCCATCTAAAGTCCTTGACAATCAAACCCCAATGCAAACTCTCTCTTAGTTTTACCCTGATATTCGAACCTCAAATAATCTCACACCAAGAATCTTTGGTTGCCCTGCCTTTGTTCATGTTCACAATAAGGGAAAATTAGACCCACAAGCAATAAAATGTGTTTTCTTGGGATATTCTCCAACCCAAAAAGGTTATAAATGTTATCATCCAGTCACAAAAAAATTCTACACCTCTATTGATGTCACATTTGAGGAAGGAATATCCTTTTTTTCTCAAACTTCTCTTCCGAGGGAGCCTTCATTAGTAGAAGATAAGGCCTCGAATATACTTCCTGTGGAAGTATTATCCTTTTTACCACCGCCTAACCACCAACAATCACAACCTTCTGATGCCTCAGAATCTTGCACATCCGAGCCTCAACAAAATTCAAGCAACCCCACCAATGATGTGCATGATAATATGAGATATATGCAGGTTTACTCAAGGAGGAAAAATCCAGATTCTGAACTTAAGCAAGTCCAAGATTCAATTCTTAATCCTGGAACTGAGGTACGTCCAGAACCTATTTCTTCTATTAATAAAGATGAACTGCCTATTGCCTTGAGAAAGGGAACCAGAGAATGTACTAAACATCCACTCTATCCCCTAGCCAAATCAGTAACATTCCAAAGATTCTCCTAATCTCATAGGAGTTTTCTAGCCAGCCTTGACACCATTCCAATTCCTGAAACACTAGCCAAGACACTTTCCAATAAGGAGTGGAGAGAAGCCATGAGAGTGGAAATGGAGGCACTGGAGAAAAACAGAACGTGGGAACTTGTGGATCTGCCCAAAAATAAGAAGGCAGTTGGCTGTAAATGGGTATTTACAATTAAATACAGATATGATGGGTTAGTAGAAAGGTACAAAGCGAGGCTAGTAGCCAAGGGATATACACAAACTTATGGGGTAGATTATTAGGAGACTTTTGCTCCAGTAGCAAAAATGAACACAGTAAGGGTGCTGCTGTCTTTGGCTGCCAATTACAGTTGGGATTTGCAACAGTTTGATATAAAAAATGCCTTCCTCCATGGTGATTTAGATGAGGAGATATACATGGACATTCCACCAGGTTTTGGAGAAGGCATTAAGGGGAACAAAGTGTGCAAGTTGAAGAAAGCATTGTATGGTCTCAAGCAGTCTCCAAGGGCATGGTTCGGTAGGTTTACAAATGTGATGCTGAGTTCAGGCTACAAGCAAAGCCAATGTGACCACACTTTATTTATTAAACACACGGCCTCAGGGGGAGTTACTGCTTTGCTAGTCTATGTGGATGATATAATTGTTACTGGGAATGATGAAAAAGAGAAAGAAGCATTAAAGAACTGCCTTGCCAGAGAGTTTGAGATAAAAGAGTTGGGGAGACTGAAGTATTTCCTTGGAATTGAAGTTGCGCATTCCAAACAAGGTATTTTTATCTCTCAACAAAAATATATGGTTGAGCTTCTGAGAAAAACAGGAAAGATGGCTTGTAAACCAGCCTCTACGCCTATAGATCCGAATCATAAACTTGGAGAAGCCAGTGAAGATGCAAGTGTAAATAAGGAGATGTTCCAGAGACTTGTTGGAAAACTGATTTATCTTGCACATACACGACCAGATATCACATATGATGTAAGTATAATAAGTCAGTTCATGCATGACCCTAAAGAAGTTCATTTGCAAGCTGCCCATCGAATTCTTCACTATTTAAAGGCCAATCCAGGGAAAGAAATTTTATTTAGAAGAAATGGGGGGCTGGTTCTTGAAGCATATACAGATGCAGATTATGCAGGATCCCCAGTAGACAGACGGTCCACCTCTGGCTATTGCACCTTCTTGGGAGGAAACTTAGTGACTTGGAGGAGTAAGAAGCAGAATGTAGTTGCTCGGTCAAGTGCAGAAGCAGAATTCAGGGCTATGGCACAAGGGGTGTGTGAACTACTTCGGCTGAAGATAATTTTAGAAGACTTGAAGATTCCACAAGAGGGGTCTATGAGACTATATTGTGACAACAAATCAGCCATCAGTATTGCTCATAATCCAGTTCAACATGACAGGACGAAGCACATCGAAATTGATTGACACTTCATTAAAGAGAAACTGGACAGCAAGGTGATTTGCACTCCTTATGTATCTACAAAAGGACAGTTGGCGGATATATTTACTAAAGGACTCAACAGTACAGACTTTCATAGAATTGTAGCCAAGCTGGGAATGAAAGATCTCTATTCACCAGCTTGAGGGGGAGTGTTGGAAAGTGTGAAATTGGAAGATCTTTATTTGGTAGTTATGTAAATATAGGATTGTGTAAATAATCCCTGATTTACAGGAATTACTATAGCTGGTAGAATTCCTTAATTATAGGATTGAATCTCTAAAATATAGGGATTGATTTACAGGGATTTTTTTTCCTTGTAAATCCCTAAGCAACTTGTATAAATTTGCTTACTGTATTGGAATAGAATAGAACATATTTTTACCAAAAGCATGACAAACCTGTATCCAAGTAGCAAGTTCCGAGCAACGGAGACAAAGAATCATGATCTGGTATGTAACTGTGGGATTATAAATCAACGGAGTGAAGTTTAGTGCTTCTTGGTATCACCATGCCAGTGCTTTCCGCAGCTGTAAAGCCACATTGCAACCTTCATAGCAGAGAGTCGGGCCTCTAAAGACAGCTCCTCAAGCCAGACCTTAAGCCGAGAAACCAAGGATCTGTTCATGAAAATCTTCGCTTCAAATACCGCCTCAGAAGAAACTTTCCCTATGATTATGAAAGCATCAAGAGAGAGGCATTATAGCAAGGAATTATTGACAGCGATTAAACAATCGTTTGTCTTCAACATTAATAGAACTACCCGTGGCAGTCTCCTGAGAAGTTCTGATATCTGAGGGAAGTACTGAGACGCATACATCTGACCAAACCAAAAGGTATTAGCTGCCTCAACAGATGGGATGGGAAGCAAATGCGCATAGATAGCACATTATAAATCATTGAAACTTTTCAACCCAATCACACAGATTTAAAGGTGAGACAAAGCTTAGGTTCAGATACCATTTGCATTCAGAAAAAAAAAATGACAAAATGGCAATGCGAAGAAAAGGTGGAAACTTTTAAAGCTATTGAATAAGAGCATATAACATTGGAACAAGTTATCACCTGCAACTCCGAACGATCGCCATCAGTGCCTTTTATGACCAAATGATCAACAGAATGATCAATAACCTTCCTCCAGGGCCTCATGGTGAGAATTCCTGCAAACAGTATATAAAGGTCCTCCCCAGCACCCAGTTTCACACTATTTTCCTTTATTGCATTAACATCGGAAAACACAAGTGCCTGCAAATAGGGTCAAGGTACTATTAATAGAAAGACTTGTAGTCGTTGACAAGAGGAAAACAAGATTTACTGAAAACTAAAGCTTGTTAATTAGAGAAAAATGGTATACCCTCCACAAAGCAGCATAGTTATATCTGGTTGAGAAGTCTAGTTCCTGATAGAGACCATGGTCTAAAAGTACGAACTGTGGCTTTTTCCTACCTGCATTTGGCAAAATAAGACATCAACTTTTGTCGTATGACCCAAAAAAAAAAAAAAAGTGTCAAAGGATTTTTAGAGAAATGGGAACTTCATCCGTGACAGTAACAGCAAATTCACAAATGGAAAGATCACAAAGAAAACTTCAGTAATCCAAAATATTTAGAGCACAGAAGAATTTGCCGCTGGGATTGGATAGGATGAACATCAACATAAGTTAACCATCTTTATGCCACTTAACCATTTGTACTTGGAAGTGTTATATTGATTAAAAAAATGCTCAGACATTATGAAAGTTTTTTAATCAATATCACTTAGCAATGGACTGGCCCATGCTGCTATAGAACCAAAGGAACTCTCACTTTTATGCAAATATATAGTGCAGTCTTTACCAAAAATAGTCCCTTTATCAGAAGGTAATGGGCGAACCAGCAAATTGGCAGCATGTGGGTCACAATGCACAAATCCAAGTCTAAAAATCATCTCAGAAAAAGTTTGAGTGACCTGCATGCAACAAGATGACCAACTGATTAGAAATGGAATGTGGGATTAATTCCCAAGGGTAATTACGCAGAGACTACTTTTGGTATTAAATGAAATCATATCTTTCTTAACAAGCTGAAAGGATGAAAAATTCAACATCCTTATCTGGTGTCCAATAAAAGAAGTGTAATACATAAATTTAAAATTAACCAAACTAAAATAATCTCATTTCTTTGACAGTTCATACTTGTAATGAAGACAACTGTTCCACAATTCTGGTTCAGAACTTACCAATCTTACAACATCACTCGGTTGAATATCGAGCTTTTCTATGGCCTTCCGGTCATTCACTTGTGCACCATCCATGAATTCCATAGGCATCAGCTTTGAGGTACTGAAATGCCAAAAAACCTCTGGTGCATATACGATATACATAAGCAGCCAAACCAGGAGATTGTTTCTGAAAATTCTCCAAACATCTCACACTGTTCTTGGCCTCAACCAAGAAATCCATTTCCTGATATAAGCAATTAATGATGATCAGAAAACATGATGCCTACTTCATAACAAAATTTGAATCAGTGTGAGTACAATCAACACCAGTTTACCCTGACAATACCAGACTTTGAGTACTTGAGACAGCATACGGCTTAATGATAACAACTTATGCAAGATGACAACTTATGAAAGGTCTTAGGTGATTCTCTGCCTAACAGAGATGAATGAAGTTAAACTTAATTCAATTTAAGCATTATATATTTCAAAGAGCTATGCCCCCCCATGGACCAGCTATATGCATCTCATGCCTAAACAGCCGATTGAAAGATGAGAAGGGAAAAAGCAACTGGGCCAGACCAATATCTTCCAGATTTGCAAAAACAAAGATTTATCATATTAGAGAGGACAATGAAGCATGCGCAGTTATGTCAAAGGTACAAAGGAGCAGTAGGCTTTAAAAGTGTACAAGCATGACTCAAGATCTACCAATAACTGCCTGTACACACATGAATCATGAAAGAAAAAGAATATGGAAAGAGAAAAGAACTAACCTTGGGTAAACTTTCCCGCATTTCATCCACCAACCATCTGCACATAGTCTGCCAAATTCCAATTAACTCTTGCTTTTCAAAATCACCATATCATTCCAGAAATATGATATGGACACATTGCGCAAAGCAAATGAAAAAGAATCTGTGCTTAACCAATGGCAAGTAATAAACAATTCCATAACCATGGACAACAAAATTCCAGAGAGAGCAACGGAGAGGAGGAAAATGGTGACAGTTCCTATAATCAAAAGAAGGGAGTAACCAATGAAGAATCTTTACAATTAAATCCACAGTTGCAATATCAGCAGCTGCTGTATCCGTCATGTGAGTGTGTTGAACCTGAATTTGAAGAAAATATTATAGTGAAAGCTAACAAAACTCAAACGTACTTCTAATCTCAAGATTTTTCACTGACTTGGCTCCACCTAGCTCTCACTTTCAAAGATGATACTGAATCAAGGAAAAACAGAAAGTAATATCACCTTAACTGCAACTTTTTCTCCACCACGTGTTCGAGCAGCATGAACTTGTGCAAAGGAAGCACTATCAATTGGAACGGGATCGAATTCACAAAAAATCTTTAATTCTAAATTTTAGACTGAACTCAGTGGCTTGGAGAATAAGCAAATAAGAATCTTGTTTGATGAAAAAAGCCAGACATCTAAAGCAATCAAAAGTCTGATATGCTGAACTTATAGTTATAGAAGCTATCAATAAATCGTGTCAACATCATTATGGATGGAATGACCATAGAAACACAACAGTGAATACGTACTCTATCTGGTTTATCTCCCAGCTCATTTTGCAAAACTTCACATACTTGATCATATGAAGAAACTGGACAGTTGTTCAACATAGACTGCCATATCATTTGGACATATTCTTCAGGCACTAGGTATTCCTACAATAGAAGAAAACACAATGGCCTAGTAAAAGCTAAACTAAAACACTGCCATGAAATTGTGTTTAAGGCCAATTCAGAGCCATATCAGTTTGTACGGATATCTACAGGCATGGAAAACCACTATTGAAAGCATACCAGCTGCCCGATATGCTGTCCCAGCTTGATGTATATTCCTCCATTCTTGAAACAGAGTTCTTTAAGCTTATTTGCAGATCTCAAGTGTACTTCGTGTTTAGCCCTCACCCTCTCCTTACTCCCTTCTGGCACTCCCCAAAGAGAGTACTCATAATCTATGAATCAGAAACATAAATTTATAGAGAGAAAAGGCCAACGTATTAAAAACAAATAATCCAAATCCAACAACACGAAAAAGATTAAACTAGAAAACAGTCAACAAAATCACAACACTGAAAGTTGCTGGCCTATCTTACAAGTGGGTTTGGATACTGAAATGTCGCATAGGGAAGAGCTCAGCTGGTCAAGTTTCAAAGTAATATTGAAATTTCAGTTTGGGATCTTTCTACAGTACCTGGGCAGGTACATACCTTGGTCTAGGTGGCATACATGTGGCAGTCCTAGTAGGCTTTGACCAAGTTATTATTTATTTTAGTAGAATTACGATGGAAGTCCTTAAAATTTTAAGTTGTGCAATACTAAAGGCAAATCAGTTACTTAAATAAAAGGAAAAGAAGGGGCTTCGTTGAACAGAAGACGAAGAGACAGGCGGCCTGGAAGTTGCGACATCGCTGGCGATTGTCTCAATTGGGGCGGCGGAGAAGATATCTCATGTTCAATTTCGGTAAGAAAAAACGGGCTTCGTTGAACAGAAGACGAAGAGACAGGCGGTGTGGAGAGTTGCGACATCGCCGGCGATTGTCTGGATTGGGGCGGCGGAGAAGACCTCTCATGTTCAATTTCGGTTTCGCAGTTGAGAAGAGAAGATCTTCAAACTTGGTTGCTAGCGGGTCAAGATTGTTGACTCTCTGTTTCGCCTCCATGAACTTTGCCGGCGCAATCCTCCCTTCCATCGCAATTATTCTTGCTTGATGTTCCGGTTTTTGGTGACGAAGCGCCTCCAGCTTTGACGACAAAGTCATCGTTGAAGTAGTAGTGTTAGTCATGGTAATTTGTCGCCTTGACATCGACGATCCTGACAGGCGCCGGAGCTGACTGTAATTTCTTCGGCCAGGCAAGTAGCTGACTTTGGCGAGCCGGCGAGCACGTCGATTGGAACTTTCATTGTCGATTCTAAGCCAACGCCACCTTTCTCTGCAAATCAATTTGGTATATGCATAACAGCTCGTCGCGAGCAATCCTATTGCAGATATTTTTATTTTTGCAGTTCCAATTCCATCAATTTATGGTTGTTCACTCGATCGATTTGGCTGCTAATATAATTTCCGATCACTTATTTCTGGATTTAGATCAATATTGAGGTGAGCCTGTGGAGCTTGTTCTAGGAGTAAGCTTGTTATATATATGGCAGCATACATTGCCCAGGTACCAGGAGAATAGTGAAACTGATTTTTTGTCTGGGTTGTATAAAGATGAACTGAAGTCTTGTAAGCCTTAATATTTTTCTGTGGTACGATTGTGCAATGTATGGTAGAGGAGCTGGTTTTTACGATGATACTGAAACTGTAATTGGAAGAAGAGGAAGAAATAGGCTGAAGAACAGGAAGAGGCATAAGGCTTTGAGAGAAAGGTTGAATATTCAGGTAAATGGTTGTTAAAGGTTGTTTTATTGTTTTTGCTGTTAGTATTACAATCACTGTAATTGCTATAAAATTGGAGTATATGTCCCAGGTGTAATGGAGATAGTTAAAAACTGATTTACACATTAAAATGAGTTCTTTTCTCAAGGAAACAGATGGAGATAGTTAAAAACTGATTTACACATTAAAATGATTTCTTTTCTCAAGGAAACAGAAAGCAATTAGGGCCTGTAACTATCCTAGTATGCACGATTGCTAGAAATATGCATCTTTGAGTAATGAGTTGACTTTTAATTCGTAGAAGGTAGGAATACAATTTTGTTGATTAATAGGTCTTATCATGCATAACAATCATGTTGAGAACTTGGAAATGTAAAGGCATATGAAAATCTGAAGTTTAAATACTTAAATCCAAGTTATGTAGAACAATTTGTAGCAGAGTTAAACAAATTTGACTTCAAGGTTGACCTTAGGTTTTACTGCACAACTTAGGCTCAAACTTTGCAGACAAGTTACATAAAAACAAAGAAACATGTAGAAGTCAGCAAATCATAAGCTTATGCATTAAACCAAATTCTGCAGAAAAAGTACCAGCAAGTGCAAAGTACCAAGAATACCTGAAAACAGATACTTGTGTTTGCATATCCAAAACCAGTTGTTTAAATCCAAACATTTATGTTCTTGTAACACTTCCAAATCCACAAACACTATCTCATTAACAGTCTAGGGCATCACTTTGAAGTTATATTCAGTACATGTACACAAAAAGCCTCTAGGCTCAAAAAGACAACTTATCAGTAAAACCACCTTCCTTATAAGACCAATAGTAAAGATGGATGTCCAAGACATGGACACACACCCTTATGTTTAAAATAGCAACCTAGACAGACAGTAAAACACGATTTAAATGCCAAAGCTATTAGTTCATGTTAGCATTCTTGGTCAGCAAGATTAAAACTACTTCCAGAGGAGACATGCTTCAAAACCTTGGGAGATGACCTCCAAATTCAAGATATATTTGCCAACAAGTTTCAAATGATAAAAGGATGGTGACTGCTAAATTTTGAGCAATTTGGAGCCGTATAACTCAAGATGACCCCTTAAAATCAAAGGAATTAACTGCTGAAGCTGCTAGAAAATTTCATATGGGCAAAGTTTGACCAAAGTTGACTTTGAGCTAGGAAAAGTGTTTGACACTGAAATTTTGCAGACATGTTCCAGAGCCAAAATGGAACTTTTTGAGCTCAATAGGGGTGCAAGGAAGTCAGTTTTTCAGGGAAAATGAAGAGGAAATTTGTTTCGGCAGTCATGAGCTAAACTTCATGGGTTTTGAGGGTCATAAGTTGATCTAATTGACACAGCTAATATTTATGGAAAAGATGCTGCTCAAGACAGTGGATTAGAAGATCTGAGTTAAGGACTATGGTTTTTACATCACGATAGAGAATAACAGCAGCTTCAGTAGAAAACACAGCAGGATTAATGGTGAACCTGAAAGTTGACCAAATGTTGACTTTCATAGTTACTTCTCTGTTACCTCTACAACTTTGTCAACAAATTAAATCTGATAAGTAAGATTTCTCTGGAGCGAGAAATCTGAAGCAAGATGACATTATGAAGAGAAGTTGGCAGAAACTGTGCTAAGGCTGCAGCTTGACTAACTCTTTGACTTTGAGTTAAAAGAATTAAAAAAAGCTAAAATTTTGCATGAAAGTCTAAGCCAGTATATATAACTTGTTGGGGCAAGAAATTTGAAAATCGGAGGGCATAGTGAGCTGTCATCCATGGTATATATGAAAAACAAAGCATGGTATACAAACAAAAAAGAAAGAGATAAACAGGCCGCCCTGAAAAGTACATAACAGTAGCTTAAAGCAGATCATTGTATGAGAATCTCAACAAACAAAGCGAAGGAGGACATTCTGAATGTTTTGTACACTCGCCTTGAACATGAAGAACTTACCTCAGCAGATATAGATGAAACTGAAGGACATAGTCTTGCTTTTTTGATCAATAAGCAAGAGAAACTTTGGAGGACCAAATTTATTAAGGTGGGGAGATTGCCTTGCCCCTACCTTGTATAGCCAATGGCTGGTTTGTTTATTTTAATAATTTGAGAAAAAAAAGGGAGCTCTATTGCCAGGGAAATAAAGGTTGGGCAGAATTATTTCACTTTGCAAGAGAGGAATAACAGAAATGACCATGATTATTTCCTCTCTACTTTTAATAGCTTATTTCAGGCCAATTATTTAACCTTGTTGAGCACTTTGTTAATTCCACTATGAATTTCTACCATTACACATCTTATTTGCCTAATGCTCCAAAATTCCATAAACTTTGTTTTAGCAATCAGAAAAAAGAAATCTAAAGAAAAACAATCCTGCAGTTGGCCTTCAACCCCAATAAAATATAAAGTCGCATGACCACATCTGGCAAACTTCAATATCTAAGTTAAATATCTCCATCATGCACCTAGAAGTTTTCACTTTATTCCTCAGGACATGTTGGTTTCAATTTCTACTTTTTATCGAAGAAGATTTAGTGTTTTAGGCTTTGGATGGTTATCCTTACTTATGAATACCATGTTCTTCACTTAAAAATTTCCAACTGATTATAACATTGCATTCTCCAATTTTTGATTTATCTTCGTAGGATTGTATGTTTTGTGCAATAAAGAATAAAAAAATTATAAACTAGTTTCTTAACCAGATTAAAGGTGAAATACATAATGAAATTAAGCGATTATAGGAGAATAACATACCTTTTTCCCCACCTTCAGATATTGATCCAGTCTAATCTTCGTTCCCAGTGTTCTGATCATGGAAAAAAAAATTAAATCAATCTTGTGTAGTACTAAGATGAAGGAGAAAATGAATAGAAAACCCGAATGTGTAGATCATAGAAAGACAATATATGTTGTATAACCACATTTGGCAAACTTCAAAATCTAAGTTAAATATCTCCATCATGCACCTAGAAGTGATCACTTTATTCCTTAGGACATGCTGGTTTCAATTTCTACTTTTCACTGAAGAATATTTAGTGTTCTAGGCTTTGGCTGGTTATCCTTACTTATGAATACCATGTTCTTCACTTAAAAATTCCCAACTGATTATAACATTGCATTCTCCAATTTTTTATTTATCTTCGTAGGATTGTATTTTTTGTGCAATAAAGAATAAAAAAATTATAAACCAGTTTCTTAACCAGATTAAGGGTGAAACACATAAAGAAATTAAGCGATTATAGGAGAATAACATACCTTTTTCCCCACCTTCAGATATTGATCCAGTCTAATCTTCGTTCCCAGTGTTCTGATCATGGAAAAACAAAATTAAATCAATCTTGTGTAGTACTAAGATGAAGGGGAAAATGAATAGAAAACCCGAATGTGTAGATCATAGAAAGACAATATATGTTGTATAACCACATTTGGCAAACTTCAAAATCTAAGTTAAATATCTTCATCATGCACCTAGAAGTGATCATGTTCAAATGCATGTCAAGGCTCTAAGGTAAGATCACTAGAGGTATTACAGGACACTATTCTCTTCCATAAATTGGTTCTCTTCTGTAAATTGGGCATCATACTCCTCCTTCCCTCCCAGGCTCCCGCTTTCTTTCTCTGTTTTACTTCATGTGTCCAGTAGTTCAAGAAGCCTACATGATATCTAGAATGCATTGTTTTATATTTAGTTACAAAGACACAAGGTTACACTAAGTAATTCTACCAAACTAGCTAAAGGTTTAGACATAAATAGAAGAAAAGAAAACCTCTAACCTATGCAGCCCCAAGTAAACGCCGGCGAGTGGTGGTTCTGACAATTGAGGAAGCCTGCCTACGAGCAGCTTATACGGTTCGAGGGATGCACCAAGCTGCCGATCAGCTTCCGCCGCAGACCGCTGCCATGCTTCGATCTCTCTGCCATGCGCCCGTCACTGATTCCGCCGGTGCTGTCGCAACTCGCAACTCCCGGCCGTCCGCTCACCTTCTGTTTGCTTTTTTTTTTTTTATTTTTTCTACTCAAGCCACGTTTTTTACTTTCTAATATAACTAACCGATAACCAATTTACCGTTACCAAAATAAGGACTTCTAATATAATTAAAAACTTTAAGGACTTCTATGGTAATTCTACCAAAATAAATCTGACTTGGTCAAATTCCTACTAGGACTGCCACATGTATGTCACCTAAGCCAAGGTATGTACCTGCCCAGGTACTGTAGAAAGACCCTTCAGTTTGTATCCGTCCAATGTATTTACTTCCACGTCAGTCAACCACGCCACATTTTGTAGGGCCCACCGAGCAAATGTTGCGGGGTCTACTCAAGCGAGATTTGTAATTTAGAAACCTTGGCTGCCCTTAAGCGGATCGTTCTAAAATACCGGTCCGTAGCCATACCCCATTTTTTTTAATTCCTCAAACTTTTCAGAAAGTGTCAGTTAAGGGCCTAAATTAGGAATTAGTAGCAAAACAACCATTGGACTAATAAGAGTAAAATGTAACATGTTGTTCCGGTAACAGGTTGCAATGGAGAAGGGATAGGCGTGAACAGAGGAAAAAGAAGGGAAAATTATTGAAATGGACAAAGTAAATCTAAAATGTATATTTATTTTAAGATATTATGGATATTAAATATAAATATATATTTATTGGGAAATATAATTGTACGCAATAAGATGAGAATGACAAAAAAGGATTATTGTACGTATTATAGATAATAAATATATAAAATATATAATTAATTTTTTTTTATTTGGTGGATTAGTAAGTAAAAATAATTGAAAATGAATGTATTATATTGGCATTAGATATAAAATATATATTCATTTGTATGTAAGAAGATAATAAATAAATGTAAAATTAAGGTGTGATTGAAGGGAAAGAAATTTAAGAATTATGTGAAAAATTCAGGTGTAGGTTATTTTTATAGAAAAATAAATTAATTTAAAATTAGTGGTACCAAGATAAGCTTATAGTGGTACTCAATTATGATTCTAGTTTACCAATTTAAGGTTATAGTGATATCAAGTTAGGGTTCTAATGGTGCTAAGTTAAGATTCAAGTTGTACCAATTTAAGATTCTAGTGGTACCTAATTAAGGTTTTACTGGTACCAACTGAAGGTTTTAGTGGTACCAAAATAAGGTTGTAGCGGCACCAAATTAAAATTCCAGTGGTACCAATTGAAGGTCATATTGGTGCCAAAATAAGGTTTAAGTGGTATAAAATTAAGGTTATAATGATACCAAATTAAGGTTATAGTGGTAATAAGTTATGGTTTTAATGGTACAAAGTCATGGTTATTGTGGTAGTAAATTAAGGTTCCAGTGGTACTAAGTTAAGGTTATAACGGTACCAAATTAAGATTACTGTGGTACCATCTTAAGGTTATTGTGATACCAAGCTAGGGTTCTAATGGCATCAAATTGAGGTTATACTGATACCAATTTAAGGTTCATTGGTACCAATTTAAGGTTATATTGGTACTAAATTAAAGCTATACTAACAGCAACTTAAGATTCTACTGGTACCAATTTAAGGTCATATTGGTACCAAAGTAAGGTTCATTGGTACCAAGTTAAGGTTATAATGGTACCAAGTTATGGTTATTGTGGTATCAAATTAAGGTTTCAATGGTGCCAAGTTAAGGTTATAACGGAACCAAATTAAGGTTATTGTGATGCCAAGTTAAGATTATAGTGGTACCAAGTTAGGGTTGTAATGGTATCAAGTTAAGGTTATACTGATACCAATTTAAGGTTCAGTGGTACCAGGTTAAAGTTCTAGTGATTCCAACTTATGGTTATACTGGTACCAATTTAAGGTTCTATTGGTACCAATTTAAGGTCATATTGGTACCAAAGTGAGGTTCATTGGTACCAGCTTAAGGTCATAGTGGTTCCAAGTTAGGGTGCTAATGGTGTTAAGTTAGGGTTCTAGTGGTATCAAATTATGATTATACTGGTACCAACTTAAGGTTCTACTGGTACCAATTTAAGGTCATATTGGTACCAAAGTAAGGTTCATTGGTACCAGCTTAAGATTCTAGTGGTACCATGTTGTAGTTATTGTGGTATCAAATTAAGGTCTCAATAGTGCCAAGTTAAGGTTCTAATGGTACCAAATTAAGGTCCCAATAGTGCCAAGTTAAGGTTCTAATGGTACCAAATTAAAGTTATTATGATACCAAGTTAAGGTTATAGTGGTATCAAGTTAGGGTTATAATGGTATTAAGTTACGGTTATACTGATACCAATTTAAGGTTGTAGTGGTACAAAATTATGGTTATACTGGTACCAACTTAAGGTTCTACTGGTACCAATTTAAGATCATATTGGTATCAAAGTACGGTTCATTGGTACCAGCTTAAGGTCACAGTGGTTCTAAGTTAGGGTTCTAATGGTATCAAGTTAATGTTATACTAATACCAATATAAGATTCAGTGGTACCAAGTTAAGGTTCCAGTAGTACCAAATTATGGTTATACTGGTACCAATTTAAGGTTATACTGGTACTAATTTAAGGTTATATTGGTTCCAAAGTAAGGTTCATTGGTACCAACTTAAGGTTATAGTGGTATCAAGTTATGATTATTGTGGTATCAAATTAAAGTGTCAATGGTGCTAGGTTAAGATTATAATGGTACCAAATTAAGGTTATTGTGATACTAAGTTAAGGTTATAGTGGTACCAAGTCAGGGTTCTAATGCTATCAAGTTAAGATTATACTGATATTAATTTAAGGTTCATTGGTACCAATTTAAGGTTCGAGTGGTACCTAATTAAGGTTATACTGGTACCAACTTAAGGTTCAAGTTATGGTTATTATGGTATCAAATTAAGGTCTTAATGGTACCAAGTTAAGGTTATACCGGTACCAAATTAAGGTTATTGTGATACCAAGTTAAGGTTATAGTGATACCATGTTAGTGTTCTAATGGTATCAAGTTAAGGTTATACTAATACCAATTGAAGGTTTATTGGTACCAATTTAAGGTTATTGTGATACCTAATTTAGGTTCTAGGGGTACTGAGTTAAGGTTCTACTGATACCAAGTTAAGGTTATTGTGGTACTTAGTTTAGGTTATAGTGCTACCTTAACTTGGTACCTCTTTATAACCTTAACTTGGTACCATCATAACCTTCACTACTTAGTTATAACCTCAATTTGATACCATTATAACCTTAAATTGGTACCACAGTAACCTTAACTTGGTATCAACATAACCTTAACGTTGTACCACTATAACCTTAACTTGGTACCACTATAATCTTAAATTGGTACCACAATAAGCTTAACTAGGTACCATTATAACCTTAGTTAGATACTTTCATAACCATAACTTGATACCACAATAATCTTAAATTGGTACCATAATCACTTTAACTAAGTACCACTATAATCTTAAGTAGATACCACTATAACCATAACTTTGTACCATTATAGCCTTAAGTTGGTACTAGTATAATCTTAAATTGGTAACACCGTAACTTTTAATTGGTACCACTATAACCTTAAATTTATACCATTATAACCTTAGATTGGTACCATCATAACCTTTAATTGTTACTACCATAACCTTAAATTGGTACCATAAATTGTTTAGAGGTTAAGGTTAGGGATTATGTTTAGAGGATTAGGGTTAGGAATTAGGGTCAAGGTTAGAAATTAGGGATTAGGGTTAAGGATTAGTTATTAGGAATTAAGGTTAGGGTTTATGATTTAATGTTAGGTTTAGGTGTATAGTTTAGGGTTTATGATTAGAGTTAGCGTTTAGTGTTTAGGATTTAGCATGTATGTACATTTTAATTTGAACAATATTTGATAAATTTTTTAAAAGCTCAAGCATGTATGTACTTTTAAGAATTAAGGAATAGGGTTATGTTAGAGTTATGGTTAGGGGTTAGGCTTAGGGTTAAGGTTAGGGGTAAGGTTTAGGTTTAGGGTTAGGAATATAGGTTAGGGATTAGGGTTAGGGATTAAGAGTTAGGGTTAGGGCTAGGGTTTAAGTGTATACTTTATGGCTTTGGGTTTAGGGTTAGACTTAGGATTTAGGTGTTTAGAGTTTTGGACTAGGGCTAAATTCAAGAATTAAGGTTAGGGTTAAGGTTAGGTTTTAGGGTTATATTTAGCATTTTTTTATCTTATATTATGGGTTTACTTGGTACATAATATTAATTTTAACTATAACTGACATATTTAACATTTTAATTTATAAATGCAAAACATTTATGTACATGTTAGAGTTTAGGTTTTGGGTTAAGGTTTAGGGTTTAGGTTTAAGATTAGAGTTTTGTTTAAGGTGCTTTTATACAATTTTAATTTTTTACTATGATTGACTTATTAAACAATTTTGTAAATATTTACAGACAAAGAGTTTATAATTTAAGGAGTCTTGGTATAAATAAGGTTATTATTTTTACCTTTTGTCCAGTAATTAAGGAAAAAAATAAATCAAAGCCTTTTTTGCTATTTATTTATTTTAATTTTTTTTTCTATTTTATTATGACCATTATTTAAATAGCTGGTGTAAAACCTACATTGTTTTATTTTGAAAAATCAATTAGTTTGAGGACCAAAAAAATGTTGTAAATGTCTAGAGTTATATAGTTTGTAGATGGTTCGAGGCCAATCAGATTCGAACGAAATAAAGATGTCTTGGGACTTTACCAACTCCATCAAGAATTATATAACAAGATTTAGAGTTTACAGTTTAGTGCTGAGGTCAAGGTTTAGGACAAGCGTTCAAGCTTATGGATTTTTGTTAGTTTTAAGTTTAGTGTTTAGGGTGAAGGTTAAGGTATGATTAGAGTTTAGGGTTTAGGATAAGGCAATAGGGTCAGGGGTAGGGTTAAAGTTTAGAGTTTAGGATTCAACTTTAGGTTTATGGTTTAGAGTGAAGAATTAGATTCTTCCAAACAAGTAATTTCCATATTTAATAAGTTAAATGGTCTAGTTAGTTTAGTTTATGCATCAGTAAACCGAGTGAACCTGAATGCCAACCTGAATTTGATGCAAAACCTAAATAACCTAAGCTGAAATTACCTGAAATTGAAATTGACTCAACCTGAAACTGAAATTGACTAAACCTGAAATTTACTTAACCCGAAATTAACCTGAATCCAAAATTTCAAACCTAAAATCTACTTAATCTGAATTCAATTTTCCTAGGCTTATTGGAAGCCTTATATAGTCTATGAGACTAATCATATTTTAGTGAAATAAATCTACTTTGGTACTTTACCAAGTCTAACAAGAACATTTTTTATTCAGATTTATTAAGTATTTGACCGTCTTAATTCGATTAATTTCTGACCTCTTAAAAAGATTAAGAAAATTCATTTAATTATATAATTGGATAACTAGCCTAAGATTATAATCATTTATATTAGTAATTTTATAAAATTATTTCATGGTTAAAATAACAAATAAATAAAAATCAAATACAAATGCAAATTGTAAAATGTCGTCAATGCCTATTCTGCGAACATAAAAATCTTATGGGCGAAAATAACATAACGTTAAATTAAGGTTACTGCCACTAATCTACATGTGCATCTTTCCTTTAAAATAACTATATATTTTTTTAAAAGTATTAAAAATTAAGCATTTTCTTACCTTTTAAAGATAAAATATATTGACACGCTATAATAATTGTTTCCTTTCATCATCACCGTTGCTATTAAAACATGACTTAAATTAAATAACTAGATTACATCTATAATTCAAAATTTCATGTTACTATTTGATTCGATTAATGAATTAAATAAAAATAAAATATAAATGGCTTCAAAATGAAACATAGAGGATTTAAGGACTAAAACGAACAAACACATAAAAATTAGGACTGCACAAGCATTTGGCCAATGAGTCAAATGGATTGACTGAAGGTCGAGACTGCTGTTTGTCCCCATTCTCTCAACAATGTCGTCGAATAAGTTGCACCAACGTGGGGTGTCTTCGACGATGGTCGGCAGCTTTAAAGAGCATGGATAAGATAGCGAGTAGAGGTCGTCGGTTGAAGCACGGAGAAGATAGCGGATGGGAGTCACCGATTGAAGCATGGGTGGCGATGGAAGGTAGCGCGATCAGAAATGATGACAGATGGAGTGTGGAAGTTTAGAAGCTACAGCGGACGGAATGTGGAAGTGCGAATCGAAGCGTGGAAGTGGAGAAGCATCGGCAGACGGGAGTGTGAAAGTGGAGAAACGACGGTGGAGTGTGAATCGGTGACGGAGGGAAGCGAATTGGCGAATCGGTGACGACGATGGTTTTGCGAAGGAAATCGACGACGGACGGAAGAAGAGACAATGAAACTTCAGACCAGTAACTGACAAATCGGTACAACTGGGTGCCCTAACCCTTTCTCTTCTCATATCTCAATCTGATGGCTGAAAGAAAGAAATAAACATTTGGGACTAAAATGATTAAAAAGAAAAAAAAATATGGTTATGGTGGTAATTTTGACCAAATTTTAATCTAGAGAAATGGACGGCTAGGATTGGGGGGCACTGGTACCGGGTTAGTATTTTAGAATCTTCCCCTTTAAGCACTGGGACACCAGAATCGGATGGTTCTATGTCGTTGAGCAGATTCCATTCCAGATCTCTCCTGGTTATGTCTTTATGTTTAGTTTTTGCTCAGATTTCAGTTTGTTCTGGGCACCGCCCAACCCCCTACTAGCTTCGTTTCTGGTCTTCGTGTTGGAGGTCTCAAACAGTGGCGGAACCACCATGGGGCAGGGGGTGTTGTTGCCCCCCGAAAATTTCAAAAATTTGTAAATATGAGTACTAACTTGGCTATTTTTTGTGAAATTAAGGACCAGGTGAGAATTTTGGCCTCCCAAAATGGTTGAAGAACATACAAAGGGTAAATAGCGCCAAGAGTGATAAATCTTTACCTTTCATTGCGAATTTGCCCCTAATATTTGAAATATTGTATATCCATTCCAAACCATTTATCTCTCAACATCTCTCTGTCTCTGCCTCTCTCTCTCTCTCTCTCTCCTCTAGTTTGTTTAAGTGATAATTAATCAAAATAAAGTAATTATTTTAATAATTTTTATTTAAAATAGATATTACATTAATACTATATATACCTAATAATTGTTTAAATAATCTTTTATAAAATTTAACTTTTATAAATAATTTTTTTTTATTAGGTTTCGGTCGTCTCACATCCATTGCCTCTAGCCCCCAAGCCTCAAAACCTAGATCCACCGCTGGTCGCAAATATCATTGCAATGCTCACACCACAGTTCGCCGGTACCAAGTAAAATGGCGTCGCAACCTGTGTTTGGAATAGGAACAGGTGGTGCTCTCCCTCCAGTCGCAGCTTGTTCAAGAAAGAGATAAAAAATTCGCCTTCCCGTCGTCAGAACTCGAGCTTCCCATTCCGTTGATGGCAGAAACAGAGCCTTCAAGCAACTGGGTCGGTCTCCTTTCCTGCACTTTCTCTCTCCTTAATTCACTTCAGGATATATATTTTGAGCTCCTTGACTGAAGCATTCCATCTTAGGCTTGCGGTGTTAGTAATTACCTGGCATTGTGAATGGTGTTTGAATTTTGAAATGGTCTAGGCTTATTCTACTTGAAAAAGAAGATTAAAGATGTGATTGTTCGAGCTGAAATGTTAGGGCCGCCTGCTTTCGAAGTCGAAGAAGCGAGACGAAGGGAAGAGATGATGCGTGACTATAATCTGTGGGACGACCCAGCCAAATCAAATGAATTGCTTACAACATTGGCTGACAGTGCCAAATTGGTAGATGCTCTCAAAGATTTAAGCCACAAGGTGATGATTTCAGTTTCATTTTCTTTAATTGATCCTTTACATATCATTATGTTGCTTAATAAGCTTGAATTTTGATGGATGACATGCCCTGAAAATGTATCATGTTTAAATCTTTCTGGTATACCAATCGCCATAGCCTTGATTGGTTGACGTATGAAGTTGCCAAGTTTGATAGCTCACAGAAGTGCCTTGTTTCTGCAGACTGAAGAAGCGAAGCTGATAAAGCAGTTGGCTGAAGAAGATGCGATCAGTTCTGGCCTTTTCAGCGAAGCCTACGATGCATCTGTAGATGTGAGCAAGTTCTTGGATCAGTATGAGATGTTGAAGCTTCTCAGGGGGCCATATGACAAGGGGGTGCCTGCACTATTGTGGAAGCTAGATTAGACGACAATGGTACCATGGTTTGTCCTTGTGCTTTCCTTTACTTCACTTGATTTTATTGTTTGTATTCTGTCATTAATGGAATGCCATTTAGGTTCTCTTCAAAGGGGAAGAGAGGAATAGCACTTCTTTATGTAATGGTCATCAAAATGTTCCCTTCATTCAGTCATAAGAAGGAACTGCTGGGTTTAGTCTCACCGAAATATCATTGCAATGCTCACACCACTTGCAAACATGACTAATATCTGAAAACCTGTGCCAAGCCTAAGCTTTGGTATTCAATAATATGACCGGTGAAAGTTCACAATGCGCTTTTGGTTTCGGGTGTATTTCCTTTGTAAGTTGGGAACTCAGGGTTACTGGTTAGTGGAGGTTTTGCTCCTGTTACATCCCAAACTGTTTCTCTGGTCGAAGTAAGTTTTAATACTTTTGTGAATGTCATACATGTAAGAGCTGTCCAGTAAAAGCAAACCTTTCTCATGTTTAGTTTTTGTATGTGGTTTCTCAAGTGCCACGTCACATTTATGTCCAGGTATGGGTGGAACAATTTCTGACCATGTATACAAAATGGGCTAAAAGGCAAGTTCATCAAGCACAGCTGGTAGAGAAACAGCTATCCAACAATGGTGGCATCAAATCAGCTGTTTTGGAATTTGAATTTGAGTTTGCTTATGGATATTTGTTAGGGGAGAGAGGTATCCACCACATGATAAGAAGTGCAGTAAATGGCTCTGTCCACAATGAGGTATAACCGTTTTGTCCTTTCTAGTTAAAAATCAAATTCCCGAGACCTCTACTGCTGCCCGTCCATATCTTGGTGGGATCTCTCTGGCTACTTATTATCCACTTTGATCATGAGATCTGGTGTTTGTGAGGCAATAATTTTTTGTTCTTAAGCGTATGTAATAGCACCCCTACTTAGTTTTGCACTTCTGGACAAAAATAAATAAATCTCCAATAAAATTGATGCTTTTCCAAGTTTTACTAGCTAACTTTCCCCTCCTCTTTTCTTTTGAATTTGCAGCTGATATCCCTATGGAGATTAGCAAATTGATCAACGTGCAGCGCTTGGTATGGATAACAGAAGAACATTGCATTATTTCTGTACTATTACATGTTAAGCTAGAATTTAGGCATTGAACATCTAGATTCTTGGCATACTTCCAAATTCGTTTATCATGTCCATACATATTTCAGGCCATGTGGCAGTGATTCTTTCATTTGATGATATAACCACTAGTCTGCTTCTATGCTCAGCTCTCATTTGCTTGATTAACTTGATCATAATAGCTAGTTGTTGGAAAGTTTAGTGTCCCAAAGTATTACGTGTCCCGCTGTTACTAGCATTGTTCGAATGCCCATCCATATTGAGATAAAGCCTCCTACTAGTATCTTCATGATAACAATGACTCTGATTCCTGCTGTGCAGTGTATGCGCTTTCATTGTAAGAACATCTGCTCTCATCAATTGGAGAAAGTGGGGTGTCTTTTCATGCATTTCTTCTTATCAGCAAGCTTTGCTGGTATTCTGATAGCAGAACCTGAAACAGTATCATAACTCAGTCTCAGTCTCAGAATCTTTGCTTCACAATCGTTTTGCAGGCTCAGTTGATGATGGAGTCAATAAAAGGTCTCTACGAAAAGGTATGCAAACACTGCTGGTACCTACAATGTTTTCTACATCCTTTTTAGGGACCATTGTCTACATCCGTTTTTATTTTAATGTCTACCACTATGACCTGCCAACCTTTAATGGTTCCCTTGTCCCTGTGCCTGCGGTGCCATGAATTACCATGCTTAAAATGTGAGTCTCTTTAGCGGCCAACGGGCTATTAATGTCAGCTACATCTGAGTGAAGAAGTATCCACCTAGTGATTGAAATAGGGAATTGTAGTTGGTCTGGTCTGGCATTTGCTGCCTTTTGCTGCTCGCTGTAAGTTTCTTTTTTACCATTGCCAGAATAAGTACATGACCACATCTCATGAAATCCATTACTTAAACCTTTTTAATCACAGTTCATGTCCTAGTATTGTATGTTTTGAGCTATGGAAGTAATACAAAACACTTGGAGAATGATGACTAAAGAAGTTCAATATTGTTTTGCAGAGATCCCAGACAATGAGTGTATCAAGTACTTTGCACCAGATTACTTGCTCTTAATAGAGCCATGAGTAAGCTCTTCTCTTCTGACTTTCCATATCACTCAAATTCAGTCCATATCTGCTATTAAAAACATAGGAAAATTGATTAGTGTTTTCTTGTATACAATTTTATGGTGGATACGTAACAAAAAGAAATTAATAATACCTTTGTTAAATGCCTCCAAATATCAAAAGTATTACAATCTTCAATTAAACTGTTGAAAGCAAAATCCACTTCACCTAGAATTGCAAATGCATTATGCTTGGTTAGATAAAATGGAACCTAATAAACTTTGAGAGATCAATTTAGTAAGTAATACCATCCTGTATATGTTGACCAAAATGATATTCATTTCTTTCAATTGACATTGATCCATGTGCCTCCACATTTCTTGAACTTAGTACATTTCTTTCGCAAAGAGTAGTGGTTGTTTGATCTATTTGTCTTCCTCATTTTGATTGCACCTGGTAAGCAAACATGGAAACATATAGCTTATTCTCTAAAGATAAATATGAAGTGCTATGAGTTTACTTATGTCACAGGAACTTCAAATATATGAACTAAAATGAAATCACTAACCTTGGTTTTCCTATTAATTCATTTTCTTTGCTTCCCTTTCTCAATCCTACTTTTCATTCTCTCAGGAGCTTCTTTCGTTTTCGATATCGCCAGATCAAAGTATTAGTACTCAAGTTCTCTTTCCCAAATTTGGCAGCTCTCTCATCAACTTTTTTAGATTGGTTGGCTTTCTCGCACTACTTTAAAATATTTTCGAACCCTTGACATGCGATGTCAAAACCTTCAACAGGTAGTGAAATCTCCTCGACCACTTGAGCCACTTGTTGAGATAAATGATCATAGCACTGCTTCTTTGTTCGTACTTTTCTCTCTCATTCTACAATAAAGTCGTCACCATTTTCAAAGTCAATAACTTTAAATGTAGTAACATGCCCATGTTCCTTTTCTTTGGTCAAATGACATCCTGCTAAACCCAAAACTTCCTCTTGGAATTTTTTAAAAATTTCAAAAGTATATACTGATGCCAATTGTTTCTCAAAAGGAGATGGGGTCTTCAAGATGGATGTCTTACTCCATGTATTAAAATTTGCTTGATTTTCAGCCTCATGCCTATCTCGCAAAACTTCTTGACATTTCTTGACAAATTCTTTTAATGTAGTTTTTTAACCTACATATTTGTGAAAGAAGGAATTAATACTTTGTGACCTTTGTGTAGTTGACATTCCAGCAAAAAATGTGTCTTTCATATATGCAGAAACCCATTGCTCTCGATCTTCATATAAAAGCCGAATCCAATCATCTTCATGAAGCCCAAATTTGTTAACCAATTGCTGCCATCTTTCCTCAAATTGTTCTTTGCTCTAAGACACATAAATACACTTGTTAAAAAGCACCATGAATCTTTCATACTCTCTCATTACATGACTGAGCTTTTTTAGGATATGCCAAAGACAATAACGATGCTTTGTATTTGGAAAAATAGTTGAAATTTCTAGCTTCATTAACTTGTCTTGATCTGTTATAAATGCAGCTGGATGCTTTCCACTCATTGCTTTAAGCCACGTCCTTATCAACTAAGTAAAAGTTTCTGTAGTCTTATTAGCAAGCAATCCACATCCTAGGATCATAGACTAAAAATGGTTATTTACTCCAATAAATGGGGCAAAAGGCATCGTATATTCATTGATAATATATGTGGTATCAAAGGATACAACATCACTAAAAACCTTGTAGTCTTCTCTACCTTTTCCATCTACCCAAAAGATATTTCTCAAACGATGTTCTTCATCCAAATCAATTGCATAGAAAAGTTTGGATCCTTTTTTTGCAACCGCATTAAAAAATCAAGCATTGCATTTGCATCTCCAGATTCAAGTTCTAGTTGGCGCTCCTTATCCAAATGATTTCTGATGTCCTTTTTGGCGCATCCAATATTTTCATATCCACTATGTTGGTTTGCCATTGTTGCAAATATTTTACTTGTCTTTACACCAACTGAATTCAGATTTTTTATACTTTCCTTCTTGGCTAAGCCGATGCTCCTGTGACAAGGAAAGTAATGTACATGTTCTGGCGAAAGCTCATGATTGTGATTTTTGACAAAATTTTCAACGAACCACTTTCTATCATGTATTCTCTTCACATGCAAGATAGCTTTGCAATCTACTTTCAAGCAAGGTCGAGGGTTGATGGCCTTAGACTCTTGTTTAGAACCATGTCTTTAACAAGCATATTTCACATCAATGTGGCCACGCCAAATTCTGCCTTCTTTGCATAATCCTTGTAAAATTCATATGCACCATTTTGTGAATCAAACTCCATTCCAACAAATGGTTCAACAATATCATCGGCATTTTAGATTTTTATTTCATCACTGTTGAGTTGACCCATATTTTGATGATTGTTTTCTTAGCAATCAGGTGACTTTTCTTTTGTGACTTTACATGGATCCCTTAAGTTCAACTCTATATCCATTATCCTGAGTACCTGAAAGATAAAGTAAAATATTATACATTAAAAGGTGAAACAACAAATGGAATATATATATATATATATCAGAGGGCTAAGGGCTACTTGCGTGAAGATATTGATTTAGGAGGCTCCACTATATTTAGACCCGAAAAGAATAGCTATAAAAAATGGAAGAATAAGAGGAAACATGTAACCAACAGCAAGCAATTTAATAAAATTTGCAAAGAAAGGCCGAAAATACTGATGATATAAGAACCAGAAGGAATCAATTTAATCGAAACAAAAACCTAAAATAATTAGATATTTTTCTACTATGGTGCCTGGAAGAATTGTGGTCATATAAAATTTGTAAACAAAGGCCGCAATGCTTATGATATAAGAACCAGAAAGAATCAATTTAATTGAAACAAAAATCTAAACTAATTGGGTATTTCTCTACTGTATGGTGCCTGGAGGAATTGTGGTCATATAAAATTTGCAAACAAAGGCCGACAATGCTGATGATATAAAAACCAGAAGGAATCAATTTAATTGCAACAAATAATTAGTTTGTTATGCTTACTGTATGGCGCCTGGAGGAATTGTGGTCATAGAATAAGAAATGACAGAGAAAACCTAGAAAAAAGCTGAAGGTCAAGCAAAATTGATTTGCCGCGAAGAAGAAGAAGCAGAAGAACGGCGCAAGGCTCCAGACGAAACGTCTGTTTTTAGCAAGAAAAAGTTATTTATTTATTATTGATATTATATTAAATATAATTGAAATCTACTCTACCCGGTTAACTTGTAAAACTTAAAACTAATGCCACATGTCAAACAATTAAAAGGAGACTGTTGGAGCAACTGCAGGAGTAGCTGCCCCTAGCACTCCTCCTTTTCCAATATTTCATGGTTCGCCTTTCCCTAGTTGGTCACGCTTAAGTTTTCCAGGTTCTTCGGGTTTATTTTTGATGTTGATTTCACTCATGTTTTTTGAAACATTACACTGAATATGTGCTTTACATTTTTTTATCGGTGTTTTGAGCTGGAGATTTTTCAAAAACTGATGATTTAGCTTTTATATTGTTGCATATAGTGATTATTCTTAAAAAAAAAAAAGAATTCCATGTCAATTGAAATTTTAAGAAAAATGAATATCACATTTTTTTTTTGTTTTGTAAAAAGTAAATATTTTATTTTATCAGTTTTGTTCTTTTAAGACTTAGGAACGAAAAATTCATAAAAAAGTATCTACTTTATAGTAAAATCATTTAAGTTGTTATCAGGTAAATAGAATATAAACTTCTAAATGATGTTAATTCTAATAAAAAAGAAGTAAAATGAGAAACAAATAGAGTATATTTGTGGTTTTAAAAATTATTTTGTGGTGAATCATGCGGTAGACATTTAAATACTAGTGCTATGTTCTGATAAGCCCATTGACAGTACCCGAATTATCGAACACGAGGACGGATGGTTCAGTCCAAGGTGGAAAAACGAAGCTTGGAAGTAGCTATGTCAAGATGGAGCCTTGTGTTCCCGGTGAAATCAAGATGCCGGAGCATTTGCATTGCAATAAAAGAATTACTGTTCCTATGCCCCCTGATTGCAATAGATGATGTGTGACAAACTATACACCTCCGTGACACTTGGTAGAGTCTTGAGGCAAAAGGTAAGGAAGACATTTTTCATTTAGTAGTTTCTCAATTAAGTGCTCTGTTTCCGAAGTAAAATACTTATATTGAAATAACTAAATGGATTTTGAAGAAAGATATCTAAGATGGTCTTGTTAGTTTACGACAATCAAATTTCACACATAATCCCAATGTTTGAACCAGGGGTAGAAATAAGCACTTGAGAATTCTGTCAAGTTGTAAAAGCTCGAGCTTATTTTACTGTTGTGGAATTGAGCCTATCGAGTTCCAAACTCAAAGATGAGTTGATTTTTAGGTTTCAACTTTTATTAAACTAAACTTGAGTTAAATATTACTCGATTTAATAAAGTCTACTGAGTGTAACTGGTGTCTGGTTACTGTCTTACTTAAGTTAGCTACTGCCTTTTTCTATATATTCAGAAGCAATTACCAATTTAGAGCATGAGAGCCTGCCGGAGGACTTAAAGCAGCGGTTTGACGGTGCTGGCACAATTGCGCAGCTGGTGGGTTTTGAACTCGGTTGGGCCCAGGGTGTTTGCATCTCTGCAGATGACTACTGCCTTGACTACGACCTTGACTACTACTTCATCAGGTGATATTTAGTTGTGGATTTTTTTTATTTTTTAATAAAAATTTGAGTGCATAAATTATTTCAATGAGATAAAAGCCTTATTTTCAAAATTTTGAAAATTTTATGCGTTAAGCTGACAATATTTAAGATAAAAGTTTTCTATTTTAATACAAATCAATGTGAAGTTACATAATCAATGTTATGTACTTAAAACTTATCAGAGAAAATTTGGGAAGAAATGTGAAAATTTTCTAAAAACCACCAAAGTTAGTGTTATATCGATGATAGCTGAGTGGATGAAATACATGAAATGGGTTCACAAGTAAAAATACCCAAAATGGGACAAACATGGGCAGTAAAGTAAAAATGTTTGATATATATGGATAGGGTAAATTTCATTTATGGTCCCTAAGCTTTTAGAAATATCCTAAACGGGTCCTTAACCTTCATTTTGTCTTATTAAAGTCCCCAACCTTTCTATTTTTATCCTAATTGTGGTCCTTCCGTTAATTTTACAGTTAAATATGATGAAATTGCAGGGAAAAATAACAACATTTATCCTACATTTTTTTTTCCACTCAAATCACTATGAACCTAATAAATATAATTCTTCAATCACTGTCTCCACCTTTTTAATCTCAATGCCTACCTGCTTCTCCTCGGAGAGCCTTGCGTTGAGCCTTTGGTCTAGCACGAACGGAAGCATCACCAATGGCTGGCCGAAGAAGAGACCCTCGATGATCGAGCCCTATCTGCAGTGGGTTAAGAATCCACCGACGAATTCGTGCCCCAGAATTCGAAATTGTGGTGCCCAGTTCTTCCAAACAAGGCCTAGATCCGTGACTTGAGACTTGAATCCTTCTGGCAATTTGTTCCCTCCTTTGAGCACCCAGAAGAAGGGGGTGCCAGATTTTTCTAGCCTGAGCGTGAATTCCTTTAGCTCTTCTGGGCTTAACATTGCTTCAGTCCCGAAAGCGACGTAGAGGACGGACTTTTTTTTTTATTGTCCAGCCACTTTGTGATTTCTTCCCATTTCTCGTCGTTCGTTTCTTGCTCTAGTTCTTTACTGGACAGCGGAAGCAAGCCGACCGGAATCATCGTTTTCCAATGAAGCTCGCTGATGGGTTGCCGGAGTTTGCACTCGTGGTCCAAGGTCGGGAAATCCTCGCCTCTCAATTTGATTGTCAGAAGAAAGCGTCTCACATTCACTTCCAAGAAATCGGGTATGAGTTATTTGAATTTGTTCCTCTTGTGTTTGCTTTGAGTTAGATTGTTGCATCGATGTCTCGGGATTACGTGATCAGTCTGATCGATGTCTCGGGATTACGTGATCAGTCTGACCACCATTAGAGCCCAAATCGAGAGCCTGGGCAGCTGCAGAGATTTGGAACCATCGGAGCCCAAATCGAGTGCCATATAAGTCAGGACCGTGTTCACCGGCATCATCGACTGCTGCTTGTTTGTCAATTGAAACAGATCGTACTTTCTTGCAACAGATTGTTCATCATCGTTGTTGTTTTGACAGTCGCATGGAGGGGGGTAAGAGGTGCGGATTTGGCCAATCCTTTTGGGGCTAGCAATAGCAATGGATGCCGTAAATGTGGTCAAAGAGGGTAGAGAAGGGGCTGGTTGCAGATGGTGGCCAGGCATGGTAATGGAGGGAGAGAGAGGGAGATAGTGGGTGAAAAGTTAGATTTACTAGGTTTTTAGTAATTTAAGTGGGAATAAGAAAATGGAGGATGAATGTTACCATTTTTCCTTGCAATTCCATCACATTTAACTGTGAAATTAACGGAAGGACCATGATTAGGACAAAAATAGAGAGGTTGGGGACTTTAATAGGATAAAATGAAGGTTGGGGACCCGTTTAGGACATTTACAAAAGGTTAGGGACCATAAATGAAATTTACCCTATATGGATATCATGGACATATGTCTAATTAGACATAGTTGCTGTTTTACAATTTTACCTTCTAAAATTTTCGCTCTCATCTCTGTCGTCGTTGGCTCACCACCGATTTTCTACCCTAGTTTCGGCGATTTCGTGATCTCACTACAATCTCACGATCTCACTATAGTGATCGCGTTCTAATTTCGGCAATCTAGCGGTTGAAAACTCAAAGACGTCACTGATTTTCTGCCCTTGTTCCAACTATCGAAGCACAGGTCTTCTCGTATAGTTCCAGCGATCTTGTGATCTCGTTGCAATCTCATGATCTCACTTCGGTGATCGTGTTCTCATTTCAGTGATCTTGTGATCAAATACTTAAAGATGCCGCTGATCTTCTGCCCTCATTCCAGTGATCAAATCGCATCACCTAGGCCTGTTTCACTAATCTCCAATCTCTGCTCCGATTGAATTAAGTCGGAATCATATTGGCCAACGAGATGGAGCAGAGGTCGGAATTGGTTGTGGATTTTTGGTTTCAAGGGAGGAGAGGATGGCGACGACGAGGGCAGAATAGCAGCATTGGTGAGAGATAGTTTTGCTGAAGCACGAAACGTAGACATAGGTCTTTTCTTCCACAACATTGGTCTTATCTGCCATGTGATTCATTAGATACGTTCTTGCAGCTCATTTTTTTCTTAAGAAATTGGACAACTTATGTTGTCTCATAGCAATGCTGAAGTTTTTAACTTCTAATCGAATCATTGGGGGTCCAACTTTCCACTTGTTTAATCAAGCTATACTTGGCATCTTCATGCTCAAGTTGATATTCTGTAGTGGCTTTGAACTCTTTTTTAACGGATGTGATTATTAACAAATCAGAATATAGTAAAATTATATGCTTGTAAATTGCAAGATCTTTTATCGTAAAGTTTTCCCAGTTTTCCATAAAGCTACTGTAGTGTTTGTCTACCACCAAAACAAAAAAAGGAGATTTCAAAGAAATGCTATTTTGGTAAGAATGACACCACTTTGCCCCTTCTAAATGGTGCTCAATTCATAAACTAGGATACTCATTGTCTAATGTAATTTCTTTGAAAAGAAGAAACTCTTTATCTCTTTCATGATAAAACTCCAAAGTCCCAGCACTGAATGCAAAATCCCAGATTAGAGCCCGTATGCATCATTGCTAAAGTAAATTCAAACATCACCAAAAGCAATCTAATGTCAAGACAGAAACCATTCAGTCTATTTATATTTTTTTTAAACTTCTTAAGAACAATGACTTAAAACTTAGAATAGAAACAGAGAAGAAGGTCTAAGCAGTTGAGTACTTTAGGCATAACAAAACTCATAATTAAATGACGAGCCCCAATACTCTACTTGGTGTTTGAAAAGTTCCTGCAAAGCAAAAAAGTTGATGTTATCTGCTATCGTTACCCTATTAGGTACATTCAGTTTCAGATTCTTAAAAGAAAGTGATGAGTTATGACTAGATACACAAATCACATCCAAACATGGTACAGTAAGATTTTATAAAATTGAATTGAACAAAGAACTTACATTTCCTCGTATTCCTCTTCATTTGCATCATTAGTACTGGCTCTTACCCCACTTCATCCCGTTCATTAGCACCTGCCATGAAACCTTGAATTAGAAACAAAAAGCAATAAGTTTAAACAAAAATAAAAGAAAAACTTCCCTATAGAAAGAAAATGATAAGACTAATGAAACACCTTTTTCTCCGAGTAGGATGTTCTCCATTGAGAGCCTGAAATGTCTAATCAAATACTACAGAACAGATGTCAAAGTCATTTAACTTTTTCTCGACTTCTTCTTCTGTTTTCCTGGGTGCACCCTAAACAAAAAAAGAACACTATGTGGTGATAACTGGAAAACAAATTTTTCTCAGGGCAATTATTAGAAATTTGACTCACTAAAATATGCTGGTTGTACTGCTTCTTTGCAAACTCTCCAAAATCTGACAACATCCAAACCAGGACAAAAATTGGGTAACTGTCAAGCACCTTCCTTAATGGTCAACACATTATTCTGATTAGAGGCAACTAGTCCCACGATTTAAAGACGAAAAATAACTTCTTGGACGTCTTATAGATGTGCGAATGATGCAGCAAGCTGCAAAATTTCTCTATAAAAATTGTTCGGCCACCAGAACTCCAAGTGATCGGATTATTATACAACACTTTCATCGTAATTCTATATGAAAAAGAAAATTAATTATATCAGGAAGAACTCAAAATGATTAAGAAAAAATTTAGGCAACTCACCGTGATGTTTCAATAATATTAAGTTGAGATAAAAAAAATTTAAGTTTGTTGTCAGTATTTAAAGTTACATACTACCTATAACCAAGTTCTATATCTTCTGATTGCCATTGAAGTAAATTCTCGGGCTTCATCTGTCTGGTGATTGTAATAATGATGACTCTCAGATCTTCAAGATCATCATTTTCTTCCAGAGTTGAGAAAAATGACAATTTAAAATCTGAAAAATCTAAACTAGTACAAATGAACAGAGATGTTGATACATGAATAAAGAAAACTATAAGAATCAAAATTTTACTTACCACCCATGTTGTAAAACAATACTTTTCTATCATTAAAAGCTATTTCCTTTAATAAATTACAGTGACTTCCCATATCATATAGAGTAGATAGAGAAGGCAAGTGTTTAATGTAAAATAAAATAATAACACAAATAAATTAATAATATAAAAATAATAATAATTGCTACATTTAAAAAACAGGAAAGAGAAAAAAAAACAATACCGAAGAATACTTTACCTAGAAGGTCAAGTAACTTAGGCAGTATGTAGTTGCTCCATGTTTTTTATGTCTGTTGCTTTGAAGGCAAGTCTTTAAACGCTTGGAGAAGTTCACTGTACCATTCATAGATAGTTTTGCTGAAGCACGAAATGTAGATATAAGCTTTTTCTTCTACAACATTAATCTTATCTGCTATGTAATCTACTAGATATATCCTAGAAGCTCATTTTTTTCTCTAGGAAATTGGACAACCTACATTGTCTCATGATAATGCTGAAGTTCTTAACTTCTAGTCAGATCATTGGGGTTTAACTTTCTGCTTGTTAATCAAGCCACGCTTGACATTTTCATACTTAAATTGATTTTCTGTAGTAGCTTCGAATTTCTTTTCAATAGACGTGATTATTGATAAATCAGAATATAATAAAATTATATGTTTGTAACTTGTAGGATATTTTACCGTAAAATCTTCTCAGTTTTTCATAAAACTACTGTAGCGTTTGTCCACCATCAGAATAAAAAAGATAACTTAGAGCAATAGAAGTATATGTTGCCCTAAACATAATGCAACATTTCATAAAAATAAAATAATTAGAACATATAACAGAAATTGTAAGGCATTCAAGTAAATGACAGAGCGATGACTTGTAACTGATAAAACAATTGGCAATAGGAAATTTAGGAACCTTTTTGCTCATGAATACTTGTTGTCCGAATGGATTCACAATTTCTAAACAACTAGGTCACTAACACCAACGAAAATCCCATTAAATGTTTTTTAATGAATCAAGATTCAACGTTACTCCTTTTTCAGCTGAAAACAATCACTAACATAACTCGACTGAAAATGGAGTGACATTGAGTCTTGATTCGTTAAGAAACATTTAATGGGATTTTGGTTGGTGTTAGTGACCTAGTTGTTCAGAAATTCTGAACCCATTCGGACTACAAGTATTCATGAGCAAAAAGATTTCTAAATTTTCTGTTGTCAATTATTTTATCGGTTACAGGTTATTGCCCTATCATTTACTTGAATGCCTTGCAATTTCTATTATGTTGCCAATTATTTTATTTTTATGAAATGTTGCGTTATGTTTAGGGTAGCGTATGCTTCTATTGCTTTTGGTAATCTTTTTTATTTTGGTTGTAGATAAACACTACAGAAGCTTTACGGAAAATTGATAAGATTTTACGGTAAATATATTACAATTTACAAGCACATAATTTTACTATATTCTGATTTATTAATAATCGCGTCTATTGAAAAGGAGTTCAAAGTTATTACAGAATATCAACTTGAGTATGAAGATGCCAAACATGACTTGATTAACAAGGGGAAAGTTAGACTCCAATGATCTATTTAGAAGTTAAAAACTTCAGCATTGCCATGAGACAATATAGGTTGTCCAATTTCCTAAGGAAAAAATGAGCTGCTAGGATATATCTAGTGCATCATATGGCAGATAAGATCAATGTTGTTGAAGAAAAAGCATATATCTACATTTTATGCTTCAGCAAAACTTTCTATGAATGGTACAGTGAACTTCTCAAAGTATTTAAGGACTTGCCTTTAAAACAACAGATACAAAAAACATTGAGCAACTACATACGACCTAAAGTTACTTGACCTTCTAGGGTAAAGTATTCTTCTGTGTTGTTTTTTTTTTTTTCTCTTTTTCCTAATTTTAAATGTAACAATTATGATTGTTTTTGTATTATTAATTTATTTGTGTTATTATTTTATTTTACATTGACATCTTGCTTTCTCTATCTACTCTATATGATATAGGAGATCACTGTAATTTATTAGAGGGAATAGCTTTTAATGATATAAAAGCATTGCTCTACAATATAGGTGACAAGTAAAACTTTGGTTCTTATAGTTTTATTTATTCATGTATTAACATCTCTGTTTATTTGTACTAGTTTAGAGATTTTAGATTTTAAATTGTCATTTTTCTCGGGTCTGGAAGAAAATGATGATCTTGAAGATTTGAGAGTCATCATTAAAACAATCACCAGACAGATGAAACCCGAGAATTTACTTTAAAGGCAATTAGAAGATATTGAAACTTGGTTATATGTGGTATGAAACTTTGAATGCTGGCAACAAACTTAAATTGTTTTTGTTAAGTTGATATAATTGAAACAACACGGTGAGTTGCTGAAATTTTTATCTAATCATTTTGAGTTTCTCTTGATATGATTAATTTTTGTTTCTATATTGGATTATGGTGAAAGTGTTGTATGATAATCCCATCACTTGGAGTTCTGGTGGCTGAACAATTTTTATGGAGAAATTTCGCAGCTTGCTACATCATTCGCACATCCATCAGACGTGTAAGGAATTGTTTTTTATCTCTAAATCATGGGACTAGCTACCTCTAATCAGGATAAAGGGTGGACCATTGAAGAAGGTGCTAAACAGTGACCTAACTTTATGTCATAGTTTGGATGTTATCAAATTTTGGAGAGTTGCAAAAAACAGTACAGTCAGCATATTTTAGTGAGTCAAATTCCTAGTAATTGCCTTGAAAAAACATTATTTTTCAGTTATCATCACATAGTATTTTTTTTTTTTGTTTAGGATGCACCCAGAAAAACAAAAGAAGAAGTCGAGGAATAGTTGAATGACTTTGACATCTGTTCTGTAGTATTTGATTGGACATTTCAAGCTTTCAATGGAAAGCATCATAATCAGAGAAAAAAATGTTTCATTAGTCTTATCCTTTTCTTTCTATAGGGAAGTTTGTCTTTTATTTTTGTTTAACCTAATTGTTTTTGTTTCTGATTCAGGGCCGCATAATAAGTGCTAATGAACGGGATGAAGTATGAAGTGGGGGTAAGAGCCAGCACTAATGATGCAAATGAAAAGGAATACGAGGAAATGTAAGTTCTTTGTTCAATCAGATTCCATTAAATTTTACTATACCGTGTTTGGATGTGATTTGTGTATCTAGTCATATTCTTCAATTTCTTTTAAGAATCTGAAATTGAATGTACCTAAGAGGGTAACGAGGACAGATAATATCAGCTTTTTTGCTTTCTAGAAACTTTCTGAACACTGAGTTAAGGAATTGGGGCTGGTCACTTAATTATGAGTTTTGTTATGACTGAAGTGCTCAACTACTTGGACCTTCTTCTCTGTTTCTATTCTAAGTTTTAAGCAATTGTTCTTGAGAAGTTTAAGAAAAATGTAAATAGACTGAATGATTTCTGTCTTAACATTAGATTGCTTTTGGTGATATTTGAATATGCTTTAGCAACAATGCATAGAGACTCTAATTCGGAATTTTGCATTCAGTGCTAGGGCTTTGGAGTTTTTTCAGAAAAGAGATAAAAAGTTTATGCTTTTCAAAGAAATTATATTAGAGAATGAGTATCCTAATTTATGGATTGAGCACTATTTAGAAGGGTCAAAGTGGTTCCCTTCTTACCAAAATAGCATTTCTTTGAAATCTCCTTTCACAAACACATGCCAGACATCTAACGACATATTTGCTCGATGGATTAAGCGATTTTTGCTGAGTTATTTGTAACACTAATCATTCTCTTCGAGCCCATAGACAAACAGGGACGAAACAATAACCGCGAACATAACTACAGTTGCAGATATGGAAGTGTCATGAAACACAAAGTTCTGGCTTGCGTATTCTCTGGGTATATGGTGAATTAGGGTTTAGTGATCACTAGGCAAGATTGAATTAGAGTTCATCGGAAATTGGGCGGTGGCCAATTCTTTTTTTTTTTTCTTTTCTCCAACTTTCTCCTTCACTAAACTGCTGCGAAATGGATATATATATATGTTTAGAAAGAGGAAAAAAATGTGTTGAATGGTTTTTTTTTGTAATGGTTGGCAATTGAAAATCTAGTTGGCAAACGTTTTCTGGTGCAAAACAAAACAGACACCTAGCACATCACATGCTATCTACCATGTAAAGCCGCCACCTAGCACAACATGCAGCTCTTCCAACGTTGTGTAAACAAACTACAACCAAAATATTTTTTGGAGGCCTATTATCATATTACACCATTAATGAAAAGAAAGATTGAGTCAATTTGTTTTAACTTAAGTCAATTGACTTATTTTTACTTTTTCATCTTTTTTCACCTAATACCAATGTAATTTGAAAGCTAATATGATGTAGATTAATAATCAATTTAAAAGTAAATTTTTTAATGTTAATTTTTTATGAATTTTTTAATGTCTTAAACTAGAAAAATTTATTAGAATTTAAGTAGAATTACAAAAATTATATTTTCAATGAATTATTGAGGCTATATAATATTGAATTTTAATTAAAATTAGTTTTGGATAAAAAAAACGCAAGAATAAAAATAAGTCATTCAATACAAAATGCCCCTTTCCTAACAAGAGCAGAGTTTGAAAGTATGAATGTCCAGTGGACAAGTAAGCTAGATTCCGTCATGACCGTCATGGCTAAGTACTTTGCGCAGCCCCCTCAGCAAGCACAGGCACTACCCGTACCTTGAGGCAATTTTCATTATCCATGCACATAAGGTGTCCAAGCCAGTATGCCCCCACTAGCACAAGCAGCTTACCGGAGAAAATTAAAGTCCCTCACTTTGAACCATATGATGAGACTGGGGAGCCGACAGACCACCCGAGCCACTACGAAAATATTATGACTTTGTCTAGTTTCTTAGATGTGGCTATGTGTCGAGCCTTTCCAACGATACTCATGGGGGATGCTCGAACATGGTACTTCGGTCTTGAAGCAATATCTATAGGTTCATGGGACGACCTCAACAAGGCATTCACGGACTACTTTTTTGGGAGGAAGCCTGCATGTAGGTGCCAACCCACCTTTTTGCTGTAAGGCAAAACAAATTGGAATTCTTGAGAAGTTATGCAGACCATTTCAGCCAGGAAGCATTGAAGGTGCTTAATTTGACCGAAAAGTAAGGAAGCATGGATTGATTATTTTAAGATCATCACCAAATCGCAAATCGAATGGAGAGCCCCCTGGTCCACCTCCACCCGCGTTGTCTATCGTTGTGGCAATTGCCTATGGGTTCCTCTTCTAGGAATATGGGGAGGAACCAGTTATGCCCCGGCTCAAGTACGAAAACAATTTGGGTCCATGCAGTTTATACCCATGACGCACAATCTGAGTAAATTGGTATTTTCACATGAAGATCCAATATCAAATAAGTTCGCAATGGGTATTTCAGTCGCATGGAAAAGACTATTCATATTGAAATCCGGCCCTATTCTTTCTCCCACTGCCTACTATGAATGGAGAGGTAACCGAAAAGAAGGAATAGTGCTACCCGACGAGGCTCACAGAAAACTGGCAAAAAGAGAGCTTGAAAAAGAATTAGAGGAAGAAAAGGATAAGAACAAGAGAATGCTCCTCGATATGCAACAGCTCAGTCACAAAACACAACGCCTTGAAGAAAAAATTGAATGCTAAAAACAAATCATCTCTCAATTGGTTGAGGAAACTGATCAAAAAGAGATGAGAGCAAGATATTGGGAAGATCAATACAGACTTTCTCAAGATCAACTATAAGTATTTTTGGCAGAAGTCAGGAAAGCTATACAGTAAGCCCAACAGATGGGCGAAGAAGCTAAAGAATTAGAAGAACTGAGCTGTCATACTCTATCATTAACTGTTCAAAAAATGATGGAGTTTATTTCTAAAGCCAGAAAATAATATTGTACTTTGGGCCATTTTTTTTAAGAAACAATCCTCTTGTGAATGTAATTGAGAATTTCCACTATAGTCCTTCTTTCACCGAGTACTTACAATATTCATTGCATACATGCATTACATCAATCACATACACATAGAATCTAATAAAATAATTCTTACTTTAAAAAGGTAAAATTGGACCTCAACACCGATATTCAACTCGGCTCCAAACAAGATTAATGGCAGAACAAACCGAAGGACGTGTCATAGATATGGAGTCCAAGATAGAAAGCATGGCCGAACAAATGAGACAATTGATGGAGCTAATCAAGGGGAAAGCAACTCAAGTTCCCGTCAAAGAATTACAAGATCTTACTTATCCTCCGGGATTTACCCCACAACGGATCTCAGTTCAAGAAAATATGTTTCAGGAATCAGGTCTGTCCGCTAGCGTTCACTTGAAACAAGACACTGTATATGAAGAGAAGAAGACACTACCAAAGGAAGAAGGAGAATCTCAAAAGTTCGAAACAATAGAGAAGAGACTTCGGGCCATTGAAGGAGGCACTATATTCGGATCTCTCTCAGTGAATGACCTCTGATTAGTGCGAGATGTCGTAATCCCTTCAGACTTTAAGGTGCTAGATTTTGTGAAATACGACGGAACGAGTGATCCGATCACTCACGTCACGTTGTTTCTAAGAAGACTACAACCACTCACAAAAGACGAGAAGGTCTGGATTGCACATTTTCAATAAAGCCTTACAAAGTTAGCACTACAGTGGTGTATAAGTCAAGGTCCAAGAAACATCAAAACTTGGAATAACCTTGCTCAGGCCTTCATCAGCAATTACAAACATGTTATGGACTTGGCCCCGGATCGCCAAACTCTCTAGAATATGGAAAGGAAAAAGCAAGAAACCTTCAAGGAATACGCTTACAGGTGGAGGGACTTAGCCGCACAAGTTCAGCCACCCATGACGGAGAGAGAAATGGTTACTTTATTTGTTCAGACACTGAAATACCCATATTATGACAAGCTCATTGGCAATTCGGCAACTAATTTCTCTGACGTTGTCATGTCTGGAGAAAGGATCGAGCATGGGATTAGGACTGGGATGATTGCTGAGTCCTTTAATGATCCTATGAAAAGAAGAGGACCATCCAGAAGAAAGGATGAGGAAGTACAACAAATAGGACGCGGAAGAGGGATTCCCCTCGTGGGTACTGTGGCTACGGGGCCTTGCCTATCCTATCCTCCCAATAGGCCCAATAATTATCCTCCTAATAGGCCCAATAATTATCTTCTCAACAGGCCTAATCAGTTACAGCCACCTGTTCCGACTCCTCCAGTACCTGCACAAAGACTAAGAGAAGTTTTTGCGGCAATTCCCATGACTTACACTGAGTTGTATCCAAAACTCATTGAAAGTCAACTTATTCGCCCAATTCCTACAAGGCCATTAGAACCCCCATACCCAAGGTGGTATGACCCTAACATAACTTGCTCATATCATGAAGGCGTTCCGGGCCATGGCCTGGAAAATTGCGTAGCATTGAAACGCATAGTCTAACAATTAATCGTGTCAAAATGGTTGGACTTTTCTGATGAACCGAATGTTACTCACAACCCATTGCCACCTTATCAAGCTAAACCAGTCAATATGATAGAAGAACACCGGCTGATAAAGAAGTCAGTCAACGATATCATAACCCCTCTTAAGCATGTATATTCATGCCTTCTGAAAGAATGGGTCATCATTCGGAAGTCTTCTTTTAAACATGAAGAAGTCGAAGATGAGGGATGGTGCGATTTTCATGACAGTAAGAGTCATTCTATCCAGGAATGCTCAGAATTCCGTAAGAATCTACAAAAACTCATAGACTCATCCCAACTCATCATTTTTATGTCAGATAAAGATGATGATGTGAATGTGATCATTAAAGAACATGAAGTCAATGCTATGCCAAGACCACTAGTCATACCAATTTCAAAACTTACTCTTAAGCCTTTAAGAATTCAAGTCCCGAGGCCATTCCCCTGCAAATCAGACAAAACTGTTCCATGGAGCTATGATTACACTTCCAACATTACATCAACTCCATTAGAAGTTGGGAGCATGACTAGAAGTGGTCGGTGTTATTCTCCGGAGCAAATGAACAAGCTCCAACAAGATAAGAACGGTACAGACCCAACAAGTGAACCTCTTGATACAAATACTTCCAAAGAGCAAGAGATGCCTCAAACGGTAACAGATGAACAAGCTACTGAGTTTCTCAAACTCATAAAGCAAAGTGAGTACAGCATCGTGGAACAGTTAAACCGCCTGCCAGCAAAGATTTCCATACTTTCATTACTCTTAAGCTCTGATGCTCATCGAGAAGCCCTCCTCAAAGTTTTGAATAAGGCCTATGTTGAGCAAGATATTTCCGTGAATAATTTTGACCACCTCGTCAACAACATCACGGCACAGAATCTTATCACATTCACTAACGATGAGATACCAGTAGAAGGAAGGGGTCACTCTAAGGCTTTACATATTTCGGTTAAGTACAAAGATCGAATTATGGCTAGAGTTCTTATCGACAATGGGTCAGCTCTAAATGTAATGCCACTTGAAACCTTACATAAGATTGGTATACACCTATCATATCTCAACAACAGTCATATTATTGTTCGAGCATTCGATGGGACGAGAAGAGATGTTGTTGGAGAAATAGAGCTACCAATAGGGATTGGTCCCTGTCTCTTCCACATCACATTCCAAGTCATGGACATTAATCCATTTTATACCTGTCTGCTGGGAAGACCATAGATCCATATGGCTGGAGCAATTCCTTCTTCATTACACCAAAAAATGAAATTCATTATTGAAGGAAAGTTAATCACAGTCTTTGCTGAAGAAGACATTCTGCTATCTAGACCTGCGGATGCTCAATACGTCGAGGTTAATGAAGATATACCTGATTGCTCTTTTAGGTCATTTGAAATTGTTAATGCTACCTATATCGGTGAATATGGAGAAGAACCCGTGCCTAGCATCTCCAAAACAAGTCGCATGATCGCCAAACTAATGATGAAAGGAGGATACTCACTGGGGTTAGGTCTGGGACAAGATCTACAAGGAATCCCAGAGCCATTGAAAATCTCCGCAAATGAAGAAAAATACGGCCTAGGTTTCACACCGACAAGGCAAGACAATATGAAGGCGATAGCTGAAAAGAGAGAAAAAAGGATTGCACGATTAACAAGGCATCCTCTACAGGAAAGAAATCTGGATATCCCTGACATAACTGAAACATTCGTGAGTGGTGGTTTAATTCCGAAAAATGACAATGAAGGCGTGCTGACCATCAACATCAACAAGTCTTTTGAAAGTCTTTCTATTCAGGCAATAATCAGTGATTCACCCGAAGATGAGGAGCTCGTTCAACCCTGTAGCCCACGGGATGTGCTGAACAATTGGGAGGCGATAGAACTGCCTATTATAATCAACAGCTTTTCAAAGTAATCTAATAATAAAATCCTCCTAAAGAAAGGTTCAATCAATAGGATGTAGTATTTGTTCAGGTGAATCTTTTAGTTATTGCTTTTCATTCCAATAAAGTTGTGATTTATGCACACTATAAATAAAGTACCAGTTTGCATCCATCTCATTCTTGCCATTTTCTCTTCTTTCTTTTCTCTCTGGTTAATGCAGACCTGGAACTCTCTTTGATGACAATGAAAGAATGAACTTTGATAATCCTGTGAACACTACCGACTTGGATGACGAAGATCTTCAAGTATCTCCTGAGCTATTAAAAATGATCGAGCGAGATGAAAAAGAAAAAGCAACAAGTCAGGAACCAACTGAGACATTCAACTTAGGAGACAGTCAGGATGTAAAAGAAGTCAAGATTGACACCCTATTTCCTCCTGAAGAGAAAGAAGAATTAGTCCACTTATTGAAGGAATACGTGGATGTATTTGCTTGGTCATACCAAGATATGCCCGACTTAAGCTCAGATATCGTGCTACACAAAATACTATTGAAGCCTGGGGTGAAACCTGTTAGACAGAAGTTACGAAGATTAAAGCCGGATATGATCTTGAGAGTAAAAGATGAAATTCGAAAGCTATGGGACGCAGGATTCCTTGGGGTCGCTGAATATGCAGAATGGGTTATTAACATAGTTTCAGTCGAAAAGAAAGAGTGGGAAACTAAGAGTTTGTTAGGATTACCGGCCTTTGAACGAGGTCAGTCCTAAAGATAACTTCCCACTTCCTCACATCGATACGCTGGTAGATAATACCGCAGGAAACTCATACTTTTCCTTTATGGATGGCTTTTCTGGGTACAATCAAATCAAACTCGACCCAGATGATATGATAAAAACTGCTTTTATTACCCTTTGGGTTACCTTCTACTATAAAGTGATGCCTTTTGGGTTAAAGAATGCTGGTGCTACATATCAAAGAGCCATGGTCTCGCTATTCCATGACATGATGTATAAAGAAATTGAAGTGTATGTAGATGACATGATCGTCAAAACTTTCACTGCTAGGGGGCATGTACAAGTACGAAGAAAACTGTTTGATAGACTTCGCAAATATCAATTAAAGTTGAATCCTGCCAATTGTACTTTTGGAGCCTCTTCAGGAAAGTTATTGGGTTTCATGGTAAGCAAAGATGGGATTCGAGTTGACCCAAGTAAAGTCAAGGCGATACAAGAAATGCAACCCCCGAAGACTTCAAAACAAGTAAGAAGTTTTCTGGGTAGAATCAACTTCATAACAAGGTTGATATCACAATTGACGTCCAAGTGTGAACTTCTTTTCAAATCACTAAAGAAGAACAATCCGATCGAGTGGAACAACGAATGCCAAGAAGCATTCGAGAAAATCAAGCAATATCTATCAAATCCACCAGTCTTGGTACCACATCGATCTGAAGAACCGTTGATTCTATATTTATCCATACAGGATTCTTCATTAGGATCCGTATTAGGTCAACGTGATGAGACAGGCAAGAAAGAGCATGCAATTTATTATTTGAGCAAGAAGCTTACCACATATAAAGCGAAATACTCAATAGTAGAAAAGTCCTGTTGTGCCCTTGCATGGGTAGCACACGGACTACGACACTACATGCTCAACAACACCACATTGCTGATCTCCAAAACTGATCCTATTAAGTACATTTTTGAGAAACCCGCTTTATCAGGCAGGATCGCAAAATGGCAAATGCTGTTATCTGAATACGATATACAGTATGTTATCCAAAAGGCTGTAAAAAGGAGTGTGATTGCTGAATATCTGGCTGATAGGGCATTGGATGATTATGAGCCAATGAGAATGGACTTTCCTGATGGAGATATAATCACGGTAGAACAGGAAGTCTCTGAAGATGATGAAACATGGAAAATGGCATTCGATGAAGCATCTAATGCTTTGGGACAAGGGATTGGAGCTTTACTCATCTCTCCAAGCGGAGAGCAGTTTCCCCTCACAGCAAAAATTACATTTCCTTGTACCAACAATATAATAAAATATGAGGCATGTGCTATGGGACTCCAAATGGCACTGGGATTGAAAGTACGAGATCTTTGAGTTTATGGGGATTTCGCATTGGTCATATATCAAATCAATGGAGAATGGGAGACAAGGGATTCAAAATTGATCCTTTACCAAAAGCTCATACTAGACTTGGCAGGAAAATTTAACAGTATAAGCTTTCATCATCTCCCAAGGGAAGATAATCAAATTCCGGACGCTTTAGCTACTTTAGCTGCCATGTACAAGATAGGCGACCCTGAGCATACTCCTGTGTTCGAAATGAAAATAATAGATTCCCCAGCTTATTGCATTAGCGTGGAGGAAGAATTGGATAAGAAACCTTGGTATCACGATATCAAGAAATACCTCCAAGAACGAGTGTATCCACCAGAAGAATCGAAAAATGACAAGAAATTTCTACGAAGATTGTCAATGGGTTTTCTTTTAAACCTATACATACTTTATAAGAAAATTCCAGACTCAATGTTACTTCAATGTGTAGATATTCATGAAGCACGAAAGATCATGGAAGAAGTTCATTCTGGAATGTGTGGAGCACACACTAGTGGTCATACCATGGCAAGGCAAATAATGAGGGCCGGCTACTACTGGCTTACATTAGAAAATGTGATTACATCAATCACGTAAGAAAATGTCACAAGTGCCAAATATACGCCAACAAGATCTAGGCTCCACCTACTCTTCTTAATGTAACGGCAATACCTTGGCCTTTTGCCATGTGGGGAATTGATGTCATTGGAGCAACTACCCCCAAAGCTTCTAATGGTCACAAATTCATCCTAGTGGCAATCGACTATTTCACTAAATGGGTAGAAGCCGTATCTTATGTAAATGTAACTCAAAAGGTGGTATGCCGTTTCATTAAGAAAGAGCTCATTTGTCGCTATGGGTTGCCAAAGTGTATCATCTCAGACAATGCCACGAACTTGAACAATGCAATGATGCAGACTCTGTGCCGACAGTTCAAGATCAAGCATCTCAACTCAGCACCTTATCGACCGATGATGAACGGTGCAGTAGAAGCAGCCAATAAAAATATCAAGAGAATTATTGAAAATATGATCGTCACCTACAAGGACTGGCATGAGATATTACCTTTCACACTACATGCTTACAGAACTTCTACCCGTACTTCTACTGGAGCAACACCTTTTTCTCTGGTATACGGTATGGAGGCTGTATTGCCCATTGAAGTTGAGATTCCTTCATTAAGGGTACTAATGGATACTCAATTGAAAGAAGCAGAATGGGTCAAGGCTAGATACGAGCAATTAAACCTAATTGATGAAAGAAGAATGATAACCCTCTGCCATGGGCAGTTTTATCAAAGGAGGATGATTCGCGCTTACAATAAAAAGGTTCGCCCACGGCAAGGAAAATGGACACCAAATTATGATGGGCCATATGTCGTGAAGAAAGCATTTTCAGGAGGGGCTCTAATTCTGACAGAAATGGATGGACGAGAGTTACCAAAGCCAGTAAATTCAGATTCAGTAAAGAAATACTTTGCATAATGAAGAAATATTCGGACAGAAGGGAAGAAGTGGATACAGGATTACCAAAATTTATTTGATCAAAATTGTCAAAGAGAAAGTTCTTCCCTCATACTTTCATTGTACCCAAGACTTTTATATTCTCTTACCCATAAATAAAAAGTCAATTCTCTTTAACTTTCCTTTGATTCTCACGTTTAACTTTCTCTTGTTCAAAAAAAAAAAAATGATGAAGTCATTTCTATCCAGTTTTTTTCCTTCAAATCTCACATTCCTACTAGCCTTAAGTGTGCAATAAATTGTGACTTTTGTAGGAAGAATAGTAATAATTAAAACTCAGAAAAAAGCAAAGACCGTAGATTACTTTGATAAGCTTTGTGAATTAAAACAGGTAAGATTGAGGTCCTGCTTTGCGAACGGCACAGAACATAGGCTAACAAAGAAGGAGTAACAAATCTTCGGGATTTTGAAAAAAAAGTTGGGCTTTTAAGGCAATGGACAAGAGCTGGGAAGCATAAAGAGATTCAATGATAGTCGGACTGCTCCTATCGCCGGGGTTCTAAGGATGGAACCTTTGCCTCGAAATCAATCAAATTTCATTCTACGGTAGGACTGCTCCTATCGCCGGGGTTCTAAGGATGGAACCTTTGCCTCGAAATCAATCAATTTTCATTTAATGGTAGGATTGCTCCTATCGCCGGGGTTCTAAGGATGGAACCTTTACCTCGAAATCAATCAATTTTCATTCAACGGTAGAACTGCTCCTATCGCCGGGGTTCTAAGGATGGAACCTTAGCGTCAAAATCAATTAATTTTCCTTCAATGATAGGACAGCTCCTATTGCTGAGGTCCTAAGGAAAGCTCCTTAGCCTCAAAATCAATCAATTTTCCTTCAACGATAGGACAGCTCCTATCGCCGAGGTCCTAAGGAAAGCTCTTTAGCCTCAAACTCAATCAATTTTACTTCAATGATAGGACATCTCGTATCGCCGAGGTCCTAAGGAAAGCTCCTTAGCCTCAAACTCAATTAATTTCCATTCAACGGTAGGACTGCTCCTATCGCCAGGGTTCTAAGGATGGAATCTTTGCCTCGAAATCAATCAATTTTCATTCAACAGTAGGACTGCTCCTATCGCCGGGGTTCTAAGGATGGAACCTTTGCCTCGAAATCAATCAATTTTCATTCAATGGTAGGACTGCTCCTATCGCCAGGGTTCTAAGGATGGAACCTTTGCCTCGAAATCAATCAATTTTCATTCCAGACGTCCTTCGGTTTGTTCTGCCATTAATCTTGTTTGGAGCCGAGTTGAATATCGGTGTTGAGGTCCAATTTTTCCTTTTTAAAGTAAGATTTATTTTATTAGATTCTATGTGTATGTGATTGATGTAATTCATGTATGCAATGAATATTGTAAGTACTCGGTGAAAGAAGGATTATAGTGGAAACTCTCAATTACATTCACAAGAGGATTGTTTCTTAAAAGAAACGGCCCAAAGTACAATATTGTTTTCTGGCTTTAGAAATAAACTCCATCATTTTTTGAACAGTTAATGATGAAGTAGGACAGCTCAGTTCTTATAATTCTTTAGCTTCTTTGCCCATCTGTTGGGCTTGCTGTATAACTTTCCTGACTTCTGCAAAAAATACTTGTAGTTGATCTTGAGAAAGTCTGTATTGATCTTCCCAATATCTTGCTCTCATATCTTTTTGATCAGTTTCCTCAACCAATTGGGAGATGATTTGTTTTTAGCATTCAATTTTTTCTTCAAGGTGTTGTGTTTTGTGACTGAGCTGTTGCATATCGAGGAGCATTCTCTTGTTCTTCTCCTTTTCTTCCTTTAATTCTTTTTTAAGCTCTCTTTTTGCCAGTTTTCTGTGAGCTTCGTCGCGTAGCACTATTCCTTCTTTTCGGTTACTTCTCCATTCATAGTAGACGGTGGGAGAAAGAATAGGGCTGGATTTCAATATGAATAGTCTTTTTCATGCGACTGAAATACCTATTGCGAACTTATTTGACATTGGATCTTCGTGTGAAAATTCCAATTTACTCAGATTGTGCGTCATGGGTATAAACTGCATGGACCCAAATTATTTTCGTACTTGAGCCGGGGCATAACTGGTTCCTCCCCATATTCGTAAAAGAGGAACACATGGGCAATTGCCGCAACGATAGACAACGCGGGTGGAGGTGGACCAGGGGGCTCTCCATTCGATTTGCGATTCGGTGATGTTCTTAAAATAATCAATCCATGCTTCCTTACTGTCGTGATGAATGGATTCACTTTTCAAGAAGGCTTCGATTGGGATGAAGTCCTTTGAAAAGTGATTTTCGAAATGTTGTTTATCACAAGGAAGATGGCTTTTGATCCATACGTTGAGAAGGTGAGAACATCCCATGAATTTGCCCTCTCTTTGGCGACAGTAGTTTAATACCCTGATGGTTTCACATAGGATAACTAAAGTCGGATTCACTTGAGCGTTGCATATTTGCTCGAATAGTGAGATAACGTCTCCTTCAATGAATCCGATAATTCTTGGAAAGATTACTAAGCCATATATTGCCAAGGTGAAAAGCTTACGTCTTTGATCCTTCTGAGGGAGAGAGTGGCTCAATTGCTTTAAATCATTTCAACTGATGAATTTTCGATACCCTTTCGTCGAGAATTTGGATTGAAGACTGGAAGCTGACACGTCCAACAGTTTTGCCAGGGCTCGATGAGGCTCAATTCTTCTGTCATAATGGTACAACTCGACTGGATAATCAGAGGATCAACCCAAGAGGTTATTGTATTCTTCTATAGTTGGAACCAGATCCATCTTGTCGAAGGAAAAACACCGATAATACGGATCCCAGTACTGTATTAGTGCCCGGATAAGTGATGCATCAACGGTGATTTTTAGTAGGCGAGCGACGTGACCATACTTTGATGTGAATACTTCCCGATCTGTAGAGCTCCAACTATTCCATACTCGTAATAATTCAGTTATGTCGTTCTGATCTATTCGGATCGATACCTGGTCCTTGAGCTGTACGTGAGAGTGGGGCGTCAGAGAATCTCCATGAAGCTTTTGGGCCGTTTCGGAGAATTCCATAGCCTCAAGCTGAGTTTCTACTATTGTATCATTCCATGATCCACTAACAACCGTGGGAAGGTATTCGAGAACGTCCATGATAGTAATTCCTTCACCAAATACTTATCTTTAATACACAGGTAATACACAGGATCATATAAATATATAGATAAAAATGCCTATGGTATTTGGGACCGAAATATAGGAGTTTCTTATTGACTGGTTCTACGGTAGAGTGAGGAGTTCTATATGCAGAAGGTGATTTATCAAAAAAGTAAGGGATAGTTCCCGAATCCCATCACTAAATTATAGTGACGGCCCAATTCCTTACCCTCTAGGGTTTATGTAAGGAAATGATTAATTCGAGTCGTAGCTTTTTGTGGGCCCATGCAGAGACTAAACGTCTCAGGAGGCAATACATTACTTTGCTACTTTGAAACTGGTGAAGGCTTGGAGACTATGGCCTCACAAGGACAACAACACCAATTCCGCTTAAAAAGAACGTGTTCAATTTGAGGAAGCTCGGGTGTAGAGCTTCATGTTGTGAATGCATTATGCATGTTTACCTAAGTAAATATAATATATAAATCTACATAAAAATAAGTAAAGCAAATCAAAACAAATCAACTTCTAGGCTCGACTCACTAACATGGCATCCCCAGTGGAGTTGCCAAGCTGTGGCAACGTGCGGGTTTTCGGGAGTCGCCACCAATCGGTTTTCGCTCAGGTAGATTGGACACCTAAAAAATTAGTCTGCGAGAGTTCGGGGGTTCGGGAGTACGGTTATGTTAAAACAACTTTGTTATAACGCCAAAAAATTGGTACCTTAGTTGATTTCAATTTTTGTTTTGTTTTTTTTTGTTTTGCTTTTAAATTCAGTTAATTTTTTTTTTAAAAAAAGAAATTTTAACTGAATTAGTCGGATGTGGATTTTTAAATTAATATGGGCTTTAAAATCTTTGGTAATTAATTTGTATAATTTTGTAGTAAACTCGACGTTTCCGAACCATGGATTCTATCGAATCACCCGGACACGGAATTTGATGAAAATTTTAATTAATTATTAAATATTTTAATCCTGATATTTAATTTTATTCATTTAAAACTTTTATGTTTTCTCCAAGTCATGAATCCTATCGGATCATCTGGACATAGATTTTAGAATCTTAATTCTTAATTTATTAAATTTTTATGAAAAGTTTTTTTGATTTTTTTTATTTTAATGTTAATTTTAGTAAAAATTGTTATATAAGTCTAAAAATATACTAAAAATAAATAAATTTATGTTTTTGGTAAATTTTTTTTTCCAAACCGTGGATCCTGGCGAATCATTCGGATATGGATTTTAATTTTAATTTAATTTATTATTAGTTATTCAATTTTTAATTCTTATTTTTTTATTATTTTAATTATTAATTTTTGTCATAATTTTTATGAAATTTTAGATTTTTTTTTAATGATCTTAATGTTAACTAAAAAAATTATATTTCTTTATTCTTTTTTTCTTTCTTTTCTTTCTTTTCTTTTTCTTATTCTTATTCTTTTCTTTTACTTTTCAATTTATTTTCTTGTTTAATGAAAGATCTTTATTTTTTATTTTTTAAGTAATTACTTAATTTATAAAGGAACTGTTGATAACCAATTTCGTCCGGCCATTAAAAAATTTTAAAAAATTTTAAATAAAAAATTAACTAAAAAAATTATTATTATTATTATTATTATCATTACTAAAATTTTTTAATTAGTTTAAAATACATTTTTTTTGTTTGTTTTGTGAAGGTTTGATTTAAAATGATATATGTGTGTATATGTGTATGTTTGAAAGAAAAAAGAAAACTCCATAAAAATGACAAAATTAAAAAGTTTGAGGTAAAAATGACAAAATTGAGAAGTTTTGGGAAAAATTGACAAATTCTGAAAGTTCCAGGAGCATTGGGTAATTTTTCGCCTCGATTTTGGGCCAGATGGACATTTGTGGCCCAAATTGACAGAAAACGACAAAATTGTCAAAATCAGAAGCTTCTGAAACTTATCCAGAGTCTGAGAGACGTAAAGGACTGAAACTGTTATTTTACCAAATTAAGAGATAAGTTTGAATTTAATTAATTTTTAATTGTGAACAGTGCAGCACCCATTCCCCTATAAATAGGGGTCCAAAATCTGTGAAGAAGGCATGAAAAAAAAGAAATCAAGCTTAGGGCTCCGTTTAAAAAAAAAAGGAAAAATTACAGCTTAGGTTCCTAGCTCTCCTTCCATTCTCCAGAAAATTCCAGGATTTTGGCCTTTTGACGCTTTGACCATCTTCCTCTTCCATTTTCTTTCACTGCCGTCCCCTACGCGCCCCTGCCTTCGCTGCCCGTCGCCATCGTCCTGCCCGTCGCCGTCGCCGTCGTCCTGCCGCCCTCGCCGCCAGCTAGCCTCCGCCTATCGTCATGCCGTCCGTCCATACCAGCCGTTTTCCCCTTTGCCCTGCCACGTTCACCGCCGCGCCCCGCCACGCCGTCGTCATGCCTTGCCTCCCTCGCCCCCGCCTTCGTCGTCGTCTCCTCCCCTGCCACTAGCCCCAGCGTGAAACCTTCCCCCTTTCCTCACCCGCGTCAACGTCCGTTTCCTGGGAAATTCAAAATCCTTTTCCTTAGGTAAAATTCTACTTTAGTCCATCATCTTTTCATTTTCTTTCTCTTTGGTTACTAACCTTTTCATTTGTCCTTGCGGAAAAAAAACTAATTACTAACTTTCTTGTTTATTATTTATTGTTGTATTATTATTAACCTTTATTATTATTATTGTTATTGTTAACAACTAACCTTACTAACTTCACTAACTTTTATTATTATTGCTAACAACTAACCTTACTAACTTCACTAACTTTTATTATTATTGCTAACAACTAACCTTACTAACTTTGCTAACTTCTATTATTGTTGTTATTAATTATAACGACTAACTTTTACTATCTTTGTTATTATTATTATGGAAGGTTATACCTCCTAATTTTTTTTTTAGTGGATGGTCAAAAGCCCCACTTTATTATTATTAATTGTCCTTTATTTACTTTATATAATTTTTTTTTAGGTGGTTAAATTTATTTCACTTTTAATTATAATAAGTAAATAATTTTATGTGAATAATTATTTTTAAGAGTAATAAAAATCATTTTTAAAAGCCAACTATTTTTTATTTGGAATACATGTTTTTTATTTATTATTTCTTAAAAAAAACAACAAAAAGTTAACCTTTTATTCTTTTTTATTAAATTTATTAAAAATCATAATTAAATAATTTTAAAAATACAACAAAAAATCAATTCTTTTTTTTTAATATATTTCTAAAGTAATAATAATTTAAAATGCAAGAAAAATAATAAAATAATAATAAAATCCAATAAAATTATGATTAAAATTCATTAAATAAACAATTAACAAAAAATTAAACTCCATGTCCAAATGATCCACCAGGATCTAATGGTTTGGAGAATAAAAAATATTTTTAAAATAAAGTATAAAATAAAATTAGTTTTTTATAGTTACTTTTAATTTTTATCCAGTAAAAAGAATAAAAAGAATGGAAACAAATTTTTTTTAAGAATAAAAATATATAAAATTAAGACTTTATATTTTAGTTATTTCTTTTAAAATATAACTTTTTGATTCCTTTATTAAACAAAATAAAAATCTTAGCCAAATGATTTTTAATAAAAATAAAACAAAAAGAATTAAATTCTCTTTAAATATTTTAAACTTATTAATTAGATATATATTTTTAGACTTATAAATTAGATAATTACTTTAAATAAAATATATAAATATCAAGACTCTCCTTTTATTTTAAAATATACATATAAATCTTTAGACTTATAAATTAAATAATCACTTTTTAGTTAATCTTTTATCAAAAAAATAAAATATATAAATATCAAGACTTTTTCTTTTATTTTTAAAATATACATATAAATTTTTGATTTCTTTATTAAATAAATAAAATTTTGATTGAATAATTATTTTTTGGTTCACTTTTTATCAAGTAAAATATTAAGACTTTTTCTTTTATTTTTAAAATATACATATAAATTTTTGATTTCTTTTTTAAGTAAATAAAATTTTGATTGAATAATTATTTTTTGGTTCACTTTTTATCAAATAAAATATTAAGACTTTTCTTTGAAATATACATATAATTTTTTTTTGTTTTCTTTATTGAATAAATAAGATCTTGACTAAATAATTTCTTTTTTGGTTATTTTTTTATCAAATAAATAGAATAAACATAAAATAAATGTCAAGATTTTTTTTAACTCTTTAATTTCTTTATTAAATAAAGAATCTTGATATTAAATAATTTAAAAAATTACTTTTTGATCCCTTTATAAATTAAGTAATTACTTAAGAAAAATAAATAATAAAATCTTTCATTAAACAAGAAAATAAAAAGAAAACTAAAAGAAAAGAAAAAGAATAAGAAAGAAAGAAAAGAAAGAAAAGAAAGTAAAAGAAAAGTAAAAGAAGACAAAAAGGACAAACAAAAGAATAAACAAATAAAAAAGAATAAAAAGAAAAGATGGAAAAGAAAGAAAAGAAAAAATATAAAAAAAGAAATAAACAAAAAATAAAAAAAAATTTAAATTAGTTAACATTAAAGATCAGTAACAAATTTCATAAATAAAGAGACTTATAAATTAGTAATTAAACTAATAATTAATTTCATAAAAAAAATAAGAAGAATTAAATAATTAACAATAAATTAAAATAATTTCCATATCCGGATGATCTGGCAGGATCCACGGTTTGGAAAGTATCAACTTTTTTTAGTTTAATTGAATAAAAATTAAATAAAAAAGATATAAATCCATATTTATGATATAAATTAAATTATATAAAATTTCATCAAATTCCGTGTCCGAGTGACTTGGTAGAGTCCATGGTTCGGAAATAAACCTTCCGTGTCCGGGTGACTCGGCAGAGTCCATGGTTCGGAAGTATCAAATTTTATACAAATTAATTATCAAAAATCCGCATCCGACTAAATAATTGAGTTAAAATTCCTGGTTTCGAAAATTAACTAAAAATTATTTAAAAGCAAAGCAAAACAAAAATAAAATCAACTAAGGTGCCAAATTTTTTTGGGCGCTATGACAATATTGTTTTAGCGTAACCGTACTCCCGATCCCCGAACTCTCGCAGACCAATTTTATGGTATCCAATCGACCTAGATAAAAACCGATTGGTGGCGACTCCCAAAAACGAAACGCACGTTGCCACAGCTACAATACTGCTTTCAGGCCTTCGCAATAAACTCCATCATTTTTTGAACAGTTATTGATGGAGTAGGACAGCTCAGTTTTTCTAACTCCTTGGCTTCTTCGCCCATTTGTTGGGCTTGCTCTATAACTTTTCTGACTTCTGCCAAAAATACGTGTAGTTAATCTTGAGAAAATCTGTATTGATCTTCCCAATATCTTGTTCTCATCTCTTTTTGATCAGTTTCATCAACTAATTGGGAGATGACTTGTTTTTTGCATTCGATCTTCTCTTCGAGGAGTTGTGTTTTGTGACCGAGCTGTTGCATGTCGAGGAGCATCCTCTTGTTCTTCTCCTTTTCTTCTTCTAGTTCTTTCTCCAATTCTCTTTTTGCCAATTTTCTGATAACCTCATCGGGTAGAACTATTCCTTCTTTCCGGTTATTTCTCCATTTATAATAAGCAGTGGGAGAAATAATAGGGCCCGACTTCAATATCAAGATTCTTTTCCATGCAACTGAAATACCCATTGCGAGCTTATTTGAATTTGGATCTTCATGTGAAAATTCCAACTTACTCAGATTGTGCGTCATGGGTATAAACTGCATGGACCCAAATTGTTTTCGTACTTGAGCTGGGGCATAACTTGTTCCTCCCCATATACCTAAGAGAGGAACCCACGGGCAATTGCCACAACGGTAGACAACGCGAGTGGAGATGGACCAGGGGGCTCTCCATTCAATTTGTAATTCAGTGATGTTCCTGAAGTAGTCAACCCATGCTTCCTTACTGTCGTGATGAACGGTTTCACTTTTCAAAAAGGCTTCGATTGGGATGAAGTCCTTTGAAAAGCGATTTCCGAACTGTTGCTTATCACAAGGAAGGTGGCTTTTGATCCAAATGTTGAGAAGGTGTGAACATCCCATGAATTTGCGGCCTCTTTGGCGACAGAAGTTTAATGCCCTGATGGTTTCACATAAGATTACTGAGGTTGGATTCACTTGGGCGTTACAGATTTGCTCGAATAGTGTGATGACGTCTCCTTCAATGAATCCGATAATTCTTGGGAAGACTACCAGGCCATATATTGGCAAGGCGAAAAGCTTGCGTCGTTGATTCTTCTGAGGGAGAGCGTGGCTTAATTGTTTTAAATCAATCCAACTGATAAATTTCTGACATTCTTTTGTTGCAAACTTGGCTTGAAGACTGGAAGCTGGCACATCTAGTAATTTTGCCAGGGCTCGATGAGGCTCCGTTCTTCTGTCATGTTGATATGTCTCGATTGGATAGTCAGAGGACCAACCCAAGAGGTTACTGTATTCTTCTATGGTTGGAACCAGATCCATCTTGTCGAAAGAAAAACATCAATAAAATCGATCCCAAAATTGTATTAGAGCCCGGACAAGTGATGCATCGACGGTAACTTTTAGTAGGCGAGCGATGTGGCCATACTTTGCTGTGAAAGCTTCCCGATCTGCAGAGCTCCAACTATTCCAGACTTGTAATAATTCAGTGATGTCATTCTGATTTATCCGGACCGATACCTGGTCCTTGAGCTGTACGTGAGATTGGAGCGTCAGAGAATCTCCATTAATCTTTTGGGCCGTTTCGGAGTATTCCATAGCCTCGGGCTGAGTTTCTATTATGGTGTCATTCCATGATCCATTAACAACCGTAGGAAGGTATCCGAGAACGTCCATGATGGTAATCCTTTCACCAAATACTTATATTTATGAATGATATGTTTATAAAAAAAAAAATAAGGAAAAACAAAGTTAGTAAAAAGGTAATACATAAGATCATATAAACATATAGATAAACAAAAAGCCTATGGTAATTGGAACCGAAATATAGGAGTTTCTTAATAGCTGGTTCTATGGTAGAGTAAGGAATTCTATATGCAGAAGGTGGTTTATCAAAAAGACAAGGTGGTTTTTCTTTATTTTTTTTTTTGGCATATACATATCATTCATAAAGATAAGTATTTGGTGAAAGGATTACCATCATGGACGTTCTCGGATACCTTCCTACGGTTGTTAATGGATCATGGAATGACACCATAATAGAAACTCAACCCGAGGCTATAGAATACTCCGAAATGGCCCAAAAGATTAATGGAGATTCTCTGACACTCCAATCTCACGTATAGCTCAAGGACCAGGTATCGGTCCGGATAAATCAGAATGACATCACTGAATTATTACAAGTCTGGAATAGTTGGAGCTCTGCAGATCGGGAATCTTTCACAGCAAAGTATGGTCACATCGCTCGCCTACTAAAAGTTACCGTCGATGCATCACTTGTCCGGGCTCTAATACAATTTTGGAATCTATTTTATTGATGCTTTTCTTTCGACAAGATGGATCTGGTTCCAACCATAGAAGAATACAGTAACCTCTTGGGTTGGTCCTCTGACTATCCAATCGAGACATATCAACATGACAGAAGAACGGAGCCTCATCGAGCCCTGGCAAAATTACTAGATGTGCCAGCTTCCAGTCTTCAAGCCAAGTTTGCAACAAAAGGATGTCGGAAATTTATCAGTTGGATTGATTTAAAACAATTAAGCCACGCTCTCCCTCAGAAGAATCAACGACGCAATCTTTTCGCCTTGCCAATATATGGCCTGGTAGTCTTCCCAAGAATTATCGGATTCATTGAAGGAGACGTCATCACACTATTCGAGCAAATCTGCAATGCCCAAGTGAATCCGACCTCAGTAATCTTATGTGAAACCATCAGGGCATTAAACTTCTGTCGCCAAAGAGGCCGCAAATTCATGGGATGTTCACACCTTCTCAACATTTGGATCAAAAGCCACCTTCCTTGTGATAAGCAACAGTTCGGAAATCGCTTTTCAAAGGACTTCATCCCAATCGAAGCCTTTTTGAAAAGTGAAACCGTTCATCACGACAGTAAGGAAGCATGGGTTGACTACTTCAGGAACATCACTGAATTACAAATCGAATGGAGAGCCCCCTGGTCCATCTCCACTCGCGTTGTCTACCGTTGCGGCAATTGCCCGTGGGTTCCTCTCTTAGGTATATGGGGAGGAACAAGTTATGCCCCAGCTCAAGTACGAAAACAATTTGGGTCCATGTAGTTTATACCCATGACGCACAATCTGAGTAAGTTGGAATTTTCACATGAAGATCCAAATTCAAATAAGCTCGCAATGGGTATTTCAGTTGCATGGAAAAGAATCTTGATATTGAAGTCGGGCCCTATTATTTCTCCCACTGCTTATTATAAATGGAGAAATAACCGGAAAGAAGGAATAGTTCTACCCGATGAGGTTATCAGAAAATTGGCAAAAAGAGAATTGGAGAAAGAACTAGAAGAAGAAAAGGAGAAGAACAAGAGGATGCTCCTCGACATGCAACAACTCGATCACAAAACACAACTCCTCGAAGAGAAGATCGAATGCAAAAAACAAGTCATCTCCCAATTAGTTGATGAAACTGATCAAAAAGAGATGAGAGCAAGATATTGGGAAGATCAATACAGATTTTCTCAAGATCAACTACAAGTATTTTTGGTAGAAGTCAGAAAAGTTATAGAGCAAGCCCAACAAATGGGCGAAGAAGCCAAGGAGTTAGAAGAACTGAGCTGTCCTACTCCATCAATAACTGTTCAAAAAATGATGGAGTTTATTGCGAAGGCCAGAAAGCAGTATTGTAGCTGTGGCAACGTGCGTTTCGTTTTTGGTAGTCGCCACCAATCGGTTTTTATCTAGGTTGATTGGATACCGTAAAATTGGTCTGCGAGAGTTCGGGGATCGGGAATACGGTTACTCTAAAACAATATTGTCATAGCGCCCAAAAAAATTTGGCACCTTAGTTGATTTTAATTTTGTTTTGCTTTGCTTTTAAATATTTTTTAGTTAATTTTTGAAACCAGGAATTTTAACTCAATTATTTAGTCGGATGCGGATTTTTAATAATTAATTTGTATAAAATTTGATACTTCCAAACCATGGACTCTGCCGAGTCAGCCGGACATGGAAGGTTTATTTCCGAACCATGGACTCTGCCGAGTCACCCGGACACGGAATTTGATGAAATTTTATATAATTTAATTTATATCGTAAATATGGATTTATATCTTTTTATTTAATTTTTATTCAATTAAATTAAAAAAAGTTGATACTTTCGAAACCGTGGATCCTGCCAGATCATCCGGATATGGAAATTATTTTAATTTATTGTTAATTATTTAATTCTTATTATTTTTTTATGGAATTAATTATTAGTTTAATTACTGCTTTATAAGTCTTTTTATTTATGAAATTTGTTACTGATCTTTAATGTTAACTAATTTAAATTTTTTTTTATTTTTTGTTTATTTCTTTTTTTATATTTTTTCTTTTCTTTCTTTTCCTTCTTTTCTTTTTATTCTTTTTTATTTGTTTATTCTTTTGTTTGTTCTTTTTCTCTTCTTTTATTTTTCTTTTACTTTCTTTTCTTTCTTTTCTTTCTTTCTTATTCTTATTCTTTTCTTTTAGTTTTCTTTTTATTTTCTTGTTTAATGAAAGATTTTATTATTTATTTTTCTTAAGTAATTACTTAATTTATAAAGGGATCAAAAAGTAATTTTTTAAATTGTCTAATATCAAGATTCTTTATTTAATAAAGAAATTAAAGAGTTAAAAAAAAATCTTGACATTTATTTTATGTTTATTCTATTTATTTGATAAAAAAATAACCAAAAAGGAAATTATTTAGTCAAGATCTTATTTATTCAATAAAGAAAAAAAAACTTATATGTATATTTCAAAGAAAAGTCTTAATATTTTATTTGATAAAAAGTGAACCAAAAAATAATTATTCAATCAAAATTTTATTTGTTTAAGAAAGAAATCAAAAATTTATATGTATATTTTAAAAAGAAAAGAAAAAGTCTTAATATTTTATTTGATAAAAAGTGAACCAAAAAATAATTATTCAATCAAAATTTTATTTATTTAATAAAGAAATCAAAAATTTATATGTATATTATAAAAATAAAAGAAAAAGTCTTGATATTTATATATTTTATTTTTTTGATAAAAGATTATCTAAAAAGTGATTATTTAATTTATAAGTCTAAAGATTTATATGTATATTTTAAAATAAAAGTAGAGTCTTAATATTTATATATTTTATTTAAAGTAATTATCTAGTTTATAAGTCTGAAAATATATATCTAATTAATACGTTTAAAATATTTAAAGAGAATTTAATTCTTTTTGTTTTATTTTTATTAAAAATCATTTGGCTAAGATTTTTATTTTGTTTAATAAAGGAATCAAAAAGTTATATTTTAAAAGAAATAAGTAAAATATAAAGTCTTAATTTTATATATTTTTATTCTTAAAAAAAATTTGTTTCCATTCTTTTTATTCTTTTTACTGGATAAAAATTAAAAGTAACTATAAAAAACTAATTTTATTTTATACTTTATTTTAAAAATATTTTTTATTCTCCAAACCATTGGATCCTGGTGGATCATTTGGACATGGAGTTTAATTTTTTGTTAATTGTTTATTTAATGAATTTTAATCTTAATTTTATTGGATTTTATTATTATTTTATTATTTTTCTTGCATTTTAAATTATTATTACTTTAGAAATATATTAAAAAAAAGAATTGATTTTTTGTTGTATTTTTAGAATTATTTAATTATGATTTTTAATAACTTTAATAAAAAAGAATAAAAGGTTAACTTTTTGTTGTTTTTTTTAAAGAAATAATAAATAAAAAACATGTATTCCAAATAAAAAATAGTTGGTTTTAAAAATGATTTTTTTATTCTTAAAAATAATTATTCACATAAAATTATTTACTTATTATAATTAAAAGTGAAATAAATTTAACCACCTAAAAAAAAAATTATATAAAGTAAATAAAAGGACAATTAATAATAATAAAGTGGGGCTTTTGACCATCCATTAAAAAAAAATTAGGAGGTATAACCTTCCATAATAATAATAACAAAGATAGTAAAAGTTAGTTGTTAGAATTAATAACAACAATAATAAAAGTTAGCAAAGTTAGTAAGGTTAGTTGTTAGCAATAATAATAAAAGTTAGTGAAGTTAGTAAGGTTAGTTGTTAGCAATAATAATAAAAGTTAGTGAAGTTAGTAAGGTTAGTTGTTAACAATAACAATAATAATAATAAAGGTTAATAATAATACAACAATAAATAATAAACAAGAAAGTTAGTAATTAGTTTTTTTTCCGCAAGGACAAATGAAAAGGTTAGTAACCAAAGAGAAAGAAAATGAAAAGATGATGGACTAAAGTAGAATTTTACCTAAGGAAAAAGATTTTGAATTTCCCAGGAAACGGACGTTGACGCGGGTGAGGAAAGGGGGAAGGTTTCACGCCGGGGCTGGCGGCAGGGGAGGAGACGACGACGAAGGCGGGGGCGAGGGAGGCAAGGTGTGACGACGGCGTGGCGGGGTGCGGCGGTGAACGTGGCAGGGCGAAAGGGAAAACGGCGGGTATGGACGGACAGCGTGACGGTAGGCGGAGGCTAGCTGGCGGTGAGGGCGGCAGGACGACGGCGACGGCGACGGGCAAGACGACGGTGGCGGGCAGCGACGGCAAGGGCGCGCAGGGGACGGCAGTGAAAGAAAACGGAAGGAGGAAGATGGTCAAAGCGTCAAAAGGCCAAAATTTTGGGATTTTCTGGAGATAGGAAGTAGAGCTAGGAACCTAAGCTGTAATTTTTCCCTTTTTTTAAAACGGAGCTCTAAGCTTGATTTCTTTTTTTTCATGCATTCTTCACAGATTTTGGACCCCTATTTATAGGGGAAGGGGTGCTGGACTGTTCACAATTAAAAATTAATTAAATTCAAACTTATTTCTTAATTTGGTAAAATGACAGTTTCAGGCCTTTACGTCTCTCAGACTCTGGATAAGTTTCAGAAGCTTCTGATTTTGACAATTTTGTCGTTTTCTGTCAATTTGGGCCAGAAACGTCCGTCTGGCCCAAAATTGATGCGAAAAATTACCCAATGCTTCTGGAACTTTCAAAATTTGTCAATTTTTCCCAAAACTTCTCAATTTTATCATTTTTACCTCAAACTTTTTAATTTTGTCATTTTTATGGAGTTTTTTTTTTCTTTCAAACATACACATATACACACATATATCATTTTAAATCAAATCTTCACAAAACAAAACAAAAAAAAAAGTGTATTTTAAACTAATTAAAAAATTTTAGTAATCATAATAATAATAATAATAATAATAATAATAATAACAATAATAATAATAATAATTTTTTATTTAATTTTTTTTAAAATTTTTTAATGGCCGGACGAAATTGGGTGTCAACAGCTGCCCCCTTTTGCATGCTTCATGGGACATGATGTATGCAAAGTCGTTACCAAATTTCATCCGGCTTAGCTAGGCATTAAAAACATTCTCGCCGCCTAAATTATTAGGTTATAGAATCTTCTTTAGAGTCTCTGCGATAGGAACTCTCCTATCGTTGAAGGGAAAATTTGATAATTGATTGGTTGGTTGAGGTTAAGGAACTCTCCTTAGAACCTCGACGATAGGAACTTTCCTATCGTTGAAAGTTTAATTGAATGAGGTTAAGGAACTCTCTTTAGAACCTCTGCGATAAGAATTCTCTTATTGTTGAAGAAAAATTGATAAAATGAGGTTAAGGAACTCTCCTTGAACCTCGACGATAGGAACTTTCCTATCGTTGAAAGTTTAATTGAATGAGGTTAAGGAACTCTCCTTAGAACCTCTGCGATAAGAATTCTCTTATTGTTGAAGAAAAATTGATAAAATGAGGTTAAGGAACTCTCCTTGAACCTCGACGATAGGAACTTTCCTATTGTTGAAAATAAAATTGATTGAATGAGGTTAAAGAACTCTCCTTGAACCTGGACGATAGGAACTTTCCTATCGTTGAAAGTAAAATTGATAATTGATTGCTTGAGGTTTAAGGAACTCTCCTTAGAACCTCGACGATAAGAACTTTCCTATCGTTGAAAGTAAAATTGATTGAATGAGGTTAAGGAACTCTCCTTGAACCTCGACGATAGGAACTTTCCTATCGTTGAAAGTAAAATTGATAATTGATTGCTTGAGGTTTAAGGAACTCTCCTTAGAACCTCGACGATAGAGACTTTCCTATCGTTGAAAGTAAAATTGATTGAATCAGGTTAAGGAACTCCTCTTGAACCTCGACGATAGAAACTTTTCTATCGTTGAAAGTAAAATTGATTGAATGAGGTTAAGGAACTCTCCTTAGAACCTCTATGATAGGGACTTTCCTATCGTTGAAAGTAAAATTGATTGAATGAGGTTAAGGAATTCTCCTTGAACCTCGACGATAGGAACTTTCCTATCGTTGAAAGTAAAATTGATTGAATGAGGTTAAGGAACTCTCCTTGACCCTCGACGATAGGAACTTTCCTATCGTTGAAAATTTGATTGAATGAGGCTTAAGGAACTCTCCTTAGAACCTCGACGATAGGAACTCTCCTATTGTTGAAAATTTGATTGAATGAGGCTTAAGGAACTCTTCTTAGAACCTCGAGCGAAATTTATATGAAAGCAATTAGAATTGGAATAATTTTCTTCGAAAGTGTGAATTTTTATGATAGGTGAGTGCAAAAATTTAGATTTCGATAAAATGAGTGAATCTTGATGATGACAATAACACTGACAAATTATGTAAGGGGAATGGATGTTTGGAATCAATATTCAAGGTTCATCTAATATTTTTTTTCAGTAAATATAGATTCCCTTGTGAGATATGTCATCCAAATAAGGTTGAAGTTTAACTACCCTAAAATGTTATGCCTAGTAGACCTAATAGGATGCGTCTCAAGAGCAATAAAAATTACTCTTTACTCAGCCACCCCAACCTAAAGGCATTGTCCTATGGTTTTAATATCAGCATGGACGAAACTATCTTATAAGATAAAAAAAGAAATTAACTGAAAAGAAAAACTAAAACACGAAAGAAAATGCTGATAATAAAACTAAAGGACAATAAAAACGGATCAGATCGCTTCTTCTTCCACAATAATTCAGCAGGGTGAACAGAGGATAATCATGGGGTCGAACTGTTTGGGAAAGACTGTCGTGTCCAGTCTATCTGAATCATTGCTGGATCTGGTTCAGGAACAAAAGCTTGCATTTTATTAACCAATTCTTCAGCAGTTTTTGTGGATATTAGGATTTGTCGTGCTACTCTTGATATAAAATTCTTCTGCACTGCATAATCCACAAAAGATATCAGACCTGTAAAGAAATTGTTAACATTTAACAGCCCAATAGGTTTCTGATGCAAATTAAGTTGGGCCATAGAAGCAATTTGGAAAACTTCTCCCAATGTGCCAAAACCACCTGGTATAGCGATAAAAGCATCAGCATTAAGAAGCATTTGTAACACACGCTCTTGTAAATTTTTAACCACTAATTCTTCTCCAATCGTGCCCCCAGAAACAAATTTCAGAGGTCCAGGAATGATGCCTGAAACTTGGCTTCCTCCTAGAGATGCTGCTGATGCTACACCTCCCATTAATCCGACACTACCTCCTCCATAAACTAAGTGTATTTTTCGCTCAGCTAATACACTACCCAAATGGTTGGCTGCCTTTAAGTACTCTTCATCTTTTCCAGGAAAAGCTCCAGAAAATACACAAATACTTCGGGGTTTATGAGTTAAGGTTTTCTCCATTCCTATCCTTACCCTTGTGAGAAAAGAAGAAAAGATGATATATTTATAGAGATGAAAAGATAAAGTAATAATTTTTTTTTCAAGAGTGGATACATTATTGCTAGCTATACACAATAGTCACGACTATGGCTCAGGTCAGGTATGGGTACCTTATCGTCAAAAGGGGAGGAAAATTTTCAAAATAACCGATAACATGTATAGTAGTCGCGACTGTAGCTTACGTCAGGAGTAGGTACGTGATTGTTGGAAGAGAAGAAAATTTTCAAAAGTGGCAGCTATATACAGTAGTCATAACTGTAGCTCATGTCAAGAGTAGGTACATTATTGTCAAAAGGGGAGGAAAATTTCAAAAGCGACAATTAGCATGTACAGTATCGTGACTATGGCTCATGTCAGGAGTGGATATATTATTGTAAAAAATGGAGGAAAATTTCAAAAGCGACAGTTAACATGTACAGTATCGTGACTATGGCTCATGTCAGGAGTGGATATATTATTACCAAAAGGGGAGGAAAATTTCAAAAGCGACAGCTAGCACGTACAGTAATCGTGACTTTGGTTCACGTCTTCCACTGGCTTTGCGTCCAGTAACGGCTTCAATGCCTTCTATGAATCGGTGATTTGCATTCCATCTAGTTTTCTCACAAACTGACAAACAGGGTCGTTTAAAGTCAGATTCCCAAGACTGTAACGATCTCGTTCTCTTTGGAAAATTATCCATAATCCAGCAACCTCAAATTGCATTATTCCACAAGAGTGCGCTTCAAGAGTCTCTCGGATATCGCCGAGAGATTCCTTACGCAGGCCATTCTTAATGAATTTTTTTCTGTCTTCACGATTTCTGGTGATCATTCCTGAAGAACGACATTTATTGCCGCAAATCCACCATCCACAATTATGACAGACGCCTAGCCTCTTTGCTCTTCTCTTTTTGGCATAAGCGCTTTTACCAAAGCCGGGCATACGAGGGAAGAATACATCTGGAACTTCTCCAGCCGAACGAACCTTAGCTTCGATTAACCACCGCACATTATCAGGAATACCTTTGTGCATAAATAGTCGGAATCGTTCACATCTAGCTTGATAAACCTTTTTAAGAACATTTATTGGGAGAGAAGGAAAATACTTTCGTAGAGCGGAAAGAGAAGACTCCATTGATGAGGGAGGCATTTAAGAGAAAAAGAAAGAAATTAGTGATTGGAGGAAACGGAAATAACTGACTTTGAGAGTTATGGAGTACCGTATTCAGAAGGAAGAACATGCATTTATAGTGATGAAAGGATAATGCGTTTATTACACTTACAGAAGTAAGTACATTATTGTCAAAAGAAAAGACAAATGACAGCTTATATGTACAGCAATCATGGCTGTGGCTCTAATCTTCCACTGGTTTATGTCTAGTAACGACTTCAATGCCTTCTATAAGTTGGGGATTTGCTTCGCATCCAATTTTCTTACAAGCTGGCAAACAGGGTCGTTTACAGTCAGATTTTGGGGACTGTAATGGTCTCGTTCTTTATGGTAAGTCTTCCATAAATCGACTATTTCGCGTTGTACTATTCCACAAGAATGTGCTTCAAGAGTCCCTTGGATATCCCCCAGAGATTCCTTACGCAGACCATTCTTTATGAATTTTCTTTTATCTTCACGATTTTTAGAGGTGTATCCTAAAGAGTGGCATTTAGTATTGCAATTTCATCGTCCGCATTTATAACAGACATCTAGCCTCTTCGCTCTTCTCTTTTTGGCATAAGCGCTTTTACCTAAGCCGGGCATATGAGACATAAATGCGTCTGGAACTTCACCAGCCAAACGGACCTTAGCTTCAATTATCCACTTCACATTGTCAGGAACGCCCTTGCGTATAAGAACTCTGATTCTTTCATATCTAGCATGGTAGATCTTTTTAAGAACATTTATTGGAAGAGAAGGAAAATACTTTCGCAGGGTAGAAAGAGTAGAATCCATTGATGAGAGAAGAATTTAATGGATGAGCGAAAGGACTCTGAAATAACCAACTTTGAAAGTTACAAAGTATCGTATCTGCTGCTTAATCGGAAAGAAGAACATGCATTTATAGTGATAAAAGGATAACGTGTCGATTACACTTATGGGAGTAAGTACATTATTGTCAAAAGAAAATGCAAATTTTTTCAAATATGACAAATTGTATGTACAGTAATTGTGACTGTGACTCACATCTTCCACTGGTTTTACGTCCAGTAACGGCATTAACGGCTTCTATGAGTCGAGGATTTGCTTCCCATCCAGTTTTCTTACAAGCTGGCAAACAGGGTCGTTTACAGTCAGATTCCCGGGACTGTATCGTTCTCGTTCTTCATGAAAAATGCTTCATAAACCAAGAAGTTCGCGTTGCACTGATCCACAAGAATGCGTCTCAAGAGTTAATTGGATATCATCCAATGAGTCCTTACTCAGGCAATTCTTGATGAATCGTATTTTATCTTCTCGATTATCGGAGATCATTCCTAAAGAACGACATTTAGTATTACAAGTCCACCGTCCACATTTGTGGCAGACTCGTAACCTTTTCGCTCTTCACTTTTTGGCATAAGAGCTTCTGCCTATACCAGGCATGTGAGACACAAATGCCTCTGGGATTTCACCTGCTAGACGAACCTTAGCTTCGATTAACCATCGTACATCTTCAGGGATTCCTTTGTGCATCAAAACTCTTAATCGTTCACAGCGAACTCGGTAAATCTTTTTGAGAATGTTCATTGGTAGAGAAGGAAAATATTTTCGCAAGGGAGAAAGAGTAGGATCCATTCTTTAGAGGGAAGTAAAAGAAAGAAGGGAGGAAAGAATCAGTTATTATGGGCAACTGAGAGAACCGACTTGAGAGTCACGGAGTATCGTATCCGCCACTTAACCAGAAAAGTGGATCCCACTTTATATTATTAATTGTCCTTTTATTTACTTTATATAATTATTTTTTTAAGGTAGTTAAATTTATTTCACTTTTAATTATAATAAGTAAATAATTTTATCTGAATAATTATTTTTAAGAATAATAAAAATCATTTTTAAAAGCCAACTATTTTTTTTATTTGGAATACATGTTTTGCGTCAATTCCTATGACTTACACTGAGTTGTATCCAAAACTCATTAAAAGACAATTTATCCGTCTAATTCCTACAAAGCCATTCAAACCCCCATATCCAAGGTGGTATGACCCTAACATAACTTGCCCATATCATGATGGCGTTACAGGCCATGGCTTGGAAAATTGCATAGCATTGAAACTTATAGTCCAACAATTAATCGAGTCAAAATGGTTGGACTTTTCCGATGAACCAAACATCACTCACAATCCATTGCCGCCTCATCAATCAAAACCAGTCAATGTAATAGAAGAACACCGGCCGATGAAGAAGTCAGTCAACGATATCATAACCCCTCTTAAGCATGTATATTCATGCCTTCTGAAAGAAGGGGTTATCATCCGGAAGTCTTCTTTTAAACATGAAGAAGTCGAAGATGAGGAGTGGTGTGACTTTCATGACAGTAAAAGTCATTCTATTCAAGAATGCTCAGAATTCCGTGAAAGTCTACAAAGACTCATAGACTCATCCCAACTCATCATTTTTATGTCAGATAAAGATGATGATGTAAATGTGATCATTAAAGAACGGGAAGTCAATGCTACGCCAAAACCATTAGTTATACCAATTTCAAAATCTATTGTCAAGCCTTTAAGAACTCAAGTCCCGAGGTCATTCCTTTACAAATCAGACAAGGCTGTTCCATGGAGCCATGATTACACTTCCAACATCACATCAACTCCGTTAGAAGTTAGGAGTATGACTAGAAGTGGTCCATGTTACTCTCCAGAGCAAATGTATAAGCTTCGACAAGATAAGAACGTCACAGACCCAACAAGTGAACCTCTGGACACAGATACATCCAAAGAGCAAGAGATGTCTCGAGAGGTGACAGATGAACAAACTACTGAGTTTCTCAAACTCATGAAGCAAAGTGAGTACAGCACCGTGGAGCAGTTAAACCACCTGCCAACAAAGATCTCCATACTTTCACTACTCATAAGCTCTGATGCTTATCGAGAAGCCCTCCTCAAAGTCTTGAATAAGGCCTATGTTGAGCCAGATATTTCAGTGAATAATTTTGACCACCTCGTCAACAACATCACGGTACAGAATCTCATCACATTCACTGACGATGAGATACCAGCAGAAGGAAGGGGTCACTCTAAGGCTCTACATATTTCGGTTAAATACAAAGATCGAATTATGGCTAGAGTTCTTATCGACAATGGGTCAGCTCTAAACGTAATGCCAATTGAAACCTTACATAAAATTGGTATGGACCCGTCATATCTCAACAACAGTCATATCACTATTCAAGCATTTGACGGGACGAATAGAAATGTTGTTGGAGAAATAGAGCTGCCAATAGGGATCGGCCCTTGTGTCTTCCATATCACATTCCAAGTTATGGACATTAATCCTTCTTATACTTGTCTGTTGGGAAGACCATGGATTCATATGGCCGGAGCAATTCCCTCCTCATTACACCAAAAAATGAAATTCATTTTTTAAGGAAAGTTAATCATAGTCTTTGCTGATGAAGACATTCTGCTATCATCCATATCAACGGTAGCAAAGGCCAAGTGACCTTCTCTTCCAAGTTGGTGTGACCCAAATCCCAAATGTAACTGAAAATTCTGTGGTACTGAAACTCAAGGTCCAACAGTTGGCCGAGTCCAAGTTGCTAGGCCCGATGTGATTGGTAATTGAAAGTGAAGATTTTGAGCTGGAATTACATTGATTTTGGAAGGGCTCCAAGTCATATCCGACCTAACAGTCCGCACATACTTTTGAATGACAGGGAATCCTTTGAATAAACTTGTATCTTTGAAAGCTTGCAAAAGTAATCTAATAGTAAAAATCTCCTAGATTTAGTCCAGAATCTAGGGTGTAGTCTTTGTTAGATAAACACCTGGTATTCTTTTTCTGGTACAACAAAAAGATGTAATGCGTGCATTCTACTACTTTTCATTTTTACACTCTTTGCCATTATACTATCCATTATTGCCATCACACTTTACTTTTTGACAACCAGTAATTCTTTTTGTTCTCCAACAAAAAGATGTTATGTGTGCATTCTACCACTTTTTACCAAACATTTCATTTTTACCTCTATCTCTCAATCTTTTCCATTGCATTATCTATTATTGCCATCATACTTTGCTTTCTAAATGATACTACTCGTGGGTGAAAATAAGAAGTTAAGGGAAATTTGATAGAAGTAATCTTGAAAGTGCTGCCAAATCTAGTAAGAAGGATTTCAAATGTTGCACCTCAACCCTCAAAAGGAATTCACAGTGGTTATCAACATCATTGCAAGAAGTCCGGGGTTAGCTTCCAAAGAAGTTAGCTCTCATATTAAATGGCTTCAATGGCCTCTCAATTCTCATGAATGCTCAACACAAGAAAAGATTCTCAGTTCTCTGCAACACAAACTCCAAAAAGAAAGAGAAATTCATCCCTTCCATCAAAAGGCAATAAGGGAAAATTCAAAACAAAAAAGGACTGAGAACAAGCACGAGCAAGCAAAGCCACTTGAGTCATCTCACTTCAAGAGAGTTATCAAGTATGTCATCACCATAGCTCACACAAAAAAAAAAAAAGAAAGGGAAACAAAAAAAAAACAAAAAAAAACAAAAGAAAAGAAAAAGGGCTTAAGTTAGAGCAAAAGAAAGAAAACAAAGAAAAAGTGAGCTATGGATTCTAGACTGAAAACCTGCAAAGGCGGTTTAGAAGACAAGAGCGAGCCTCAAACCAAGCGTACACAAAGACCACGATAGTTGGGGGGCAACAGTTGAGGTCTAACTTTCTGGAAAGAGTGGCAAGTTTGAGGTCATCACTATTGAGTTTTTCACCATAATCAAATTTGCTCACGAGTAGTATTAAAAGTCCCTTCTTTCACACCACTTAAACTTAACTTTCCTCAGACCAAACATCCTCATTCAGTTAAAAGACTATCATTGTGAATCATGTTTCTACCTTATTTAATACTGCTCACGAGTAGTATTAAAATACCCTTCTTCCACACCACTTAAACTTAACTTTCCTCAGACCAAACATCCTCATTCAGTTAAAAGACTATCATTGTGAATCATGTTTCTACCTTATTTAATACTGCTCACGAGTAGTATTAAAAGACCCTTCTTTTACACCACTCAAACTTAACTTTACTCAGACCTAATATTTACCTTTTAATATCATTCTCATTCAGCTAAAAGACTGCAACAAAACAAAAACAAAACATTCAAACTTAATTTTCCTCACACCTAACAGTTACCTCTCGATATCATCCTCATTCAGCTAAAAGGCTATCCTTGTGAATCATGTTTCTACCTTATTGCCTTGCACAGTTTATGTCTTCAAGTTGGAAAGGGAAGAATGGCAGGATATTTTAATTAAAAACAAAGACCGTAAATTACTTTGTCAAGCTTTGCAAATTGATGAAAGTTTTTCTTTAAGGCCAAACCATTATGTATTAATGTGTGTAGATTTAAAAGTGAGGAGATAGCTTGAGACTTTCTTTAAGAAGATGTGGTTCTTGTAAGAGAAATTTACGATCAAGTGCCATCACAAAAGTCTAGAAATGCTCGACCTTCTGTTAAAGGTGAGGTGATACCTTTTATCCACATAAACACCGTATTCAGGGGGGTAAAGTAGTCTCTACTAAGCGTAAGAAGAGTACTGCCAAGAAAGAAACTCAACAGACAAGGGGGCAAGTCTTATGGATCAAAACTTGAGCTCAAGGAAGAGCAATCATTCAGACTATAACATGGGGATAAGTAAGTATCGGCACGATCACAAGAAAAGGGGCAAAGCAGACATTGAAAGTTAAGCTTTTGATGGTATCAAATCCATGACAATGGATGAATACCCGGAAAGATATAAAGTATGAAGCGGGCCAACATTAAAGAAATTGAGATCAAAATTCAAGAACAAGTCAAGGAAAGGGGATTTTGAAAAGAGTTGGGCTTTTGAGGCAATGGACAAGAGTTGAGAAGCATAAAGAGATTCAATGATAGTCCAAGAAGACAATTACAAAGAGGATCCAATAAAGCAAAGACATGAAGAACTAGATGCATCCAAAAAAAAAATCCAAAATAAAAGAATACCATCAGTTACGCATGCATGCATTTCACATCATGCATATATGGCTTTTACATAACAGGGATCAAATGGGAAGCACATCCACGGCACAGTTGCAGCAATATAAGCTGAGATCTACTAATCTATTATTAGATGCACAATTAATACGCTGGACCCAGCCTCATCAGGAATTTAAAGATAAAGTAGACAATATTGTCAAAAGCCTAGCTACCGATTCAATAGTCGAGGCTACACCTGGAAGGATAGGATTGATGCCAGCTTAGCAGTATCCAAGATAGGAAATAGATATGGTCAAAGATAAGGCGAACATCAAGAAATATTGTTGTTGATAATTTGTCAAAAGTGGACAATGAATTCGATAATAGAGACTCCACTCACAAGGACTGGATCGACATCAGCCCGATGGAATATCCAAGATAAGAAATATCTATGACATCAAAATAAAGTAGGATCCACTTTTCCGGTTAAGCGACGGATACGGTACTCCATGACTCTCAAGTTGGTTCTCTCAGTTGCCCATAATAACTGATTCTTCCTCCCTTCTTTCTTTTACTTCCCTCTAGAAAATGGATCCAACTTTTTCTGCCTTGCGAAAATATTTTCCTTCTCTCCCAATGAACATTCTCAAAAAGATACTGTTTATGGAGCATTTTTCATGAAGAACGAAACCGTTACAGTCCTGGGAATCTGACTGTAAATGATACTGTTTGCCAGCTTGTAAGAAAGCTGGACGGGAAGCAAATCCTCGACTCATAGAAGCCGTTAATGCCGTTACTAGACGTAAAACCAGTAGAAGATGTGAGCCACATTCACAATCACTGTACATACAGTTTGTCATATTTGGAAAAATTTACATTTTCTTTTGACAGTAATGTACTTGCTCCCGTAAGCGTAATCGACACGTTATCCCTTTTCATCACTATAAATGCGTGTTCTTCTTTCTGATTAAGCGGCAGATATGATACTCCGTCAGTTATTTCAGTTTCCTACAATAACTGATTTCTTTCCCTCTTCTCTCAAATTCTTCTCTTATCAATGGATTCTACTCTTTCTACACTGCGAAAATACTTTCCTTCCCTCCCACTAAAAGTTCTTAAAAAGATCTACCTTGCTAGATGTGAAAGAATCAGAGTTTTTATACGCAAAGGCATTCCCGACAATGTGCAGTGGATAATTTAAGCTAACGTCCGTTCGGCTGTTGAAGTTCTAGATGCATTTATGCCTCATATGCCTGGCTTAGGTAAAAGCGCTTATGCCAAAAAGTGAAGAGCAAAGAGGCTAGATGTCTGTTATCAATGCGGACGATGGAATTGCAATACTAAATGCCGCTCTTTAGGATACATCTCCAAAAATCGTGAAGATAAAAGAAAATTCATTAAGAATGGCCTGCGTAAAGAATCTCTGGAGGATATCCGAGGGACTCTTGAAACGCATTCTTGTGGAATAGTACAACGCAAAATAGTCGATTTATGGAGAACTTACCATAAAGAACGAGACCGTTACAATTCCCAAAACCTGACCGTAAATGATCCTGTTTGCCAGCTTGTAAGAAAACTAGATGGGAAGTAAATCCCCAACTTATAGAAGGCATTAAAGCCGTTACTGAACATAAACTAGTGGAAGATGTGAGTCACAGTCATGATTGCTGTACATATAAGCTGTCATTTATCTTTTCTTTTGACAATAATGTACTTGCTTCTGTAAGTGTAGTTAACGCGTTATCCTTTTATCACTATAAATACGTGTCAGTTATTTCCGTTTCCTACAATCACTAATTTCTTTCTTTTTCTCTTAAATACCTCCTTCATCAATGGAGTCTTCTCTTTCCGCCCTACGAAAGTATTTTCCCTCCCTCCCAATGAATGTTCTTAAAAAGATTTATCAAGCTAGATATGAACGATTCAGAGTATTTATGCACAAAGGCATTCCTGATAATGTGCGGTGGCTAATCGAAGCTAAGGTTCGTTCAGCTGGTGAAGTTCCAGAAGCGTTCTTTCCCCGTATGCCCGGCTTTGGTAAAAGCGCTTATGCCAAAAAGAGAAGAGCAAAGAGGCTAGGCGTCTGTCATAAATGTGGATGGTGGATTTGTGACACTAAATGTCGTTCTTCAGGGACGACCACCAGAAATCGTGAAGATAGAAGAAAATTCATTAAGAATGACCTGCGTTAGGAATCTCTGGAAGATATCCAAGAGACTCTTGAAGCGCACTCTTGTGGAATGGTGCAATTTGAGATTATCGGTTTATGAATGACTTTCCAAAAAGAACGAGATCATTACAGTCTTGGGAATCTGACTTTAAACGACCCTGTTTGCCAGTTTGTAAGAAAATCGGAAGGGAAGTAAAACCCAATTCATAGAAGGCATGGAAGCCATTACTGGACGTAAAGCCAGTGGAAGACGAGCACCAAAGTCACGATTATTGTACATGCTAGCTGTCATTTTTGAAATTTTCCTCCCCTTTTGGCAATAATGTACCCATTTCTGACATGAGCCATAGTCACAACTACTGTATATGCTAGCTGTCGCTTTTGAAATTTTCATTCTCTTCCGATAATCACGTACCTACTCCTGATGTAAGCTACAGTCGCGACTACTGTACATGCTAGCAGCTATTTTGGAAAATTTTCCTCCCTTTTTTGACAATAATGTACCCGTTCCTGACCAAAGTCATAGTCGTGACTACTGTGTATAGATGTCATTTTTGGAAATTTTCCTCTTCTTCTGACAATAATGTATCCACTCTTGAAAATAAAATTATTGTTTTATCTTTTCACCTATATAAATACATCATCTTTTCTTCATTTCTCACAAGGTTAAGGATAGGAATGGAGAAAACCTCAACTCATAAATCTCGAAGTATTTATGTATTTTCTGGGGCTTTTCCTAGAAAAGACGAAGAGTACTTAAAGGCAGCCAACCATTTGGGTAGAGTATTAGCTGAGCGTAAAATACATTTAGTTTATAGAGGAGGTAGTGTCGGATTAATGGGAGGCGTAACATCAGCAGCATCTTTAGGAGGAAGTCAAGTTCTAGACATTATCCCAGGACCTTTGAAGTTTGTTTCTGGGGGCACGATCGGAGAAGAGCTAGTGGTCAAAAATCTGCAAGAGCGCGTGCTACAAATGCTTTTAAATGCTGATGCTTCCATCGCTCTACCCGGCGGTTTTGGTACATTAGGAGAAGTCTTCCAAATTGCTTCCATGGCCCAACTTAATTTGCATAAGAAACCTATTGGGCTGTTGAATGTTAACAACTTCTTTACAGGTCTGATAGCTTTTGTGGATTATGCTATGCAGAAGAATTTCATATCTAGAGTGGCACGACGAATCATAATATCCGCAACAACTGCTGAAGAATTGCTAGATAAAATACAAGCTTTTGTTCCTGAACCAGATCCAGCAATGATTCAGATAGACTGGACATGACAGTCTTTCCCGACCAGTTCGATCCCATAATTGTCCTCTGCTCACCCTGTTGAAGTATTGTGGAAGAAGAAGCGATCCGATTCGTTTTTCTTGTCCTTTAGTTTTATTATCAGCATTTTCTTTCATATTTTGGTTTTTCTTTTCAGGGAATTTCTTTCTTCTTTATCTTATAAGATAGTTTCGTTCATGCTGATATTAAAACCATAGGACAATGCCTTTAGGTTGGAATGGCTGAGTAAAGAGTAATTTTTATTGCTCTTGAGACGCATCCTATTAGGTCTACTAGGCATGACATTTTGGGGTAGTTGAGCTTCAACCTTATTTGGATGACATATCTCACGAGGGAATCTATATTTACTAAAGAAAATATTAGATGAACCTTGGATATTGATTCCAAACATCCGTTCCCTTTACATAATTTGTTAGTATTATTGTCATCATCAAGATTCACCCATCTTATCGAAGTCTAAATTTTTGCACTCGCCTATTATGAAGATCCACACTTTCGAATAAAATTATTCCAATTTCAATTGCTTTCATATAAAGTTTGCTTTCATATCAATTTTTCTTCAATGATAGGAGAGTTCCTATCGTCGAGGTTCTAAGGAGAGTTCCTTAACCTCAAACTTTCAACGATAGGAGAGTTCCTATCGTCGAGGTTCGAAGGAAAGTTCCTTAAACCTCAAACAATCAATCATCAATTTTTCTTCAATGATAGGAGAGTTCCTATCGCCGAGGTTCTAAGGAGAGTTCCTTAACCTCAAACTTTCAACGATAGGAGAGTTCCTATCGTCGAGGTTCTAAGGAAAGTTCCTTAAACCTTAAACAATCAATCATCAATTTTTCTTCAACGATAGGAGAGTTCTTATCGCCGAGGTTCTAAGGAGAGTTCCTTAACCTCAAACTTTCAACGATAGGAGAGTTCCTATCGTCGAGGTTCTAAGGAAAGTTCCTTAAACCTAAAACAATCAATCATCAATTTTTCTTCAACGATAGGAGAGTTCCTATCGCCGAGATTCTAAGGAGAGTTCCTTAACCTCAAACTTTCAACGATGGGAGAGTTTCTATCGTCGAGGTTCTAAGGAAAGTTCCTTAAACCTCAAACAACCAATCATCAATTTTTCTTCAACGATAGGAGAGTTCCTATCGCCGAGGTTCTAAGGAGAGTTCCTTAACATCAAACTTTCAACGATAGGAGAGTTCCTATCGTCGAGGTTCTAAGGAAAGTTCCTTAAACCTCAAACAATCAATCATCAATTTTTCTTCAACGATAGGAGAGTTCCTATCGCCGAGGTTTTAAGGAGAGTTCCTTAATCTTAAACTTTCAATGATAGGAGAGTTCCTATCGCCGAGGTTCTAAGGAGAGTTCCTTAACCTCAATCTATCAATCAATCAATTTTTCTTTCAACGATAGGAGAGTTCCTATCGCCGAGGTTCTAAGGAGAGTTCCTTAACCTCAACCTATCAATTAATCAATTTTTCTATCAACGATAGGAGAGTTCCTATCGCCGAGGTTCTAAGGAGTGTTCCTTAACCTCAACCAACCAATCAAATCAAATTTTCCTTTCAACGATATGAGAATTCCTATCGCAGAGGTTCTAAAGAGGATTCCTCAGGAATTAGGCGACGAGAAGGTTCTCAATTTCTAGCTAAGCCGGACGAAATTTGGTAATAACTTTGCATACATCATGTCCCATGAAGCATGCAAAGGGGGGCAGCTGTTGACATCCAATTTCGTCCGACCGTTAAAAAAATTAATTTAAAAAAAAATTAAATTAAAAAAATTAATTAAAATAAATAAGTAAATAAAAATAAGTAATAATCAATCATTATAAAAATTATTATTAATTATTATACAAAGAGAGAATTAAGAAGTTTTGGGGGAGGGGCATTTTGTTAATATCTATGTGTGTATATCCAAAAAATTAAAGTAAAAAAAAATAATAATTAAAAAAAAATTATTATTATTAATAATTAATTAATTATTATTACTGAAAAAAATTAATTAATTAAGTTAATTAGTTTAAAATATTTTTTTGTTTTATAAGAGTTTAATTAAAATGATATATGTGTGTGTATGTGTATGTTTGAAATAAAAAGAACACTTCACAAAAAAATGACAAAATTAAAAAGTTTACGGTAAAAATGGCAAAATTGAGAAGTTTTGGGAAAAATTGACAAAATATGAAAGTTCCAGGAGCATTTGGTAATTTTTCGCGTCAATTTTGGGCCAGATTAACGGTTTTGGCCCAAATTAACAGAAAACGACAAAATTGTTAAAATCAGAAGCTTCAGGAACTTCTCCAGAGTCAAAGAGACGTAAAGGACTGAAACTGTCATTTTACCAATTTAAGTGATAAGTTCGAGTTTAATTAATTTTTAATTATGAACAGTCCAACACCCCTTACCCTATAAATAGGGGTCTAAATCTGTGTGTTAACACAGAGAGAAAAAAAGAAATCAAGCTTAGAGCTCCGTTTTAAAAAAACGGAAAAATTATAGCCTTAATTCCTTGCCTTTCTTTCTTATTCCCAGAACGTTAGAAATTTTTCCTGTCTGCCGTTTAACCCTCCCCCTTTCACGCTTCCGTTTCCCTTTTGCGCGTCGTCGCCCCTCCGCCCCTCTGCCTCGCCGCCCCACGCCGTCCTGCCGCCGCCCGTCACTCCCCCACGCTGCCGTCATGCCGTCCCCACACCGTTACGCCGCTGCCTGTCGCTCCTCCCCCGCCGTCGTGCCCGTCCCGCCGTCATCCTTTTTTTTTTCTTCTTTCTCCACCGCTGTCGCTCCTCCCCGCCGTCGCCCGTCTGCCTCGCCGCCGCCCAGCTCCGCTAGCCCCGCCACCCCCTTTCCCTCGAGTCGTGTTCTGTCTTTCGCGTCCAGCAAAATTCAAAATTTTGATCTTTGGGTAAAACTCCTATTTAATCCTTCATCTTCTTATTTTCTTTCATTTTGGTTACTAACTTTTTTTTTTCTCTGCAGAACTAACAATAATCTTTATATATTTGTTTATTATTATTGTTATTAGTCACTAACCTTTTAATTTTTGCACAACTACCTTCACTAACTTTTATTATTGTTATTATTGTTGTTAACAACTAACCTTACTAACTTCACTAAGTTTTATTATTGTTATTAACAACTAATCCAACTAACTTTACTAACTTTTATTATTGTTGTTATTAATTCTAACAACTAACTTTTACTATCTTTGTTATTATGGAAGGTTATACCTCCTTTTTTTTTTTTCTTTTAGTGGATGGTCAAAAGCCCCACTTTATTATTATTAATTGTCCTTTTATTTACTTTATATAATTGTTTTTTTAGGTAGTTAAATTTATTTCACTTTTAATTATAATAAGTAAATAATTTTATCTGAATAATTATTTTTAAGAATAATAAAAATCATTTTTAAAAGCCAACTATTTTTTTTATTTGGAATACATGTTTTTTTTATTATTATTTCTTTAAAAAAAACAACAAAAAGTTAACCTTTTATTCTTTTTTATTAAAGTTATTAAATAATTCTAAAAATACAAAAAAAAATCAATTCTTTTTTTTTTCAAATATATTTCTAAAGTAATAATAATTAAAAATTCAAGAAAAATAATAAAATAATAATAAAATCTAATAAAATTATGATTAAAATTCATTAAATAAATAATTAACAAAAAATTAAACTCCATGTCCAAATGATCCACCAGGATCCAATGGTTTGGAGAATAAAAAATATTTTTAAAATAAAGTATAAAATAAAATTAGTTTTTTATAGTTACTTTTAATTTTTATCCAGTAAAAAGAATAAAAAGAATGGAAACAAATTTTTTTTAAGACTAAAAATATATAAAATTAAGACTTTATATTTTACTTATTTCTTTTAAAATATAACTTTTTGATTCCTTTATTAAACAAAATAAAAATCTTAGCCAAATGATTTTTAATAAAAATAAAACAAAAAGAATTAAATAATTAACAATAAATTAAAATAATTTCAATATCCGGATGATCCGGCAGGATTTACGGTTTGGAAAGTATCAACTTTTTTTAATTTAATTGAATAAAAATTAAATAAAAAAGATATAAATCCATATTTACGATATAAATTAAATTATATAAAATTTCATCAAATTCTGTGTCCGGGTGACTCGGCATAGTCCATGGTTCGGAAATAAAGCTTCCGTGTCCGGGTGACTCGGCAGAGTCCATTGTGGCAACGTGCGGGTCATTGTCGGGAGTCGCCACCAATCAGTTTTTATCTAGGTCGATTGGACACCTTAAAATTGGTCTGTATGAGTTCGGGGATCGGGAGTACGGTTACGCTAAAACAATATTGTTATAGCGCCCAAAAAAATTTGGCACCTTAGTTGATTTTAATTTTGTTTTGCTTTGCTTTTAAATAATTTTTAGTTAATTTTTGAAACCAGGAATTTTAACTGAATTATTTAGTCGGATGCGGATTTTTGATAATTAATTTGTATAAAATTTGATGCTTCCGAACCATGGACTCTGCCGAGTCACTCGGACACGGAAGGTTTATTTCCGAACCATGGACTCTGCCGAGTCACCCGGACACGGAATTTGATGAAATTTTATATAATTTAATTTATATCGTAAATATGGATTTATATCTTTTTTATTTAATTTTTATTCAATTAAATTAAAAAAAGTTGATACTTTCCAAACCATGGATCCTGCTGGATCATCCGGATATGGAAATTATTTAAATTTATTGTTAATTATTTAATTCTTATTATTTTTTTTATGGAATTAATTATTAGTTTAATTACTAATTTATAAGTCTTTTTATTTATGAAATTTGTTACTGATCTTTATTGTTAACTAATTAAATTTTTTTTTGTTTATTTCTTTTTGATATTTTTTCTTTTCTTTCTTTTCCTTCTTTTCTTTTTATTCTTTTTTATTTTTTTATTCGTTTGTTTGTTCTTTTTCTCTTCTTTTACTTTTCTTTTACTTTCTTTTCTTTCTTTTCTTTCTTTCTTATTCTTTTTCTTTTCTTTTAGTTTTCTTTTTATTTTCTTGTTTAATGAAAGATTTTATTATTTATTTTTCTTAAGTAATTACTTAATTTATAAAGGGATCAAAAAGTAATTTTTTAAATTATCTAATATCAAGATTCTTTATGTAATAAAGAAATTAAAGAGTTAAAAAAAAATCTTATTTATTCAATAAAGAAAACAAAAAAAACTTATATGTATATTTGAAAGAAAAGTCTTAATATTTTATTTGATAAAAAGTGAACCAAAAAATAATTATTCAATCAAAATTTTATTTATTTAATAAAGAAATCAAAAATTTATATGTATATTTTAAAAATAAAAGAAAAGTCTTAATATTTTATTTGATAAAAAGTGAACCAAAAAGTAATTATTTAATCAAGACTTTATTTATTTAATAAAGAAATCAAAAATTTTTATGTATATTTTAAAAATAAAATAAAAAGTCTTGATATTTATATATTTTATTTTTTTGATAAAAGATTAACTAAAAAGTGATTATTTAATTTATAAGTCTAAAGATTTATATGTATATTTTAAAATAAAAGTAGAGTCTTGATATTTATATATTTTATTTAAAGTAATTATCTAGTTTATAAGTCTGAAAATATATATCTAATTAATAAGTTTAAAATATTTAAAGAGAATTTAATTCTTTTTGTTTTATTTTTATTAAAAATCATTTGGCTAAGATTTTTATTTTGTTTAATAAAAGAATCAAAAAGTTATATTTTAAAAGAAATAAGTAAAATATAAAATCTTTATTTTATATATTTTTATTCTTGAAAAAAATTTGTTTCTATTCTTTTTATTCTTTTTACTGGATAAAAATTAAAAGTAACTATAAAAAACTAATTTTATTTTATACTTTATTTTAAAAATATTTTTTATTCTCCAAACCATTGGATCCTGGTGGATCATTTGGACATGGAGTTTAACTTTTTGTTAATTGTTTATTTAATGAATTTTAATCATAATTTTATTGGATTTTATTATTATTTTATTATTTTTCTTGAATTTTTAATTATTATTACTTTAGAAATATATTCAAAAAAAATAATTGATTTTTGTTGTATTTTTAAAATTATTTAATAACTTTAATAAAAAAGAATAAAAGGTTAACTTTTTGTTGTTTTTTTTAAAGAAATAATAATAAAAAAAACATGTATTCCAAATAAAAAAAATAGTTGGCTTTTAAAAATAATTTTTATTATTCTTAAAAATAATTATTCACATAAAATTATTTACTTATTATAATTAAAAGTGAAATAAATTTAACTACCTAAAAAAAATAATTATATAAAGTAAATAAAAGGACAATTAATAATAATAAAGTGGGGATTTTGACCATACACTAAAAAAAAAAAAATTAGGAGGTATAACCTTCCATAATAACAAAGATAGTAAAAGTTAGTTGTTAGAATTAATAACAACAATAATAAAAGTTAGTAAAGTTAGTTGGATTAGTTGTTAATAACAATAATAAAAATTAGTGAAGTTAGTAAGGTTAGTTGTTAACAACAATAATAACAATAATAAAAGTTAGTGAAGTTAGTTGTGCAAAAATTAAAAGGTTAGTGACTAATAACAATAATAATAAACAAATATATAAAGATTATTGTTAGTTCTGCAGAGAAAAAAAAAAGTTAGTAACCAAAATGAAAGAAAATAAGAAGATGAAGGATTAAATAGGAGTTTTACCCAAAGATCAAAATTTTGAATTTTGCTGGGACGCAAAAGACAGAACACGACGCGTAGGAAAGGGGGTGGCGGGGCTGGCGGAGCTGGGCGGTGGCGAGGGCGTGGGGCGGCGAGGCAGAAGGGCAGAGGGGCAACGACAGCGTGGAGGCAACGGCGGGGAGGAGCGACGGCAGTGGAGAAAGAAGAAAAAAAAAAGAAGACGGCGGGACGGGAGCGACGGGCGGCGGCGTAACGGCGTGGGGACGGCGTGACGACAGCGTGGGTTACGCTAAAACAATATTGTTAACTTACTAACTCACTAACTTTACTAACCTTTATTATTATTGTTATTAACTTACTAACTTACTAACTTTACTAACCTTTATTATTATTGTTATTATTGTTAACTCACTAACTCACTAACTTTACTAACCTTTATTATTATTGTTATTATTGTTAACTCACTAACTCACTAACTTTACTAACCTTTATTATTATTATTATTATTAACTCACTAACTCACTAACCTTATTATCTTTATTATTATTATTATTATTATTATTAACAACTAATTCTGACAACTAACTTTTATTATCTTTATTATTATTATTATTATTAAATGGAAGGTTATACCTCCTATTTATTATTTTAAAAAGTGGATGGCCAAAAAAGCCTCACTTTATTTATTTATTCTTTAATATTTCTTTATTTACTTTATATGTTTCACTTTATTTATTGTCATCAAAATTTCCTTTATTTTACTTTATGCAAAATTTTATTTTATGGTTAAATTCATTTCACTTAAAGAAAGAAATTACCCATAAAAAAAATAATATAAATAAGTAAATAAGTAATAAAAATAAAAAGAAAAATTTTTATGTGAATAATTATTTTTAAAGGCTAATAAAAATCATTTTAAAAAGCCAACTATCTTTTATTATTTTTGAACACATGTTTTTATTATTTCTTTAAAGACAACAAAAAGTTAACTTTTTATTCCTTTTGTTAAAAATTAATAAACAAACATAATTAAATAATTCTCAAAAAACACAAAATAATTCTTTTTAAATAAAGTAAGGATATTTAAAAGATATTTAAAGAAAAATAATAATAAAATAATAAAAATTATGATTAAAATTAATAATTAATTAAATAAACAATTAATAAAAAAATTAAACTCCATGTCCAAATGATCCGCCAGGATCCAATGGTTTGGAGAATAAAAAAATATTTTTAAAATAAAATATTTTTTTCAAATATGACAAATTGTATGTACAGTAATTGTGACTGTGGCTCACATCTCCCACTAGTTTTACGTCCAATAACGGCATTAATGGCTTCTATGAGTCGAGGATTTGCTTCCCATCTAGTTTTCTTACAAGTTGGCAAACAGGGTCGTTTACAGTCAGATTCCCGGGACTGTATCGTTCTCGTTCTTCATGAAAGATGCTCCATAAACCAAGAAGTTCATGTTGCACAGATCCACAAGAATGCATCTCAAGAGTCAATTGGATATCATCCACTGAGTCCTTACTCAGGCCATTCTTGATGAACCGTATTTTATCTTCTCGATTATTGTAGATCATTCCTAAAGAACGACATTTAGTATTACAAGTCCACCGACCACATTTATGGCAGACTTGTAACTTTTTCGCTCTTCGCTTTTTGGCATAAAAGCTTTTGCCTACACCAGGCATGTGAGACACAAATGCCTCTGGGATTTCACCTGCCAGACGAACCTTAGCTTCGATTAACTATCGTACATCTTTAGGGATTCCTTTGTGCATCAAAACTCTTAATCGTTCACAGCGAACTCGGTAGATCTTTTTGAGAATGTTCATTGGGAGAGAAGGAAAATATTTTCGCAAGGGAGAAAGTGTAGGATCCATTTTCTAGAGGGAAGTAAAAGAAAGAAGGGAGAAGGAACCAGTTATTATGGGCAACTGAGAGAACCGACTTGAGAGTCACGGAGTACCGTATCCGCCACTTAACCGGAAAAGTGGATCCTACTTTATTTTGATGTCATAAATTTATCTTTGATATTCCATCGAGCTGATGTCGATCCAGTCCTCGATTATTGAATCCATTGCCCACTTTTGACAAATTATCAACGACAATATTTCTTGATGTTTGCCTTATCCTTGACCATAGCTATCTCTTATCTTGGATACTGCTAAGCTGGCATCAATCTTGTCCTTCCAGGTGTAGCCTCAATTATTGAATCGATTGCCAGGCTTTTGACAATATTGTCTACTTTATCCTTGAATTCCTGATGGGGCTGGGTCCAGCGTATTAGCTGTCCATCCAGTAATAGATTGGTAAGAGCTGATGTCATTGAGATGTCTGCTTATACTGTTGTAACTGTGCCGTGAATGTGCTTCCCATTTGATCCCTGTTATGTAAAAGCCATGCATGTATGATGTGAAATGCATGAATGCAGAGCATGTGTAACTGATGGTTCTTTTTTTTTTTTTTTGTTTTGGATTTTTTTGGATGGATCTAGTTCTTCATGTCTTTGCTTTACTGGATCCTCTTCGTAATCGCCTTCTTGGACTATCATTAAATCTCTTTATGCTTCCCAGCTCTTGTCCATTGCCTTAAAAGCCCAACTTTTTTTTCAAAATCCCCTTTCCTTGACTTGTTCTTGAATTTTGGCCTCAATTTCTTTAATGTTCGCCCACCTCATACTTTATGTCTTTCTGGATAATTGTCCCTGTTAAAATATTCATGAGTATGATTCTTTCTTGCTGACGTGGACATGCTAAGACTTCTGAAGCGATCATCCAGGCAACTACCAAGGCTATCTCCCGAAGATTTGTTACTCCTTCTTTTTTGTTAGCCTATGTTCTGTGCCGTTCGCAAAGCAGGACCTCAATCTTACCTGTTTTAATTCACAAAGCTTATCAAAGTAATCTACGATCTTTGCTTTTTTTCTGAGTTTTAATTATCACTATTCTTCCTACAAAAGTCACAATTTATTGCACACTTAAGGCTAGTAGGAATGTGAGATTTGAAGGAAAAGAACTGGATAGAAATGACTTCATCATTTTTTTTTTTGAACAAAAGAAAGTTAAACGTGAGAATCAAAGGAAAGTTAAAGAGAATTGGCTTTTTATTTATGGGTAAGAGAATATAAAAGTCTTGGGTACAATGAAAGTATGAGGGAAAAACTCTCTCTTTGACAATTTTTATCAAATAAACTTTGGTAACCCTGTATCCACTTCTTCCCTTCTGTCCGAATATTTCTTCATTATGCAAAGTATTTCTTTACTGAATCTGAATTTACTGGCTTTGGTAACTCTCGTCCATCCATTTCTGTCAGAATTAGAGCCCCTCCTGAAAATGCTTTCTTCACGACATATGGCCCATCATAATTTGGTGTCCATTTTCCTCTAGAATCATGCTGAATGGGCAGAATTTTCTTGAGCACAATGTCACCTTCGTGAAATTGCAGTGGGCGAACCTTTTTATTGTAAGCGCGAATCATCCTCCTTTGATAAAGCTGCCCATGGCAGAGGGCTATCATTCTTCTTTCATCAATTAGGTTTAATTGCTCGTATCTAGCCTTGACCCATTCTGCTTCTTTCAATTGAGTATCCATTAGTACCCTTAATGAAGGAATCTCAACTTCAATGGGCAATACAGCCTCCATACCGTATACCAGAGAAAAAGGTGTTGCTCCAGTAGAAGTACGGGTAGAAGTTCTGTAAGCATATAGTGCGAAAGGTAACATCTCATGCCAGTCCTTGTATGTGACGATCATCTTTTCAATAATTCTCTTGATATTTTTATTGGCTGCTTCTACTGCACCATTCATCATCGGTCGATAAGGTGCTGAGTTGAGATGCTTAATCTTGAACTGTCGGCACAAAGTCTGCATCATTGCATTGTTCAAGTTCGTGGCATTGTCTGAGATGATACACTTTGGCAACCCATAGCGACAAATGAGCTCTTTCTTAATGAAACGGCATACCACCTTTTGAGTTACATTTGCATAAGATGCGGCTTCTACCCATTTAGTGAAATAGTCGATTTCCACTAGGATGAATTTGTGACCATTAGAAGCTTTGGGGGTAATTGCTCCAATGACATCGATTCCCCACATGGCAAAAGGCCAAGGTATTGCCGTTACATTAAAAGGAGTAGGTGGAGCCTGGATCTTGTTGGCGTATATTTGGCACTTGTGACATTTTCTTACATGATTGATGCAATCACTTTCTAATGTAAGCCAGTAGTAGCCGGCCCTCATTATTTGCCTTGCCATGGTATGACCACTAGTGTGTGCTCCACACATTCTAGAATGAACTTCTTCCATGATCTTTCGTGCTTCATGAATATCTACACATTGAAGTAACATTGAGTCTGGAGTTTTCTTATAAAGTATGTCTAGGTTTAAAAGAAAACCCATTGACAATCTTCGTAGAAATTTCTTGTCATTTTTTGATGCTTCTGGTGGATACACTCGTTCTTGGAGGTATTTCTTGATATCGTGATACCAAGGTTTCCCATCCAATTCTTCCTTCATGCTCATGCAATAAGCTGGGGAATCTATTATTTTCATTTCGAACACAGGAGTATGCTCAGGGTCGCCTATCTTGTACATGGCAGCTAAAGTAGCTAAAGCATCCGGAATTTGATTATCTTCCCTTGGGAGATGATGGAAGCTTATACTGTTAAATTTTCCTGTCAAGTCTAGTATGAGCTTTTGGTAAGGGATCAATTTTGAATCCATTGTCTCCCATTCTCCATTGATTTGATATATGACCAATGCGGAATCCCCATAAACTCGGAGATCTCGTACTTTCAATCCCAGTGCCATTTGGTGTCCTATAGCACATGCCTCATATTCTACTATATTGTTGGTACAAGGAAATGTAATTTTTGCTGTGAGGGGAAACTGCTCTCCGTTTGAAGAGATGAGTATAGCTCCAATCCCTTGTCCCAAAGCATTATATGCTCCATCGAATGCCATTTTCCATGTTTCATCATCTTCAGAGACTTTCTATTCTACCGTGATTATATCTCCATCAGGAAAGTCCATTCTCATTGGCTCATAATCATCCAATGCCCTATCAGCCAGATATTCAGCAATCACACTCCCTTTTACAGCCTTTTGGGTAACATACTGTATGTCGTATTCAAACAACAGCATTTGCCATTTGCGATCCTGCCTGATAAAGCGGGTTTCTCAAAAATGTACTTAATGGGATTAGTTTTGGAGATCAGCAATGTGGTGTTGTTGAGCATGTAGTGTCGTAGTCGGTGTGCTACCCATGTAAGGGCACAACAGGACTTTTCTACTATTGAGTATTTCGCTTCATATGTGGTAAGCTTCTTGCTCAAATAATAAATTGCATGCTCTTTCTTTCCTGTCTCATCACGTTGACCCAATACGAATCCTAATGAAGAATCCTGTATGGATAAATATAGAATCAACGGTTCTCCAGATCGAGGTGGTACCAAGACTGGTGGATTTGATAGATATTGCTTGATTTTCTTGAATGCTTCTTGGCATTCATTATTCCACTTGATTGGATTGTTCTTCTTTAGTGATTTGAAGAAAGGTTCACACTTGGACGTCAATTGTGATATGAACCTTGCTATGAAGTTGATTCTACCCAGAAAACTTCTTACTTGTTTTGGAGTCTTCGGGGGTTGCATTTCTTGTATCGCCTTGACTTTACTTGGGTCAACTCGAATCCCATCTTTGCTTACCATGAAACCCAATAACTTTCCTGAAGAGGCTCCAAAAGTACATTTGGCAGGATTCAACTTTAGTTGATATTTGCGAAGTCTATCAAACAGTTTTCTTAGTACTTTTAGATGCCCCCTAGCAGTGAAAGTTTTGGCGATCATGTCATCTACATACACTTCAATTTCTTTATGCATCATTTCATGGAATAGGGCGACCATGGGTCTTTGATATGTAGCACCAGCATTCTTTAACCCAAAAGGTATCACTTTATAGTAGAAGGTACGCCAAAGGGTAATAAAAACAGTTTTTATCATATCATCTGGATCAAGTTTGATTTGATTGTACCCAGAAAAGCCATCCATGAAGGAAAAGTAGGAGTTTCCTGCGGTATTATCCACCAGCGTATCAATGTGAGGAAGTGGGAAATTATCTTTAGGACTGGCCTCATTCAAGGGCCGGTAGTCCTGACAAACTCTTAGTTTCCCACTCTCTTTCTTTTTGACTGGAACTATGTTAACGACCCATTCTGTATATTCAGCGACCCCGAGGAATCCTACATCGCATAGCTTTCGAATTTCATCTTGTACTCTCAAGATCAGATCCGGCTTTAATCTTCGTAACTTCTGTCTGACAGGTTTCGCTCCAGGCTTCAATGGTATTTTGTGTAGCACGATGTCTGAGCTTAAGCCGGGTCATATCTTGGTATGACCAAGCAAATACATCCACGTATTCCTTCAATAAGTGGACTAATTCTTCTTTCTCTTCAGGAGGAAATAAGGTTCCAATCTTGACTTCTTTTACATCCTAACTGTCTCCTAAGTTGAATGTCTCAATTGGTTCCTGACTTGTTGCTCTTTCTTTTTCATCTCGCTCGATCATTTTTAATAGCTCAGGAGATACTTGAAGATCTTCATCATCCTAGTCGGTAGTGTTCACAGGATTATCAAAGTTCATTCTTTCATTGTCATCAAAGAGAGTTTCAGGTCTGCATTAACTAGAGAGAAAAGAAAGAAGAGAAAATGGCAAGAATGAGATGGATGCAAACTGGTACTTTATTTATAGTGTGCATAAATCACAACTTTATTGGAATGAAAAGCAATAACTAAAAGGTTCACTTGAACAAAGACTACACCCTATTGATTGAACCTTTCTTTAGGAGATTTTTACTATTAGATTACTTTGAAAAGCTGTTGATTATAATAGGCAGTTCTATCGCCTCCCAATTGTTCAACACATCCTGTGGGCTACAGGATTGAACGAGCTCCTCATCTTCGGGTGAATCACTGATTATTGCCTGAAGAAAAAGACTTTCAAAAGACTTGTTGATGTTGATGGTCAGCGTGCCTTCATTGTCATTTTTTGGAATCAAACCACCACTCACGAATGTTTCAGTTATGTCAGGGATATCCAGATTTCTTTCCTGTAGAGGATGCCTTGTTAATCGTGCAATCCTCTTTTCTCTCTTTTCAGCTATCGCCTTCATTTTGTCTTGCCTTGTCGGTGTGAAACCTAGGCCGTATTTTTCTTCATTTGCGGAGATTTTCAATGGTTCTAGGATTCCGTGTAGATTTTGTCCCAGACCTAACCCCAGTGAGTATCCTCCTTTCATCATTAGTTTGGCGATCATGCGACTTGTTTTGGAGATGCTAGGCACGGGTTCTTCTTCATATTCACCGATATAGGTAGCATTAACAATTTCAAATGACCTGAAAGAGCAATCAGGTATATCTTCATTAACCTCGACGTATTGAGCATCCGCAGGTCTAGATAGCAGAATGTCTTCTTCAGCAAAGACTGTGATTAACTTTCCTTCAATAATGAATTTCATTTTTTGGTGTAATGAAGAAGGAATTGCTCCAGCCATACGGATCCATGGTCTTCCCAGCAGACAGGTATAGGATGGATTAATGTCCATGACTTGGAATGTGATGTGGAAGAGACAAGGACCAATCCCTACTGGTAGCTCTATTTCTCCAACAACATCTCTTCTCGTCCCATCAAACGCTCGAACAACAATATGACTGTTGTTGAGGTATGATGGATCTAAACCAATCTTATGCAAGGTTTCAAGTGGCATTACATTTAGAGCTGACCCGTTGTCGATAAGAACTCTAACCATAATTTGATCTTTATACTTAATCGAAATATGTAGAGCCTTAGAGTGGCCCCTTCCTTCTGCCAGTATCTCATCGTCAGTGAATGTGATGAGATTCTGTGCCGTGATGTTGTTGACGGGGTGGTCAAAATTATTCACGGAAATATCTTGCTCAACATAGGCCTTATTCAAGACTTTGAGGAGGGCTTCTCGATGAGCATCAGAGCTTAAGAGTAATGAAAGTATGGAAATCTTTGCTGGCAGGCAGTTTAACTGCTCAACGATGCTGTACTCACTTTGCTTTATGAGTTTTAGAAACTCAGTAGCTTGTTCATCTGTTACCGCTCGAGGCATCTCTTGCTCTTTGGATGTATTTGTATCAAGAGGTCCACTTGTCGTAACGTTCTTATCTTGTTGGAGCTTGTTCATTTGCTCCGGAGAATAACACCGACCACTTCTAGTCATGCTCCCAACTTCTAGTGGAGTTGATGTGATGTTGGAATTGTAATCATAGCTCCATGGAACAGCTTTGTCTGATTTGTAGGGGAATGGCCTCGGTACTTGAATTCTTAAAGGCTTAAGAGGAGGTTTTGAAATTGGTATGACTAATGGTCTTGGCATAGCATTGACTTATTGTTCTTTAGTGATCACATTCACATCATCATCTTTATTTGACATAAAAATGATGAGTTGGGATGAGTCTATGAGTCTTTGTAGATTCTCACGGAATTCTGAGCATTCCTGGATAGAATGACTCTTACTGTCATGAAAATTGCACCATTCCTCATCTTCAACTTCTTCATGTTTAAAAAAAGACTTCTAAATGATAGCCCCTTCTTTCAGAAGGCATGAATATACATGCTTAAGAGGGGTTATGATATCGTTGACTGACTTCTTTATCAGCCGGTGTTCTTCTATCATACTGACTGGTTTAGCTTGATGAGGCGGCAATGGATTGTGAGTGACGTTTGGTTCATCGGAAAAGTCCAACCGTTTTGACTCGATCAATTGTTGGACTATACATTTCAATGCTATGCAATTTTCCAAGCCATGGCCTGCAACGCCATCATGATATGGGCAAGTTATGTTAGGGTCATACCACCTTGGGTATGGGGGTTCCAATGGCCTTGTAGGAATCGGGCGGATAAGTTGACTTTCGATGAGTTTTGGATACAACTCAGTGTAAGTCATGGGAATTGGCGCAAAAACTTCTCTTGGTCTTTGTGCAGGTACTGGAGGAGTCGGAACAGGTGGCCGTAATTGATTAAGCCTGTTGAGAGGATAATTGTTGGGCCTATTGGGAGGATAATCATTGGGCCTATTGGGAGGATAATCATTGGGCCTATTGGTAGAATAGGATAGGTGAGGCCCGGTAGCCATAGTACTTACGAGGGGAATCCTTCTTCCGCGTCCTATTTGTTGTACTTCCTCATCCTTTCTTCTGGGTGATCTTCCTCTTTTCATAGGATCATTAAAGGACTCAGTAATCTTTCCGGTCATAATCCCATGCTCGATCCTTTCTCCAGACATGACAACATCAGAGAAATTACTTGCCGAATTGCCAATGAGCTTGTCATAATATGGGTACTTCAGTGTCTGAACAAATAAAGTAACCATTTCTCTCTCCGTCATGGGTGGCTGAACTTGTGCAGCTAAGTCCCTCCACCTTTGAACGTATTCCTTGAAGGTTTCTTGCTTTTTCTTCTCCATATTTTGGAGAGTTTGGCGATCCGGGGCTAAGTCCACAACATGTTTGTAATTGCTGATGAAGGCCTGAGCAAGGTCATTCCACGTTTTAATGTTTCTTGGACCTTGACTTAGATACCACTGTAATGCTGATTTTGTAAGGATTTCTTGAAACAGTGCAATCCACACCTTTTCATCTTTTGTGAGTGGTTGTAGTCTTCTTATAAACAACGTGATGTGAATGATGGGATCACTCGTTCTATCGTATTTCACAAAGTCTGGCACCTTAAAGTGTGAGGGGATTACGACATCTGGCACTAAGCAGAGGTCATCCACTGAGAGAGATCCGAATATAGTGCCTCCTTCGATGGCCCGAAGTCTTTTCTCTATTGTTTCGAGCTTTTGAGATTCTCCTTCTTCCTTTGATAGTGTTTTCTTCTCTTCATATACAGTGTCTTGTTTCAGGTGAATGCTAGCGGACGGACCTGATTCTTGAAATAGATTTTCTTGAACTGAGATCCGTTGTGGGGTGAATCCTGGAGGATAAGTAGGATCTTGTGGTTCTTTGATAGGAACTTGAGTTGCTTTCCCCTTAATTAACTCCATGAATTGTCTCATTTTGTTCGGCCATACTTTCTATCTTGGACTCCATATCTATGAGACGTCCTTCGGTTTGTTCTGCCATTAGTCTTGTTTGGAGCCAAATTGAATATCGGTGTTGAGGTCCAATTTTACCCTTTTTAAAGTAAGATTTATTTTATTAGACTCTACATGTATGTGATTGATGCAATGGATGCATGCATGCAATGAGTGAGTTTGATTATCCACTATTGTGGAACTTCAAGACTTTTAGTTGTCATTATAAAGACCAAAAAATTAGCAAAGTTTGATGCGTGGTTTTGATGCATGAAGAATAATTGCACAAAACAGAAGTACAAGAAAAGAAAGATAAGGTTATTAATAAGTTAAATAGCAATTAACAACTCATGAACTATTATAGAAAAACGAGTTAAAACCATAAATATAAGACACGAAGAAAATAAAAGTGTAGAGCAACAACATAGCATAACAAGGACATGCTTATGGTGTTGGTAAATGGGAGGAATACTATAGTCAGTTCTATGGTTAAGTGGGGAGTTCTATATGCATAGGGTGGTTTATCAAAAGGCCGAGGGTAGTTCCCGAATTCCATCACTAAATTATAGTGACAGCCCAATTCCTTACCCTCGAAGGTTTATGTAAAGAAAGGATTAATTCGAGTCGTAGCTTTTTCGTGGGCCCATGTAGAAACTATCGTCTCAAGAGGCAATACACTACTTTGCTACTTGAAACCGGTGAAGGCTTGGAGACCATGGTCTCACAAGGACAACAACACCAATTCCGCTTTGAAAGAACGGGTTTAAATTGAGGAAGCTCGGGTCTAGAGCTTCATGTCATGAATGCATTATGCATGTTTAAAATAAGTAAATATAGCACATAAATCCACATAAAATAAAGCAAAGCAGCACAAAAGAAATCAACTATTAGGCCTGACTCACTGACTTAGGTGTCCCCAGTGGAGTCGCCACCAATCAGTTTTCGCTCAGGTCGATTGGACACCTAAAAAATTGGTTTGAGAGAGTTCGGGGGTTCGGGAGTACGGTTACGTTAAAACAACTTTGTTATAACGCCCAAAAATTGGTACCTTAGTTGATTTCAATTTTTGATTTTTTTTTTTTGCTTTGCTTTTAAATTCAGTTAATTTAAAAAAAAAAAAAGAAATTTTAACTGAATTAGTCGGATGTGGATTTTTAAATTAATATGGGCTTTAAAATCTTTGGTAATTAATTTGTATAATTTTGTAGTAAACTTGACGTTTCCGAACCATGGATTCTATCGAATCACCCGGACAAGTAATTTGATGAAATTTTTAATTAATTATTAAATATTTTAATCCTGATATTTAATTTTATTCATTTAAAACTTTTATGTTTTCTCCAAGCCATGAATCCTATCGGATCACCCGGACATGGATTTTAGAATCTTAATTCTTAATTTGTTAAATTTTTGTGAAAACTTTTTTTGGATTTTTTTTAATTTTAATGTTAATATATTAAAAATTATTATATAAGTCTAAAAATATACTAAAAATAAATAAATTTATTTTTTTGGTAAAATTTTCTTTCCAAATCGTGGATCCTACCGAATCATTCGGATATGGATTTAAATTTAAATTTAATTTATTATTAGTTATTTAATTTTTAATTCTTATTTTTTTATTAATTTAATTATTAATTTTGGTCATAATTTTTATGAAATTTAATATTTTTTTTAATGATCTTAATGTTAACTAAAGAAATTATTTTTTCTTTATTCTTTTTTTCTTTCTTTTCTTTCTTTTCTTTTTCTTATTCTTTTTCTTTTCTTTTACTTTTCAATTTATTTTCTTGTTTAATGAAAGATCTTTATTATTTATTTTTTAAGTAATTACTTAATTTATAAAGGAACCAAAAAGTAATTTTTTTAAATTATCTAATATCAAGATTCTTTATTTAATAAAGAAACCAAAGAGTTATATAATTTTTTAGAAAAAATCTTGATACTCATATATTTTATTTTTTTTATTCTTTGTTTTTGATAAAAGATTAACCAAAAAGTAATTATTTAATTATTTAATATCAAGATTTTATTTATTTATTAGAGAAAATAAAAGAGTTATATTTTTTTTTTAAAGCAAAAGAAAAGTCTTGCTATTCATATATTTTATTTTATTTGATAAAAGATTTTGAAATAGTTTTCTAATTTATAAGTCTAAAAATATATATATAATTAATAAGTCTAAAATATTTAAACAGAATTTAATTCTTTTTTATTTATTTTTATCATCTTTATTTGAAAATCATTTGACTAAAATTTTTTTATTTGTTTAATAAAGGAACCAAAAAGTTATATTTTTTTATTATTTTAAAAGAAATAAGTAAAATATTACCCAAAGTTTTCTTTTATTCTTTTATTCTTTTTACTGGATAAAGAAAAATTTGAAGTAACTATCAAAATTAATTTTATTTATATACTTTATTTAAAAAAATATATATAATTTTCATTTTCCAAACCATGGATCCTGTCGGATCATTTGGATAGGGAATTTAATTTAAGTTTTTTTGTTTATTTAATTAACTATTAATTTTAATCATAATTTTTATTATTTTTAAAATTTTATTATTATTTTTTCTATTTTTATTCAATTTTTAATTACTATTAAAGATATATTTAAAAATAATTAATTTTTATTTTTTTGGAACTATTTAATTATGATTTTTTTTAATAAAAGGAATAAAAGGTTAACTTTTTAAAGAAATAAGAAATAAATAAAAATAGGTGTTCCAAAATAATAAAAGATGGTTGGCTTTTGTTAAAAAAAAATTTTTTTGTTAGCACTAAAAATAAAATGGAATAAAGTTAATTATTCAAAAAAAAATTCTTCTCTTTGAATTTGTTATTATTTACTTATTTTATTTTATTTATTTTTTTATGGCTAAAGGTGAAATAAGTGAAATAAGTTTAACCATAAAATAAGATTTTTGCATAAAGTAAATAAAGGAAAATTAAATGACAATAAATAAATAAAGTAAAGTGGAGGTTTTTCTTTTTTTTTTTTTGGTTTGGACATCCATTAAAAAAAAGGTGCACAAATTAAATAACACATGCAAATAAATAAAGAGAAAGCACATAAAGTAAATAAAGGAATATTAAAAGATAATAAATAAATAAAGTGGGGCTTTTTAGCCATCCACTTTAAAAAAAAATTGCACAAATTAAATAACATATGCAAATAAATAAATAAATAAACAAATAAAAAGCACATAAAGTAAATAAAGGAAAGTTAAAGAACAATAAATAAATAAATAAAGTGGGGCTTTTTGGCCATCCACTTTAAAAAATAAATAAATAGGAGGTATAACCTTCCACGAATAATAATAATAATAATAATAATAATAATAATAATAATAATAATAATAAAAGTTAGTTGTTAGTAATTAGTTGTTAATAATAATAATAATAATAATAAAAGTTAGTTGTTAGTAGAGTTACTTAATAATAATAATAATAATAATAATAATAAAAGTTAGTTGTTAGTAAAGTTAGTCATTAATAATAATAATAACAATAATAAAAGCTAGTTGTTAGTAAAGTTAGTTGTTAATAATTAATTTTGAAAAAATTAAAAGGTTAGTGACTTGAATGAATAATCATGGAAAGATGAAGGATTAAAACAGGGTTCACCCAAAAAATTAAAATTTGAAATTGGCGGGTCGGGTAACGTTTCCGGCCGAAACGATTTCGTTTCTTTTTCTCTGTTTTCCGGCGACGATGACGGAGGAGGACCCTGGGCTGGCTTCGTCGGCGACGGGCTGACGAGACGGAGGTGGAACGGTGGCCGAAGGGAGAGAGATAGAGGGAAACGGAGAGGGAGAGGGAGAGGAAGAAAGAAAGAGGGACGAACTGGCGGAGGGCGAAACGCGGGGGTGGTTGGCGACGGAGGAGTGTGAGACCCGAAGGTGCGGTGGCTGGTAACGGAAGGCGAGACACGGTAAAAATGGAGGTTGACGTATGAGGGAAACAGTGGGCTGAAAGAGAGAAAAGGAAAGTTTTTAGTTTTCTGGGAAGATGGAGGAGAGGTCAGAGACTGTTTCTACAATGTTTCCTTTTTCTAAATGAAGCTCTAATCTTGATTTTTTTCGTTTTTCTCCTTATTTCTTCACAGATTTGGACCCCTATTTATAGGGGAAGGAGGCCTGAACTGTTTATAATTAAAAAAAATTGAAATTTAATTAAAAACAAACTTATCTCTTAATTTGGTAAAATGACAGTTTTAGTCCTTTACGTCTCTTTGACTTTGGGGATGTTCCTGAAACTTCTGATTGAGACAATTTTGTCTTTTTCTGTCAATTTGGGCCAGAACCGTCGGTTTGGCCCAAAATTCATGTGACAAACTACCAAATGCTCCTGGAACTTTCAGATTTTGTCAAATTTTCTCAAAACTTCTTAATTTTGTCATTTTTACCCCAAACTTTTCAATTTTGTCAATTTTTATGGAGTTTTCTTTTGGTATTTCATACATACATACACACATATATCATTTTTAGCTAAACCCACATAAAACAAAATGTATTTTAAACTAATTAACTTAATTAAAATTTTTTCAGTAATAATAATTAATTAATTAATAATAATAATAATTTTTTTAATTAATATTTTTTTGAAATTTTAATTTTTTTTGGATATACACACATAGATAGTAACTTAACAAAATGCCCCCCCCAAACTATTTAATTTAATTCTCTCTTTGTATAATTATTTTTTATTTTTTATTTTTATTTTTTTTTAATTTTTAATTATTTTTTTTTTAAAAAAGTCGGACGAAATTGGGTGTCAACAAACGGATTGGTGGCGACTCCCGAAAACCCGCACGTTGCCACAGCTTGGCGACTCTACTGGGGATGCCATGTTAGTGAGTCGAGCCTAGAAGTTGATTTGTTTTTATTTACTTTGCTTATTTTTATGTTGATTTATATGTTATATTTACTTAGGTAAACATGCATAATGCATTCACAACATGAAGCTCTATACCCGAGCTTCCTCAGATTGAACACGTTCTTTCTAAGCGGAATTGGTGTTGTTGTCCTTGTGAGGCCATGGTCTACAAGCCTTCACCGGTTTCAAAGTAGCAAAGTAGTGTATTGCCTCCTGAGACGGTTAGTCTCTGCATGGGCCCACGAAAAGCTACGACTCGAATTAATCCTTTCCTTACATAAACCCTAGAGGGTAAGGAATTGGGCCGTCACTATAATTTAGTGATGGGATTCGGGAACTATCCCTTGCCCTTTTGATAAACCACCTTCTGCATATAGAACTCCTCACTCTACCGTAGAACCAGTCAATAAGAAACTCCTATATTTCGGTCCCAAATACCATAGGCATTTTTATCTATATATTTATATGATCCTGTGTATTACCTTTTTGCTAACTCTGTTTTTCCTTGTTTTTTCAGCATATACATATCATTCATTAAAGATAAGTATTTGGTGAAGGAATTATTATCATGGACGTTCTCGAATACCTTCCCACGGTTGTTAGTGGATCATGGAATGATACAATAGTAGAAACTCAGCCCGAGGCTATGGAATTCTCCGAAACAGCCCAAAATCTTCATGGAGATTCTCTGACGCCCCACTCTCACGTACAGCTCAAGGACCAGGTATCGGTCCGGATAGATCAGAACGACATAACTGAATTATTACGAGTATGGAATAGTTGGAGCTCTACAGATCGGGAAGCATTCACATCAAAGTATGGTCACGTCACTCGCCTACTAAAAATCACCGTTGATGCATCACTTATCCGGGCACTAATACAGTACTGGGATCCGTATTATCGGTGTTTTTCCTTCGACAAAATGGATCTGGTTCCAACTATAGAAGAATACAATAACCTCTTGGGTTGGTCTTTTGATTATCCAGTCGAGTTGTACCATTATGACAGGAGAATTGAGCCTCATCGAGCCCTGGCAAAACTGTTGGATGTGCCAGCTTCCAGTCTTCAATCCAAATTCTCGACGAAGGGGTATCGAAAATTCATCAGTTGGAATGATTTAAAGCAATTGAGCCACTCTCTCCCTCAGAAGGATCAAAGACGTAAGCTTTTCGCCTTGGTAATATATGGCTTAGTAATCTTTCCAAGAATTATCGGATTCATTGAAGGAGACGTTATCTCACTATTCGAGCAAATATGCAACGCTCAAGTGAATCCGACTTCAGTTATCCTATGTGAAACCATCAGGACATTAAACTACTGTCGCCAAAGAGGGGGCAAATTCATGGGATGTTCTCACCTTCTCAATGTATGGATCAAAAGCCATCTTCCTTGTGATAAACAACATTTCGGAAATCACTTTTCAAAGGACTTCATCCCAATCGAAGCCTTCTTGAAAAATGAATCCATTCATCACGACAGTAAGGAAGCATGGATTGATTATTTTAAGAACATCACCGAATCGCAAATCGAATGGAGAGCCCCCTGGTCCACCTCCACCCGCGTTGTCTATCGTTGTGGTAATTGCCCATAGGTTCCTCTTCTAGGAATATGGGGAGGAACCTGTTATGCCCCGGCTCAAGTACGAAAACAATTTGGGTCCATGCAGTTTATACCCATGACGCACAATCTGAGTAAATTGAAATTTTCACATGGAGATCCAATGTCAAATAAGTTCGCAAAGGATATTTCAATCGCATGGAAAAGACTATTCATATTGAAATCCGGCTCTATTCTTTCTCCCACCGCCTACTATGAATGAAGAAGTAACCGAAAAGAAGGAATAGTGCTACCCGACGAGGCTCACAGAAAACTGGCAAAAAGAGAGCTTGAAAAAGAATTAGAGGAAGAAAAGGAGAAGAACAAGATAATGCTCCTCGATATGCAACAGCTCAGTCACAAAACACAACACCTTGAAGAAAAAATTGAACGCCAAAAACAAATCATCTCCCAATTGGTTGAGGAAACTGATCAAAAAGAGATGAGAGCAAGATATTGGGAAGATCAATACAGACTTTCTCAAGATCAACTACAAGTATTTTTGGCAGATGTCAGGAAAGTTATACAGCAAGCCCAACAGATGAGCGAAGAAGCTAAAGAATTAGAAGAACTAAGCTGTCCTACTCCATCATTAACTGTTCAAAAAATGATGGAGTTTATTTCTAAAGCCAGAAAACAATATTGTACTTTGGGCTGTTTCTTTTAAGAAACAATCCTCTTGTGAATGTAATTGAGAATTTCCACTATAGTCCTTCTTTCACCGAGTACTTACAATATTCATTGCATACATGCATTACATCAATCACATACACATAGAATCTAATAAAATAAATTTTACTTTAAAAAGGTAAAATTGGACCTCAACACTGATATTTAACTCGGCTCCAAACAAGATTAATGGCAGAACAAACCGAAGGACGTCTCATAGATATGGAGTCCAAGATAGAAAGCATGGCCGAACAAATGAGACAATTGATGGAGCTAATAAAGGGGAAAGCAACTCAAGTTCCCGTCAAAGAACTACAAGATCTTACTTATCCTCCGGGATTCACCCCAAAACGGATCTCAGTTCAAGAAAATCTATTTCAGGAATCAGGTCCGTCCGCTAGCGTTCACCTGAAACAAGACACTGTATATGAAGAGAAGAAGACACTACCAAAGGAAGAAGGAGAATCTCAAAAGTTCGAAACAATAGAGAAGAGACTTCGGGCCATTGAAGGAGGTACTATATTCGGATCTCTCTCAGTGAATGACCTCTGCTTAGTGCCAGATATCGTAATCCCTTCAGACTTTAAGGTGCCAGATTTTGTGAAATACGACGGAATGAGTGATCCCATCACTCACATCACGTTGTTTCTAAGAAGACTACAACCACTCACAAAAGACGAGAAGGTCTGGATTGCACTTTTTCAAGAAAGCCTTACAAAGTCAGCACTACAGTGGTAGCTAAGTCAAGGTCCAAGAAACATCAAAACTTGGAATGACCTTGCTCAGGCCTTCATCAGCAATTACAAACATGTTATGGACTTGGCCTCGGATCGCCAAACTCTCCAGAATATGGAAAGGAAAAAGCAAGAAACCTTCAAGGAATACGCTCAAAGGTGGAGGGACTTAGCCGCACAAGTTCAACCACCCACGACGGAGAGAGAAATGGTTACGTTATTTGTTCAGACACTGAAGTACCCATATTATAACAAGCTCATTGGCAATTCGGCAACTAATTTCTCTGACGTTGTCACGTCTGGAGAAAGGATCGAGCATAGGATTCGGACTGGGAAGATTGCTGAGTCCTTTAATGATCCTATGAAAAGAGGAGGACCATCCAGAAGAAAGGATGAGGAAGTACAACAAATAGGACGCGGAAGAGGGATTCCCCTCGTGGGTACTGTGGCTACCAGGCCTCGCCTATTCTATTCTGCCAATAGGCCCAATGATTATCCTCCCAATAGGCCCGACAATTATCCTTTCAACAGGCCTAATCAGTTACGGCCACCTATTCCGACTCCTCCAGTACCTATACAAAGACCAAGAGAAGTTTTTGCGCCAATTCCCATGACTTACACTGAGTTGTATCCAAAACTCATCAAAAGTCAACTTATTCGCCCAATTCCTACAAGGCCATTGGAACCCCCATACCCAAGGTGGTATGATCCTAACATAACTTGCCCATATCATGATGGCGTTTCGGGCCATGGCCTGGAAAATTGCATAGCATTGAAACGCATAGTCCAACAATTAATCCAGTCAAAATGGTTGGACTTTTCTGATGAACCGAATGTCACTCAAAACCCATTACCACCTCACCAAGCTAAACCAGTCAATATGATAGAAGAACACCGGCTGATAAAGAAGTCAGTCAACGATATCATAACCCCTCTTAAGCATGTATATTCATGCCTTCTGAAAGAAGGGGTCATCATTCAGAAGTCTTCTTTTAAACATGAAGAAGTCGAAGATGAGGAATGGTGCGATTTTCATGACAGTAAGAGTCATTCTATCCAGGAATGCTCAGAATTCCGTGAGAATCTACAAAGACTCATAGACTCATCCCAACTCATCATTTTTATGTCAAATAAAGATGATGATGTGAATGTGATCATTAAAGAACAAGAAGTCAATGCTATGCCAAGACCATTAGTCATACCAATTTCAAAACCTCCTCTTAAGCCTTTAAGAATTCAAGTACCGAGGCCATTCCCCTACAAATCAGACAAAGCTGTTCCATGGAGCTATGATTACACTTCCAACATCACATCAACTCCACTAGAAGTTGGGAGCATGACTAGAAGTGGTCGGTGTTATTCTCCGGAGCAAATGAACAAGCTCCAACAAGATAAGAACGTTACGACAAGTGGACCTCTTAATACAAATACATCCAAAGAGCAAGAAATGCCTCGAGCGGTAACAGATGAACAAGCTACTGAGTTTCTTAAACTCATAAAGCAAAGTGAGTACAGCATCGTTGAGCAGTTAAACCGCCTGCCAGCAAAGATTTCCATACTTTCATTACTCTTAAGCTCTGATGCTCATCGAGAAGCCCTCCTCAAAGTCTTGAATAAGGCCTATGTTGAGCAAGATATTTCCGTGAATAATTTTGACCACCTCATCAACAACATCACGGCACAGAATCTCATCACATTCACTGACGATGAGATACCGGCAGAAGGAAGGGGCCACTCTAAGGCTCTACATATTTCGGTTAAGTATAAAGATCGAATTATGGCTAGAGTTCTTATCGACAACGGGTCAGCTCTAAATGTAATGCCACTTGAAACTTTGCATAAGATTGGTTTAGATCCATCATACCTCAACAACAGTCATATTGTTGTTCGAGCGTTTGATGGGACGAGAAGAGATGTTGTTGGAGAAATAGAGCTACCAATAGGGATTGGTCCCTGTCTCTTCCACATCACATTCCAAGTCATGGACATTAATCCATCTTATACCTGTCTGCTGGGAAGACCATGGATCCATATGGCCGGAGCAATTCCTTCTTCATTACACCAAAAAATGAAATTCATTATTGAAGGAAAGTTAATCACAGTCTTTGCTGAAGAAGACATTCTGCTATCTAGACCTGCGGATGCTCAATACGTCGAGGTTAATAAAGATATACCTGATTGCTCTTTCAGGTCATTTGAAATTGTTAATGCTACCTATGTCGATGAATATGGAGAAAAAGTCGTGCCAAACATCTCCAAAACAAGTCGCATGATCGCCAAACTCATGATGAAAGGAGGATACTCACCGGGGTTAGGTCTGGGACAAGATTTACAAGGAATACTAGAGCCATTGAAAATCACTGCAAATGAAGGGAAATATGGCCTAGGTTTCACACCGACAAGGCAAGACAAAATGAAAGTGATAGCTGAAAAGAGAGAAAAGAGGATTGCACGATTAACAGGGCATCCTCTACAGGAAAGAAATCTAGATATCCCTGACATCACTGAAATATTCGTGAGTGGTGGCTTAATTCCGAAAAATGACAATGAAGGCCCGCTGACCATCAACATCAACAAGTCTTTTGAAAGTCTTTCTATTCAGGCAATAATCAGTGATTCACCCGAAGATGAGGAGCTCGTTCAACCCTATAGCCCACGGGATGTGCTGAACAATTGGGAGGCGATAGAACTGCCTGTTATAATTGAGAGCTTTTCAAAGTAATCTAATAGTAAAAACCTCCTAAAGAAAGGTTCAATCAATAGGGTGTAGACTTTGCTTAAGTGAACCTTTTAGTTATTGCTTTTCATTCCAATAAAGTTGTGATTTATGCACACTATAAATAAAGTGCCAGTTTGCATCCATCTCATTCTTGCCATTTTCTCTTCTTTCTTTTCTCTCTGGTTAATGCAGACCTGAAACTCTCTTTGATGATAGTGAAAGTATGAACTTTGATAATCCTGTGAACACTACCGACTTGGATGACGAAGATCTTCAAGTATCTCCTGAGCTATTAAAAATGACCGAGCGAGATGAAAAAGAAAGAGCAACAAGTCAGGAACCAACTGAGACATTCAACTTAGGAGACAGTCAGGATGTAAAAGAAGTCAAGATTGGCACCCTATTTCCTCCTGAAGAGAAAGAAGAATTAGTCCACTTATTGAAGGAATACGTGGATGTATTTGCTTGGTCATACCAAGATATGCCCGGCTTAAGCTCAGATATCGTGCTACACAAAATATCATTGAAGCCTGGGGTGAAACCTGTCAGACAGAAGTTATGAAGATTAAAGTCGGATCTGATCTTGAGAGTAAAAGATGAAATTCGAAAGCTATGGGACGCAGGATTCCTCGGGGTCGCTAAATATACAGAATGGGTCGTTAACATAGTTCCAGTCGAAAAGAAAGAGAGTGGGAAACTAAGAGTTTGTCAGGATTACCGGCCCTTGAATGAGGCCAGTCCTAAAGATAACTTCCCACTTCCTCACATCGATACGCTGGTAGATAATACCGCAGGAAACTCATACTTTTCCTTTATGGATGGCTTTTCTAGGTACAATCAAATCAAACTCGACCCAGATGATATGATAAAAACTGCTTTTATTACCCTTTGGGGTACCTTCTACTATAAAGTGATGCCTTTTGGGTTAAAGAATACTGGTGCTACATATCAAAGAGCCATGGTCTCCCTATTCCATGGCATGATGCATAAAGAAATTGAAGTGTATGTAGATGACATGATCGCCAAAACTTTCACTGCTATGGGGCATCTAAAAGTACTAAGAAAACTGTTTGATAGACTTCGCAAATATCAACTAAAGTTGAATCCTGCCAAATGTACTTTTGGAGCCTTTTTAGGAAAGTTATTGGGTTTCATGGTAAGCAAAGACGGGATTCGAGTTGACCCAAGTAAAGTCAAGGCGATACAAGAAATGCAACCCCCAAAGACTCCAAAACAAATAAGAAGTTTTCTGGGTAGAATCAACTTCATAGCAAGGTTCATATCACAATTGACGTCCAAGTGTAAACCTCTTTTCAAATCACTAAAGAAGAACAATCCGATTGAGTGGAACAACGAATGCCAAAAAGCATTCGAGAAAATCAAGCAATATCTATCAAATCCACCAGTCTTGGTACCACATCGATCTGGAGAACCGTTGATTCTATATTTATCCATACAGGATTCTTCATTCGGATCCGTATTGGGTCAACGTGATGAGACAGGCAAGAAAGAGCATGCAATTTATTATTTGAGCAAGAAGCTTACCACATATGAAGCGAAATACTCAATAGTAGAAAAGTCCTGTTGTGCCCTTGCATGGGTAGCACACGGACTACGACACTACATGCTCAACAACACCACATTGCTGATCTCCAAAACTGATCCCATTAAGTACATTTTTGAGAAACCCGCTTTATCAGGCAGGCTCGCAAAATGGCAAATGCTGTTGTCTGAATACGATATACAGTATGTTACCCAAAAGGCTGTAAAAAGGAGTGTGATTGCTGAATATCTGGCTGATAGGGCATTGGATGATTATGAGCCAATGAGAATGGACTTTCCTGATGGAGATATAATCACGGTAGAACAGGAAGTCTCTGAAAATGATGAAACATGGAAAATGGCATTCGATGGAGCATCTAATGCTTTGGGACAAGGGATTGGAGCTATACTCATCTCTCCAAGCGGAGAGCAGTTTCCCCTCACAGAAAAAATTACGTTTCCTTGTACCAACAATATAGTAGAATATGAGGCATGTGCTATGGGACTCCAAATGGCACTGGGATTGAAAGTACGAGATCTCCGAGTTTATGGGGATTCCGCATTGGTCATATATCAAATCAATGGAGAATGGGAGACAAGGGATTCAAAATTGATCCCTTACCAAAAGCTCATACTAGACTTGGCAAGAAAATTTAACAGTATAAGTTTTCATCATCTCCCAAGGGAAGATAATCAAATTCCGGACGCTTTAGCTACTTTAGCTGCCATGTACAAGATAGGTGACCCTGAGCATACTCCTGTGTTCGAAATGAAAATAATAGATTCCCCAGCTTATTGCATGAGCGTGGATGAAGAATTGGATGGGAAACCTTGGTATCATGATATCAAGAAATACCTCCAAGAACGAGTGTATCCACCAGAAGTATCAGAAAATGACAAAAAATTTCTACGAAGATTGTCAATGGGTTTTCTTTTAACCTAAACATACTTTATAAGAAAACTCCAGACTCAATGTTACTTCGATGTGTAGATATTCATGAAGCACGAAAGATCATGGAAGAAGTTCATTCTGGAATGTGTGGAGCACACACTAGTGGTCATACCATGGCAAGGCAAATAATGAGTGCCGACTACTACTGGCTTACATTAGAAAGTGATTGCATCAATCACGTAAGAAAATGTCACAAGTGCCAAATATACGCCAACAAGATCCAGGCTCCACCTACTCCTTTTAATGTAACGGCAATACCTTGGCCTTTTGCCATGTGGGGAATCGATGTCATTGGAGCAATTACCCCCAAAGCTTCTAATGGTCACAAATTCATCCTAGTGGCAATCGACTATTTCACTAAATGGGTAGAAGCCGTATCTTATGCAAATGTAACTCAAAATGTGGTATGCCGTTTCATTAAGAAAGAGCTCATTTGTCGCTATGGGTTGCCAGAGTGTATCATCTCAGACAATGCCACGAACTTGAACAATGCAATGATGCAGACTTTGTGCCGACAGTTCAAGATTAAGCATCTCAACTCAACACCTTATCGACCGATGATGAACGGTGCAGTAGAAGCAGCCAATAAAAATATCAAGAGAATTATTGAAAAGATGATCGTCACCTACAAGGACTGGCATGAGATGTTACCTTTCGCACTACATGCTTCTAGAACTTCTACCCGTACCTCTACTAGAGCAACACCTTTTTCTCTGGTATATGGTATGGAGGCTGTATTGCCCATTGAAGTTGAGATTCCTTCATTAAGGGTACTAATGGATACTCAATTGAAAGAAGCAGAATGGGTCAAGGCTAGATACGAGCAATTAAACCTAATTGATGAAAGAAGAATGATAGCCCTCTGCCATGGGCAGCTTTATCAAAGGAGGATGATTCGCGCTTACAATAAAAAGGTTTGCCCACGGCAATTTCACGAGGGTGACATAGTGCTCAAGAAAATTCTACCCATTCAGCATGATTCTAGAGGAAAATGGACACCAAATTATGATGGGCCATATGTCGTGAAGAAAGCATTTTCAGGAGGGGCTCTAATTCTGACAGAAATGGATGGGGGAGAGTTACCGAAGCCAGTAAATTCAGATTCAGTAAAGAAATACATTGCATAATCAAGAAATTTTCGGACAGAATGGGAGAAGTGGATACAGGATTACCAGAGTTTATTTGATCAAAGTTGCCAAAGAAAGCGTTCTTCCCTCACACTTTCATTGTTATTCATCTGTACCCAAGACTTTTATATTCTCTTACCCATGAATAAAAAACCAATTCTCTTTAGCCTTCCTTTGATTCTCACGTTCAACTTTTATATCCCCTTGTTAAAAAAAAATGATTAAGTCATTTCTATCCAATTCTATTCCTTCAAATCTCACATTCCTACTAGCCTTAAATGTACAATAAATTGTGACTTTTGTAGGAAGAATAGTAATAATTAAAACTCAGAAAAAGCAAATACCGTAGATTACTTTGATAAGCTTTGTCAATTAAAACAGGTAAGATTGAGTTCCTGCTTTGCGAACGGCACAGAACATAGGCTAACAAAGAAAAAGAAGTAACAAATCTTCGGGAGATAGCCTTGTAGTTGTCTGGATGATCACTTCAGAAGTCTTAGCATGTCCACGTCAGCAAGAAAGAATCATACTCACGAATATTTCAACAGGGACAATTATCCAGAAAGGCATAAAGTATGAGGCGGGCGAACATTAAAGAAATTGAGGCCAAAATTCAAAAACAAGTCAAGGAAAGGGGATTTTGAAAAAAAAGTTGGGCTTTTAAGGCAATGGACAAGAGCTGGGAAGCATAAAGAGATTCAATGATAGTCCAAGAAGGCAATTACAAAGAGGATCCAGTAAAGCAAAGACATGAAGAACTAGATCCATCCAAAAAAATCCAAAACAAAAAAAAAATCATCAGTTACACATGCTCTGCATTCATGCATTTCACATCATGCATGCATGGCTTTTACATAACAGGGATCAAATGGGAAGCACATCCACGGCACAGTTACAGCAGTGTAAGCTGACATCTCACTGACATCAGCTCTTACCAATCTATTACTGGATGCACAGCTAATACGCTGGACCCAGCCCCATCAGGAATTCAAGGATAAAGTAGACAATATTGTCAAAAGCCTGGCAATCGATTCAATAATTGAGGCTACACCTGGAAGGACAGGATTGATGCCAGCTTAGCAGTATCCAAGATAAGAGATAGCTATGGTCAAGGATAAGGCAGACATCAAGAAATATTGTCGTTCATAATTTGTCAAAAGTGGGCAATGGATTCAATAATCGAGGACTGGATCGACATCAGCTTGATGGAATATCAAAGATAAGAAATATCTATCATATCAAAATAAAGTAGGATCCACTTTTCCGGTTAAGTGGCGGATACGGTACTCCGTGACTCTCAAGTCGGTTCAATCAGTTGCCCATAATAACTGATTCCTTCTTCCCTTCTGATAGCCGAAGGGCCATCTCCTCTCCCAGTGCGTACTTCCTGCCGAAAGTATGATCAAGAAGCCTGGCGTCACCCGAAAGAGACACTATCATTGACCTCGGAAGGAACGGAGCCAAGCACTCCGAACTTGGAACTTCGGCAAAGAACGCCAGGGATCGCAAAGATGATGCCGGCTCCCTCGGGGGACCGAACGGATCGCCTTCGGTTATAGAGAATTAGCTATCGCAAGTAGAAGGGAATCTCCCCGAAGGTGGAACCTCCGAACAAGGGAACCCCCCAAAAGCACGAGCATAACTCCCGAAGAAGGGCGACCGTGTCAAAGAACGACCTCGCCCAGAGGACCTCGGGAGTACGGCATGAGCATTTAAGGAGCCTCTGACATGCCACTCATAGACGCTACATGTCACCTCAAACGGCGATTTGACATGCCGACGCCGTCCAGGTCTTGTCACGACCTGCCTCGGTTCAAGACTCAAGGAGCCTGTCACCAGCTACTCGCCCCCTACGCCCGGAAACTCAGAGAACATCCGACCGAACACGTGTCATCATCTGAATGGGCTGGGCTTCTCTATAAATACCATGGAACAGACCCTGGCAAACGGTTCGACTCCTCCTCCTTGAGAAAATACAGGCAAGCCCACTAAAAACTCTAGTGCTTCCCCCTCACCTTCTCAGGAAACTGACTTGGGCGTCGGAGGCTCCTCCCCGAAAAAGCACCCCGGGGACCTCCTAACCCTCTTCTCTGAGCTTTTCAGGCACATTCCCCTGGGAAACCTTAACTCCAGACGCTCTCCTCTATAGGAAGTCCTCCTGGAAGTCACCATGCCTTCCAGTGAAGATGTCTCAGGGCATCATTTGGTGCCGTCTATGGGAAACCATCCTCGGGTCGCCGTCGTTGAGACTCGGCGTTCTAAGGACAAGGGACTCCCGAGGTCCCCGTCCGCGCCTGAAGTCCAACCGGCCACTGAGCGAGCCCTTCCAGGGACTTCCACGCCTGAGGAAGAGCGTCCTCTGGTCATAACCATGAGCTTTCTGCGCGACTTTCAACGTTCTGTTGTGGCTGAAATGACACAACAGATAGACCGAAGGTGGCCACAACAAGCTCAAGCCCAAAGGCCTCCTTCGTCGGCACACCCTCGGGAAAAAAGTCCCAAACCAACCGATCATAGTTCGGGATGCGGAGACCCACGAGAGGAGTCTTCAACGGAAAACATGCCCCTCGGGGCACGGCTCGCGGGACAAGCAGGGTCAAGACGACCTAAGATCACGCACAGGAGGAGCCAGTCACCTGAGGCAAGGTCCCCATCCCCCAAGTGCCGAACTCACTCTCCGAAGAGGCACCGACAATCTCCCCTCCCAGAAGAAGAACCTAGCTCCACGATCCTTATGGAGAAGATATTGGCGAGGTTGGACAGAGTGGAGAAACAGGTGGCCCGCAAACCCGTCTGGGCTAGGCTGTCTGGAACCTTTTGTGGGGATGAGTCCCCGTTCACCCAAAATATAGTTGAGGCAGCCATGCCAGGTGACTTCAGAGTACCTCGGCTGGAAACTTATGATGGCCGTACTGATCCACAGGCCCATTTGACCAAGTACAGACGAAGCATGATGATGCTCGGTGCCGACGACGCTACCTTGTGCAAATGTTTCGAGGTCACTCTCACTGGGCCAGCAACAGCCTGGTATAATTCATTGGCCTTAGGAACCATCACAAAGTTCCAGGAGTTATCCACAGCCCTCACGCAGCAGTTTATCGGAAGTCGGCCAACGGCGAAGATGCCGGTTCAGATGTTCGACATAGCGCAAAGAATTGGAGAGACCATCCGCGACTATGTCGAGAGATTTAACAGAGAGGCTTTGAGTGTCCCAGACTTTCGGCCCGAAGTACGCATCCTCGCGATGACATGGGGCCTTCGGAGGTGATGGCCGAAGTGCCATGGTCTTGGCCACTAACTTCGGAGGAGGGGCCAAACGCCTGACATAGCCGACCTCGGAAGACCCATCGCACCAACCTCAGAAAGTTACTGTACCGCCTCCCCATCAAAGGACGAATGAACCAACTTCGGAAGAGTGAGAACACCCCGAAGAAACGGTGTCACCCCAGGGAGAGGTCCTTGCTCGTCCACCTAAAAGGTAACGTCGGCCGGAGGGACCTCGGAGGGATGATGGGTGGTACGAAGGAGTCTCTGACATATTTGCCCATACGTCCTAGACGTTGACCTCAAGCATTCTGACAGGCCACTTTAATCCGTGCTCTGGCACACTGAGACACGATTCTCGACAAACCATTGCCCGAGAAAGCCTGCACATGGCTGACCACTTTCCTGTTTAAGAGGTACGGATCCTATCCGTCCATACACGTGTCACGATCAGGAGGGTCCATTTTCTCCTATTTACAACAAGAAAAACTCTGGGCAATGGGGGCTGGACAGGAGCTTTGGAGAACACTCCAGAGTCCCAGTTTTCTCCTCTCTTCTCCTCTAGGCATGCCGGAAAAATGCCTCCGGTGTGATGTTTCCCCTTACGTGCATGCCAGAAAAATATTCCCAGCCAGTCTATTTTATGCCTATTCTTTGCTATTTAGAGGCACTGACTTGGGTGTCGGAGGCTCCTCCCCAGAAAACCGCTCCGGGGACCTCCTAACCCCTATTTTCTGTATATTTCAGGCCGAACCGCTTGAAGATGTCAACTTTTTCAGGCTCCTTCTTGCACCGGAAATCCTTCATGGCCCCCGTTCTCCATCGTAGGACGGCCACCTATGACATTCCTCAGGAGGTCCCTGTCACCCCCGTCGTGGAGCCACGGCGGGATCGTTTACGATGGCTAACGCAATGCCATCATTTGGCGCCGTCTGTGGGAACTTATTTAGGCAGCTGTGGTCAGAAACTCGGCGTTCTAAGGAGAAAAGACTCCCTGAGGCCCCCGTCCGCGCCGGAGACTCACCGGCGGCCGAACAATTAAGGAACAGGGATTTCCCATCCCGGGGATGATCATCCTTCGGATATCACCGTGGCTTTCCTTCATAATTTCCCACGCGTCGCCATGGTCGAAATACTGCAGTAGATTGGCCGAAGATGTTCGTGTGCAAATGTCGAGCCGAAGTCTTCTCTCTCGATCCTTTCGACGAGGGGAGTAAGGGTGACCCAAGAACCGGGGGAAACAAAGAGCAGTGGGGAGAATACCCAAAGGACGTGCTTCCCCTCAAAATATGATAGACGGGAAAGGTAGGATCGGTGCCGTCCAGCCCCCCCGTCAAAAGAGTTCGTGCCAAAGAAAGGTTACTGTCCCTCAGACAGTAACACCGAACCCACTCCCCCGAAAAGACGCCTACGCGTTGATATTAAACAGGCAAAAAGACTATGATCCTACTCCAACGGACACACTGCCATCGTCCAAAAAGGAGTTACCCCTGCGCGACGTCAGAGGGAAGAGAATAAACGGGCAAGTGCGCCGAACTCCAAAGATACTGCATCGCGCACAGGTCCAGAGGGGACATTATAACCCCAGGCAACAGCGGACCATTGCCGAAAGTCCAGAAACAGAAAAAGGGGAAATCCAACGAAGACCGAACATAGGCGAAAGACAAAAACTCCCGACCGAAGGAGTTCCAGGCGCAAAAACACTACGACACTGGAACGATACTTCGGAGGCCCGAGGATGGGGAAATTGCCTAAGTTAGCATATTCGGTTAACAAAGTCGTGAATCACCCAAGACCGGCATTATTGGGAACAAAAACCTGGGATAAGGGAAGGAAAATGCCCCGTAAAGAGCCATCTTCCAAAGATTCTAATGAAATGGCAAAAAGTACAGAAAATGTTCCGTATAATCTTCCTTGATTGAGGAAGAACAACGTTGGAAGGAAAGCTCAGGCCCATTATAGAGAGGCATCAGCAGAAAGAGGTGCAGAGCAGTGCGCAAAAAGAGGTGCGAATAGACGCGCCCAAGAAGGGCGAGAATGGCCAAAAAATGCACCAGCACCCGAAAGAAGGCCTTCGGAATAAAATGCCCAAAATACTCCCATCGGAGTGGGGAATTCTGAGAGACTACCCTCAGCGCTCGGCAGATACGATTCACTGCCAACAAAGCCTGAAGCAAACTGCTACGAGAAAAAAGTAAACCACCTCATTTGGCGAAGCCCCTACTGATCAAGTAGGCAAAAAGCATACAAAAGCCTGCTTAAAGGAACATGATGCACGGAGATGGCACATTATTGCCAGCAGCATAAAGGGCTTCAGCCTTTAGGCGAAGAAGGCCAAAAATTTAGCCATTACCTCCGAAGTTAAAAGATACTTTGGTCCACCAGCTTAGTTTTGAAGTAACAAGCAAGTGGAAGTCCCCGAATAGAATTACACACCGGGGACTACGAAAAAGTCGGAAGAAGCAAAAGGAGAAGGTCCAGAAGGGCCGATAAAATTCCTGCTAGGAATTATCAAGCAAGTCTTCCGAGAAACTAGAGGGAGAAAAAACTTTCCTTATTCGCCTGCAAAGGCCAGTGCCCACTTGGAGCAATAAAGCTACCAAGTAAAGCGCGAGTATTCGGAGGAAGGAAGAACGAGCTCGGGAGGAATGCTCGGCAAAAATCGGGAAACCGAACTCGAGCCACTCCCAGAAGCATGAACAAACTCTGGAGAAGTGTTTCCTCCGCAAAAGATGGCCATGGGCGCAAAAATGCCCCGAACAACAAAAGGAGACTTCATTCTCCAAAAGGCCAAAACACAACCCCGAGAACTGCCTCAGGGGAGAACTTCTGCCACCAAAAGGACCTCTCCTGATTCAAAGCAAGGTCCGAAAGAAAGTATCATCAGCTTGGCAGCATCAAAGGGAGAAAATTGAGAAATACCTCAAAAGAATTTTTAGGTAAACAGTACTTTTAGCTAAACAGTACTTAGAAAAATTTCTCTTTTCTCCTGCACAGGTTACCCGCCGAACAAGGCTGAAGCACGCACGCTCAAAGGCTCGGAATCCGTCAAAGGCAATCTAGTGTTCGCTTGAAAAGTCTTTGATAACCGAGAAAACGAAGTCAGCCAGCAGAAAGGCCAGGGAATGGTTCTCCGAAGACCGCTAGCCGTCACTACAGAGACCATTATCCCTACAAAAGTAGTTTGGCCGATAGGTGTCCGGTAAAAGAAGAAATCACCTCGGAGTGAGAATTAAGCTCGCCCTAGTTGATGAACACTGAGAAACGGCCAAACTCAAAAGAAAGGTTTTTTTCAGTGAAAATTGGCGATAAGTGTGAACCTGCATAGAAGGACAAGGGGAATACGGAAGGAAGATCTCGCTCTCCGAAAGGCCGAATCCCGAAAAACCATCACGTGGGGTGCTTCGGCCAAACAGGAAAGAGCCTTGCTCGGTGAGGTCCGAAAGAGAGTATACGACCTCGGCAACACCGAAGGGAGAAAAACTGAGGAACAAGGCACCTGGGCACCTTCAAGAAATTCTATACTTAGAATTTTCAGACAAGAAATAGTGCAAGCCAGGAATTCGTCTGAGTACTAAAAAGTTTTCTCCTGTCTGAGAAGAATCGCCGAACAAGGACAAAGCATGCACTCCCAGAAATCTCCTGTTCCTCCCGAGGTTGGCAGGGTCATCAAAGTGTACCGAATACAGCCGAACAAGGGTAGGCTAAAAATTTGCCCAAGGGAACTTCACCAACTACGCAAGATCGCTCGAAGAAATAGCTAGAAAAACAAGCAAAAGAAGTATGCTTCTGAAGCCTCCAAACCGAAAGAGTTCGGGACAACGAGGAAACAAAAAAAGCGCGTTTCTGAAGTCCTCTAACCGAAAGTGCTCGGGACAACTGGGAAACCGAAAGATCGATCAAAAGACTTAGCCAAAATTATGAAGGAAAAAAATTCATTAATATAAGGAGAAGATTACAATAAGTACAAGAGAAACACGAAAAGAAAAACCCTAGGGTGCTTAAGGATCCCCGGCAACGCGAGAAGTTCCAGCTCCCGTGTCTCTAGCCGTCGCCTTCGGCGCAGGTAGAGGAACAGGTAGCAGGTTGAGGTGATCAGCTTTCGACCAAGTCCACCGAGGACCCTTGGGAATATCCAGGGCCGAAAGAAATGAGGTATCGAGGTCCAGATAGCGTTGCAAAAATTGATGGCGAGCTAAACAAAAGCCGTCCTGAAAGGACACCTTCGACATCTGGACGGCTTTATCCCTCTCTACATCTAGCAAGTTCGCCTCATTCTCAAGACCAGCAACTTCTTTCTCGAGACCCAGGATCTCCTCCTTCAGACCGGCAATCCTCCGCACCAATCCCTTCGCGTTTTTCCTTTTCGCTGCACTCCTCCTCAGAAAATAAACCCTGGCTTGAAGAGCCGTCTTTTCGGCAAGAGTCTTCTTCAGAAGGGCAGCTTCTTCTTCTTTCTCCTTCTGAATAACCTCATTGGCCGAAGTCAAGCGCAAAACCTCCTCGCCAAGGTCGCTCATTTTATGGGAAAATTCCTTCAAAAGGTCCGATTGGCCTATGAGGAACTCATCCCGGAGTAGAGCAACCTTCTCCCTGGCTATGCGCCCTAACTCGACATTGGCTATGTCCAAGTTAATACAAAAGAGCCTAGCCTGCTCCAGTTCACTTTCAGCCCGAGCTCGGGCAGAAGACTGCTCTGCCGTCCAAAATCGGAAGTATTCACTGTACCCCAAAAGTTGCAAAAAGAGAAGGAGAATATCCTCAGGGAAAGCAGCATAAGGAAAGGCAAAACACTTGGGCAAAAAAGAGAGAAGGTTACCTAAGCAGCGCGTTCAGAAATTCTAGTGGCGAGAATATCCCCAGAAGCGCACTCCTCGGCAACTGCCTTAGAAGAGGCTTCTGTAAGAACACCCCTCGCCATCTGGGGAGCCATCTCTTGGCAATCCCCGGAAAACAAGTTCATGTCTTTCGTGAAAGACCAAAACGGCTCCCTCGGAATTTTGTCTTTCGGGAGAAGGGAGTCCTGAAGAGCCCGTCTTCGGTCATGATCAACCATCCATGCGGGGGTCGCCCGGTCCTCTGTAAAAAATGGAGGGCCGTGAGTCAGGAAGGGCTCCCCGAAAACATAAGTTATGAGCAAGAAGGTATTCGGAGCAAACCTGGTGTAACCCCGGTAGTATCCTCGGTAGTGTCCGCCGCAAAGGCCGGAATGTACTTGCCTTTGTCCTTGCGACGTCTGTCCAACTTTTGAATAGTTGGACTCTCGGGCAAAGAGCCTGAAAGCCCCACGGGCGAGATGGGACCCGACGGAGTGAAAAGGGTAACTACTCCGGCAGGCACCTCGGCCACCGCAATATCGGCCTAAAAAGATGTCGCAGCTACTTTGGATGGGGTAACAACCCTGGTGGATATCGGAGTGACATCAACTATGGCGAAGGTTGTAATCGCGTCGGTGGAAGTGGCTATCGCATCGGTCGAGATATCAACCTTGGTGGAGGTAGCAATAACTTCATCGACCTCTACCACATCTTCTGAAGGTGGAGTAAGGGCTCTCTTCTTTGACTTCTTGGCCGAAGACAGTCCGCTCCCAGTAGAATTACGTCTTTTGGAGCCACTTTTCTTTGCTTGTTCTCCCTTCTCTACCTGACCAAGGAAGAGACTCTTGTAGTAGGCGGCAGAATCGTCAGCCATCTCTGAAAAATGGGGAAAAGCATCAGTATGAGTCCAAAAAGGGGCACTGAAGCTGAAGATGTGAGTCCAAAAACGGTTAGCCAAAAAAGGAGCTTCCAGGAAGAAAGGAAAACGTCAGCAAAAACCGAAAAAATACAACTTCGGGAGACTGAGAAGTTAGCAGAAGTCGAACGATTCCCGAGGAAGGCACTCACGAAAAGCCTTGTCGAAATCAGGATTCCTGGATGCCGTTGTAAATAATGGCCAAAAATCGCTCCACCGTGCAGACCGTCGCTGAAAGAAATGCCGTCGTAAATAATGGCCGGAAATCGTTCCGCCGTGCAGACCGTCACTGAAAAAGATGCCATCGTAAATAATCACCGGAAATCACTCCGTCGTGCAGACCGTCGCAAAAAGAGATGGAAAAGGCGAGAGAAAACGAGAGCAAGGGTGAGAGCAAAGAAAAAAAAATGAGAAGAAAGGCAGGAGAAGCTTATATAGAGCAAAGAAAGGGCAATTGAAAAGGCGTCATAACTGCTGCATGGGAGTGGAACGTCACCATAATTACCCTTCCCGCGCAAAAAGACGTGCCATACCAATTGACGCTTGCCACGTGTCGGCCATCGCGAGAAACTAGGGCATGTTTTCTGACATCCTGAAGATTTGGGTCTAGCCCCAGATTGACACGCCTAGTTGCAAGGCATGACAGTCCATTGACTTAAGACAGAAAAGATAAGATTGGACATCTCGGACGTCTCGGCAACGCCGAAAGGCAGGTATGCGACATTCGCCCGAGCAAACTACACCCTTAAAATGGCGAAGTACCTTTCTTGCAAATGATATAAGCTGGATCCTCTGAAAGTGCTCCCAAAAGGGCTACAAGCATACTTCGGCTTTCCGAAGGAGGGCATGTGATGGCCAAAGTGCCATGGTCTTGGCCACTAACATCGGAGGAGGGGCCAAACGCCTGACATATCCGACCTCGGAAGACCCATCGCACCAACCTCGGAAAGTTACTGTATCGCCTCCCCATCAGAGGACGAATGAACCAACTTCGGAAGAGTGAGAACACCCCGAAGAAATGGTGTCACCCCAGGGAGAGGTCCTTGCTCGTCCACCTAAAAGGTAACGTCGGCCGGAGGGACCTCGGAGGGATGATGGGTGGTACGAAGGAGTCTCTGACATATTTGCTCGTACGTCCTAGACGTTGACCTCAAGCATTCTGACAGGCCACTTTAGTCCGTGCTCTGGCACACTGAGACACGATTCTCGACAAACCATTGCCCAAGAAAGCCTGCACACGGCTAACCACTTTCCTGTTTAAGAGGTACGGATCCTATCCGTCCATACACGTGTCACGATCAGGAGGGTCCATTTTCTCCTATTTACAGCAAGAAAAACTCTGGGCAATGGGGGCTGGACAGGAGCTTTAGAGAACACTCCAGAGTCCCAGTTTTCTCCTCTCTTCTCCTCTAGGCATGTCGGAAAAACGCCTCCGGCGTGATGTTTCCCCTTACGTGCATGTCAGAAAAATACTCCCAGCCAGTCTATTTTATGCCTATTCTTTGCTATTTAGAGGCACTGACTTGGGCGTCGGAGGCTCCTCCCCGGAAAACCGCTTCAGGGACCTCCTAACCCCTGGTTTCTGTATATTTCAGGCCGAACCGCTTGAAGATGTCAACTTTTTCAGGCTCCTTCCTGCACCGGAAATCCTTCATGGCCCCCGCTCTCCATCGTAGGACGGCCACCTATGACATTCCTTAGGAGGTCCCTGTCACCCCCGTCGTGGAGCCACGGCGGAATCGTGTCTCAGTGTGCCAGAGCACGGACTACAGTGGCCTGTCAGAATGCTTGATGTCAACGTCTAGGACGTACTGGCAAATATGTCAGAGACTCCTTCGTACCACCCATCATCCCTCCGAGGTCCCTCCGGCCGACGTTACCTTTTAGGTGGACGAGCAAGGACCTCTCCCCGGGGTGACACCGTTTCTTCGGGGTGTTCTCACTCTTCTGAAGTTGGTTCATTCATCCTCTGATAGGGAGGCGATACAGTAACTTTCCGAGGTTGGTGCGATAGGTCTTCTGAGGTCGGATATGTCAGGCATTTGGCCCCTCCTCCGAAGTTAGTGGCCAAGACCATGGCACTTCGGCCATCAGGAGGGACTCACAGCTGTTCTACGAATTCTCCAAGGACCCCCCGGACACGCTGGGCGAATTTTACCGAAAGGCCGAATAGCACATGACAGCCGAAGAACTGAGATTGGGCAGACCGAAGTTTCATCACACCCGGGCCGAAGGTCCAACCAGCAAACCTGGTATCCCACCGAACAGGCAGGCCGACCTCGGAGAACGAGAGGAAGGAAACTCCCCATTTTCACACCCCTGAACACCGCAAGGACCAACATCCTCATGACAATGGAAAGGCAGGGAACTCAGGTTCAGCGGCCACGGGCCATGACCGCCGATAACAGAAAGAATATGAAGAAGTTCTGCCAGTTTCATCGCGACCACGGCCACGACACTAAAGACTGCTTCCAATTGAAAAAGTATATAGAGTCGCTGATAAAACAGGGCCAACTTCGGCGTTATTTGCGCATGCCTTCCCCAAAATGGAGAAGAGAGGAGGAAGGGAAGGCAGAAGATGAGGACTACGACTCCGACAGGCAGAGAAACCGAAGTCCGAAAAGGCGCCCCCCACCTCCAGCGGGAATCATACAAACAATTATGACGGGACTACCATCCTCGGAAAGAAAGAGGAAGGCCAGAGAAATAGCAGTCATGGAGTATCAAAGTCCAACAAAAAAGATGGCCCGAAAGGATGGTTCAGCCGTCATTTTTCCCCATGACGACCCATTATTGATCATGGTGAGAATAGGAAACTGGGACGTCAAGAGAGTGCTGCTCGACGACGGATCAAATGTCGACATCCTATTTTCACACTTGCTGCCGAGGTTGGGTGTATCTAGCAGCAACCTCAAGCCCGTCACCTCACCTACCTTTAGGGTAGGTCCGTCCGAACTGCCCGTCCTCGGATGGATCGATCTCCCTTTGATGCTGAAAGGGACTTCGGTGATTGGGACAGCAAAGTTGTACGCCTCCACAATGGCAAGGTTCAACGTTATGGATGTCCCTTCATCGTACAACGCCATCCTTGGAAGACAGACACAGGGAAACCTGCACATTCGCCCTGATGTCAAGTACTTAACCGTCACTTTCTCCGCCAAGGATGGAGATGCGGAAATCTTCATAGATCAAGGCGAAGTAAGGAAGGTGTTCGTCAAAACACGAAAGGCTCCAACAAACAACTTCGCACAAGCTGTGGAAGCAAAAGCGCCAAAAAAGGGTGAGGTAGAGAATCCCGCGAAGGCAGAAATGGAAGAAGTAGAACTTGTCCCAGGCCAAAATACCCGAATAGGGAAAAACTTGGCCGAAGGTGACAAGGAAAAACTTGTATCTTTTCTACTGACAAATAAAGATCTGTTTGCCTACTCGCCAAAAGACATGCCAGGGGTAAACCCTGACATAATTCAACATAGCCTCAAAGTAAGTCTGGAAGCAAAGCCTGTCTGGCAAAAGAAGCGAGGCATCTCAGTTCATAAAAGTAACTTTGTCAAAACCGAAGTCCAACGACTGTTAGAAGCCGATGTCATCAGGGAGGTCAAGTACCCTGAATGGATAAGCAATGTGGTAGTTGCCACAAAAGAAGGAAGCGGCAAACTCCGGATATGCATCGACTTCAGAAACTTGAACGATGCTTGCCCGAAAGATTCATACCCTCTCCCACCGATAGACCAGTTGGTAGACTCAACTGCCGAATACGGGCTCCTAACTTTTTTAGACGCCTTCAGTGGGTATCATCAAATAAGGATGGACCCTGAAGATGAAGAAAAAACCGTCTTCATCACCGAGGGAGGAACATACTGCTACATCAGGATGCCCTTCGGGCTCAAAAACGCAGGAGCCACCTACCAGAGGTTGATGAACAAGGTCTTCAGTGACCAAATAGGGAGAAACATGGAAGTATATGTGGACGACATGATAGTCAAAAGCAAACTGCCTTAATATGCCTTGGTGCTAGCAGGAAGAAGGCTGCGACCATATTTTCAGGCTCACCCTATCATCGTCCGAAGCAGTCTACCTCTGCGCGATGTCATGAGAAAAGTTGATCATTCGGGAAGGCTTTCCAAATGGTGCATAGAGCTTGGCGAACACGACATCACTTATGAACCTCGAAAGGCCATAAAAGCTCAAGCTCTGGCAGACTTCATTGCCGAAGTACCCACCATCGAAGATAGCCATCCAGATCCAAGCGAAGGTGAGCCAGAGTGGACTTTGTACGTCGACGGAGCCTCGGGGTCCGAACACCAGGGAGCTGGGGTAATTATCAGAGGTCCCGAAGGCCTTGAAGTAATGAAGGCTATTAAGTTCAGCTTTAACGTCACCAACAATGTGGCTGAATCTGAAGCCCTCATAGCAGGACTACGCCTAGCCAGAAGAATTGGCGTGCGAAATCTAAAAGCCCACAGCGATTCCCAGCTAGTAGTTCAACAAACGGCAGGAGACTATAGGGCGAAGGAACCAATCTTGTCAAAATATCACGAACTGGTGACAAAGCTCATTTGAGAGTTCGACACCATACGGATCGAAAACGTACCTCAACGGGATAACGCCGAAGCAGACTGCTTGTCAAAGTCAAAAACATACACCGAGGTACTAAGCCGCCCGAGCATTGAAGTACTGAGCATAGTAACTTCGGAAAAAGGCTGGAAAGACCCGATAAAAAGGTATCTTGCGAACAACGCACTCCCCGAAGACCCCATCGAGGCTGCAAAAGTGCGAAGACGCTCCGGGCGATTCTTCCTAATAGGTGAAGAACTGTATCGGCAGGGATATGCAAATCCTTTACAGAGGTGTGTTGGCGAAGGGGATACTGAAATGATCCTCGAAGAAGTCCACGAAGGTGCCTGTGGTTCACACATTGGAACCGACGCCCTGGCGGCAGTAATACTGCGCCAAGGATACTTTTGGCCTACCTTGAGAAAGGATGCTAGGCAGTTCGTCCGAAAATGTGGTAACTGCCAAAAACACGCAAATATCCAGAGGACACCCTTGGAAATGGTGACTTCGGCTGACTATCCCTGGCCCTTCGCAGTCTGGGGCATAGACCTCATAGGACCACTCCCAACAGCGCCTGAAGGCGTGAAATTCTATGTAGTAGCAGTAGACTATTTCTCCAAATGGGTCGAGGCAGAACCGTTGGCTACTATCTCGGCAAAAGAAGTGCAGAAGTTTGTATGGAAGAACATCGTATGCAGATTTGGCATACCAAGGGTACTAGTAGCTGATAATGGATCCCAGTTTATAGACAAAGGGTTCCAGGAATTTATCAGTGACCTCGGAACAAAAATGCACTTAACCCCAGTAGCTCACTCCCAAAGCAATAGGCAGGTAGAAGTATCTAACAGGACCATAAAAAATGGTCTGAAAAATAGGCTGGGGGAAGCAAAAGGGAAATGGCCAGGAGAGTTCCAAAGTGTACTGTGGAGCTACCGAACAATACCCCGAAGAGCAATAGGGGAAACGCCTTTTTCACTCATTTTCGGTACAGAGGCCATCATCCCAGTCGAGATAGTGCAACCATCAATCCGAGTACAAGTTTTTGATGAAAGTAGAAATGACCTCGGCCTAAGAACCAAGCTCGACCTCATCGGCGAACACAGAGAAATAGCGGAGCTGAGAAGAAAAGCTTTTCAGCAGAGAGTGGCCACGGCTATAAACTTGCGTGCCAGGCCAAAAGGGATAAAGAAATGAGACCTCATTCTCCGAAAGGCTGAATTTGCACCTCGTAGGCCATCCCACGGGGTATTTCGCGCGAACTGGGAAGGTCCCTATCTGATCCTTGCCGAAGTACGAAAAGGGGTGTACAAGCTCGGTGATTCCGAAGGATATAGAATTAAAAAATACGTGGCATTCGGACTCCTTAAGAAAATTCTATACTTAGGATCTCGGCGAAGAAGATTGTGCTGTACAAGTTAGAAAAATTCTCTAAGTACGAAAGTTTCTTAGTCAAAAAGTCTTAAGCATAAGAAGTGCAAATTCCGCAAAAGTGGCCGACCAGATAAGGTTTTCCGAAGTCTCTTGGGCGAACGTGTTCGGGACAATGGAGAAAACTTGGCAAAAAACTTAGCCAAAATTCTTGGGCATAAGTTGTACAAATCAAGATTTCGCGAAGAAGGTCGCCATGCTAAGCGCAGATAAGGTTTTCCGAAGTCTCTTGAGCGAATGAGTTCGGGACAAAGGGAAACGAAAAATCTCACAAAAATACTTAGCCAAATTTTCTAAAAAAGTCTTTTATTAAAATAAATTTGCTTACAAAGAAGGAAGATTGCCAGAAGAAGAAGTACAAAAGAGAAGGAAAATAAGGCAAAGGGCCCTAGAACAAACTAAGGATTCTCGGCATCCCGGGAGCCACCAGCTCCTGCGTCCTTCTCAACAACCTTCCGCGCTGGAAGCGAAGGGGGCAGGTTCAGATGCTCAATCTTGGACCAAGACCACCGAGGCCCCTCGGGAATGTTCAGAGCCTCCAAAAAAGAAATGTCCAAGTCTAGGAACCTTTGAAGAACTTGGTACCGAGCAAGGCAAAACCCGTCCTGAAAACCAACTTTGGTCATCTGGTCGGATTTGTCCTTCTCAACACCGAGGTCTCCAAGGTCCCCCTTCAGATCCGCGACCTTCTTCTTCAGCGCCTTCACCTTCTTCTTCTCTGGCCCGTTCTTCAAATACTCGACCTCGGCTTGAAGTGTGGCTTTCTCTTCAAGCACCTTCGCCAGGAGAGCCTCAGATTCCGACTTCTCCTTTTGAACTACCATGCTCGCCAAAATCAGCTCCGCCACCTGGGAGCTGAGGTCAGAAATCTTCTGGGAGGAGTCCTTCAAAAGTTCTTCCTTTTCCTTCAGGAACTCCTCCCGAACAGCAGAAACCTCCTTTTCTGCAGCTTAAGCCAGCTACGCATTTTGTGTGGCCAGTTCCAAGCACTGGGCCTTATATTGGTCGATGGTGCCCATGGCCGAGGCTCGGAACAGCGCCTGCCTCGCCACCCGAACTCTGAGGAAACCAGCGTACCCCAACAGCTGCAGAGAAACAAAGACAAAGTTAGTAAGGCAAAGAAGAAGAGGCAGACATTTAGAGGAAATCAAAAGGAAAAACACAAAGGCGGGAGGCGTACCTGGGCAGCGTGCTCAGAGACCTTCCCAGTAAGGGAGTCATCATCAGGGTAAGCCTCCGCGATGGCCTTGAAAGAGGCCTCAGTAAGCACCCCCTTTGAGATCTCCTTAGCCATTTGCTGGCAGTCTCCGGAGTACAAATTCATGTCCTCCGTAAACGTCTAAAAAGGCTCCTTCAGGACCTTCCCCTTCGGGATACGGGCATCCCGAAGGGCCCGCTTTCGGGCGTGCTCCGCCACTCAACCCGGAGATGATATCTCCCCTGCATGGCAAAAACAAAAAATTGGTCAAGGCAAGAAAATCTCAAAACCCACAAAAAGGAAGGCACCACAGTTTGATAGAAAAACAAACCTGCAGGCACCTCGGCGACGTCGTCGTCGGAAGCCCGAGCCTCCTCGGTAGAAATCCCCTTGCCCTTGCTTTTACGTCGCTCTTCGGCAAAAGGGGCCTCTACCAAAGCACCCAAAAGGGTCACCGAAGGAGTGGGACTCTGGGCAGTGAGGTCAGCAACAACCTCGGCCGGCGGAACAGCAACAGCCTCAGACTCTTCACCCACCTCCTCGGCAATCTCTGGGAGAGGAGGGGGCGCATCCTTCTTCGCCCGTTTGGCCACAGATGGCCTAGCACCAGACGTTTTCCGTCTTCGGGAGACGGCCTTCTTCGTCTGCTCACCTTTCTCGGATTGCCCGAGGAAAAGCGATTTTGTAGAAGGCAGCGGTGTCGTCGCCCATCTCTGAAAAGGAAAAAAGATATCAGTGCAAGTCCAGGGTGAAAATATAAAAAAGGGATTTGGAGATAACTTACTTTCATAAAAACTTTCGTAAGACTCTTCTTTCCGAAGAAGCTTCACCAGCCAGGAGTCTTTCCCGGCAATGGCAGAAGCCGGCATCCCAAGGTCCGTCTTGTGCTCCTTTACCACCTTTAGCTCCCGAAGGACCTCTTTGGTCATCAACTTCCAGTTAATGGGAAAGGGGTAAAGAGGGCGCGAAGGGACCTTGGAATCCCAGTCGGAGACAGCTCGGATCCATCTGTCGAAATCCGTGAAGATAGGTGCCAACTCGGGAGTCAGCAATATCCTCGGGTCAATGACATCCATCTCCAGCTTTCCCCGAGCCCATTTGGTCGGAACATGCGACCAGGCCTCCTCCTTCTTCAGAAAAAAGAACTTTTGTTGCCACCCTCGCCAGCTGTCCTTGTTGGCAAAGGTGAACTTATATTTTTTGCTCCCTGATCCCCGAGGAAGCATAAAGTAGAAGCCACCCTTCGGGACCACGAAGAGCTTATAGTATTGCAGAAAAAGAATGAAGTGGGGTTTTATTTTGAAAACGCCACACATACAAAGAAAGGCGTTGAAGTAGCAGTACGAGTTTGGTGGAAGTTGGTTTACGGCAATGTCATAGAAATGGCAAAACTCGCAAACCATCTTCGGCGGAGGGTACCGAAGTCCGGCCTTCAGCTGGGCTCGGAAAACGGTAACCTCGTCATTACGGTTTGAAAAACTGAATTGGTCAGAACGTGGCAACCTCGTAGTGGCATAGGAGGGAAGGAAGAACTTCTTCTTCCATTTCTCTAGTTTTGCAGGAGTGGTGCAACAAGGGTGAGAAAGAAGAGGCTGCCAGCTCTCGGGGATAGGCATGATTGGCTTAAAAATGAGTTCGGAAAAAGGCAAAAAACAAGTTCGGAAAAGCTTGAAAAAGCAAAAATCAGAGGACTCTGGAGATCAAAAACCCACCGAATGATTTGCCAAAATCTGGATTTGAAAACGCCGTCGTGAAAGGTGGTCGGAAAAAACCCCGTTAAACAGCACCGCCGCGAAAAGCAAGAAAGAAGGCAGGAGCACTTGAAAGACAGAGGAGAGCAAAGGGAGAAGCAAAAGGGGTTATGAAGGAACAAAAGTATATACAGGCCGAGGGGGGATAAGCGAAACGGTGTCATAAATGCTGCACGAAGGCAAGGAGTCACCATAACTGCTTACTAAGCATAAAAAGGCACGCCCGCTGTAACCGATGCAACCCCCAGCCAATAAAAAGCTGCCACATGTCAGCCATCGCGCCAAAATTGGGACACGCCTCCTGACAGACGGCACGCCGCTCCAGACTGACACGTCTAGTTACAAGACGCGACGTTTCACAGACCTACAAAAGTAAAGAAGTAGGTTACCCCGAAGACACCAAAAGACGAGCTATGTTTGAACAACCCGTGTCTTCGGACAAAAGGTGCATCTTCGGCAAGAGTGCTACACCCAAGGCCCCGAAGTACTCCCTTTGAAAGCTACCAAACCGAAGTTTCCACTTCGGCTTTCTGGATGGGGGCTTGTGATAGCCGAAGGGCCATCTCCTCTCCCAGTGCGTACTTCCTGCCGAAAGTATGATCAGGAAGCCTAGCATCACCCGAAAGAGACACTATCACTGACCTCGGAAGGAACGGAGCCAAGCATTTCGAACTTGGAACTTCGGCAAAGAACGCCAGGGATCGCAAAGATGATGCCGGCTCTCTCGGGGGACCAAACGGATCGCCTTCGGTTACAGAGAATTAGCTATCGCAAGCAAAAGGGAATCTCCCCGAAGGTGGAACCTCCGAACAATGGAACCCCCCAAAAGCACGAGCATAACTCCCGAAGAAGGGCGACCGTGTCAAAGAACGACCTCGCCCAAAGGACCTCGGGAGTACGGCATGAGCATTTAAAGAGCCTCTGACATGCCGCCCATAGACGCTACATGTCACCTCAAACGACGATTTGACACGCCGACGTCGTCCAGGTCCAGGTCTTGTCACGACCTGCCTCGGTTCAAGACTCAAGGAGTCTGTCACCAGCTACTCGCCCCCTATGCCCAGAAACTCAGAGAACATCTGACCGAACACGTGTCGTCATCTGAACGGGCTGGGCTTCTTTATAAATACTAGGGAACAGACCCTGGCAAACGGTTCGACTCCTCCTCCTTGAGAAAATACAGGCAAGCCCACTAAAAACTCTAGTGCTTCCCCCTCACCTTCTCAGGAAATTGACTTGGGCGTATAAGGCTCCTCCCCGGAAAAGCACCCCGGGGACCTCCTAACCCTCTTCTCTTAGCTTTTCAGGCACATTCCCCTGGGAAACCTCAACTCCAGACGTTCTCCTCCACAGGAAGTCCTCCCGGAAGTCACCATGCCTTCCAGTGAAGATGTCTCAGGGCATCACCTTCTTTCTTTTATTCCCCCCCTAGAAAACGGATCCTACTCTTTCTACCTTGCGAAAATATTTTCCTTCTCTCCCAATGAACAGTCTTAAAAAGATCTACCGAGTTCGCTGTGAAAGATTAAGAGTTTTGATGCACAAAGGAATCCCTGAAGATGTACGATGGTTAATCGAAGCTAAGGCTCGTCTGGCAGGTGAAATCCCAGATGTATTTGTGTCTCACATGCCTGACATAGGCAAAAGCTCTTATGCCAAAAAGCGAAGAGCGAAAAGATTACAAGTCTGCCATAAATGTGGTCGGTGGACTTGTAATACTAAATGTCGTTCTTTAGGAATGATCTCCGATAATCAAGAAGATAAAATACGATTCATCAAGAATGGCCTGAGTAAGGACTCATTGGATGATATCCAATTGACTCTTGAGACGCATTCTTGTGGATCCGTGCAATGCGAACTTCTGGGTTTATGGAGCATCTTTCATGAAGAACGAGACCGTTACAGTCTTGGGAATTTGACTTTAAACGACCCTGTTTGCCAGATTGTAAGAAAACTGGATGGGAAGCAAATCCTCGACTAATAGAAGGTGTTAATGCCATTACTAGACATAAAACCAGTGGAAGATGTGAGCCACAGTCACAATTACTGTACATACAATTTGTCATATTTGGAAAAATTTACATTTTCTTTTGACAATAATGTACTTGCTCCCGTAAGTGTAATCGACACGTTATCCTTTCATCACTATAAATGCGTGTTCTTCTTTCCGGTTAAGCAGCAGATACGGTACTCCGTGACTCCCAAAGTCGGTTATTTCAGTTTCCTACAATAACTGATTCCTTTCCCTCATCTCTCAAATTCTTCTCTCATCAATGGATTCTACTCTTTCTGTTCTGCGAAAGTACTTTCCTTCCCTCCCAATAAATGTTCTTAAAAAGATCTATCATGCTAGATGTGAAAAAATCAGAGTTTTTATACGCAAGGGCGTTCCTGACAATGTGCAATGGATAATTGAAGCTAAGGTCCGTTCGGCTGGTGAAGTTGCAGATGCATTTATGCCTCGTATGCCTGGCTTAGGTAAAAGCGCTTATGCCAAAAAACAAAGAGCAAAGAGGCTAGATGTCTGTTATAAATGCGGACGATGGAATTGTAATACTAAATGCCGCTCTTTAGGATAGATATCCAAAAATCGTGAAGATAAAAGAAAATTCATTAAGAATAGCCTGCGTAAGGAATCTCTGGAGGATATCCGAGGGACTCTTGAAACGCATTCTTGTGGAATAGTACAACGTGAAATAATCGATTTATGGAGGACTTACCATAAAGAACGAGACCGTTACAGTCTCGGGAATTTGACTTTAAACGACCCTGTTTGCCAGCTTGTAAGAAAACTGGATAGGAAGCAAATCCCCGACTCATAAAAAGCGTTGAAGCCGTTACTAGACGTAAAACTAGTGGAAGATGTGAGCCACAGTCACAATTACTGTACATATAAGCTGTCATTTATCTTTTCTTTTGACAATAATGTACTTGCTCTGTAAGCGTAATAAACATGTTATCCTTTCATCTCTATAAATGCGTGTTCTTCTTTTTGGATACGGTACTCCGTGACTCTCAAAGTCAGTTATTTCCGTTTCCTACAATAACTAATTTCTTCCTTTCTTCTCTTAATTTCCTCCTTCATCAATGGAGTCTTCTCTTTCCGCCCTACGAAAGTATTTTCCTTCCCTCCCAATAAATGTTCTTAAAAAGATTTATCAAGCTAGATGTGAACGATTCATAGTATTTATGCACAAAGGCATTCCTGATAATGTGCGGTGGCTAATCGAAGCTAAGGTTCGGTCGGCTGGTGAAGTTCCAGATGCATTCTTCCCCCGTATGCCCGGCTTTGGTAAAAGCGCTTATGCCAAAAAGAGAAGAGCAAGGAGGCTGGGTGTCTGTCATAATTGTGGATGGTGGATTTGCGGCACTAAATGTCATTCTTCAGGGATAATCACCAGAAATCGTGAAGATAGAAGAAAATTCATTAAGAATGGCCTGCGTAAGGAATCTCTGGACGATATCCGAGAGACTCTTGAAGCGCACTCTTATGGAATGGTGCAATTTGAGATTGTCGGTTTATGGATGACTTTCCAAAAAGAACGAGATCGTTACAGTCTTAGGAATCTGACTTTAAACGACCCTGTTTGCCAGTTTGTAAGAAAACTAGAAGGGAAGCAAACCCCCGATTCATAGAAGGCATTAAAGCCGTTACTGGATGTAAAACCAGTAGAAGACGTGAGCCAAAGTCATGACTACTGTACATGCTAGCTGTCGCTTTTGAAAATTTTCCTTCTCTTCCGACAATAATGTACCTACTCTTGACGTGAGCCACAGTCACGACTACTGTACATGCTAGCTGTCGCTTTTGAAAATTTTCATTCTCTTCCAACAATAATGTATCTACTCCTTACACGAGCCACAGTCATGACTACTGTACATGCTAGCAGTCATTTTGGAAAATTTCCTCCCCTTTTGACAATAATGTACCAATTCCTGACGTGAGCTACAGTCATGACTACTGTTTATGCTAGCTGCCACTTTTGAAAATTTTCCTCCTTTTCCGACAATAGTGCACCTACTCTTATAGATGTGATTATTGTATTTTCCTTTTACCTCTATAAATACATCCTCATTTCTTCATTTCTCACAAGGTTAAGGATAGGAATGAAGAAAACCCCAACTCATAAATCCCGAAGTATTTGTGTATTTTCTGGGGCTTTTCCTGGAAAAGATAAAAAGTATTTAAAGGCAGCCAACCATTTGGGTAGAGTATTAGCTGAGCGAAAAATACATTTAGTTTATGGAGGAGGTAGTGTCGGATTAATGGGAGGTGTAGCATCAGCAGCATCTTTAGGAGGAAGTCAAGTTTTGGGCATTATCCCTGGACCTTTAAAATTTGTTTCTGGTGGCACGATTGGAGAAGAATTAGTGGTTAAAAATTTGCAAGAGCGTGTCTTACAAATGCTTTTAAATGCTGATGCTTTTATCGCTCTACCAGGTGGTTTTGGTACATTGGGAGAAGTCTTCCAAATTGCTTGCATGACCCAACTTAATTTGCATAACAAACCTCTTGGGCTGTTGAATGTTAACAATTTTTTTACAGGTCTGATAGCTTTTGTGGATTACGCTATGCAGAAGAATTTTATATCAAGAATAGCACGACGAATCCTAATATCTGCAACAACTGCTGAAGAATTACTAGATAAAATGCAAACTTTTGTTCCTGAACCAGATCCAGCGATTATTCAGATAGATTGGACACGACAGTCTTTCCCGATCAGTTCTGTTCCATAATTGTCCTTTACCCGGCCTGTTGAAGTATTGTGGAAGAAGAAGCGATCCGATCTGTTCTTCTTGTCCTTTAGTTTTATTTTCAGTATTTTCTTTCGTGTTTTGGTTTTTCTCTTCACGGAATTTCTTTCTTTTTTATCTTGTAGGATAGTTTTGTTCATGCTGATATTAAAACCATAGGACAGAGCCTTTAGTCGGAAATGGCGGAGTAAGGAGTAATTTTTTTTTACTCTTGAGACGCATCCTATTAGGTCTACTAGTCATGACATTTTGCGGTAGCTAAGCTTTAACCTTATCTGGATGACATATCTCACAAGGGAATCTATATTTTCTGAAGAAAATGTTAGATGAAACCTTGGATATTGATTCCAAACATCCGTACCCTTACATAATTTGTCTGTTTTAATTCACATCATCAAGATTCACCCATCTCATGGAAGTTTAAATTTTTGCACTCACCTATTATGAAAATTCACACTTCCGAAGAAATTATTCCAATTTCAATTGCTTTCATATAAAGTTTGCTTTCATATCAATTTTCCTTCAACTATAGGACAGCTCCTATCACCAAGGTCCTAAGGAAAGCTCCTTAGCCTCAAACTCAATCAATTTTCCTTCAACGATAGGATAGCTCCTATCGCCGAGGTCCTAAGGAAAGCTCATTAGCCTCAATCAATCAATTTTCTTTCAACGGTAGGACTGCTCCTATCGCCGGGGTTTTAAGGATGGAACTTTTGCCTCGAAATCAATTAATTTTCATTCAACGGTAGGACTGCTCCTATCGCCGGGGTTCTAAGGATGGAACCTTTACCTCGAACTCAATCAATTTTCATTCAACGGTAGGACTGCTCCTATCGTCGGGGTTCTAAGGATGGAACCTTTGCCTCGAAATCAATCAATTTTCATTTAACGGTAGGACTGCTCCTATCGCCGGGGTTCTAAGGATGGAACCTTTGCCTCGAAATCAATCAATTTTCATTCAATGGTAGGACTGCTCCTATCGCCGGGGTTCTAAGGATGGAACCTTTGCCTCGAAATCAATCAATTTTCATTCAATGGTAGGACTGCTCCTATCGCCGGGGTTCTAAGGATGGAACCTTTGCCTCGAAATCAATCAATTTTCATTCAACGGTAGGACTGCTCCTATCGCCGGGGTTCTAAGGATGGAACCTTTGCCTCGAAATCAATCAATTTTCTTTCAACGGTAGGACTGCTCCTATCGCCGGGGTTCTAAGGATGGAACCTTTGCCTCGAAATCAATTAATTTTCTTTCAACGGTAGGACTGCTCCTATCGCCAGGTTTCTAAGGATGGAACCTTTGCCTTGAAATCAATCAATTTTCTTTCAACGGTAGGACTGCTCCTATCGCCGGGGTTCTAAGGATGGAACCTTTGCCTCGAAATCAATCAATTTTCATTCAACGGTAGGACTGCTCCTATCGCCGGGGTTCTAAGGATGGAACCTTTGCCTCGAAATCAATCAATTTTCATTCAACGGTAGGACTGCTCCTATCGCCGGGGTTCTAAGGATGGAACTTTTGCCTCGAAATCAATTAATTTTCATTCAACGGTAAGACTGCTCCTATAGTCGGGGTTCTAAGGATGGAACCTTTGCCTCGAAATCAATTAATTTTCATTCAACGGTAGGACTGTTCCTATCGTCGGGGTTCTAAGGATGGAACCTTTGCCTCGAAATCAATCAATTTTCATTCAACGGTAGGACTGCTCCTATCGTCGGGGTTCTAAGGTTGGAACCTTTGCCTCAAAATCTATCAATTTTCTTTTAACGGTAGGACTGCTCCTATCGCCGGGGTTCTAAGGATGGAACTTTTGCCTCGAAATCAATTAATTTTCATTCAACGGTAGGACTGCTCCTATCGTCGGGGTTCTAAGGATGGAACCTTTGCCTCGAAATCAATCAATTTTCATTCAACGGTAGGACTGCTCCTATCATCGGGGTTCTAAGGATGGAACCTTTGCCTCGAAATCAATCAATTTTCTTTCAACGGTAGGACTGATCCTATCGCCGGGGTTCTAAGGATGGAACCTTTGCCTCGAAATCAATCAATTTTCATTCAACGGTAGAACTGCTCCTATCGTCGGGGTTCTAAGGATGGAACCTTTGCCTCGAAATCAATCAATTTTCATTCAACGGTAAGACTGCTCCTATCGTCAGGGTTCTAAGGATGGAACCTTTGCCTCGAAATCAATCAATTTTCTTTCAACGGTAGAACTGCTTCTATCGCCGGGGTTCTAAGGATGGAATCTTTGCCTCGAAATCAATCAATTTTCATTCAACGGTAGGACTGCTCCTATCGTCGGGGTTCTAAGGATGGAACCTTTGCCTCGAAATCAATCAATTTTCTTTCAACGGTAGGACTGCTCCTATCGCCGGGGTTCTAAGGATGGAATCTTTGCCTCGAAATCAATTAATTTTCATTCAACGGTAGGATTGCTCCTATCGTCGGGGTTCTAAGGATGGAACCTTTGCCTCAAAATCAATCAATTTTCATTCAACGGTAGGACTGCTCCTATCCTCGATGTTCTAAGGATGGAATCTTAATCTCAGAATTTAGGCGGCAAGAAGGTTCTCAATGCCTAGCTAAGTCGGATGAAATTTGTAACGACTTTGCATACATCATGTCTCATGAAGCATGTAAAGGGTGGTAGCTTTTGACACATATCTCACTGTAAGTTTAGTAGTCCAAATAGTAAATTTCCCAAAACTAAAACCTAAATGCATCCTATTTAGAATTTTTTTTCTCTCTTATTATGTAACATCCCATATCCCACATGGGTGAATTGTGAGAAGCCTTGTGTAAATATAGAGGCTCCAATTTCAGAACATAAGTATTTAACGTTTATCCTTTTCATAAATGGTAGCTCATGTGGTGTAGGCAAATGTTCCCGTTGATCAGTTCTGGACTTGGGTCATTACAGATGGTATCAGAGCCGATCTAGGACCACGATAGTATGGCGTAGTAGGTGTACACGTGCATCGTCTACCGGGACTGATCTTAGATTTGAAAGGCTACTTGGCCAATGGCTAATTAGTCCGATTAGAGAGGTTCTTTGGTTTGGGGAACCAAGTAATCCAATTGACTCCAATGAGAACGTTGGGTACATAAGGAGGGGAGTTTGTAACATCCTCTTATCCTACATAGGTGAATTGTTGGAAGTCTTATATGAATATATAGAGTCCTTAAACTTTGCAACTCATCACTAGTTAGTTCAGTTGTTTAATGTGCCATAACATTGTCACCTTTTTGCATACTTAAGAATCTTAGGGGACTAAACTTGGCAGTAAAGGAAATATCATGGATTAACTAAGAATTTTACCTTTCCTAAGACAAATAAATCAAAGTCCATGATCCGCATATGAGCTATTCCCAAACAAAATGATCCTACCATTTCAATCCAACAGTATCCCAAGATTAGAGCCCCCAAATATTATCTCAAACTTGAATTCAGGCCTGTCATTTCTGGTAACTTGCGTCAAACAAGAGAAGTACGAGTCTCGACAATGATTAAAAGAATGGCTTGATTTGTTTCTTGCAACTTTTTTCCAAGAGCAATTCAACAAGTTTTGTACTAAATCAAAAGAATAAACTTGGGAGAGAGATGAATAAGCAGGGCATACAGAAGTAATAGTTTCTGCAGAAGCAACCATTGAAAGAAAATAATGATCATAGAGGTTTTTATGGAAATGAGGTTCAAATTATCCATTTGTTTAATGTTTTACCAAATCTTCTGGGTTTCAACTCTCTGTGGAATGGGAAAGATAAGAAGATCAAGAAATAAAATCTTTTTTTTCTCTAATTTAATGAGTTCTACTTATGAGTTTTGAATCGTGTTTTGAATTTTTGTTCCTTGTTATTTTTTGTATTTTTTGGAACATATGATTATTGATTAACAATAGAAAATATTGTATAAGGAGTCTATGGTTATTTTTTTGCTTACATAGACAGCCTCTCAGGCTATTTCTCTGTCTTTTTTTTTTTGTTTAAAAAGATTTTTGAAGTACATATAATATAACATTAATTATGGGTATAAGAAAACATTAACTAAAAAATTAACAAATTGAATATGGTTAGCAAAAAATCTAACGAATTAAATAATTCCTCCCGATTATATGGGACTTAATGTTGAAACCTTCTGGCTATTATTCTTTTTTTTTCATGCAATTAATGAGTAATATGAATATGGCTAAGCTAATTATTTTTAATCAATAGTACCTATAAAATATTAGAGGACCAACATAGTCTAAGTTACAAAGTTAGAGGACAAACATAAGCCGAGTTCAAGTTAAGGGACTAACTCGTACGAGTTAGTCAAGTTAAGGGATTCCTAAAGTATTTAAGCCATTTGTTTCCTATAGAAGAGGAAAAACTAACCACGATCACAACGAATAGGCCAAAGTGCACCTCTGGCCCTAAAACTTGGAGCATTCGGATGAGTTAGTCTCTCAATTGCAACTTGGTGCACATGAACCTTCAAACTTACAAAAATAGAGCGACTTAGTCCATATGATAATAGGAAAATGGATGGCATCAATGTTTTCAAAGTTTAAATACACAAATAATCCCTAACCTCTGTTTCTATATTATTTTTAAACTTAAAAGCTCAAAATTTTTCATCTTACTCCAATACCTTGTTTAAAAACAATAACAACAATAATAATAATAATAATAATAATAATAATAATAATAATATTTGCAACACCCCATTTTCTAAATCTTAATTTTAGAAAATATCTTAATTTCACAGAGTTATTAAGTAATTAATTAAAAATAATTTAAGAAATATGAGAAAAAATATTTTCTTTTAATGTATTTCCCAAATAATAAAAGTATGAAACTTATTCATAGTAATTAAATGACAATTCCAGGAAAATAAACATACGAATAATGAACCAATTTTAACAAACTATATGTTTCTTTTAAAAATGAAATAACACAGAATAAAAATCTAGTTCCAACCGGTTTTTTGAAGGATTATAGCGTGCCTTTACTTAGTTTGCTCCACATCCTGAACCTCATCATATGGTTCAGTGTAACATGTCTCCTCATAATACTCACCAAATAAAACATGTTAGAATGAGGGGTTAGCACCACTTGCTCAGTAAGGGGGAAATATGATACCCATCACGTGGGTCCTAATATTCCATCAGCGAACAACAAATGAGTTTATTAATTTAATTAAAAAAACAATTTTCAAGCAACATCATAACAGTAATACTAAAGTCCTACTAATATGCATATGCATAATTTCTTTTATTGAGTAAATCATATCGCATTGACCAAATTATTTAATCGATTACTTGAATACCGTCAGACAAACCTAAGGTGGTTAATCAACAAATGGATATAAGGTCAATGGGGAAAATTGTTCAACTGGCAATAGTTGATGGACTAAGTTGCATTGTGCCAAAATTTAGGGTCTATTTTAAATGACTTAACATAATTTGACATACCAAATGTGATTTAGGCCAAAAATAAAAAAGAAAAAGAAAATAATGACATGGTTGATTTTTTTATGCTTAGTTAGGACGTGCAAGAAATAGGTTGTGGCTAAAAAATTATCTCAAATTGTGGATCCACATTCTATGAGCATCGAGCAATTGATTCGCACAAGAATTGAGAGAACATACGTGTCAACAAGCTATGGTCCCTCAAGTCATAAATGGAAAAAGACTTACCATAATTATGGGTCTGGAACTATTTGTTCATTGTGGTTTTGGATGGTTCCAATTTTATCATTTAAGTCACCATTTAGGGCCAAATCAACCACTGGGCCGTCAATGAAGCTAAGTTGTAAATGGAAGTATGATTAGGTGGGTGATGTGGCATTGAAATTGGTGAAGTGGTGTTGAGTTGGTCTCCTCTCCAATCTTCAAGTCTGACAGTGACGAGATAGTGATTTTATGGTGATTGGGGGCTGGGGGCCGGCCCATGAAGGGGATGGTGACAATGATCTCTTGAAGAATAGACAGCATGTAGGGGGTGGCTGCAAACAGTAGATTTTGCAAAATGGCTCTTCCTCTGGTTTAGCATTGTCGGTGACAAACACATAAAGTGAGGTTTGAATGATGGTGGCTAGGGTGAGGTTGGACAACGGTGATGAAATTGGTGGCTATATTAGTCCCAATTCAAAATTTTGGTGGTCAATTTCACACCAAACTAAGACTTTAGTGATACAATTGGAACAACTCTAAACTATAGTGGGCAATAGACTTCATGCTCATAACAATTGTGGGTTTTTAGTACTTTTCCCATTCATAAATTGTGGAAGGAAGACCTAGAAATAGACATGTTATTAGCCCATGTCCAGTACAAAGCTCCAAGCGGGCTTGATGATGTTGAAAGGATCATAGTTAAGTACATGGATAAGGAAACCCATAATGGTGGGTTGAAGATTAGATTTTTATTTTTCCTTCTTTTTAGGTCTTGGAGGCGGTGGTGGATGTTGGAGTTTAGGGTTGTACTAACTGGTGGTGGCCTATTTTTCTCTAAAAATTTAGTTTAGGTACCTTATGCTAGATTAGGAAATCTAATTGACTAACTATTAGTAATTTATGTCATGCTGCAATTTAGCAGCATGCAAACATTGCCCATGAACGGCTCTACTATATAATTTTATTCCCTGTGGTCAATAAAATTTATGATCCCTGCAGTTTGAGGATCAGGATGGTGTGGGATCTGAAGCATTTCTTCAACACCCATTAGGCATCTTGTGTGGAAAGCATGGCCAAATTTATGTAGCGAATAGCTACAACCACAAGGTATACACTATGTTGGTTGGTTTTTAGTTGCTACTAGATTACGACCTGCATGTTGTTACTGGCCAATCATTGAAGATACAATTTGTTATGGCTATTGTATTTATAGGAAAAAAAATACTAAGAAAAAATATGAATTAAAAAATAAGATATGATTAATCCAATTCAAATGACTGAAGGGTCTTGGTAATAAATTTGGTAAATAGAAAATATACAACATAAGATTAATGCTGTGAATTTGAGCTTTCAAGAGAAATTAGAGCCTTAAGTACCAATTCATGAAAGTTGGGGGCCTAAAACAAATTAATCAAAAATTTAGGAGAAAGTGGTAAATTGACTACCTTCAAAGTCCGAGGAACTTTTAAGTGCTGCTGGGGTTAGTTGTGTTTAATAAAGTGTACACCCATCGTGGTGTTTCTGAAAAAAAGTCTGAAGAACAAAAGATATCACCACTGATGACACCCAATTTCGTCAGACCCTTAAAAATTTTAATTAATTATTATTATTATTATTATTAAAAAAAATTTAAGAAAAAAAATTAAATTAGATAGCTTATGGGGGCATTTTGTTTTATAGGGTTAGTTAAAAATAATATATATATATATATATATATATATATATATATATATATATATATGTATAAAATATAAAAGAAAATTTTGAAAAAAATTAACAAAAATGAAAGTTTGGGGTGAAAATGACAAAATTGAGAAGTTTGGGAAAATCTGACAAAATCTGGGAATTTCAGGAAAATTTGGTAGTTTTTCGCATCATTTCTGGGCCAAACAGACGGTTTTGGCCCAAATTGACAGAAAAAGACAAATTTGTCTCAATCAGAAGTTTCAGGAATATATCAGAAGTCAGAGATGTAAAGGACTAAAACTGTCATTTTACCAAATTAAGAGATAAGTCTGTTTTTAATTAAATTTCAAATTATTTTTAATTAAAGGAATCCAATGCTCCTTCCCCAATAAATAGGTGTCGAAATCTGTAAAGAAAGCAAGAAAAAAATCAAGATTAGAGCTCCAAATAAAAAAAGTGAAAAACTGTAGCTTAGTCCCTGGCTTTCCTCCCTTTTCCAGAAAAGACTTGAACTTCCCTTCTCTCTGTCCGTTTATTACTGTTTTGTTTTTTTTTCCTTTCTCATCCGTCTGCCGTTTTCGTCTTTCTTCCCTCTCTCCTCGCCGCCGACACCGTCTCCCCCTCTCCTCGCCGCCGTCCTTCCTTCCCTCTCTCCCTCTCCCACCGCCTCGGCCGCCGTCCCTCCTTCCTCTCTCGGCTCCCTGTCGCGTCCCTCCTTTCTCTCTCTCCCTCCTCCGCCTTGCTCTCCTCTCTCCCTCCTCTTCTCTCCCTCTCTCCTTCTTCCTCCGCCTCAACCACCATCCCTCCTTCCTCCCTCCGCCTCAGCCGCCGTCCCTCCTTCCTTCTCTCCCTCTCTCTCCGCCTCAGACACCGTCTCCCCCTCTCCTCGCCGTCGTCCCTCCTTCCCTCTCTCTTCCTCACGCCGCCGCCGCCGCCTGTATTCCCCCTGCTTGTCGTCGCCGTCGCCTCTATTTCCCATCGCAAAGCAGTTCAAAATTTTATTCCTTTAGGTAAAACTCTGGTTTAATCCTTCATCTCTCCATATTTATTCCTTTTGGTCACTAACCTTTTTTTATATTTTGGCAGAACTAACAACAATTTTTTTTCTTTTTTTCTTTTTCTTATTTCTTGTTATTTCTTTTTTCTCTTTTCTATGGAAGGTTATACCTCCTACTTTTAAGTGGATGGCCAAAAAGCCCCACTTTTCTTTATTTATTTAATTTTCTGTAATTATTTAATTTATACACTTTTTTATTTTTTTTAAGTGGACAGTAAAAAGCTCCACTTTTCTTTATTTATTTTTTTATGCAATTTATTTTTATGTGAATGATTAATTTTGTTTTACCAATTTACCCTTTTACTTATGACTAGTCAAAAGTCAATCTTAATTCTTTCTTTTTATTACCACCAAGCCCCCATCCTTTTTTTATTTTAAACATTAATTGGAATATCAAGACCTTATCTTTATTTATTTTTTTTAAATACCAAAATATAACTTTTTGATTCCTTTATTAAAATAATAAAAAAATCATAACCAAATGATTCCATAAAAAAAATCAATTTTTTTAAGTATATTTTTAGACCTATAAATTAGATAATTACAAAAAAAATAATAAAAATCTTTCATCAAACAAAAAGAAAAGAATAAAAGAAAAGAAAAAAAAAGGAATAAAAATAAAAACAAAATAAAAAAATAAATTAAATATAAATATATATAATAATTTATTTAAATAAAATTAACATTAAGATCATTAAAAAATCCAAAATTTCAAAAAAATTTATTACAAAATTAATAATTAAATTAATAATTAATTTAATAAATTAAGAATTAAGAATTTAAATTAAATTCCATGTCCGGGTGATCCGATAGGATCCATGGTTTGGAAAAATATAAAATTTTAAATGAATAAAATTAAGTATAAGGATAAAAATCCATATTCGGATAATTCGGCAGAATTTATGATATGGATTAATAATTAATTTATTTAATAAATAAAAACTTAGTTTTTATTTAACTCTGTATCCGGGTGATTCTATCGGATCACCCTGATTGGAAAAATATAAAATTTTAAATGAATAAAATTAAGTATCATGATAAAAATCCATATTCGGATAATTCGGCAAAATTTATGATATAGATTAATAATTAATTTATTTAATAAACAAAAACTAAGTTTTTATTTAACTCTGTATCCAGGTGATTCGATAGAATCCATGATTCGGAAATATCGAGTTCATTATAAAAATATACAAGTTAATTACCAAGATTTCGAAGTCCGTATCAATTTAAAAATTCATATCTGGATGATTCAGTTAAAATTTTTGGTTTAAAAATTAACTGAATCTATTTAAAAGCAAGTAAAACAAAATTAAAATCAACTAAGGTACCAATTTTGGGCATTAAAATAGAGTTATTTTAACGTAACCGTACTCCCAAGCCTTCAAACTCTCGCAGACCATTTTTAGGTGTCCAATCGACCTGAACGAAAACCGATTGGTGGCGACTCCCGAAAAAACCCACACGTTGCCACGGCTTGGCGACTCCACTGGGGACATGCTTAGTGAGTCAAGCCTAAAAGTTAATTTGTTTTGATCTGCTTTGCTTATTTTTTATGTGAATTTATGTGTTATATTTACTTAGTGTACACATGCATTATGCATTCACGACATGAAGCTCTATACCCGAGCTTCCTCGATTTGAACACGTTCTTTCAAAGCAGAATTAGTGTTGTTGTCCTTGTGAGACCCTGGTCTCCAAGCCTTCGCCGGTTTCAAGTAGTGAAGTAGTGTATTGCCTCCTGAGACGGATAGTCTCTGCATGGGCCCACGAAAAGCTACGACTCGAATTAATCTTTTCCTTACATAAACCCTCGTGGGTAAGGAATTGGGCTGTCACTATAATTTAGTGATGGGGTTCGGGAACTACCCTTGGCTTTTTTTTTTATAAACCACCTTATGCATATAAAACTCCTCACTCTACCATAGAACCAATCAATAAGAACTCATATGTCTTGGTTTCAATCACCATAAGCATGAATTTTTATCCATTTGCTTATATGGCTAGATTTATGATTCCGTGTATTACTTTTTGCTAACTTTGTTTTTTTCCTTGTTCATTTTTCCGGCATATTCATATCATTCATTAAGATAAGTATTCGGTAAAGGAATCACTATCATGGACATTCTCGAATACCTTCCCACGGCTGTTAATGAATCTTGGAATGCCACAATAGTGGAAACTCAACCGGAAGCTATGGAATTCTTTGAAACGGCCCAAAAGCTTCATGGAGATTCCCTGACACCACATTCTCATGTACAACTCAAGGATCAAGTATCGGTCCGTATAGATCAGAACGACGTAACCGAACTATTACGAGTATGGAATAGTTGGAGCTCCGTGGATCGGGAAGCATTCACATCAACATATGGCCATGTTGCTCGCCTGCTAAAAATCACCGTTGATACATCACTTATCCGTGCACTGATACAGTACTGGGATCCATATTATCGGTATTTCTCCTTCAACAAGATGAATCTTGTTCCGACTATAAAGAAATACAATAACCTTCTGGGTTGGCCATCTGATTATTCAATGGAGACGTATCGTCATGATAGGAGAACTGAGCCTCATCGGGCCTTGGCTAAATTGTTGGATATGCCAGCTTCTGCTCTTCAATCCAAATTCTCAACAAAGGGGTATCATAAATTCATCAGTTGGAATGATATAAAGCAATTGGTCCACACTCTCCCACAAAAAGACCAAAGACATAAGGTTTTTGCTTTGGCAATATATGGCTTAGTAATCTTTCCTAGAATCATTGGATTCATTGAGGGAGACGTCATCTCACTATTCAAGAAAATCTCCAAGGCCCAAGTGAATCCGACTTCAGCAATTCTTTGTGAAACCATTAGGTCATTGAATTATTGTCGCCAAAGCGGGGGCAAATTCAATGGATGTTCTCACCTCCTCGACATATGGATCAAGAGCCACCTTCATTGTGACAAACAAAATTTTGGGAATCGCTTTTCAAAAGACTTCATTCCAATTGAAGCTTTCTTGAAAAGTGAATCCATTCATCATTATAATAAGGAATGATGAATTAACTATTTTAAGAACATCAATGAGTTACAAATTGAATGGAGAGCCCCCTGGTCCACCTCCACCCGTGTCATCTATCGTTGTGGCGATTGCCCATGAGTTCCTCTTCTAGGTATATGGGGAGGAACAAGTTATGCCCCGGCCCAAGTACGGAAGCAATTTGGGTCCATGCAATTTATACCCATGACTTACAATCTAAGTAAATTGGAATTCTCACACGAAGATCCAATGGCAAATAAGTTTGCGATGGGTATTTCAATTGCATGGAAAATGCTATTTATACTGAAGTCCGGCCTTATTCTTTCTCCCACCTCCTACTATGAATGGAGAAATAATCGAAAAGAATGAATAGTGCTGCTCGATGATGCTCCCAAAAAGTTGGCAAAAAGAGAACTCGAGAAAGAATTAGAGGAGGAAAAAGAAAAGAACAAGAAAATGCTTATCGATATACAACAGCTCAGTCATAAAGCACAACACCTCGAAGAAAAAGTTGAATATCAAAAACAAATCATCTCTCAATTAGTCGAAGAAAATGATCAAAGAGATATGAGAGCAAGATACTGGGAAGATCAATACAGACTTTCTCAGCATCAAGTGGAAATGTTTTTGACTGAAGTCAGGAAAATCACTCAGTAAGCCCAACAAATGGGTGAAGAAACTAGAGAATTGGAAGAACTGAGCTGCCCTACTTCATCATTAACCGTTCAAAAAATGATGGAGTTCATTAATAAGGCTAGAAAACAATATTGTACCTTGGGCCGTTTCTTTTGAGAGATTTCTATAACAAAAACAGATGAAACAATTGTCTTGAGAATGTAATCAAGAATTTCCACCGTAGTCCTTCTTTCACCGAGTACCTACAATATTCATTGCATGCATGCATTACATCAATCACATACATGTAGAGTCTAATCAAATGAATTTTACTTTAAAAAGGTAAAATTGGACCTCAATACCGATATCCAACTCGGCATGAGCATTTAAGGAGCCTCTGACAGATCACCCATACGCTGCCTGAAACAGCGGCCTGACACGCTAACGTCATCCAAGTCCCGTCTCAGCCACAAAACCAGGAGCCTACAAATGGCTACTTGTTCCCTACGCCCAAAAAGCACAGAAAGAATCCGACCGAACACGTGTCAGGATCCGAACGGGCCAGGTACTTCTATAAATACTGGGAAACAGGACTTGGCAAAGGGGTTCTCCATCGGCACTCTCGCACAGCAGAAAACATATACAGGCCAGATCTTATATCCATTTAGGGTCCCTACTTTACTATCAGGACACTAACTTGGGCGTCGGAGGCTCCTCCCAGGAAAAACATCCCGGGGACCTCCTAACGCTTTTTTCTGAGCCTTTCAGGTACTTTTCCACCTGGGAAATCTCTCCGCCAGACGTTCTCCCTCCTCGGAAGCCCCCTCGGAACTCACCATGTCATTAGACAAAGATGCTTCAGGGCATCATTTGGCGCCGTCTGTGGGAAACCACCCTCAGGTGGCTGTCGTTGAGACTAGGCGTTCTAAGGACAAGGCACTCCTGAAGTCCTCGTCCGCGCCCGAAGTCCAACCAGCTGCCGAGCTACCCCTTCCAGGGACTTCCCTGCCGGAGGAAGAACGTCCTCTGGTCATAACCATGAGTTTTCTGCGCGACTTACAACGGTCCATTATGGCCGAAGTGACACAACAAATAGACCAAAGATGGCCGCAACCGGCCCAGGCCCCGAAGGCTTCCTCGCCAGCACCTCCCCGGGGGAAAAGTACTAGACCCCCCCACTGGAGTTCGGAAACCGGAGATCCACGTGAGGAGTCTTCGACAGAGAACATGCCCTTCGGGGAACGGTCTGAGGGGCCAGTGGGACTTAAACGACTTAAGACCCCACGCCGAAGGAGCCTGTCGCCTGAGGCGAAATCACCCTCTCCTCGACGGCGAAGTCCGTCCCCGAAAAGACGTCGACGGTCTCCCTTCCCAAAAACCTACAAGCACCAAGAAAAAGAACCCAGTGTTGTGGTCCTCATGGAGAAAATGCTGGCGAGGTTGGAAAGGGTGGAAAAATAGGTAGCCCGCAAACCTGTCTGGGCCAGACTGTCTGAAACTTTCTGTGGCGATGAGTCACCGTTCACCCGAACAATAGTCGAGGCAGCCATGCCCAGTGACTTCCGGGTACCTCGGCTAGAAACATACGATGGCCGAACAGATCCACAGGCCCATCTGACGAAGTACAAACGGAGCATGGTGTTGCACGGGGCTGATGATGCCACCCTATGCAAATGTTTCGAGGTCACTCTTGCCGGCCCTCCTACAGCATGGTACAACTCTCTGGCCCCAGGAACCATCAGAGAGTTCCAGGAGCTATCCACTGCCTTCACCCAGCAGTTTATTGGAAGTCGTCCTACGGCGAAGATGCCAATACAGATGTTTAACATAGCCCAGAGGAACGGGGAAACCATCTGTGACTATGTCGAAAGATTTAACGGAGAGGCCTTAAGTGTTCCAGACTTTTGGCCAGAAATACACATCCTCGCCATGATACGGGGCCTTCGGAGGGACTCGCAGCTGTTTTATGAGTTTTCCAAAGACCCCCGGACACGCTCGGTGAATTTTTCCGAAGGGCCGAGCAGCATATCACAGCCGAAGAGCTAAGAATGGGGGGCCCGAAGAACGATCATTCCCGCCCCGAAGGATCAAACCAGCAAGCCAAGTATCCAACAGAGCAAACAGGACGACCTCGGAGGTTCAGGGGAAGGAAGCCTCTTCCGAACTTTACACCCCTGAACACCACAAGGACCAACATCCTCATGACAATGGAGAAACAGGGGTCCCAGATTCAGCGACCAAAGGCGATGACCGCTAATAACAAAAAGAATATGAAGAAGTTCTGTCAGTTTCATCGCGACCACGGTCACGACACCGAAGACTGCTTCCAGTTGAAGAAGTATATTGAGTCGCTGATTAAGCAAGGCCAACTTTGGCGCTATTTGCGAATGCCTTCGCCGAAGGCAAGAAGAGAGGAGGAAGGAAAGGCTGATGACGAGGAGTATGACTCTGACAGGAGGAGAAACCGAAGTCCAAAAAAGCGCCTCCCACCTTCGGCGGGGGTAATACAAACCATCACCACTGGACTGCCATCCTCGGGAAGAAAGAGGAAAGTTAGGGAAATAGCAACGATGGAGTACCAAAGCCCATCGAAAAAACTCACCCGGAGAGATGGTTCCTCCGTCATCTTCCCTCATGATGACCCACTGTTGGTGATGACGAGAATAGGAAATTGGGACATCAAAAGGGTATTGCTTGACGATGGATCAAACGCCAACGTCCTATTCTCGCATCTGCTCCCAAGCTTGGGAATATCCAGCACCGACCTCAAGCCTGTTACTTCGCCAACCTTTGGAATATGACCCTCAGAGCTGCCCGTCCTCGGCTAGATGATGAGAGGGAGTTCGGTCAAAGGAAAAGGAGAAATTTTTGCCTCCACAATGACAAGGTTCATCGTCATGGATGTCCCTTCGTCGTACAACGCCATCCTTGGAAGGCAAACACAAGGGAATTTGCACATTCGCCCAGATGTAAAGTACTTAACAGTCACCTTCGCCACCAAGGATGGAGACGCCGAAATATTCATCGACCAAGCCGAGGTCAGGAAGGTGTTTGTCAAAGCCCGAAAGGCCCCAGCAGCCAACTTCACACAAACCACAGCAACAGGGACTCTACTGAACGAAGAACCAAAAACGGGCAGGGCGGAAGAGTTCGCAAAGGTAGAAACGGAAGAAATAGAACTTGTCCCAGGCCAAAATACCCGAATAGGGAAAAACTTGGCCGAAGGTGACAAGAAAAACCTTGTATCCTTTCTACTGATGAATAAAGGTCTGTTCGCCTACTCGCCAAAGGATATGCCAGGGGTAAACCCTCGCATAATACAACATAGCCTTAAAGTAAGTTCGGAAGCAAAACCTGTCCGGCAAAAGAAACGAGGCATCTCGGTCCACAAAAGTAAATTCGTCAAAATCGAAGTACAGCGCTTGATGGACGCAAATGTAATTAGGGAGGTCAAGTACCGCGAATGGCTAAGCAATGTGGTCATTGCTACAAAAGAAGGGAGTAGAAAGCTCCGGATGTGCATCGACTTCAGAAACTTGAACGATGCCTGCCCGAAAGATTCCTATCATCTCCCACCGATAGACCAGTTGGTTGACTCAACTGCCGAATATGGGCTCCTAAGCTTCCTCGACACCTTCAGCGGGTATCATCAAATAAGGATGGATCCCGAGGATGAAGAGAAAACTGCCTTCATCACCGAAGGTGGAACATATTGTTACACTATGATGCCCTTCGGGCTCAAAAATGCAGGAGCCACCTACCAAAGGCTGATGAGCAAAGTCTTTCATGACCAAATAGGGAGGAACATGGAAGTCTATGTTGATGACATGATAGTCAAAAGTAAGGTGCCTAATGACCACATCACAGATCTAAAGGAAACATTCCAACAACTCAGAATCTTCGGAATTCGCCTTAACCTCGGGAAAATTTCTGGGGTACATGGTATTAGAAAGGGGCATCGATGCTAACCCAGAAAAAATTAAGGCTCTGCTCGAATTCCGAACTCCCGTCACAGTGAAAGATGTGCAGAGACTCACTGGAAGGATAACCTCTCTTAGCAGGTTCATCTCCAGGTACAGAGATCGGTGTCGGGCATTCTTCAAAGTCCTTACTAAGGCAGCAAAAAGAGAACATGACCTCGGGGACGATGGCCATCCTTGGAATAAGGATTGTCAAAAAGCCTGGGAAGAACTTAAAATCTATTTGTCTCGACTGCCTACTCTGCGACAACCTCATGAAGGAGAGCCCCTCATCCTGTACCTCGCTGTTTCAGAAAAAGCAGTAAGCTCGGTCCTTGTGAAAGAGGAAGGGTCGAAGCAATGGCCAGTTTATTACGTAAGCAAATCCCTGCATGGCGCTGAGGTCAGGTATCCATTGCTCCAAAAAGCCATATATGCCATGGTGCTGGCAAGAAGAAGGTTGCGGCCATACTTCCAGGCTCACCCTATCATCGTCCGAAGTAGTCTCTCTCTACGAGATGTTATGAAAAAAGTTGATCATTCGGGAAGACTTTCCAAATGGTGCATAGAGCTGGGTGAACATGACATTACCTATGAGCCCAGAAAAGCCATTAAAGCTCAAGCATTGGCAGACTTCATCGCCGAAGTACCCATAACCGAAGACAGCCATCCAGACGTCGGTGAAGATGAGCCGGAATGGACACTGCATGTGGATGGAGCCTCAAGTTCCGAACACCAAGGAGCCGGGGTAATTATCAGAGGACCCGAAGGTCTGGAGGTGATAAAGGCCATCAAGTTCAGCTTCAGCGCCACCAACAATGTGGCTGAGTATGAAGCTCTCATAGCAGGGTTGTGCCTGGCCAGGAAAATTGGCATAAGAAACTTGAAGGCTCACAGTGACTCCCAGCTGGTAGTTCGACAAACAGCAGGAGACTACGGCGGAAATGACCCAACCTTGGCAAAATACCACGAACTCGTGGCTAAGCTCATTCGAGAATTCGACAACGTTCAAATCGAAAATGTGCCTCGGCGACACAATGCCGAGGCAGATTGCTTGGCAAAGTAAAAAACGCACACCGAGGTACTAGACCGCCGAGCATTGAAATGCTGAACATAGTGACTTCGGGAAAAGGCTGGAAGGATTCAATAAAAAGATACCTCGCAACCAATGCCCTCCCCGAAGACCACAATGAAGCGGCAAAGGTGCGAAGACGTGCCGGAAGATTCTTCTTGATCGGAGAAGAGTTATATCGGCAGGGATACGCCAATCCGCTACAAAGGTGTGTTGACGAAGAGGACACTGAAATGATCCTCGAAGAAGTTCACGAAGGTGCTTGTGGTTCACACATTGGAACTGACGCCCTCACCGCAGTGGTACTTCGCCAAGGATATTTTTGGCCTACCCTAAGAAAATATGCCCGACAGTTCTTCCGGAAATGTGACAGCTGCCAAAGACACGCTAATATCCAGAGGGCACCCTCGAAAATGGTAACTTCGGCTGACTATCCCTGGCCCTTCACAGTTTAGGGCATAGACCTCATCGGGCCGCTCCCGACAGCACCTGGGGGCGTAAAGTTTTGCGTAGTCACAGTCGACTACTTCTCTAAATGGGTCGAGGCAGAACCATTAGCAACCATCTTAGCTAAAGAAGTGAAGAAGTTCGTATGGAAGAACATTGTATGCAGATTTGGCATACCGAGGATACTGGTAGCCGACAATGGATCCCAGTTTATAGACAAAGGGTTCCAAGACTTTGTCAACAACCTCGGAATAAAGATGTACTTGCCCCTATAGCCCATCCTCAAAGCAATGGCCAAGTAGATGTATCTAATAGGACCATAAAAGATGGTCTGAAAAAGAAGCTAGGGGAAGCAAAAGGGAAATGGCCAAGCGAACTCCAGAGTGTATTGTGGAGCTACCGAACAACACCCCGAAGAGCCACAGGGGAAACCCCTTTTTCGCTTGTTTTCGGGACAGAGGCCATCATCCCAATAGAGATAGTACAACCTTCGGTGCGAGTACAAGTGTTTGATGAAAGAGGAAATGACTTCGGCCTAAGAACCAAGCTGGACCTCGTCAGCGAACATAGAGAAACAGCCGAGCTGAGAAGAAAAGCCTTCCAGCAAAGAGTAGCTTCGGCTATAAACGTACGCGCAAAGCCAAAAGGGATAAAGAAAGGAGACCTCGTCCTCCGAAAGGCTGAATTTGGCCCCCGAAGGCCGTCTCACGGCGTACTTCGCGCAAAATGGGAAGGTCCTTACCTGGTACTGGCCGAAGTACGAAAAGGGGTGTACAAACTCGGCGATGCCGAAGGCGTAGAACTAAAAAAAACTTAGCATTCGGAAGCCTTGAAAAAGTTCTATGCTTAAAGCCCTTAGTGGAAAAAATTGTACAAGATACAGAAATTTCCAAGTACAAAAGTTTCTTAGAAAGAATTTTTTCTAAGTATGAAAGTTCTTTCAGGTAGAAGGCAATGAACTCCCAAGCCTAAACAAGTCTGGTGATCGTCTTGCGAAGTTTCTGGAGCAAACGTGTTCGGGACGGCGAGAAACGAAAAAATTCACACAGAAAGACTTAGCCAAAATTCTATGAAAGAAAGTATCTTTATTTATAAAACTGCTTACAAAGAAGGAAAATTACAAGAAGAAAAAGAAGAAAAAGAAGGCAAAGGATCCGAGAACAAGCTAAGGAATCTCAGCGTCCCGGGAGTCATCAGCTCTTGCGTCCTTTTCCACCACCTTCGGCGCCGGAATAGAAGAAGGCAAGTTCAGATGATCAATCTTAGACCAGGTCCACCGAGTTCCATCGGGAATGTTCAGGGCCGCCAAGAAAGAGAGGTCCAAATCTGAAAACCTCTGAAGGACTTGGTGCCGAGCAAGATAGAATCCATCCTGAAAACCAACCTTAGTCATCTGGTCAGACTTATCCTTCTCGACCTCAAGCTTGTCGAGGTCCTTCTGCAGATCAGAGATCTCCTTCTTTAATGCCTTCGTCTTCTTCTTCGGCTCCTTCTTCAAAGCATCAACCTCGGCTTGGAGTGCAGCCTTCTCAGCAAGCGCCTTCGCCAAGAGACCTTCAGCCTCTGACTTCTCTTTCTGATGCACCTCATTTGCCGAGATCAGCTCCGCCACCTGGGAGCCGAGGTCAGAAATTTTCTGGGAGGAGTCCTTCACAAGCTCCTCTTTTTCTTTTTGGAACTCCTCCCGAAAGGTGGCAACTTCCTTCTCCGCAGCTTGGGCCAGCTACAAATTCTTGACAGCTAATTCCGAGCATATGGCCTTAGTTTTTTCTAAGGCTTCTAAGGCCGAAGCTCGGAACGCCGTCTGCCTCGCCACCCGAACTCTGAGAAAGCCGGCATACCCCAGTAGCTGCAAAAGGATAAAGGCGAGATCGTTAAGACAAAGAGAAAACCTAACACTTAGAAAAAATTCAAGGAAGAAAGATAGGCGCGAAGTATACCTGGGCGGCGTGTTTGGAAAGCTTTGCGGCAAGAGAATCATCGCCCTGGTGAGCCTCAGCAATGGCCTTAAAGGAGGCCTCGGTGAGAATCCCTTTCGAGATCTCTTTAGCCATTTGCTGGCAGTCTCCGGAGTACAAATTCATGTCATCCGTAAACGTCCAGAAAGGCTCCTTCGGCACTTTCCCCTTCGGGATGCGAGCGTCCCGAAGGGCTCTCCTCTCTGCATGCTCAGCTGCCCAAACCGGAGTAAGCAACTCCTCTGCACGACAAAACAGAAAGCTGGATTAAGGCAAGTAAACCTCAAAATAGAAAACTGGATTAAGGCAAGACGTCACAAAACGAACCTGCTGGCACTTCGACCACATCATCGTCGGGATCTGGGACCTCCTCGACAAAGATCCCCTTGCCTTTGCTTTTGCGCCGTTCTTCGGCAGAAGGGGCCTCTACCACGGCATCCAGAAAAGCCTGCGATGGGGTAGGACTGTGAGGAGGGACCTCGGCAGTAACCTCGGGCTGAGAGACGGTGGCAGCCTCCGGCTCTTCGCTAGCTTCCTCGTAAGGTTCACACTGAACGGAGGGAATGGTCTTCTTCGCCCGTTTAGCCACAGGCCCAGCCCCGGTCATTTTCCGCCTTCGGGAGACGGCTTTCTTCGTCTGCTCACCCCTCTCGGATTGACCAAGGAAAATGGATTTGTAGAAGGCGGCAGTGTCCTCGCCCATTTCTGAAAAAGAAGGAAGACATCAGTATGAGTCCAGAATGAAGTTATAACAAAGAGACTAGAAAATAACTTACTCTCACAAAAAGTTTCGAAAGAAACTTCCTCCCGAAGGAGTTGCACTAGCCAGGAATCCTTCCCAGGGTTGGCAGGAGCCGGCATCCCGAGGTCTGTCTTGTGCTCCTTTATCACCCCTAGCTCCCGAAGGACCTCCTCGGTCATCAGCCTCCAATTGATGGGGAAGGGGTAAAGAGAGCGCGAAGGGACCTGGGGCCCCATTCGGCGACGGCTCAGATACGTCTGTCGAAATCCGCAAATACGGAAGTTAACTCGGGAGTCAACAGTATCCTCGGATCTACGACGTCATCCCCCAGCCTTCCCTGAGCCCATTTGGTCGGAACATGCGACCAGGCCTCCTCCACCTTCAGAAAGAAAAACTTTTTTTGCCACCCTCGCCAGCTGTCTTTAGTGGCGAAGGTGAACATATACTTTTTGCTCCCGGATCCCCGAGGTAGCATGAAGTAAAAGCCACCCTTCGGGACCACGTAGAGCTTGTAGTACTGCATAAAAATGATAAAGTGGGGTTCTATTTTGAAAACGCCACACATACAGAGGAAGGCGTTAAAATAGCAGTACGAGTTCGGAGGGAGTTGATTTATGGCAATGCCATGGAATTGGCAAAAGTCACAAATCAACTTCAGAGTGGGGAACCGAAGTCCGGCTTTCAGCTGAGCTCGGAAAACGGTGATCTCGTTACTATGGTTTGAAAAGCTGTAATGGTCAGAACGTGGCAACCTCGTAACAACGTACGAAGGAAGGAAAAAATTTTTCTTCCACCTTGCTAATTTTGTAGGAGTGGTGCAGCAAGGATGGGACAAAAGAGGTTGCCAACTTTCAGGAATAGGCATTTTTGGCTGAAAAACGAGTTCGGAAAAAGGCAAAAATGAACTTTGGAAAAACTTTGAAAAACAAAGGGTTCTGGAAATCAAAACCCACCAAATCTTTTGCCTTAATCTGGGTGTGAAGACGCCGTCGTGAAAGGTGACCCGAAAAAAGCTCAGGTGAAAGAACCGCCGCGAAAAGCAGAAAAAAGCAGAAGGAAAACCAGAGCAAAAGAAAAAGCAAAAGAGACAAATGACGAAATGAGCATATATATAGGCCGAGGGAGGTAGGCGAACCGGCGTCATAAGTGCTCTGCGAAGGTGAAACGTCGCCATAACTGCTCTTCTGCACCTAAAAAGGCGCGCCTGCCATTACAATACAATCCTCACCAATAACAAGCTGCCACGTGTCAACCATCGTGCCAAACGGGGGGGGATACGTGTCCCGACACCCCTCATCCTTAGGCGCGTCGTTCCAGACTGACACACCTATTCCTGACACATGACGTGGCGCAGAAAATAGGTTACTTCGAAGACACCAACAGACAGGCTATGGCCGAAAAGCCTACGTCTTCGGAACAGGTACTGCACTCAAGGCCCAAAGATGGGCCCTCAGGAAGGGAACAAACCGAAGTTTCCACTTCGGCTTTTTTCGAGGAGGGCCTGTGATAGCCGAAGGGCTCTCGCCTTTTCCAGTATATACTACCCCGAAGGTTTGTTCGGGGAGCCTGACGTAGCTCGGAAAGAAGCATTGCCATCAACCTCGGCAGAAGTGAAGTCGAGCACGACGAAGTAAGTACTCCGGCTAAAACGCCAGGTTATCTAAATGTGTTGCTGACTCCCTCGGGGAACCGAACATATCGCCTTCGGGAGAAAAGAACCAGCTACTGAAAGTAGGAGAGATTCTCCCCGAAGGCGGAACTCCCGAGCTAGAGAACTCCCCGAGCCACCAGCGTGATTCCCGAAGAAGGGCGTCCGTACCAAAGGGCGACCTCGCCCAAAGGACCTCGGTAGTACGGCATTAGCATTTAATGAGCATTTAAGGAGCCTCTGACAGATCGCCCATACGCTGCCTGAAACGGCGGCCTGACACGCTGACGTCATCCAAGTCCCGTCTCAGCCACAAAACCAGGAGCCTACAAACGGCTACCTGTTCCCTACGCCCAAAAAGCACAGAAAGAATCCGACCGAACACGTGTCAAGATCTGAACGGGCCAGGTACTTCTTCTAATACTAGGAAACAGGACTTGGCAAGGGTGCTCTCCATCGGCACTCTCGCACAACAGAAAACATATACAGGCCAGATCTTAGATCCATTTAGGGTCCCTACTTTACTATCAGGACACTAACTTGGGCATCGGAGGCTCCTCCCCGGAAAAACATCCCGGGGACCTCCTAACGCTTTTTTCTGAGCCTTTCAGGTACTTTCCCACCTGGGAAATCTTTCCGCCAGACGTTCTCCCTCCTCGGAAGCCCCCTCGGAACTCACCATGTCATTAGACAAAGATGCTTCAGGGCATCAGAAGGCATGGCTGAGCAAATGAAACAATTAATGGAGCTAATTAAGGGGAAAGCAACCCAAGTCCCCGTCAAAGAGCCACAAGATCCCACTTATCCTCCGGGATTCACTCCACAACGGATATCAGTTCAGGAAAATCTTTTTCAGGAGCCAGGTCCGTCAGCTAGCGTTTACCTGAAACAAAATACTGTTTATGAAGAGAAGAAGACACTATCAAAGGAAGAAGGAGAATCTCAAAAGCTCGAGACAATAGAAAAGAAGCTTCGGGCAATTGAAGGAGACACTATATTCGGATCTTTCTCGGTGGATGATCTATGCTTAGTGCCAGATGTTGTAATCCCCTCAGACTTTAAGGTGCCAGACTTTGTGAAATACGATGGAACAAGTTGCCCCATCACTCATATTACACTGTTTTTAAGAAGAATACAACCACTCACAAAAGACGAGAAGGTGTGGATAGCTCTTTTTCAAGAAAGTCTTACAAAGTCAGCACTACAATGGGTGGATATACTTGTGCGGCTAAGTCCCTCCATCTTTGAGCGTACTCCTTGAAGGTTTCTTGCTTTTTCTTTTCCATATTCTGGAGAGTTTGGCAATCTGGGGCCAAGTTCATAACATGCTTGTAGTTATTGATGAAAGCCTGAGCGAGATCATTTCATGTTTTGATATCTCTAGGACCTTGATTTAGATACCATTATAGTGCTGACTTTGTAAGACTTTCTTGAAAAAGAGCTATCCATACCTTCTCGTCTTTTGTGAGTGGTTGTATTCTTCTTAGAAACAGTGTAATATGAGTGATGGGGCAACTTGTTCCATCGTATTTCACAAAGTCTGGCACCTTAAAGTCTGAGGGGATTACAACATCTGGCACTAAGCATAGATCATCCACCGAGAGAGATCCGAATATAATGCCTCCTTCAATTGCCCGAAGCCTCTTTTCTATTGTCTCGAGCTTTTGAGATTCTCCTTTTTCCTTTGATAGTGTCTTCTTTTCTTCATAAGCAGTATTTTGTTTCAGGTGAACGCTAGCTGACGGACCTGGCTCCTGAAAAAGATTTTCCTGAACTGAGATCCGTTGTGGAGTGAATCCCGGAGGATAAGTGGGATCTTGTGGCTCTTTGATGGGGACTTAGGTTGTTTTCCCCTTAATTAGCTCCATTAATTGTTTCATTTGCCCAGCCATGTCTTCTATCTTGGATTCAATATCTGTAAGACGTCCTTCGGTCTGCTCTGCCATTAGTCTTGTTTGGAGCCGAGTTGGATATCGGTGTTGAGGTCCAATTTTGCCTTTTTAAAGTAAGATTCATTTTATTAGACTCTACATGTATGTGATTGATATAATGTATACATGCAATAAATATTGTAGGTACTCGGTGAAAAAAGGACTACGGTGGAAATTCTTAATTACATTCTCAAGACAATTGTTTCATCTGCTTTTATTATAGAAATCTCTCAAAAGAAACGGCCCAAGGTACAATATTGTTTCTAGCCTTAGTAATGAACTCCATCATTTTTTGAACGGTTAATGATGAAGTAGAGCAGCTCAGTTCTTCCAATTCTCTAGCTTCTTCACCCATTTGTTGGGCTTGCTGAGTGATTTTCCTGACTTCAGCCAAAAACACTTCCACTTGATGCTAAGAAAGTCTGTATTGATCTTCCCAGTATCTTGCTCTCATATCTCTTTGATCATTTTCTTCGACTAATTGAGAGATGATTTGTTTTTTACATTCAACTTTTTCTTCGAGGTGTTGTGCTTTATGACTGAGCTATTGTATATCGATAAGCATTTTCTTGTTCTTCTATTTTTCCTCCTCTAATTCTTTCTCGAGTTCTCTTTTTGCCAACTTTCTGGGAGCATCATCGGGCAGCACTATTACTTCTTTTCGATTATTTCTCCATTCAAAGTAGGAGGTAGGAGAAAGAATAGGGCCGGAATTCAGTATAAATAGCATTTTCCATGCAATTGAAATACCCATCACAAACTTATTTGCCATTAGATCTTCGTGTGAGAATTCCAATTTACTTAGATTGTGAGTCATGGATATAAATTGCATGGACCCAAATTGCTTCCGTACTTGGGCCAGGGCATAACTTATTCCTCCCCATATATCTAGAAGAGGAACCCATGGGCAATCGCCACAACGATAGATGACACGGGTGGATGTGGACTAGGGGGCTCTCCATTCAATTTGCAACTCATTGATGTTCTTAAAATAGTTAATCCATCATTCTTTATTATAATGATGAATGGATTCACTTTTCAAGAAAGCTTTAATTGGAATGAAGTCTTTTGAAAAGCGATTCCCGAAATTTTGTTTGTCACAATGAAGGTGGCTCTTGATCCATATGTCGAGGAGGTGAGAACATCCAATGAATTTGCCCCCGCTTTGGCGACAATAATTCAATGACTTAATGGTTTCACAAAGAATGGCTGAAGTCGGATTCACTTGAGCCTTGGAGATTTGCTCGAATAGTGAGATGACGTCTCCCTCAATGAATCCAATGATTCTAGGAAAGATTACTAAGCCATATATTGCCAAAGCAAAAACCTTATGTCTTTGGTCTTTTTGTGGAAGAGTGTGGACCAATTGCTTTATATCATTCCAACTGATGAATTTACGATACCCTTTTGTTGAGAATTTGGATTGAAGAGCAGAAGCTGGCATGTCCAACAGTTTAGCCAAGGCCCGATGAGGCTCAGTTCTCCTATCATGACGATACGTCTCCATCGGATAATCAGATGGCCAACCTAGGAGGTTATTGTATTCCTCTATAATCGGAACAAGATCCATCTTGTTGAAGGAGAAACACCGATAATATGGATCCCAGTACTGTATCAGTGCACGGATAAGTGATGTATCAACGGTGATTTTTAGCGAGCGAGCAAATGGCCATATGTCGATGTGAATGCTTCCCGATCCACGGAGCTCCAACTATTCCATACTCGTAATAGTTCGGTTACGTCGTTCTGATCTATACGGACCGATACTTGATCCTTGAGTTGTACATGAGAATGTGGTGTCAAGGAATCTCCATGAAGCTTTTGGGCCGTTTCAGAGAATTCCATAGCTTCCGGTTGAGTTTCCACTATTGTGGCATTCCAAGATTCATTAACAGTCGTGGGAAGGTATTCGAGAATGTCCATGATAGTGATTCCTTCACCGAATACGTATCTTAATGAATGATATGAATATGCCAGAAAAATGAACAAGGAAAAAAACAAAGTTAGCAAAAAGTAATACACGGAATCATAAATCTAGCCATATAAGCAAATGGATAAAAATTCATGCCTATGGTGATTGGAACAAAGACATATGAGTTCTTATTGATTGGTTCTATGGTAGAGTGAAGAGTTCTATATGCATAAGGTGGTTTATAAAAAAAAAAGCCAAGGGTAGTTCCCGAACCCCATCACTAAATTATAGTGACAGCCCAATTCCTTACCCACGAGGGTTTATGTAAGGAAATGATTAATTCGAGTCGTAGCTTTTCGTGGGCCCATGCAGAGACTATCCGTCTCAGGAGGCAATACACTACTTCGCTACTTGAAACCGATGAAGGCTTGGAGACCACGGTCTCACAATGACAACAACACCAATTTCGCTTTGAAAGAACGTGTTCGAATCGAGGAAGCTCGGGTATAGAGCTTCATGTCGTAAATGCATAATGCATGTTTACACTAAGTAAATATAACACATAAATCCACATAAAAAATAAGCAAAGCAGATCAAAACAAATCAACTTTTAGGCTTGACTCACTAAGCATGTCCCCAGTGGAATCGCCAAGCTGTGGTAACGTGCGGGTTTTTTTGGGAGTCGCCACCAATCCGATTTTCATTCAGGTTGATTGGACACCTAAAAATGGTCTGCGAGAGTTCGAAGGTTCGGGAGTACGGTTACGTTAAAATAACTCTATTTTAACGCCCAAAATTGGTACCTTAGTTGATTTTAATTTTATTTTACTTACTTTTGAATAGATTCAGTTAATTTTTAAACCAGAAATTTTAACTGAATCATCTAGATGTGAATTTTTAAATTGATACGGACTTCGAAATCTTGGTAATTAACTTGTATATTTTTATAATGAATTCGATATTTCTGAACCATGGATTCTATCGAATCACCCAGATACGGAGTTAAATAAAAACTTAGTAAGTTTTTATTTATTAAATAAATTAATTATTATTCCATATCATAAATTTTGTCGAATTATCCAAATATGGATTTTTATCCTGATACTTAATTTTATTCATTTAAAATTTTATATTTTTCCAAACCATAGATCCTATCGGATCACCCGGACATGGAATTTAATTTAAATTCTTAATTATTAATTTATTAAATTAATTATTAATTTTGTCATAAATTTTTATGAAATTTTGGATTTTTTAATGATCTTAATGTTAATTTTATTTAAATAAATTATTATATATATATTTATATTTAATTTATTTATTTATTTTATTTTTATTTTGTTTTTTTTGTTTTTATTTTTATTCATTTTTGTTTGTTTTCTTTTATTCTTTTCTTTTTGTTTGATGAAAGATTTTTATTATTTTTTTTGTAATTATCTAATTTATAAGTCTAAAAATATACTTAAAAAAATTAAATTTTTTTTATGGAACCATTTGGTTATGATTTTTTTATTAAAGGAATCAAAAAGTTATATTTTGGTATTTAAAAATAAATAAAGATAAGGTCTTGATATTCCAATTAATGTTTAAAATAAAAAAAGGATGGGGGCTTGGTGGTAATAAAAAGAAATAATTAAGATGGACTTTTGACTAGTCATAAGTAAAAGGGTAAATTGGTAAAACAAAATTAATCATTCACATAAAAAAAATAAATAAAGAAAAGTGGAGTTTTTTTTACTGTCCACTTAAAAAAAATAAATAAAATGCATAAATTAAATAATTGCAGAAAATTAAATAAAGAAAAGTGTGGCTTTTTGGACATCCACATAAAAAAATAAACAAAAGTACATAAATTAAATAATTGTAAAAAAAGAAATTAAATAAATAAAAAAAAGTGGGGCTTTTTGACCATCCACTTAAAAGTAAGAGGTATAACCTTCCATAGAAAAGAGAAAAAAGAAATATCAAGAAATAAGAAAAAAGAGAAAAAAAACGAATAAATATGGAGAGATGAAGGATTAAACCAGAGTTTTACCTAAAGGAATAAAATTTTGAACTCCTTTGCGACGGGAAACAGAGGCGACGGCGACGGCGAGCAGGGGGAATACAGTTGGCGGCGGCGGCGTGAGGAAGAGGAGGAGGAGGCAAAAAGGGAGGCGAGGCAGAGGAGGGGCAGAGGGAAGGAGGGACGGCGGCCGAGGCGGAGGGAGGAAGGAGGGATGGTGGCCGAGGCGGAGGAAGAAGGAGAGAGGGAGAGAACAAGAGGGAGAGAGGAGAGTGAGGCGGAGGAGGGAGAGAGAGGAAGGAGGGACGCGACGGGGAGCAGAGGGAGAGGGAGAGAGGGAAGGAGGGACGGCGGCCAAGGCGGAGGGAGGAGGGACAGCGGCTGAGGCGGAGGGAGAGTGAGAGAGGGAAGGAAGGACGGCGGCGAGGAGAGGGGGAGACGGTGTCGGCGGCGAGGAGAGAGCGAAGAAAGACGGAAACGTCAGACGGACGGGAAAGGAAAAAAACAAAACAGTAATAAACGGATAGAGAGAAGGGAAGTTCAGATCTTTTCTGGAAAAGGGAGGAGAGCCAGGGACTAAGCTACAGTTTTTCACTTTTTTTATTTGGAGCTCTAATCTTGATTTTTTTTCTTGATTTCTTCACATATTTCGACCCCTATTTATAGGGTAAGGAGAATTGGATTCCTTTAATTAAAAATAATTTGAAATTTAATTAAAAACAGACTTATCTCTTAATTTACTAAAATGACAGGTTTAGTCCTTTACTTCTCTTTAACTTATGATATGTTCCTGAAACTTCTGATTGAGGCAAATTTATCTTTTTCTGTTAATTTGGGCCAAAACCGTCTGTTTGGCCCAAAAATGACGCGAAAAACTTCCAAATTTTCCTGGAATTCCCAGATTTTGTCATATTTTCCCAAACTTCTCAATTTTTTCATTTTCACCCCAAACTTTTCATTTTTGTTAATTTTTTCAAAATTTTATTTTATATTTTATATATACACATAGATATATATATATATTATTTTTAACTAACCCTATAAAACAAAATACCCCCATAATCTATCTAATTTAATTTTTTTCTTAAATTTTTTTAATAATAATAATAATAATTAATTAAAATTTTTTAAGGGTCGGACGAAATTGGGTGTCAACAACCACAAATAAATAGAGGATCAATTTTGTAGTTTACCATTGCGGGGTGGCTGATGAAAATACAATTTTTCATGGCCATTATATTTATAGGGAAAGAAATACAAAAAAAGCTATGAATTTAAAAATAAGATATGATCAATCCAAAAGAGATAAAAAATTTAAATGATTGAAGGGTGTTGGTAACAAATTTGGTAAATAAAAAATATATGACATATGATTAATGTAGCAAATTTGAGCTTTAAGAAGAAATTAGAGCCTTAAGTTCCAATTCATAAAAGTTGGGGTTCTAAAACATAATAATCAAAAGTTTAGGAGAAAGTGATAAAATAGCTACTTTCAATGTCCAAGGACCAAAAAATATTACGGCAAACTAATAAAGGATCAATTTTTTGTAATGTATCATTTTTGGAAAAAAAAAAACTCAATAAATAGGGAAAAACAACTCAAACACAAAAAAAAAACCACAAAAAAAGAACCTGCCCAAAAAAAGAAACAATTTCAAGGCCGAAAAACCCCATATGCAAGACAAAATACATGCCTAAAAAAATTACCCAAATGCAATTTTTAAAAAAAAAAAATTAATGTAGCAGTGACACTATTCATAATGTCAAATCAATATAAAGGATTTAGTATATACGATGTTCTTCAACACCCGCACAGTGCTGCTAGACATTGTTCTATTGAGATAATATAAATTGCAGAGTAGTTAAGTTTGGAACAAAAATCTGTCACAATACAATACGTAAATATAATATTCATTGTTTATGTACATATTTGTTATGCTTGGGAGGGGTGGGTAATTAAGAAATGTAGAGCCAGGTATGTATGCAGTGATAAAGACACAAATGAAGAAATACCTGCAATCTTTGGTTGGCTAAAGGGATCGAGTAGGAGATTGGTAAGACAGAGTTGACAAACAAGCTGAGAGAGAGAATAACTAACAGTGTGGTTGTGTGGACACCGAAAAGCAGTGACTTAGTTTCCTAAACCTTGCTATGCGTTTCTACTTTAGTTGGGTTTTGACCGAAAGCAAGGCATGTATCTCACTGTGACGACCAATGACTAGCCCAGAGTAAGATCAACACGTCGTCCCACATTGACCGACCGAATGCGTCATCTCACTCTTACCGGTCAGAAGTCGTTGCATAAAGATGGAGTGAACCCAGATGATGAGGATACAAGAAAATCCATTACGACATTGAAATGAAGAGGTTGAGTCTAGTGGACGAATTTAAGTATTCACAGGAAAAAAAATAAATGTTAAGGTTCGAGAAAGCCTTTTTCAGTTCCTATAATTTTTTACTTTGGTGGCTATAGTTTTCAAATTTGCAGATATGTCGATCCCGCCACTGCCCTCATCCTGTCTACCTAGACCTGATTGTCAAATGAAAAAGTCTATGGATCAAAAGGGAAGAAATGAAATTAAAGGCTAGAAAAATGGTTTAACTATTACTAAGGAAAATGAAAAAAAATGACATTAAAAACCCTTTTTCAGTATCTATAATTTTTTTTTCTTGAGTATAGTCTTTAAATTCATCGATCTACCAATCTTACATTGTGCTCATGTTGTCTAACTAGGCCTGATTGTCATATAAAAAAATATAGAGAATAGAAAAAAAAATTTATATCTTTTGGGACTAGAAAAGGGGTTCCACCATTACTAAGATAAATGAAAAGTGAAAAAAAAGACAAAAACAGCACTTGATTGTCATTTGGAAAAGTATAATGAACAAAAGAGAAGAAACTAAATCTTTAGGGACTGGAAAGAGAGTTTCACCATTACTAAAAAATGCTCAAAAAAATACAAAACACAAAAAAGACAAAAATGGCGCTTCTTAATAAGTAGTAACTTTGTTGCATCTTTAGAATATAGCAGTAATAAATTTTCTTGGTATTAGTACAGAATGTTAGGTTTGCCAGAATTAGGGAGTTTTAATCCGAGTCTTCAGGTTATTTTTATAACTTTGGAATTTATTGTACTTTGTTTTATAAGATGTTCTTGAGGGCAAAATTGTTCCATTAACTTTCTGGACCTAGGAACTGTATTTTTTAGTTGTATTTTCTTTTTTATTAATAATATTATTCCTGCCTTTCTAGAAAACAAAAAAAGAAAAAAGAAAAAGAAAACCCATGATACAGGTGGAGCAGGCCGACAGGTGGTCTTTCAAGGCCCAAGGTCAAAGTTTTTACACACAGTTTATGGGATCAGTGAAGCAAAAACGCAGGAAGACGACATCGCGTAATAAAAAAAAAAAAAAAAGATGGTTCGAAGAGCAGAGACCGGGAAAATTGCAGGCAAATCGATTTCAGATGGTGCAATCCAATCCAGAAATCAACGGATTCAATTGCTTGAGGAACGACAATTTTTGAAAAATAATAAAAAGAGTAAAGCTGTAAGCTGAACAAACGACACCACCGGCTGAGAAAATTGGACTGGTTCCAGCGGCTGACAGAGAGACATTGGTGTCAGAGATGGAGAATTTCTTGCAGGCGATCGATGGGATAACAATTCAAAGAAACAACTTAGTACCTTCTAAGATCAATGTTTTCGTGCGGAAAGCTCTTCAGGGAGATTACCGACAAGAGTAACTCTTCTTGAAAGGGGAATTCTCCAGCCTTGTTAGCAATGTCCCCACTGTAAATCTGTGGATGAAGATGAAGATCATCTGCTCACAACCTGATGGTGATGGAGCCAGCAGGTTGTGATATTTCAGGGCTCTGCTTTTGTTTTTTCTTTCCTGGTTCAGGATCTTACTGGTTTATGTGTTTCTGTTGATAGAAGAAAAGAAAATCGTTGATGATGGGTATATTGCACTCATGCCCCCTAACTTTTTATTATTGTCCTATTTTGGACCCTAACCTCAAAATCTCACATGAGACATCCTCAACCTTATTTTTTTATTTCATTTTAGACCTTTGGCAGACGGAAAATGTTAAAATTGACAGAACTGGCCACATGTCACACTAGCGTGGGCAATTTGCCACGGTGGCATTGATGTGGACAAGGAAGAAAGAAAAAAAAGAATAAAAAGTAAATAACAGCCTAGGTCCCTGATTTTTTGTTTCCTTCCCTCAAAACCTGAAATTATCCTCAACTGCCGCTCCCTTCCCTCAAAACCTAGGACCACCGCTCCCCCTAGCTAGTCGTCCTTATTTCATTGCGCCATCGTCCCCTATCAAATCCCTTGAGTCACCACCATCCCCTATCTCCCTCTGCAACCGAATGCTAAACTTGCCTAAACACTCCCCTGGTTTGTTTCATCGGCTAGTACACATCAGGAGGTAGCGATCTGGGCCACTAGATCTTGATTTGGTAGTCTTTCGGAGATTTTCCATCATGTGGCGACACTAGACGGTGGTCTCAGCAAGGGAGGCGGTGTGGCAGCACCGCGAAATAGCTTCTACCACCTCTTGTCAATGTGCGGCCTTGAGAAAGCATACCACTTTTTGTGATATGCATCAATCAGGGCAACAATCTCATCAGGAGACTATTAAGGGGGTGATAACCGACGTGGATTTTGTGTGACAACCGTGCAGTAGGAATATTGGGCGAGGAAGCAAACGGCGGCGCCGGGTGGGTGAGAGTGGCTTTGAGAGGTGATGGCAGTGATGGGTCTGTGGAAGGATCTTGGGGAGGCGGAGGAGAGGGCGACGATTCGTTGGACATGGTTGGCAAAAAGAATGGAAGGTGGAGGAATCAGCCAAGGCCAAAGGCGGCAGGGAGGGCTGGAACAGGCAGGTGAGGGAGGAGGAAGGAGAGATGCAGGCTAACCTCATATAGGCCCTAAATTTCTTTATTTTTTGTAACATATATCCTAAATATCTGATGTGACCAATTGCAAGCATCTATAACTGGTGATTCATTGTGCCATGTAGCCAATTGCCCCAACCTGGCATACTACGTGACCATTTATGTTATTTTTAACACTTTCTGTCTTTTAAAGATCTAAAATAGAACAAAAAATTGAGGTTAAGAACGTCTCATGTGAAGTTTTGATGTTAAGGTCTAAAATAGGACAATAATAAAATGTTAGGGGCCACAGGTGCAATTTACCCCATTGATGATGCACTACTTACTTATTGGGTAAATTTCACCTATTATCCATAAACTATATCTAACATTACTTAATTGTCCTGAAACTATCAAATGTTGCTTGATGGTCGCTTTTGTTGCTTAATCGTCCTACTATCCATCATAATAGATAAGGATGGATGGAAAAATGATGTAATTGCTGATGTGATATGGGAAAATGACATAGTTGTTGATGTGGTATCATTTTTTCATCCATTCTTAATAGTTTAGTAGACGGCAGGATGAGATAATAATAATTAAATAGTTTGAGGACGATTTATATAATATTTGATAGTTTCAGAATGATTAACTAATATTGAATATAGTTCAAGGGCTACTAGTAGCATTTGTCCTTACTTATTAATGAACACAATACGTAACCGGATACATAATTTTGTTTTTTCTTGTGCAAATGTTAATTAACCATCAACATAATAAGTTTATAGTGAAAAGCAAAATCAATTTGATATTCACATTACAAAATAATAGTGTATAGAATCATAAAGAACAATGTTGTACATCATTCATATGGTAGCACAACATTGCATTGCGCAATGTTCATTACACTATTGTTTTGTAGTGTAATATACTCTTTTTATCTAAAATTCTTTGCATTATTCATTTTTCGGCAATTAATTTATAATTTTTTATTTTTAATATTTTACTATATAAATGATAAACTTTTATATATGAATAATAAATTAAAACTTATAGTTTTTAAATATTTTTTTTCTAACATGTAATAATATGAATAAATTTAAGTCAAACTAGTCCAAAAAATTAAATAGAGCAAAAAAAATAAAAACGAAAGAGTACTATTTAGAACATTAATATACCAAATTTCGAAGAGTGAAGTAAACATCAGATTTACACCACTACATAACAATAGTGTTGTTCAGCATCGAACCACGTAATCTTCATCATATTTAAATCAATAAACGTACTACATCTACCATGTGCAGTGTTAGACACTTCAAATATGGAGTATAATAGACTGTTAAATAGGACTCTTGAGATATAAACTTAGAAGTACCCCAGTATCCGGTTTAAACCCTACAACTCGTGGGTCGTGGCCAAATTTGAAACGTGGTGATTGGTGGTGGGTGGCCAAATCGGTAGAAATGAGACACAAGCATCTAAAGCGTTCAAATCCACAACTTTATTGGCTTTTTTTTTAGTTTCTCGATATTTATACTTGTCACGCCAATTACAATTTTGACCGAAACAAGAAAAACAAATTCAGAAGAAGCCCAACACAATCTCCAATCCTTTTGTAACTAATTACGCTCGCTGCCATTCGCTGTCGATACATCTCTCTGCGCTCTCACGAGCTTTACCACTCCTCTCTGCAACTGCAACAATGGCGGTTCCTTCTCGCTGAACAGTTGCCAATGCCGCTTTAAACCTTCCCGAAACTAACGTAAAGCCCAATAGAAACTTTCTATTTACAGTATAATCAATCTTTCTGGTGGAGTTGTTGCTGAAGCTGTGAGCCAGAAGCTAAGTTAGGTCCAGAATACGAATTTTCCCGTTTTGATCCGAGAGTTTAAGCAATGAATCGAAGCCTCAGGGCCCATGAAATGCAAATGCAGGCGGCGGCGTTGAAGCAGAGACAGCAGTTGAGAGCGTCGATGTTGAAGGAGAAAGATGAGGAGCTCTCGTTGTTCCTCGAGATGCGGAGGCGCGAGAAGGAGCAGAGCAATCTCATACTGAATAGCTCCGAAGAGCTCGAATCTCCATTAGGTGAATGCGTTCGTGAAATTTCCCCGTTGATTTGCAGCAATTTTTAGGTTTCGTGATAAATGGAGCTGATTTTTGATGTTTTATTGTTTTGCAATTTGCTCTAGCCTCGAAGCCAGGAGCGTTGCAGATATTTAATCTTTCATCCGCGCCCCCTGCGCTCAAGACCGGTGCGGATGATTTTCTCAATTCTGACGGCGAGAAAAATGACTACGAATGGTAATTTTCATCATATTTCCTTTGTTTAGTTTCAGTCTTGCTCATATTTTGTAGTTCATTAGTAGCTTTGAAAGATTTTGAAATAGGGTTTTTGAGAAAGAAGTGTGTTAGCTGATCCAAGTCTTGATGAGAAAAAATATAGAAGCTAACTAAGGCAACTAATTTTGGGGGCTTTGATTTCGTAACTGAAGCTATCCCGGTATCCAGGAGAGCAAGAAGATTGTTGGCTGGGAAGATCTGTTGTTGTTCCTCTATAGAACGTTTCTGTAATCTCTCAATCTCTCAATAGACTCTAAATATTCAAAATAATTGGCTGATCGAGGTACTTGGTCAGAATGATATATTGTAGGAGGAATTATATTAGGTGACTTCTGTAGTAAGGGAACAAGGAACCTGGTGTTGATTATGAAGTTCCAGGGTTGCCAATTGTAATATGTGGCAGGCTTCTGCATATTCTAATGTAGAATGCTGGCTGGAGATTTAGGGTGTTAGGCAGTTCTGTGGTGCAGCTGTGCTGAAGCGTTATTCTTATTGCTCCCTGTTGTTGAGGGGATCTTTTTTTTTTTCCCCTTCAAACTTTAGTAACAGTTGCTATTCAATTTTTTTGATGGTCATGGTAAGCGTGGCTTGAAATATAACTTTCTCACAAAAGTATTGCATTTTTTCACCAAAGTCCACATCGATCTGTCTATGTTAGGTTGAACTGAACTTTACTGATTTGTTTCTTCTGGGCATGATATCATGATCATCATTGACAAGTCATCTTTCCTGCATTTGCTTATGGAAGCAATTATTTGCAATTTTAGGTGATAATAGTTTCCAGTATCAATTTCATTTTCAGGCTTCTCACTCCTCCTGGTACTCCCCTTTTCCCTTCTTTGGAGATGGAAACAGAAAAGACTGTTATGAGTCAGATTGGAGCTCCAAAAGCTTGCTCCACTGTGTTGAAATCTAGAGTAAGAGATTTGATGCTTTTTATAGCCTCATTTGATCCCTTTTAAGACATTTGGTTCATTTAAATATGTTGCATGGTGAAAAGCTTTGTATTCTTCTGTTACTGTTTCAGTCCTAACTTATCAACCTTATAGGTTTGAGAATTGATTGTCTACATTGGTTATCTCACTGTCTAGTCTAATTTCAAATGCACCAACCTTTCCAAACATATAAATCAAGCTGTGGTCCTAGGAGTATATTGACATTTTAACTTTTAAGTTTGTTATCTTGGCTATGATTTATGTACAGTCATGTACAACTGTCTTTGATGATTAAACTCCTGACAATGTCTGCGGATCTTCTCTTGACTTCTGACATTTAATTTTATCCTACATGAGTGATGCTTTGTGGCGAGTTGGCATACAAGTTTTATGACTCATTTTTTGGTTTAAGAACTTTGCAACTTACTTTGGCATTGGAGCTTTTCCTCATTTTCTCATAATAGATGTTTGCATCTTCTCAATTTTCTGGTTCATAGGTAGTTTGCTCTAACTGCTATTTGGATCCAAAGCTAAATTTCCTGAAGGTTTCTTTGTCTTCTGGTTATAGTTAGCAAACTGTCAGCCAGAGCTTGTGTCAAGGAGCAACTCAGTTTCCAAACAACCAGCATCATTCCCTGGATCAAATTCTACAAATACAGGAAGCCGCAGGCCCTTGTCTTCAGGAGGTCCAACTTCAAGACCTGGCACACCAACTGGACGTCCTACATTGACCACAGTCTCCAAAACATCAAGACCTTCTACTCCTACTTCACGCCCCACTTTGTCCATGACAAAGCCCTCAGGCTCAATAAGTAGGCCTACAGCTTCTGCAACCAAGCCTTCAGCTGCTGCAGTGAAACCCTCAGTTTCTACAATAAAGCCTGTAGCTGCCACAAGTAAGACAACTGCTCCATCTAGATCCTCCACTCCATCGAGATCCACTGCTCGATCTTCAACGCCAACAGCAAGATCCTCAATACCGCCACCAAAATCAATATCAAGGTCATCAACACCAACTCGTAGGACTTCTACATCATTAACTGCTGCCAGTGTATCTGCTCCTCCCATTAAATCATCTCCTTCAGTTACTAAACCAGCTCAATCCACATCAAAAACTCCAGGGGCATCACGTGGTGAGTCACCAACAGTGAGGTCCAGACCATGGAAGCCTTCTGACATGCCTGGCTTTTCGCTTGATGCTCCACCAAATTTGAGGACGTCATTACCTGAAAGGCCACTTTCAGCCACAAGGGGCAGGCCTGGCGCACTGAGTTCCCGGTCATCTTCTGTTGAGCCTGGTCCTAGTGGAAGATCAAGACGACAATCTTGCTCTCCTTCAAGAGGACGCATAGCAAATGGTTCTGCGGTGCATCCCAGTGGAAGCTCTGTTCCTGCAATGAGTCGTGCATGTTCTAAAGCTAATGACAATGTCAGCCCTGTTGTAATGGGAACAAAAATGGTGGAAAGGGTAATCAATATGCGAAAACTGGTACCTCCCAAGCAAGATGATAAGCATTCTCCTCACAGCTATCTATCTGGGAAGTCTTCATCCCCAGATAGCTCAGGCTTTGGAAGAACACTCTCAAAGAAATCTTTGGATATGGCTATTAGGCATATGGTAAGCATGCACTTTATGGTTTTTGGAAAGTACAGATACTGGTGAACTAACTACTGTGGTTTCTCTGTTCATCGTTTTGTCTTCCTCTAGTTGTTTCTCATTTGGTTCACATAAATTAGCTCGCATTTGCTTTAGTTCTGAATTGAGCATTCATTTAGATACTGGGGAAGCTTGAGGAGAGGAGAATGGTTGACAATCTTTCATGAACTGATGTAAATTTTCTTGAGCAGGATATAAGGCGAAGCATTCCTGGTAATTTAAGACCATTGATGACAAATATTCCAGCATCGTCTCTATACAGTGTGAGATCTGGTCCACCACGAAGCAGAACAGTTAGCGTAACAGACTCCCCTCTTGCCACGAGCAGTAATGCTAGCTCTGAAGTGAGTGTCAATAACAATGGGATTTGTCCAGATGGAATTGAACTCGAGGATGATGTAGGCAGTGAAAGACGTGATCAGTCTCCTGTTAGTGTTGATGGCAGATGATGGTTAGTGCATGCTATCTTCATAAAGTGCCTTTATTGTTTTAGCATCAAAGTTCAACAATTTGAAGAGAACCAACTTTCAAGGATATAATGCTTCTGACATTATGTAAAGCTTACTAAACCAATTCCTCGTGTAATTTACGAACTTTGTATTATTAGAGAAAGCAGATGGACGCTAAGCATATTTTTCTATCGTTTCAAACTTTTGTGGCTAACTTATTTAATTTTGATATGTTGCAAGACTAGCAGTTGGCTCGGCTGGGCTTAAATTCCCTCGGTTCTAAATGTTCGTGACTATAAAATTTTCGTTTCAAACAAAAATCATCGAATCTGGCCCTTGGCGATTGTACTGTCACTAGAGTGGCTTCTTTCTTTTTTGTGTTGAGGCACACTCACGCACAACATTTCAAATACTTTGAAGTACAAACATCGTGCTGAAAGGGCATGAAGAAAATGAACCATCAGAAGCAATCACAATCAATTAACGAAGAGACTAGAAGACAATACCGACATTTTTAATGTGGATTGGAAAGTAGCAACACATCCTGTCCCACGGATAACCTGGTCCTCTTAAGAGCTATTGTATAACCTCAAACAAGACAACCTGAAGTAAATGCAATAGGGCCATTGCTCAATCTCATGAGTTCAAGAAGATCAGCCCCTAAAGACTAGATTTGTCAAATCTTATAACTATCCTATGAGAAATATATCATGCAGCTAGCACAGCCTCGGTTGCTGCTGTGACTGAAGCAACTGCTGGGACAGAAGTAATGTCGGATTTAGCATCTTTTGTAGCTGTGGGCGGAGAGAGATTTAGATGGGGTGGTGCCTCATTCTTCAGCTTCAACAGCATCTGGCGCATCCTTGCTAGGTCAGTTGGTTTACCAGGCTTAGGACCTTTGATGAACATGATCGTAGGTTTTTTATCCTCATCTTTCTTCCCTTTTTTACTTTCTATAGGTTGAACTTCCTTAGGAATAAGCTCAGCAATTGACTTCCAGTAATCCTTATCAGCTTCAGCATGGAACTTTTCAAGGTTGGACACAAATAACTGATACACAGAAGAACATAAGTAAGAGAATTGCTGCAGGGGACCAGCATATCATGGTTAATTAACTTTCCCGTGAGTAGGGGAAAAAAATCCCCGTGACGCACACAAAAGAGCAAGCAAGTTCTACAAATAGTTGCTTCCACAGTTTGTATTCCAACCCACTAGTGTCAAACTCTTCTCAGTCAGTTGAAAATACATGATGCATCATATTAAGGACAAAATTAAGCATACATGAAAGCAAGGACCAATCACAGTGATCGCAACAGGCGACCAACATGATGTGTTTAACACCAACATATGAACATGATAAAAGGTTTGTCACCCAACAAAGACAATATATAGAGATAAACAACAATAGGAATCCTTCAAGTACCTTCTCTGTCTCTCTTACACCGAATTTGTTGTTTTCGCAGGCGATCTCCCTCTTCCTGTAAAACTCAACTTTGAATCGATCTGCTTCATCAATTATTTGGGCCAACAGTTCCCTCTCCCTCCTCTCCTTTTCCTCCAATCGAATGGCATTTTCTCTGTGGGTCACACCAGCGACAAGCACGACACAAATAACATGAGAAAATGGAAGGTGGCTTTATCCCAACTACGTTCAAGCCCTTGGCAACGTCAAATAACAGTTTAAAAGTCGGATTGATACTCTTGACTTCATGAATAGAACAATGAAGGACACCAAAAAGAACTTTAAAACTGTATCTTACTCAATCTGTTCCCTAAAAGTATGACTAATCTAGTTACAATCATAAATCCACTTCTTTGTTTAATATCTTCACGGTAGAAATTAAAATTAGCTCACAATCTCATTTTCAATCAGAAGCACACAAATTTTAATCATAGTGTGTTTCCACTGCAAACACTAATCAGCCAAACACGACTCCACTGATTTTCTTCTACATGAAAATGACTAATTACTTTTCTAGAATTTGTTGTTAAGATAGAACTTTTAGTCAAATTGTGCTTTGAATTCCTGCAACTAACAATTTTAAACTTCACTGTTCAGTTGGAAACAAACAAAAGAAAAAAAAACTATTCGATGAAAAAACAGAACCGTAGTTAAAATGTGCAATTGAACTGATCAACATCTCAACCTTCTCCATTCTCTCAGAGCAAAACCTTCTCCCGGCCCCATCTCAGCGGAAGGCGGTAAAATTGGACCGTCGGATACACCGAATTCTTGACCCGATCCCTCACAATCGACGTAGATCGCAGTCTGTGATTCCAAGACGTCGTCCGGTGACTCCATGACCGGCTCGAATGGTTCCGATGGCGGTGGATAGTAGCCATCGTAGCCGCCGGCGTAATGCGGCGAATCGATGGGGTCATCACCGAGTTGGGAGTCGGGGAAGGTCGACATGGCGGCTTCTCGTTTCCACTAAGAAAAATCTCTCGTCTCGCTTTGGAAGGCAATGTGACAGGCGAGGGAATTTAGGAGGTTTCTATATAGGAGGTTTTTGTTTCACATCATTCGCGTTGTGTTTATCGATGGTTGTCGTTTCTTCTCCGCTACGCGCTAAGGACTCTCTGGATAACAAACGCCGTCGTTTATCTCATTTCATAACTAATTAGCCAAACACCACTCGAAGGTTTGCTTCTCGACATTCGTGAAATGTAAACTGCAGATCACTTCCTAGTTTCGGAGATTTGGCTGTTTCTAATCTGTTGCCTTGCTCGGAATTTGGTTTTGTTTTCCAGAAGCATAGGTCCAAGGAGATAGTTGAATTTTGGAAAGTTTGTTTTAAAAATCTTGAAAATTGAAATTTAAGTTGAGTTATGAAGTGGTTTTAAATCAAAGATGAATTATTTTAAACTTGGAATATGTACATATATAATCGTCGTTATATACCACATCTTGCTTCCACAGTACATTGGAGTGAACTAAATGTGCAGTTTTGAATAACTGTGGGAAAGACCAATTTGAATCAACTTCTTTTATTATACTTATGGGACAACCTTTTTAAGGTCAGTCAAAGGCTAATTTATTTTAATCCACAATTATGGGGGATAAGACATTATTAAGCTGGTGATGTTTCTTTGTTTGAAAACAAAACATGTCTTAGGTTCAATGATTGGTTTGAATTACTGTTTTACTATTTGTTTCTCTTCTTTATGCTTCTCACTCAAATCAAGGGGTGGTCTTTTAATAAAATTCATTAAACATATGGATTTTGAAAATTATAAGCTCTTTCTTTATTCAAAACTTGTGGTACAATGCTGCCCTGAAAGCCACTGGACTTGCTGGCTTCATAAAGGTGACAGACATCCAAATTTCTGACAGCGTCTACTTAGTATGTAGTACTTGATGTAGTTTGAATGATAAGTTCCAACAAAATCCCATTTGATAACAGAACCATCTAGAAATGCTGATAAGGAGCACTTAGATGATGCTAGTACTGCTTCAGTTGAAATGAAAACTGCCCCTCATGATGACAATATATCTTACACCTGCAGGGAAACATACATAGAGCTGAGGGCACAAATCAATGTAAAGAGGATGCAGAAGAAGCTAATAATCCCACAGTGATATATATAATTTTAGTTTCTGGCCCTTAACTTTGGACTTGTTTGGTTTTTACTCATGGAAATGTCATTGTTGAGTTCTCAAGTCTCCCGGTTATTGCTTATGGGTTTCATCCTTGCTAATACCTTAATTCATTGTTTTAGCCTTTAGGGTTTCTGCTTCCAAGGGCTTAATTGCTTGAGTTGGATCAGAGGAGATCAGCTAGGTATCCCCCCTGCGTTACTTGTGGATCATGGCACGAATCAATTATACCAAGGCAAGTTGTTTTATTATGCCATTCATTTTAGATTCTGTTTAATATTTGTAGCTGAGATATATCTGTTGCAGTTAATATTCAAGTTGAAATTCTCCAACACCAGTTTTTATATGAATTACAATTCATAGACATCCTGATTTAATAAAATTCGTCAATATTGGATATAAACGTCATGTTTCAATATGAAGAAACATGCTTACATGTCTTGATTCTTGCATCAGAATCATTATTAAGGAATACATGAAAGAAAACAACTTAAAAGGTGGACTTCTAAAACAACTAGCACAACCAAATTGCATAGATAGTGAACATCCTCTAGCCTTATTCCTTGCGCCACAAGCTGCCATCTTACTTGACACTGCTCAAGAAAAGTTCCATGAAAAAAAAAATTAGGGCAACAAAATCAATCAAGCCTGTCTTACAACTCATTCAAAATAGAAACTTGAAAAGAAAGGACAAGATTGAGGATTCACTGCAACTATTCGCAGTGGTTGGAATGATGTTCACGAGATCCTTCACTCCACCACAGCAGGCGAGTGGAGGAGTTCCGCCGGTCATTAGATAAGAAATGCAACTATGTAATGAGATATTTACTTGATCACAAGACACTACAGCCTCTCCTGGCATAGCCATGAACTGTGTCATGGCTAGCACAACAAACAAAACCATCACAACAGTTCATGGCTAGAACAACAAACAAAACCATCACAATTGCTTTCATTTTTCTTGGTTCAAGAAATGCTAAGATCAATTGGGAGTGTACTGGGGGCTCCAATTGGGTTGGCATTTATAGGGGTTTTTGCGATAACGTTGGTTACATTATTTTTGGTTGCTTCCTTTGGGCAGTGAATCAGCTATCTATCTTTATTGGTTATTAGGATAAGCCATTTTGGTCTGGTTTCATGCCACTTGGGTTTTGTTGGATTGCTTCTCGACATTGGTGAAAAGTGAACTGGAGATCATGACTTCAAAGCTATGGAGATTTGGCTCTTTCTAATCTGTTGCCTTGCTTAGGATCTCTTTTCCCGAAGGGTGGGACCAAGGAGATAATTGAGCTCAAGCTTAACGTGTATTTTTCTTGAATTTACCAATTTTGTATCAAAAATATCGAATTAAGTCAATTTGAAGTGGTTTTAAATTAAAAATTAATTATGTTAAATTTGCAATATGTAGCTATAAACTTGGAATATGAGATCAAGTTTTTTTTTTTTTTTTTTTTTTGCATATCATAATATTTCAAATGTCGTAGATGTAAAATTTTAGCTTTGAGCTATGTTATATAAAATTTCAAATGTTATTGGAGCTTCGGAATGAGATGGTGATTTGTGTATACGGAACACGTCTCAGTACATGGATAATATGAAGAGCATCTATGGGTGAGCATGGGTTGGTTTTTTGGTGAAACCGAACAAACCTGAAATAGGATTGGTTCTAAAATTTTTTATCCAACCCAAGAATTGAGAACCAAAGCCAAGAATTGAGAACCAAAAAGAATATTTTAGTTTTGGGTTTTTCGGTTTTTGTTCTTAGGTTTTTCGATTTATATCATATACCTATAATGACATTTAAATTCAATCATATTGTATTCACAACTAGTTTATGAAATATTTAACATAATACAAAACTAAATCTATATTTAAACACACACGTTCTTAATAATATTCAAAGCGTTCCACATGCTGTTACATAATGCAACAAGAAAGCAAATGTATTTAGTTGCATGCGATTTCACAAAATGCCTTTATAAATTCTAGAAAATTACTGATCAGATACTTTATTTCATTTATTTTATTTGTACAAAAAAAATGATATTTAATTTGATACATATCTGCTTGCTACTTCAACCAAACCAACCACCATATCATTGTAATTTCTTACAATATGAAAACGTAAACAATTTCCTACTATTTATACAAATGGTTGAACTAAGTGCATACTCTATCAAGTATTTATACGGGAGTATTGGATCATGGAAACTTATATGAAGTTGGAAAGGTGAAATATTTATTCTGCTGAAAAACTACTAAATGAACTGTACCAGGAATCGTTGAACTGTAGGATTATTTATTCTGGTGAAAAATAACCTAAAACTTGTCTTTGCTTATTGACCAGTGTTTAACTACCCTTCTGAAGTCCTAAGTAACTAATTTCTTGCCTCTATTACTAGAAACCATTAAAGTGAGTTCTGAATAGGGAGACTGGTTTTCTATATAGTTATTTTTTCTTCTCTGTGTGAGTATCTGGTGACAGATTGTTACTTTTATTAGAAACAAACATAAATCTGAAAATGGTTTGTGATATGATGTGTTTGGGCATAATATTCACAGGCTGAGCAGATTGCTGAGAAACTTTGTGAACCAGTAGCTGCTAGGCTTGAAGGTAAAAAGCAGGCGTCATTCACCAGGATTTCTTCAATTATTCAGGTTTGAACTTCTCATCTTCTATTTCTTGAGTCCTTTTTCCTAGCTACCAAAGTTTTACCCATTTACATAATTAATCTAATTGTGTTCACCTGTGGCAATAGAAGAAGCTTTAGTTCAAATTTTTGGTCCCAGCTGTCTATTGACTTACTGCTTTGGTTGTTCTAGATAATCAAATTCAGTGGCTGCTGAGGTATTTCGCTGAAAGAACTTCGCTTTTTTTTTTTTTTTTGTGTGATTTTAGTTTTTCTTTGTGTAGAGATTCTGAGTTAATGAGAGCTTTACATGTGTAAAATATAGTTAAAAGCTTCAACTAAAAAATAGCCAAGCTATTGAAGTTTGGACTTGTTTCATTATTTTGAAGCAGTCTTCTTCATCGGGACCTTGGTATGCCTAAATTGCATTTGTTCAAGTCCAGCAAAATTCTGAGACTTCTTTGGATGAAATCAAGTGCCCCAAACTGGAAAAGTGAATGTCCAATGATAGACTATCCATGGAGTACTATTTTCTTGGCTTTGATTTGGAAGTGGACTCAGTGTTTATAGGACATCTATCACTGAGTTAGTAGTTTAATATTGAGTTGAGCTGTATTTGCTATAGAAAAGCACGGACTCTAGTAGCTAACTGCCTTTCTAAACTTGTAGTTCTTATTTAAGTAGCTAGCCGGTATGTGTTATTTCATAATTTCTGCTAGAAATCATGTTTGCCTGCTGTTAGTGAACTGATTTGTCAGGTTTCTTTTACGAGTAGCTCCTAATGTTGAGTTTGGTTAGTAAAGAACATTGGTTGTGATGATTATGGGAGTCTTTTTGGACTACGTATTTAATCAATGAGCGTATGTGGAGTTGTTACTTATGTTGCAGATTTGCAAGTTAGGATTGATGCCTGGAACGTGTTTTCTTTTGTGTTTGAGTTGCTGCCTTGAATTTTAGTGCTCCAGATTTAGGACTCAGCTCTAACTTTCTGAAATCTACAACTGCCATGTCTCAAAGCTGATGCAACTGTTTCTAGTGTATTGCATGTAAACTGTTTTTACCTTTTTCCCTACAGAATCCTATTTGGTTGGAGGCAGTAAGTCCAAACTTCATTCAATCTTTTGGTTTTTCACTTGACCGGTAGTTTAAAGGGTTCAATCACAGCCAGAGTCTGGATTTACAGACCTCAAAATGCATGAGGGAGGGAGTACAATTTCTGACTCGGTTCCAGCCTTATCCTGTTTTTAGCGTACTAGAGAACAATCTTAAGAATGTGTTGATCTGTTGTGATTGGTGCATGAAACTTCTGCTCAGTACATCTTGCAGCAATACACAGCTGCTCAGTACGCAAACTTTGGAGGATTCAGCCTAACAAAGAACTAAATTCATATGCAAGTCCTATTTCTCACTTTCTGCTCCCATCTTAGTCATCATGATTTTCTTTTCTTTTTCTTTTCCCCTTTCTCTCCTTCAGGTAAATGATTGACCACCACGTTCTTTGTACTATGTTTTAAAGCATTGAAAATATCATGTTTGGGTTGAAAAAAACTACTAAAATAAGGACATTTTCTAATGGTCTGAATATTGGTAAATTATAGTTTTTGAAAATGGAGAAGTAAGGTATAGGTTAGACCAAACCTTAGGGGGTTTTGTAATTTTCCTTATATTTATCATTGGCTCAATTGTTGGAAATGGCCTCTTTACATTTACCAAACGGCTCTAACTATTGGTATATTTCCAATGGCCTAGCTATTGGAAATTTGCCAATGATAAAAGCCATAAGTAGTAAACTTTCGACGACCTTGCAATTGGTAACTATCAATAGCTTTAAGCATTGGTAAATTTCTAATGACTCAGTCATTGGTAGCTATCAATGACCAAAGTCATTGCAAAAACACTCATCCATCAGAAGAAAGCTTCTAGTTTAGGTGGTTGGTAATTACTAATGGCCAATCATTAATAATTTTCAATGGCTAACTTTTAGACCTTTGGAAATTTTTTTTTCCAATGCGTTGGTTTCTTACAGCTTCGCGTTAAAAACATGAATTTTCTAATGTGAGGCCATTGAAAATAACTTTTTTTTCATAGTGACTCATGAAACTGTCATTGTTGAGTTCTCAACTCTCCTTATTATTTCTTGAGTGTTTCCGACATGCTATACCTGAATTCATTGTTTTAACCTTTAGGCTTTTAGCCTCCAAAGGGCTTTACTCAACCGGCAAGTCCCCAATCTTATTTGAGTTCGATTAGAGGAGATCATCTATAAAGCCATCATGCATTCATGAAGCCAAACCATGCCAATGGCAAGGTGTAACTTGTGGATCACGTCACCAATGAATTACCAAGACAAGTTGCTTTATTATGTCAAATTCATTTTAGATTTTGTTGCAATTAGCATTCAAGTTGGAATTGTCTAGCATGATTTTTTTTTATGAATTATAATTCATAGATGAACCCGATTTGATGAAATTCATTAATTTTGGATGTAAATGTCATGTTTTAGTATGAAGAAACATGACCACATGTCTTGATTCTTGCAATAGAATCATTATTAAGAAGTACATGAAAGAAAACAACAACTTAAAAGGTGGACTCATGAAACAGCTAGCACAAAAAATTTGCATTTATAATGAAGCTCCACTAGCCTTATTCCTTGCGCCACAAGCTTCCACCTTACTTGACACTGCTCAGGAAAAGTTCTAGGACAAATTAGGGCAAAAAAATTAATGAAGTCTGCCTTGTAACTCATTCAAAATAACAATTTAAGAAGAAAGGACATGAATGGGGACTCACTTATTGCAATTGATGTTCTTAGAGATGGGGACACTAAGCACCACACCACATTTTTTAGCAAGAGAAGTGGCTGCATCCTCGTTAATATTTGACACCTTAGTTGCAGCTGCTTTGATACAGTTGTAGGCCGCTTGTCTATCTACAGTGGTTGGAGTGATATTCACAAGATCCTTCACTCCGCCACAGCAAGAGGGTGAAGGAGTCCCACAAGTCATGAGATAAGAAATGCAGTTGTGCAATGAGGTATCTACTTGATCGCAGGTCACTACAACCTCCCCTGGCATAACCCTGAAATATACCATGGCTAGCACAACAAACAAAACCAACACAATTCCCTTCATTTATTTGGTTCAAGAAATGGTAAGATCAATAGAGGTTTTTTGTGAATGTAGTAATGAAGTGGGGGCTCCAATTAGGCTAGCATTTATAGGGGTTTTTGCGATAATGTCGGTTACATATTTTTGGCTGCTTCTTTTGGGTAGTGAATCAGCTATAGCTTTATGGGAGAGTTACAAAAACCTCCCCGTGGTTTGATCAAACCTACAGTTTATCCCCTCTATTTTGAGAAACTTACACTTTGCCCCCTATATTTTTTATACTACCCGATAACAACTTTTGAAACTGTATTTAAACTATATGGTAATAATGCTCTAGTAATTTCAAAATTTTTGATATTTTTTTCATAGCAAACCGACCTTTAAAAAATACTAATATATAATTACATGTGTGAAAGTACATTTACAGAAAGGAAAAATTGATAGTTTAAAATTTCTATTAACTATAAAAAAAATACTGAACAGATTGAAATTACTGGAAGATGATTATCGTAGAGTTTAAATACAGTTTCAGAAGTTGTTATTAGGCAGTATAAAAAACATAGGGGGCAAAATGTAGGTTTCTCGATGGGGTAAACTGTACAGGGAGTTTTTGTAACTTTCCCTAGCTTTATTGGTTGTTAGGATAAGCGATTTTGATCAGGTTTCATACTGCTTGGGTTCTGTTGGTTTGCTTCTCGACATTGGTGAAGAGTGAATTAGAGATTATGACTTCAAAATTATGGAGATTTGGCTCTCTCTAATCTGTTGCCTTGCTTAGGATCTCTTTCCCCGAAGGGTAGGTCCAAGGAGATTTGGCTCTTCTATCTTCATCTTGCTCTCCCAGAAGAGCGAATCCATTCATCGGAGAAAAAAATGTCGCACTTTCTCTCTCTCGTCCATTTCCTTCAACGTTTCAAAATTCAAGCTGACCCTTCACCCAGAGAAACGAAGAAGCAAAATTGAAACATAATAATAAAAGATGCTTACGAGGACGACAAGATCTTCATGGGTCGTGGGGCTGAGATCGTCCGACATTCGGTTGATATTTCCGGAGGGTTACGGTCCCGGCCGTGAACATGGACCAAAAAGTGAGCAGTCGCCTCCTTCGCTGTCGCCGTCAGGAAGCTGGATTTTTGTGGTAGACAACAATCATTCATGATGCAAAGGCATCATTTACAGTGAATTATGGATCAGTTTGAGGTTTCGAGTGGAGTTCCCACTTTATCTCTGAATGATTGTTGGCACGTTCTGTTAGGAATGAATTGACCTCTGTTATCTTCCGACAGCAACGAAGAACATGGAACTCTATTTATCCGTTGCTATGTGTGCTTCCGTTGACCGCACAATACAAGAGAAGTGTTAGAAAGGCCGACACAACTGGTTTGAAATTTTTTCGATTTGTTTTCTTCGTATGTGTAGCTATTCGAGAAATCAGAAAAGGATAAAATGGGGGTTGAAGATGAAGAAGACGGAGGCAGGCAACAATGAAAGTAATCCCACCAAGATCCGATCCAGACATCGCCTGCGATGAAACAGGGACCTGAACGGTCTTCCGCTTCGCCATCTCGAATCGTGATGTTGGAGGCGGCTGTTGTCTCGCTATCAGATTCCGAGGAACTTGAAACTTCCGTTGAATCATTGCCGTTTCGGATAGATGCGTAATTGATTGGGGATTAAATTTTGTTGATGATATGCAATGGAAGTCCCAAAAATTATAAGTTTATGTCAGTTTTAGCCTAAAATTTCATGTTTCTACAATATGGTCACTATTGTAATTAAAGAGAAAGTCATTACGGCAGTGTGGGACCTACCAGAGTGTTTGACACTACCACATAAGCAACTTAAGTGGGAGATAAAAAAGAAACTGATAAAAGAAATTCAGATAATACAAAATATATGATATAGACAATTAGGGACTTTATGAATTGCACCAATCGAGACAAGGAATCAACTTAGAACAGCTGCAAAAGCTAGGGGACCATATATAAGTTGAACTCTAAATTTTAGTAGAACCAAAACGCACCGTTTTGTTTTCCCCTTGCCGGCTTGTCTCGTCTCGTGTTTCCTTCTTGCCGTTCCCTCGATTCTCCATCTCGAAGTTCTCGATCCCTAATCAATAATCACCGTCAGAGCCCAGCCCGCCCCCGATAAATCTCGCGTATGCTTGCATCAGGTAATCAGAAACGGATTGCGCTCGATAAATTTAACGGAAGAAACGACTCCGCTAGACTCTGACTTTTAGGTACACTTGTCTTTCCATTCGGTCAGCTTTTGTTTAATTTCGGTATTTGCTTGATGTTGGTGCTTCCATGGCTTGAAATTTGGGATTGGCTCAGATTCTTTTTGCGTTTAATTTTTACCCTTTGTTGCTTCCCTGTGAAATTTTTTAGTTGCACTTGCGATTTTCTTCTGTTTGATGACGTGAACTATCTGAAGTTCCCCGACTGGTTTGAAATTTTCAAAATTTTGCCTGTGATCCTTGTTGATTCTTGTGATGTTATAAGTATCGAACCCAAAAATTTTAACGTTTTCATTCCATCGACCAAGGCCCCATAAACTTCCATTCAAATACTAGTATATACAATAGACTGTATCGTTTTGCGGTTAATAATAGCTTTCGGGAGGTTGTGTCTCTTTCTTATTATTCTTTCTGACGTTTCCTTTTTCTTTTGTTTTGATTTGATTTTTTTTTCTTGTTCCTTTTCTTCTTTCATGATTCTCACCTAGATTGGGATTTTCTTTTGCTAAAACAAGATTTGTTTTACTAGATCACTGAAGCGCAGAGTGGGATCTTCGACATCTCTGTGGCTTGTGTTCCTTTATGCTAGACTGCAATGACCTCTCCCTCTCTTTGGCTTGGACTTTGGATATTCATATTCATGAAAATTTCACATTACTTAGTTATGTTGAGGTAACACGTTTAATTGGTTCATATTTGTCTAGTATTCACAGCTTAAGTTGGCTCATATCCATACGTCTGTCAAACAACTGATTAACGTAGTAGTTAGCTTCCAGTGCACCACTAATTCATAGACAAAGCTACTTGGATAACATTCATCAATTTTTAGATATAAATATCATGTTTCAGTATGATGAAACATGGGTATTTGATACATGGCTTGATTCTTGCAACAGAATATTTATTGAAGAGTGGAAAAGGAAAAGGAAAAAACTAGAAAAAGTGGACTCAAACTTCACAGTGAAACTGCTTAGCTTCACTTGCCTTATTTCTTCTGTCACATCTTCGGTTGCAAGCTTTCATCTTACTGGATACTGGTCAAAAAAAGGGACAAATTAGGGAAACAAAATTGATGAAGCCTTGTAACTCGTTCAAGTAAGAACTTAAAAGTAATGACATGAATGAGGACTCACTCATTGCAGTTAATGTTCTTGGAGATGGGAACATTAAGCACAACACCACATTTCTGAGCAAGGGAAGTGGCCGCGTCTTGGTTGATACTGGGGACTTTAGCTGCAGCTGCTTTGATACAGCTGCAGGCTGCCTGTCTGTCTGCAGTGGTGGGAGTGATGTTGATGAGATCCTTCAATCCACCACAGCATGTGGGCGGAGGAGTGCCGCCGGTCATGAGATAAGAAATGCAGCTGTGCAGTGAGTTGTCTACTTGATCGCAAGTCACTGCAGCCTCTCCTGGCCTAGCCATGAACTGTGCCATGGCCACCAAAACAAACAAAACCATCACAATTCCTTTCATTTTCTGGATAAGTGTCGTAAAATTTCAAAAATCAATTTTTCTTTTTCTAAATTTGGTTTTCTGAAACTTTTGGAAATGTGGTGATGAAGTAGTGTTTCCAATTTGGTTCATATTTATAGGGTTTTTGTGATAAAGTTAGTTACTGATTTTTGGCTGCTTCTTTTGTATAATGAATCAGCTAAGATAACTTTATTGGTTATCGGGATAAGCCATTGATCTTTGTTGCATTATTAACTTCTTGTTAGTATGCTTCTCGGGATTTGTGAGGTCTGAAGTAGAGATCAACTTGTAGTTATTGAGATTTGGCTGTTTCTTTTCATTGGGTTGTTACTTGGTGAAGTTCAAGTTCAGCAGTACTCATTATTAGTATTATTTTTATTTTTTCCTTTTTTACTTATGTGGTTTGCTTCAATTCTTGTAAGAGGATTCGGTTTGATATACAGTGAATTTATATTTAAGTTTGATTCAAATTTTATTTCATCTGGTTACATTTGAACATATATGCAATGTTCTATCAAGTATAATTGTTGTATTTTAGGTCAAGTGATATCAAGCGGGCTCTGCAATTCTTTCAAGTTTAATTGCAGTGGTGATTAAATTATCTGAATCAACTTCTTTTATTATAATGATTAGGCCCAACTTTTTCAAAGTAAGTGAAAGTAACTCAATTACCTCTTAATAATTGTACTATTTATTTTAAGGCATAATTGTGGGGGATAAGACATTATTGAGCTGTTGATGTTTCTTTCTTTTGGAAACAGAACCTGTCTGAGTTTCAATGATTGGTTTGAATTCTTGTTTCATTGCTTATTTCTTTTCTTTATGCTTCTCACTTAGATCAAGGGTGGTCTTTTATTTCTTATTTTTTTTCAATGGATTGCTGAAGCATGGCTTCTGATCTACTGAATTGCTGTTTCTCACCTTAACCTGCAGTGTCCTCTGTCATGTATAAACTTCAGTTTAGATATTCTTATTCAAGAAATTTGATTTAAACCTTACAGGTAAATATGTCAGCTTATGACACTGTAGTTGGTGGTAAGCTGAAGCTCAAAGGCAAAGCCTTAGATATTAAGGCTGGAGGGGTGAAGAAGAAAAAGAAAAATAAGCATGCAGAGCAAATCATGCAAGTCACAGAAAATGAGCTTTCGGCAGGTTAGTGTCATTTCTATTTTGTCGGTAGATGCAATTGTTTGCTTGGTGGTGATATTTTACACTCAGCAGATTATTGTGATGGTTGAAAGAACTAGATCTTCAGGGTTCATGATTGCTTTTAACCTGGTCCAGTGAATTGAAATTTTGATATGCTACACCATTCATAAGCATGATTAAACATGGATTTTTTAAGATCATTCAGCTTTCTTTATTCAAAACTTTAGTGCTATGATGTCTAGAATGATCATTAACTGGGCCTTCTGGTTTCATAGGAATGACATCCAAATTTCAGGCAGCTGTCTGCTTAGTTTACGTTACTTTGATGTATTTTGAATGATGAGTCCCAACAAAATCCCTTTTGAGAGTGGAATATTTTTTTTTTCGCATCTCATAATATTACAAATGTTGTACCTGTAATTTTTCAGCTTTGAACCATGTTATATGAAATTTAAAATGTTTCTGGACATTTGGAACGAGATGGTGATTTGTGTAGATGTTGATGCTGGAGAACCTGAACATGCTGATGAGGAGAACATCAATAATGCCAATAGATCTTCAGCTGAAACGAAAACTGCACCTCATGATGACAATCTTACGCCTGCAGAGAAACGATACATAGAGCAGAGGGAACAAATCGATGTCAAGAGGATGGCAAAAGAAGCTAATAAATCCCACCGTGATAGAATTCAGGACTTCAATCAGTATCTGGCAAACATGAGCGAGCATTATGACATTCCCAAAGTTGGCCCTGGCTAATTCTTTATCACCATATTTAAGGAGAAACATTTGCTGTCCGATTAGACCTTTTTTTTTCTTGTTCCGACACTTTTCTCATGAAAAACCCCTGTTGTTAAACAATCCAGATGCATGTGTTCTTTGTTATGGTAAAATGGTGATCTGTGTTTTATGATTACATGGTGCTTCAGCGAGACTTTATATAGCCATTGCAAAGGCTGTTACCCTTAGCGTCATTTTACTTTCAGCTTGGATCCTGTGAAGGCTTAAAATAATGAATGTGCCTCTTGCCATTCTCACATGTTAAATGTGCAAAATCTAACCATAAGCTTCAACAGGTATGAACTGGGAAATTTTTTGCCAGAAATTTTTCATGAATGGTGCCACATTATCAGGTGAAATACCAGAAGATCAACACACCATCCTGATTTACACAATCTTTGTCCATTGATCTTAACGGCAATATTGCTATTGATGACATAGTGTACAATACGATGGTAATTGATATTAGGACTAGAGGGATCATCTAAACTCTTTCCTGGGATAATAGATGAACAGAATATTCAACAACCAGTTCATGTGCATCAGCATGTTCCTCGAATATACTTGGGAAAGAAAAATCTATCAACCTCAACCAGAATCCTATTTTCTGTCCTTGCGAATCGTCGTCTGAAGAAATGTCGATTTAGTTGCAAGTAGTTCTTTGATAGCATCTGTTATCTTCATCCTCTCGCTAGGAACTTGGGAGGAGCATGCGACTCCAACTTTGGCAAAAGAAACCAAACACTGCCAAAGTTCTTCCACACTCTGCGGGTTCCTTAACTCATGGATGCTTTCATTGAATTCTTCAAGTAGATGGGAATCGATTACCTCCCTCACATGTTCTGGTAACGATATTCCAACAAATCATGAAGGCTTAAACTGTCGTCAACTAAGTTGTCAGTTGGTCTCCTTCCGGTGATCATCTCCAGCAGGAGAATACCATAGCTTTAGATGTCCCCTTCAGCGGATACTGGGCTGCCCGCGCCATATTCTGCAATCAGTTGTTCGGATCTAGTCAGGATATGGAAGTATACTTATCAACTCCACATGGACTATTCACATAATTAGATCAAATGGTGAAAAGGATCATGAATCTAGTGAGTTCCAAAAAGAGCAAATTGGAAGTGATGGTAGAATGTTACCTGGTGCTATGTAACCAACTGTTCCTTTAAGAGCAGATGAGTTTGTCTGATCCACACTGATATTGCTGCTGAACCCAAAAACTAGCTTTGCTAGACCAAAATCACCAACGTGGGCAACCATATCTTCATCAAGAAGGACATTTGATGGCTTCAAATCACAATGAACAACTGGTATTTCACAGTGGTGATGAAGATACTCCAGCGCATAGGCCACGTCTAATGCAATTGTTAGCCTTTGAAGGAAATTTAAAGTTTTTGGTTCGCTCCCCTGATCATGTAGCCAATTATCCAAACTCCCATTTGCCATGAACTCAAAAACCAGAGCCTTGAAATCATTGCCTTTGTAGTCCAAGGTGGAGCAGCACGTTACAATCTTCACAAGGTTCCGATGTCGAACCTTGCTGAGAGCCCTGCATTCGGCTACAAAACTTTTAGCAGCACCACGATTTTTTAGGTCCAGCACCTTAACCGCAACAGGTTTTTCTTGCTCAACAAGAAAACCTTTATAAACTGAGCCGAAACTTCCCACACCCAACAAATTAGAGGACAAAAAACCCCCTGTAGCTTTAAGAAGTTCTTTATAGGATACTCGTGAGTAACCATTGCCCAGTAAAGTTGCCGGTTTTGGCCCTCTTCCCGTCCGATGCCTCCAATAGAGAATAAGTAGAGCACCGACCAGAAGAACAGCAAGCAAGATGCTGACAATCAACACAACAATTGATCGGGTTGAAAGAAAAATTCCCTTTTTCTTTGGCTCAGAAATAAAACACTTTGGGAGTTGCATTTCAGGAATTCCTCCACAAAGTTTGCCATTTCCAGTAACTGAAAGCCCGCTAGCGTTCTTGAAAACCCCCTTCTTTGGAACTTCACCTTCGAGATGGTTAAAAGAAAGATTCAAATACCATAGAAATGGAAGCTTTTCCAGTTCATGAGGTATGACGCCAGATAAATTGTTGTGAGCAAGATCTAAGATTTCAAGTGACCTCAGTGAACCAAAAGATGCAGGAATGCTCCCTCGGAATAAATTCCCATTCATGGTAAGGATACTTAATCCAGAACACTCGCCAAGCTGGGCAGGTATGTCTTCTGAAAGCCGATTCTCATGAATGTACAACGCATTCAGATTCTTCAACTCACCAAAATCTGGTGGAAGTGGCCTAGTCAAGGAGTTCTCAGACATATGAAGCAGAATCAAACTTTTGAGGGATCCAAATAGCTGGTCTGGTATTCTACCACTGAGTTTATTTCGAGAAAGAAGTAAGTTCTGCAAGTTTTTACAATCCCTGAGGCTTAAAGGGATGCTTCCTTCAAACCTGTTGGTGTGTAAATAAAGATCAAATATCTTAGAGAGATTTCCAATGATGGATGGGATCTTGCCAGAAAGTTTATTCCTGTTCAAAAACAATCTTCCGAGATTTTCAAGCTTACCCAAAGAAATGGGAATTGTACCTGTAAGGTTGTTTAGCTCCATATCAAGTAAGGTTAACCCAACAAGATTTCCAATTCCTTCAGGAATAGCTCCAGAAATCTGATTCCTATCCATGTAAAGCTGTCTCAGCTGGATGGAGAAGTTTGATATGGAATCTGGCAGCACTCCACCAAATCTATTCATATGTATGGCCAATCTATTTAATTGGCTACAGTTGCTCAAGGAAGAAAGAAAATCCAGGTCTCCTGTTTCTCCACTACCAAAACTATTCAAGCCAATGATCAACTCTTGTAGATTTCTAAGCTTTCCCAAATTATTTGGAACCGATCCGACAAAACCATTGCCAAATATGTCAAATATTTGAAGACCAGACATGTTAGATACAGAATTTGGTACTGTTCCTCCGAATTGGTTTTCTGCAAGAACAAGTGTTTGTAGATTTGGGAAGGCGAGGTCTACTTCAGAAATAAGGCTCCCAGATATATGGTTAGTAGCCACGTTAAGAGCTTCCATGTACGAGAGGTTGTGAATTGGCCAAGGTAGAGGACCAGACAGATTATTGGAATCTAGAAAAAGATATGCAAGATTTGACATTTTACCAATACCATTGGGAATCCCACCCTCTAGATGATTATATGCAAGTGAAAGATAACTGAGGGATGAAAGATTCACAAGAGAAGGCGGAATAGTCCCTGAAAAACCATTGTTACCAAGAGAGAGTCTAGTGAGCTGCAACATAGAACCAAACTGATGGGGAATAAACCCAGTGAATGTATTGTGCGTCAAAAAAATTATTTGAAGGTTGGAGCAGTTGGCAAGCTCAACAGGGATGTTGCCGTGGAGATTATTCTGGGTTAGATTAAGAAAACGAAGCCGCCGTAAATGGCCGAATTCCTTCGGTATAGTACCCCTTAAGCTATTATCTGAAAGAGTGACTTCCCTGAGGAAAGTTAAGTTACCTATTGAAGAAGATATAGATCCAGACAATTTCAGGCTATTTAAGGTCAACGCTGTTATCCTTCCATTGTGTCTGCGACTGCAATCAACACCTTGCCATCTACAGAAGTGGAGTGAATCATTCCAGGAGCTCAGCACTCCTGTTACACCACCAACAAGCTGATCCTTCAAGGCCAACAGAGCAAGCCTGTCGGTTTCGTTCCCCGCAGCTAACGCGATTCTGAAGGAAGAGGAGACAAATGCAAACATGGTAATGCAACTGAGCAATCTGCTCTTCAAGCAAGAAACGTCCATCATACGTGAATATACTGAGTGTATTATTTGCTTCAAGGAAGAGATACAGAACGAACACAGGAGGTCTACGAACGCATTTTTATAGAAAATCAAGACAAGGATACTTGCTGCTGTATTGTGCGTATATCATCTAACGGGGTTAATTGCGTCCGGGGATTCTAACATTTTATCATTATCCTATTTTGGACTCTAACCTCAAAATGTTGTATGGGAGATTCTTAAGTTTATTTTTTTTTTTTTTTTTTGTCTATTTTAGAGTTTTGGAGGATGGAAACCGTTAGAATAGACAAAACTAGCAATGTGCCACATTATTATGGCACAATTTGCCATGTTGGCACAATAATCAACTCCTTGGAATGATGTGGAAAAGAAGAAACTAATTTAAAAAGAACATATGAAAAAAAAAGAAAATAATTAAAAAAAGAAAGAAGTTAAAAGAAAATGCTAAAACTAAGGCAAATCCATCACTGACCCTAACCCTTGCTACACCACCATCATTCTCCATCCCTGTGCCGCCTTTTGCCACATCACCACCTCTCCCTTTCTTCCCGGCCCAGCCCGACACCTATCGTCGCCCAACCCGTTTCAGTCGACGACTCACCGCCTCAAATTGCCCCCATGTTTGTAGCTTGCTAGCAGACGGTTCTCATCGGTTTCACAATTTTGGGAGTTACAGTATGGACAAAAATGAAATCGAAGGTGCAAAAGGCTGAAATCAAGGTTGTTGAGGGTGTTGAAGTAAACGCACCCGCGTCACAATAGATCTTGTACGACTAGTCGCCACTAGTAGGGCTGGTGCTAAGTGGGTATAGGATGGAGGTGGAGCCGCAACTCCAATTCATTTTCCCCAACTCTGATTTTGCTAGAAGGGGAGCAATTGCGGAGTGCTTTTGCAGAAAAGGGCCACTGAAGGACGCGAAAGAGGAGGTGGACAGCTGCTAGTGATGGGCAAAGGAGCGGGAAAGGAGGTGGAAGGCTAGGTTTCAATTTTTTTTATTATTTTTTTTTCTTTTACACATCTTCTATAACAGTTGATTATTGTGTCACCATGGTAAATCGCGCCATGCTGGCATGCTATGTGGCCAGCTCCGTCTATGCTAACAATTTTCATCCTCCAAAGGTCTAAAATAGAACAAAAAATTGAGGTTAAAAACCTTCCATACAAGGTTTTGAGGTTATAGTCTAAAATAAGACAATAATAAAAGATTATGGGCTACAGATGCAATTAACCCATCATCGTCAAATGACTTGAACTCTTAAACCCTTGAATATGAACTCACTTCAACTCACCCTAACTTAGTAAAATGGCGCACCTAAGCCCCTTTGGCCCTCGTACCAATCACATGCCATGAAAATGCTTGACTCTACTTTTAACATACATGGGTAAAATGCATCAGAAATCCAAACCCCTTCATCTTATTTTCATCCCTAACCTCATAAATGTCTTGGTTCTAACATGTCTGCTTGCTTCTTTGTGGTTGTTACTCCAACCCATGCTTGCTCAAAATGGTTAGAAAGTTCCCATCATGTGCAAAGAGAGGGGGAGATAGCAAGAAACAAGAAAATAGAAGTAATATGAGGGCAGTTGAGGTGGGAGGCAAGAAATGAAGTATGTAATAGCAAAGATGGGAAGTGGATGTCGGTGGATAGGAAGACAGGGTCAAAAAGGGTGCAGAAAAGACTGTAGCTAGTGTTGGAGGCCTTGTTGGCTTCTTAGGGTTGTTTGTCCAACCCGCCCAACCCCGAGACCAACTAATTAACCTAAATCGAACCGATAAGCATGCAAGTTTTTTATGGGTACGGGTAGAGTTGGTTAGTTAAAAGTGATACCCGGCCACTGATGCCAGTCGATTTGGGCAGTTAAAAGTAAAATCTAGTTAACCTGAACCAACCCATTTATTTTAATTAGAATACTGTGAACTATATAAATGATCAAAAATTGGATGTTAAACTACTAATCAATATATTAGAATTTGATCAGTATATATATATGTTGAAATGCAGGAGCCAACATGTAAATGGTCAAAAGCAAGAGTAAAATAACTTGAGCTAGACGTATCAAGCTTTCAAGCTTGCGCACGGTTGTTCTTGCTGCATCATGTAAAACAATAAGATAAAGAGGGATAGAATAATCATCAATGCCACATTTGGCGGAAATGACTAGCTTTAGAGGCTGAAGTATATAACTAGATGTTCTTGGCTGTTTGTAGACAATTACGTAGCTAGACTTACATGAATCTATATTTGTACTTGTGATTAAATTTTTCTGTTGTGTCTTTTTTTTCCTTTGTTTTATTGTTCATGAAATTATTGCTTGTTGGTGACATAAATTTTATTTGGATTAAGACCTTTTATTGTAGAAATTACATGTTTAAAGTTATTGTGTGTTTTACCTTTTTATAATTTTTTTGGATAAAAAATTGTTGTGGAAAATATGGTAACCTGGTCATATCAAACCAACCCGAACCGTTTTTCTATGTGGATCGGGTTTTCATAGGGTTTTAGGGTATATGGACTAAGATTGGTTAGTGAATTGTATGATTCAGTCAATGACTCTAGGCAGGGCGGGTTATGCCGGAACTTGGTCATATCTGCCCTGCGAACACCCCTAGCTTTTGGTGAAGTGCCCTAGACAGTAATTAGGACATCAGGAGCCCATGAGGTGAAGTTGAAGGAGGTGGTGCGGTGGAACAAGGGAAACAACCAAAAATCTAGAGGATGATGAGAAGAGTGAGGGCCAAAATTGCCTACTGGATGAGGCTCCCAGTGTTGAAGACAATGAGTTTTGGAGTTTTTCCGCATCATCACTTACCGACAAGACTAGATTATTGTTATATAAAATAATTATTTATCCAAATTATAACTTTACAGAGGTCTAAAATTAATTTTAAAGTATTTTTATAAAAAAATAAATATTTTTTTGTTAAATTTTTCACTATTCAGCTTAAAAAATTAATTAATAATACTTGCTTTTAATAAAAAAAATATTGAAAAATAAATTTTTTTTACTTCTTAAAGTGTTAGGTTTCAATAAATTATAATTTGAACAAATAATCATTTTTCCATTCCAAGTGAGCTAAGAGAAGGCTTATAAGTGGTGATATAGGGTATATATAATAATATATAAGTTCTCAAGTTTCCCAATATTTTTAGGCTAAAAAATTGGCAAATTCTATAAGGTCTCTTAGTTTCTCCCGAGGGAAGGACAAAGTAATACATTTTCAAAAAATTGAAGATGGTTAAGGGATAAATATAGGATGAAAAATAAAATTTGGAGACCTGTTTGCCAACGTATGGTTAGAAGCGGTGCCAACAATTTCCATAGCATGTGATAAGCACAATGATTAACATGGCTTAAGTGCACCAATTTTTTTTAAGTTGTAGGATGAGTCAGACTGAATTTATATTTAGGGATTAAATATCCAAGTTATTGGGGTTGGGTCTTTAAACCCTAAAACAAACAATCAATTCCCGATGGTCACTTCATAAGATAGATTCCATAACCAACATTCATGCATCTGTGGATTAAATTTGCGCAAGGCCACTTGTAGATGAGAGCTACGTAAGGTAAAGTTAGCGAAAGTCAAGTCAACCATACATAGAAACGTTAACAAGGGGGGAAGACTCCAAAACTTAACCCTCCATTCCAAAGGTTGCCCATTTTGCAAGGTAGACTCCAACACTTTCGTGTCTATTTCAAAGGTTACCCATTTACAAGGTCCCCAAGTAGCAGTACGATTACAGCGAAGTTTCTATGAAATTTCGTTTTGAACTTGAAATTTGGAACACAACATGATTTTTTAACCCTTACCAAGAAGAAAAAAGAGAAAAAAAAAAAAAACAAGAAAGAAACACCACATGTAGCCGGAGGAGTGTTTAAACCTTAAAGCGCTTTCCTTTAGCTGGCTTCTTGTCACCTCTGCCGCAGTACACTAATTCGAAAGGCAATAGATTAGGGACTGATCAATTTTAGCCAATCAATGAAATCTAATATATGTAATCGGAGGATTAATCAGAGCGTAGCTAGTATTACTAAGTGCAGGCACTGAAGAGATCGCAGGGAAAGTGACTGATCCTGTCGGATTGGGACCGACGTCGGAGAGAAAGAAGGAAGAGCTAAGGGACCGAAAGAGGGAAACTGCCGGTAGCGAAGTTCGAGACGTCGCCGAAGAGACGACTGCATGATCAAAACCGTCGATGGCAAAATAGTGTCTGCCCCGTCGAATTACGGATTAGGAGTGGTATGGGTAAAATTCACAGGGAGTCATCTAACTTGTTTTTTTGTCCTACATGAGTACTGTACCTTCGAATTGTCCTAATGAGTTACATTTTCTCCTATTATGCGTCCCCATTCAACTACTTCCCATTAATTTTTCCATTAAATTGAATGAAAAATGTTGAAGTGGCAATAAATAACCCTAAAATAAATTTCAAATGTCCATTTCAGTCCTCAAACTGTTCAATTACTACTTCTAACCCTTAAATTTCTATTCAACTCAATTCTATCCCTAAAACTCTAACCTTTCATCTCAACTTAAAGCCTTACCTTCGAATTGTTCTAATGAGGTAATTTTTCTCTTATTATGCATCCCATTCAACTACTTTCTGTTAATTTTTTTCATTAAATTGAATGGAAAATGCTAATGTGGCAGTAATTAACTCTAAAATAAATTTAAAATGTCAACTTTAGTCATCAAACTATTTCAATCACTACTTCTAGTCCTTAAACTTCTATTCAACTCAATTTTATCTCTAAAACCCTCATCTTTCATCTATACTAAAGCCACCTCAAAAGCTGCTGTTGACACCCAATTTCGTCCGGCCATTAAAATAATTTTAAAAAAAAATTAATTAAAAAAAATGCATTATTATTATTATTGTTATTATTATTACTAAAATTTTTTTAATTAATTTAAAATACATTTTTTGTTTTGTTTTGTGAAGATTTGATATATGTGTGTATATGTGTATGTTTGAAAGAAAAAAAGAAAACTCCATAAAAATGACAAAATTAAAAAGTTTGAGGTAAAAATGACAACATTAAGAAGTTTCAGGAAAAATTGACAAATTCTGAAAGTTCCAGGAGCATTTGGTAGTTTGTCACATAAAATTTTGGGCCTGCCGACGTTTCTGGCCCAAATTGACAAAAAAAACGACAAAATTGTCAAAATCAGAAGCTTCAGGAACTTATCCAGAGGCTGAGAGATGTAAAGGACTAAAATTGTCATTTTACCAATTTAAAAGATAAGTTTGAAATTTTTTATTAATTTATCCATCAACATTTCAGCCAAACTTCCTCTATAAATAGCCCCCCAAATTTTGTTCTGAACACAGAAAAAAATAGCAAAAAAACTTAGAGCTCCGTTTTAAAAAAAGAGAAAATTACAGCCCTTAGCCCCAGCCCTCTTCCCTTCTTCCCCAAAAAGCCAAATTTTTTTTCTTTTTTCACTGCTGTTCCCTCTCTCTCTCTCTCCGCCGTGCCCCTCGCCGCCCGCCGCCGCCGCCACCCTACGCCATTCGCCGCCGCCGTGCCCTCCCCTCGCAGCTCCTGCCGCCGCCGCGCTCGCCCTCGCGGCCAGCCGCCCGCGCCGTTCCCCCGCCTCGCCTTCCTTTTCCCCTCGCGCCGCCCCTGCCGCCGCCGCGCTCGCCCTCGCCGCCAGCCGCCCGCGCCGTTCCCCCCGCCTCGTCTTCCTTTTCCCCTCGCGCCGCCCCTGCCCGACGCCGCCCCTGCCCGCCGCCGTGTCGCCCTCGCCGCCGGCCGCCCGCGCCCCACGCCGTCGCCCCTTCCCCCCTCGCGCCGCGTCGTCGTTTTCGTTTCCCAGGAATTCAAAATTTTAATTCAAAAGGGAAAACCCCTGTTTCACCCATCATCTTTTCAATTTCTTTCTATTAAGTCACTAACCTTTTTATTTTGTCTTTGCAGAAAATTAATTAATTAACTCTTTTATTTTTTTTACTTGTTTATTTATTTGTTTATTATTGTTATTATTACTAACCTTTTTCTTTTTTTTTGTTGTTATTAACAACTAACAACTAACTTGCTAATTTTTACTAACCTTTATTATTATTGTTATTAATAATTAATTAAATTGTCTAACTTTTATTATTGTTGTTAATTAATTAATTTAATTAACTTGGTTAAATAACAATTAATTAATTTGGCTAACTTTTATTATTGTTGTTAATTAATTAACTTGACTAACTTTTTATTATTGTAATTAATTAATTAATTTAATTAACTTGGTTAATTAACAATTAATTAATTTGGCTAACTTTTATTATTGTTGTTAATTAATTAACTTCTAACTTTTTATTATTGTTGTTAATTAATTAATTTAATTAATTTGGTTAATTAACAATTAATTAATTTGGCTAACTTTTATTATTGTTATTAATTAATTAACTTGGCTAACTTTTTATTATTGTTGTTAATTAATTAACTTGACTAACTTTTTATTATTGTTGTTAACAATTAATTAAACTTGGCTAATTTTTATTATTGTTGTTAATTAATTTAATCAACTTTGCTAACCTTTATTATTATTTATTTTTAAAGTGGATGGCCAAAAAGCCCCACTTTATTTTATTTAATTCACCTTTACCCTTTACTAATAAATAAATAAATGAAAATTAAAAGAAGGTTATTTTGTAATTAATTATTAAGGCTAATAAAAAATCATTTTTAAAAGCCAATTATTTTTATTTTTTATTATTTCTTTAAAAATAACAAAGTTGACTTTTTATTCCTTTTTTTTAAAATTAATAAATAGAAATAATTAAATAATTCTAAAAAAATATACAAATCAATTCTTTTTAAAAATATCTTTAAGATTAAAAATTCAAGAAAAATCCAATAAAAATTAGTAATTAATTAAATAATTAAAATTTAACAAAAATTAAAAATCTATGACCAAATGATCTGCCAGGATCCATGGCTTGGAAATATTTTTAAATAAAGTATATAAATAGACTTTTCTTTATTAAAAATAAAATTTTGGGACTAATATATTAATTATTTATTAAAATAATAAAATATAACTTTTTAGTTTTCTTTATTAATAAAAAAGAATAAAAAGAGTAAAATTTTTGGGTTAATATTTTTCTGTAATATTTTACTTATTTTTATAATATAACTCTTAGTTTTCTTTATTAATAAAAAGAGTAAATTTTTGGGTTAATATTTTTCAGTAATATTTTATTTATTTCTTTTAAAATAATAAAATATAATTTTTAGCTTTCTTTATTAATAAAAAGAATAAAAAGAATAAAAATTTTAGGATAATATTTTATTCAGTAATATTTTACTTATTTCTTTTAAAATAATGAAAAGATATAACTTTTTGTTTCCTTTATAAAAATCTTAGTCAAAAATAATAAAAAATAAATAAATAAAAAGTGAATTGAATTTCTCTTAAATATTTTAGACTTATTAATTAGATATATTTTCAGAGATATAAATTAAAATTATTTAAAAAAATCATTCATCAAACGAAAAGAATATAAAAATAACAAATAAATATCAAGATTTTTTATATACATGTAAATTTTTAAATAATCACTTTTGGTTAAATTTCTATCAAAAACAAAACAAATAAATATCAAAACTTTTATATACATAAAATTTTAGTTTCTTTTCTTAAATAATCTCTTTTGATTAATTCTTTTTATTAAAAAAATCAAAAATAAAATATTAAGATTTTTATTTTATTAAAATATACATATAAATTTGTGGTTTTTTTTAAATATACATAAAATTTTAATTAAAATAATTACTTTTTAGTTAATCTTTTACTCAAAACAAATTAAATAAATATTAAGACTTTTTCTTTTTTTTTAAAATATACATATAAATGTTTTGGTTTTCTTAATTAAATAATTATTTCTAGTTAATCCTTTTTTTAAAAACAAAAACAAAAAAAACAAACAAAATATTAAAAAATTTTTTAATACATAAAATTTTTGTTTCTTTTATTAAATAAATAAAATTTTGATTAAATAATTACTTTTTGTTCACTTTTTATCAGATAACATACTAAGACTTTTCTTCTTATTTTTGAAATATATGTATAATTTTTTGGTTTATTTGTTAAATAAAATCTTGGTTAAATAATTACTTTTTGGTTATCAAACCAACAGAATAAATGTCAACTCTTCAAATTTTCTTTAAAAACAATTCTTGATATTAAATATTTTATTAAATAAAATTATTTTTCTTTTATAAATTGAATAATTATTTAAATAATAAATAACTTTCACTAAAAAAAACTAAAAGAAAGATAAGAAAAAGATAAGAAAGATAAGAAAAAAAGATAAGAAAAAGGAAAAGAAAGAAAGAAAAGAAAGAAAAGAAAAAGAAAAGATAAAAAAAGAAAAGAGAGAAAGAAAAGAAAGAAAAGAAAATGAAAAGAAAAGAAAAGAAAGAAAAGAAAGGAAAAATAAAACTAAAAGAAAGATAAAATCAATAAGAAAGAAAAGAAAGAAAGAAAAGAAAGAAAAGAAAGAAAAGAAAAGAAAATATAAAAAAAATAAAATTTTTAGATTATTAATAAATCTAAAAATTTCATAAACAAAAAGAATTACGAATTAGTAATTAAACTAATAATTAATAAAAATAAGAATTAAATAATTAACTATAAATTAACTTCCATATCCGGATGATCCGTCAGGATCTACGGTTTGGAAAATATCAACCTTTTTTTTAACTAAATAAATTAAATAAATATAAAGATAAAAATCCATATTCACAATATGGATAAAATGGTTTAAAATTTCACCAAATTCCGTGTCCAAATGACTCGGCAGAGTCCATGGTTCGGAATCAAATCTTCCGTGTCCAAATGACTCGGCAGAGTCCATGGTTCGGAAGTATAAAATTCTATACAAATTAATTACCAAAAATCCACATCCGATTAATTCAGTTAAAATTTCTAGTTTGAAAATTAACTGAATATTTTCTAAAAGCAAAACAAAACAAAATTAAAATCAACTAAGGTGCCAATTTTGGGCGATATAACAAAGTTGTTTTAGCGTAACCGTACTCCCGATCCCCGAACTCTCGCAGACCAATTTTAAGGTGTCCAATCGACCTAGGTAAACAGATTGGTGGCGACTCCCGAAAACGAATCACACGTTGCCACAGCTGCCAACTAGCCATCGCCGCTAACCGCCCTCTAGCCACCAGCCCAGTAGCCGATTGCCTTCCAACCACAAGCTGCCAACTACTAAACCCCGTTGTCTGCCGACCACCCATCCCTCCAGCAGACTGCTTGAATCCTCTAGTTCAAAGACCCGAACCTCTTAGCGTTGTTACTTTTCTATGACCACTTCCTATTCTAACATCAGAATCGGCAAATCGAGATTTAGGATTGAAAGTGTATGCTTCGTGCGGCCACCCAATCCAAACATATGCCTTGCACGATGAATTGAAGATGACAAGTCAAGGTAGGGATCGAAGGCGATGGCTCGAGGCAGTGATCAAAGGCAGGGACGGTAACGATGGGTCAACGTGATTTGGGTTCAGGATGCGATGAGTTGACTGATTTAGGTTTGAGACGTGATTTGTGAGTTGGTGAGATTCGGTAACAGCATTACCGGCATTAGCGACGTTAACTATGATGAGTGAGGAGCGCAAAGAGCGGCGGTAATGAAGGGTAGGGCAACTAGAGACTGAGGGGGTTCGTTACATTAATACTGTAAACAACAGATTTAGAATATTATTATTTAAAATTGTTGAGAGACAAAATTAAAGGACCACTAGTGTTATTTTATAGTTTATTTTGTTATTTTTTATGTTACATTAGCATTTTCTGTCAGACATAACACTAAAATTAATAGAAAGTACCAAGATAGAGCGCACAATAAAAGGTAAGGTATCTTGTTAGAATAATTTGAAGATACAAAGTATCCAATTAGAATAGAAAAATAAGCTAGATGACCTCCGTTGAATCTTACCTGGAAATTTAATACGTACAAACATTCAACTTATGTCATGTGTCGTGGGAGCCAGGGGCTCCAGACTTGACTGGCTTTTTCGTATTTTTCTGCCATGTTCTCTGTTGGGTAGGTCTTGTTTTGTTTTTGGTACACCAGTGGGAAGGTCTTTTAAAATAGTGAAAGTTACAAAAAACCCTCTCTGTGGTTTGATCTAATATACAGTTTGCCCCATCTATTTTGAGAAATCTACACTTTGTCCCCTATGTTTTTTACACTATCTGATAATAACTTCTGAAACTGTATTTAAACTATACGATAATTATCTTTCAATAATTTCAATCTCTCTAGTATTTTTTTTTATAGTTAATAGACATTTAAACTATCATTTTTTCCTTTCTATAAATGTACGTTCCCACCTGTAATTATATATCAGTATTTTTTAAAGGTCGGTTGACTGTAAAAAAAATATCAAAAATTTTGAAATTACTAGAACATTATTATCATATAGTTTAAATATAGTTTCAGAAATTGTTATCAGGCAGTGTAAAAAATATAGGGGGCAAAGTGTAGGTTAGACCAAACCATAGGGGGGTTTTTGTAACTTTCCCTTTAAAAGATTATTGTCGGATTATTTGTTTAACTTATATATTAATTTGTTCAACATGTATATTAAATTGACAAAATTCATAATAATTTTTATATATTTGTGATTTGTTCGACTTGTACACTAATTAAAATTCTACAATTAAGAAAAATTAAAATTTACTTCTAACAAAGGATATGATTCAAGTGATCGTGAAATAAATAAATGAGTATTATTAAATTAATTTCTAGCCAAAAAAAATATATAAATGAGTATTATTAACTTAATTTCTAGCCAAACAAAAAATAAAGTTAAAACAGATAAATATAGTGAAAACACCTAATATAAAAATTGCATTTTATGTTTGGGGCCTGTAACTTGACGAGCCTCTGCGTTCAAACTAAAATTTTTAATATTGTTACTACTACAAATACTGCACCGTGGAAATCATATGTACAGTGCATGGTTTACGCACCATGTATCGCTATCAATTTCATAAAAAAAAATTAAAGTATTATTTTAAATGAAAACTATTAAATTTTTTCACTTTTATATATGTATTCTAATTATTTTCATCATAAATTTTTCAATATAAATCAAATATATATGAAAGAAAATATGTTTATGAGAAAAATATATAAATATAGAAAATATATATGAAGCACAATAAATATTATTCAATAAAAAGGTAATTCAAAGATACATAAGAAAAGAGAAACAATACTCTAACAATAACAGCTAATACTACATTTAGTTTCTAATTGCCTCAAAGTTTGATACTTTCATCCTAACCTATTAGATTAAGTCGACTTAAAATAAAATAGTCACCGAGTCATGGTGCAAATTTTAATAGTAGGTGATGAATTTGCTCTCAAAACATATCATCATATATAAGCAAATTTGCACAAAAAAATATATTAATAAAAAAAATTTCGAGTAAATATTAGTGGCAAATCTGCGCCTTTTTCCATTAAGAGAATTTTTTGCTATTTATTTTGATATTGTACTTCCCAATGTGTCAAATTTTGTTACGTATGTTGAAATTGGTTAGAAACTTTTAATTATAGAGGTAATACAGTGATTTGGTTAGAAAATTTATCGAAATAGTAAGTGCATTAAAAACATAAATGAATTATTGGTATATTAGAACACCTAATACGGATTTCATACTAAAAATTAATGATGATGATGATGATCATAATAATAATAACAGTAGTAGTAGTATTTTAACTGTTAGTAAATTTGTGAAGCTGGTTGTACTTGAGAAAAATCAGTCCCCTGACCAAGCCAAAATTGTTTGTTTGTAATGTCGCACATTTTTTTTTCTAATGGAGTGTTAGGGGGTAAATGCAGATTTTAAGACTTTAGGAGTAAGCATAATTTTTGTTAAAGTTTAGGAGAGTGAGTGTAATTAAGTCAAACAACATATATATGATCTACGCCCTTGTAAAATTTATAGAAAGTTTTTCCTAGTGATCCGAATATATATAGAACTTTACAAAGCCTCGTTTGGAGATAATTAAATCCATATAACTAGTTTAAATACCAGTCATTGCAACGTGATTAAAAAACAACCAGAGCCAAGAAATAAAAAATCTATCAACATTAGGAAAATTTGCATAAAAAGTCAACAACCGTAAATTTACACCTAAATCATTTTAACTTAAGTCAATTAACTATAAGATAATTTATTTTTATTTTTACTTCCTTTTTACTCGAAACTAATTTTCATTGAAAGCCAATATTATGTAACTGCAATAATTAATTGAAAATATAATTTTTAAAATCTTACTAAAATTTTATGGATTTTTCTATTATAAAGGCTTAAAAAAGAAAAATTCATAAAAGTTTAACAACATCATAAAAATTTACTTTCAAATAGATTATTGTATCTACATAACATTGGCTTTCAAATTAAATTAATTTCAGGTAAAAAAGATGTAAAAGTAAAAATAAGTAAAATGAATTGGCTTTTAGTATTTATAGAAGTCCACTCATGGTGGGCAAACTGATGATAATCCATACAAAAGGAAAGTAATATTATATTTGTAAATCTCGTCAATCCATAACAACAACTACATGTCAAATTAAGCTGATCATTATTCAGTCATTGTTAAACTAAACTGATTATTTGGAGTCATCGGAGTTATGCAGCCGCAATAATAAATAGACGTTATGTATTAAAATCTACCTCACTCTATAAAAATGAAAAAAATGTACTTTACCTATCTGAAGAGAAAAGATCATTGTAGCTGTTGGGAAGAATTTGTTAAGTGATAAATGGGGTAATATTGGAACTCCAACTTATAAATTCATGGTCAAGTACTATAGTTATATTTATAATTATATTTAATTTTATATTTGCATATAGTATTTCTACAGTTTGAATCTTCTATTCTAATAATATGATGCTAGTGCCAGACAATGCTGAAGGAACTGTAACAACTATAGTTTGCATTTCGTTGTTATTAGAGAATAGTTTACTCTAGCAATTTCAATTGATTCCTACAGAAAGAACGATAAATTATGTGCTTTTGTGTCAAACTTGTCAAGTTTTTGTAGCATCACTTCATATTCTAGATGCATCCTTCTTGCTTGCTTCAAGTAAAAATTTCAATCACCTTATTTCTGAACTATGACCAGCATTTTCTAAGGAATCTATTTTGCCTTCTCCACACCCTCCACCCTATCTACGGATTATATAAGCATCTTCATCTAATTGCCATTTACAAGTTACAAGTACAAAAGTTAAGAGTTATTTAAAAAAGAGATATGGTGAGAGACTTATGATCTAAGTTACATAATCCTTTTATTTTGGGTCGTTGCTGTCGTTGCTCTTGCTTTCACTTTTAATTGTTGTCTTGCTTTCGCTTTTACAATTTTTTTTTTACTTAAATTTTGAAAAGTGTTGTTTTTTTGCTTCCGCTTTCAAGGCACTTTGTGTAACTTAGCTTATAGATCACTTCAATTTCTTTGCCTCTATTTGCTTCTTCAACCTTTGGAAAAGTGTCAAGTTTTGCTTTCAACACTTTGATTACTGCTAACCATCATTCCATTGTCTGTTTCATTAACATTCTCAACTTCTTCTTTAATCGCCTCAACCTCTCTTTTCGCCTCTCAGCCATAGGTTGGATCTATTGTTTTTTTTTATTCAATTTTTTGGACTATGTGTCCATTCGATGAACTTATATAGTAAAAGGGTTAGAGAATAGGTAAAGGACATCTAATTTATGGTATAAACAAAATTGGAAAGATTTTAAACTGGTTTGATCTTCTGTTAACATTGACAATTTTTTGTGATTTTTCTTTTGGTTAAGAAATAATAAACTATGGAAAGAGAATATTATTTTCCATAATTAATCAAACTTACTGTATTTTTTAGAAGTAAGCTAAACCGGTAGTTTGAATATATTTAATTATCATCAAATCTCCTATGCAAACAAGTCCATAAGTGAATGTCATTGATCAGTCCTTTTACTCCTACTTTTTGAAAAGAATTAATTTCATGAATAACACATAGTTGGGAATATTTGTCGTTTCTAAAATTATCCCGTATTCTTCCTAGTTTATTATGATTCATCAATAATTATGATAGTAATTTCTTTAACTATTAATGTACTTTAATAACAATAATTTCAATTAGATAACTCTTTAGAATAATGATACTGAGTTTGAATATTTTATTATTATTATGCCATTAATTTTTTTCCACTAAGATTTATAATGTGTGAAATTTTATATGGAATTACTTGATCGGAATGCTGGAATTAAGCATTATGAAACAATACATTAACCAGGGATTTTTTGGAACCATTCTTTTTTCTTTTTGGGGTATTGGGTAGGGGTGGTAACGAACCGAACATTTATTGAATTATTTAAGCTCGAGCTCGAATTCACCATTAATGAACCGAGTTTATCGAACTTCGAATTCGAGCCTGAGCCAATTTTGAGATTCGAATATTTTATCGAATCAAGCTTGAACTTATTAGTGTTCGGTTCGATAAGTTTTCGAGCTTATCGAACTTTATATAATATTAATATAAATGTGTTTAATTTTTCCATTAAAGTCATTAAATATCATCAAGTAATACTAAATATAATTACTTTTCCCTTAATTAAAATCTTTATTCCCTAAATCCTTAATTCTTACTTATCTACCTACAGCTTCCCTCTTCCTCTCTCAGTTTCAAACGAATCGACAGAACCCTACAAGCCCAGAGCTCGTCGTTTGTCTGCCCTTGGCTAGTCGACAGCCATCTTGTGAAACTCTTCTCAAAAGCCTCAATCCCCTCCTTGTCCTTGATAGGCCGACAAGAATCACAGATTTTTCATCTTCATCGATGGCAATCAGTGACTTTGGAGAATAGAAATCTATCGTGAAAGCGTGCGACAATATAAACCTCACTAGATTAGTATTGGTGGCAGCTCCGATCTCTTCTGTCACACAATTCAGTGCTTCTCCTCTGTCACATGATTTGGCGCCTTCGATCTCATCTGTCATGCAATTTAGCACTTCCCCCAATCTCCTCCAACTTCCCCAACCGCTGATTGTTGCCATCTCCTTTGCCGTCGGCACGCCGCCCAGACACAACAAACAAACCTCCCTCCGTTGCCAATTTGGATATGCCTTCAGTTCAATGTTTCTCTCGTTCTACCTAGCGTACAAACTATAGTCAATACTTGGATGGAGAGTGCTAATTTTGATTCGATTATTGCTGTATTTGTATGATTTTGGTTGTTGAAATTTTTTGCTTGGTCATAACAATTGGTAACTGGTTGTGTTATTAAGATTGTCTATTTCGATTTGCTGAGATTGGAAATGGGTAAGAGTTGTGCTATTTTGATTTGTTGAAATTGGTAATTGTGATGAATTTGGATGTTTTTTTTTTCCAACATGAGCTCATCGAGCTCGAGCTTAAGTATGCCTAATCGAGTTCACTTTGAGCTCTCGCATAGAGCTTTTAACAGGTTTTTCGAACCTCTTAAACATTTGAATCGAGCTCGAGTACCATCACGAGCCGAACTCGAACATCATTTCTCTGAGCTCATAGAGCCTAAGCCTGAGCTCGAGTATTCGTCAGAGTAAAACGAGCCAAGCTAAAGCCCGAGGGGTTCAGGCTTAGCTCGGATCGACAACACCTCTAGTATTAAGGAACTATTCTGCACTAATTGAAAATCTGCGCCAATTTTTAGTGGTAATAAAAAAGATATGGCTATAATAGTAGTTTTTTTTAATTTGCTACTTAATGTTTTTACTTTATTTGTAATAGAATTTGTATTTGAATTTAAAGCATAAACTGAATCAAATAAGAATTTGGTTAACCGAACCAGTTGAGAGTTTGGTAAAACTGAAGTAATCTTATTCATGTCATAGGCTATAAGCCATTTATTAACACGCTCATATTAATGAAAAAAGGAATCTATACTAAAAAAATCACTCAAGGTCAACAAAAATAATTAAAAAAATGAGTAGGGGAAAACAAATAAATGAACAACTTGAACTCGGCTTGAGTTTGGCTTGAGTAAAAACTCATTTATTGCTCACTTAGATTGTTACCAAGCTAAGACTAAACAAAATTTTAAATTCAATACATAATTGAGACAAAATTCAATATGCTTATTATTTGGCCTGGCTGGCCTGGCTCTAGTCAAATCCAGTTTTTACTCTTAATTTAAGTAAGCAACTCAAGTTTGACTCAAGTTTGATCGGTTAAAAGTTCGCTTAGTAAGTACTTGTTTAGTAAGTTGTGGTTATACATATATAGCAACAAATCTGCTAAATGCTAATAAATATTCATAAATAATAAAATAATGAAATATTAATAAGTAATAAACCTCATCAAATGCACCAATATGGATAGACTATATAGCCTGCATTTCACGTTGTATAACCTGCAACCAAGTAAAGCATTAGAATTGTAGCGTCCATATTATTAAAGTAATTAAGGGAAAAAACAACTTTTTTGTGTATTTTAATACCTTGCATATTAGTAGAAATTTTTTCTCTTTTAGAAACACGATCCCTGTCTCATTGAGTTCTAATTGCTCATGTAACATTATGTTGGCCTTGCTCTCAACCTCCAACTCATGTTCAGCATATTCACGTGAACTGAAATTGAAATCTATTATTTTAAATGAGTAAAATAACTTCAAACCTTTGATTGCTTTAACCACAGTATCTTTGTTCACTTTTTAACCTACATTTAGAGGGCTTACTGTGGTAGCTATGTTTCATCTTCTTGTTATGATCATCAAACCCAATTTCTATAAACATGATGAATATAGAAAACTTGACATGATTAGTGATAAAAATTGCTTATGGCAAATTGAAGTGACTGAGAATTCTTTTCAGCATGTAAATGTTGCAAGAATAAATGACATCCATTATATAGTTGCAAGGAAATATAAAAAGTAAAGAATGAATATGAAGGGTGAAAGTACCAAATTGATGCATGGGATAGAATTGATGTACGATTTATATAGCAATTGAACATTACACATCAATGGTAACTTCATTGTTAGCTACACTATCTCTTCCTTATTTTTGGTTTATTTTTTTATTTAATTATGGTTTATTTTCAATAGCATCACTTTAATGGTAATATTTCAAAATGATCATCAATTTTTTACACGGATTATACTAAGTGGTAAATTTTTAAATTTGGCAACGATTATTAATGCGGCCTAAATAATTTCATTGAATTCGGTTAGCTTTCGAATTGAATTCAAGGGAATGAAGTGGAGATTTGATAGCAAGAATTTGTAATTTTTTCACTGAAAGACTTTTTTGTTAACACAATTGGAAATAATTTTGGATTTTGAGGGACTGAGAGTTGGCTAACATTGTTGGAAATAATTGGTGCTGGCATGATTGATTATTTCAATATATAATCTGCTTTATGTATGAATTTATTGTATTCTATTTAAATTCGAAGGTTAAAGTGCTGGTTATGTGTTTTTATCTAATTCAATTGCCTGGCAACCGAAAATTATTTCTAAATAATTTTAATTAAATGCATTTGTTGACACCCAATTTCGTCCGACGTTAAAAGAAAAGAATAAATAATAATAATAGTAATAATAATAAAATATATATTATTTTTGGGGCATTTTTATTTTATAGAATGTATGTTAAAAATAATTATTAATTAGTGAAAAAAAATTAATTAATTAATTATAAATCAAATCAAATCAAATCAAATTAATTAAAAATATGTGTGTGTAATAATAAATATAATGTAAAAATAAAAAAATAAATAATAATAAAAAATTAAAAAATATCTCCTCTGCTCCCTTCTCGATCCTTCTGGGGGGAATTATTAATCTAGGGGGGACGCTCTCTCTCGGACAGCGGGGGAGCTCTCTTTCTCCCTCCCAATCTCTGTTTTTCTCTCCCATCACTGAGAACACACAGAGCGAGCCTTCCATCTCTCTCTCTCCCTCTGGCATGAAGCTGACCTCCATCCCTCTCATCTCCGTATTCTGGATCAAAAACTTTCTCGAAAACCAAGCAGAAGAGAGCAGCACAGACACAAACCGAAAACTCCCAAATCTCGCTTCTCTTCTTCCCCAACCGAGAACTCTTCCTCCCTCCTCAGGCTCCTCTCCCATGGGGAGCAGATGGCCCCAATTTCTGGCGATAACCCCCATTTTTTTTTCTCTTCACCTCTCTGGCCAAACTTCCAATTTCGCTCCTCCTCTTTCTTGATTTAATCATCGCTCTCCCTCTCCTCTCTGAGACTCCATGTTTTCTCTCCCTTATCTAAAAAACTATCCCACCTCTCCTTCACACGAAACCAGCAGCAAGTGGCGGCATCGAATTTGGCTTCTTTTCCTCCCAATTTTTAAGGATTTTTGATTCAGTCAGATTTGGGCGTTTCATGGTTCTTCATATCGTTTTTTTTTCTTTGGCTATCTCATCTCCGTTTTCCTTTTCCGACCTCGAGGACGGACGGACCTTGATTTCTCTCGCTCCCCTTTTGCGATGCCGACTTCAGCTTCGCCTTCAACGATCGCAATTTCTCCGACCGGGTGCTCCGTACTGAGGTCACGGGCGATCCACCCGTGTTGCGCTCCCATGGGGAAGGCCGCTCCACCGTCGTTGACTGGGTCCGTCACCGCAAGAGACGCCGAGGAGATATCAAGAAGGATGACGACCTGTCTGCCTGCCCTGAGGAACAGATCATTAATGAGAATCACTTTCATATGGATGATGATGGCTGTGACAGCCAAGATGAAGAAGCTGATATTGTTATGGTTTTCTTCTCTAATTTTCTTCTGTTTTTCTTCATTGATTATGGACAGATAGGTGTGAATGAAGAGGCGGCATCGCCAGCAGTGGATTCATATTCGATTTGGTCAATTTGGGCGTTGGTTCAATGTGGTGGACGGAGATGGACGCCACCAATTTCTGGTATAGAGCTTGCTGTGTCTGCGAGAAGATTCTCCCAGCCGATTCTCTCTGCAAAATTCTGCAATTCCAGAGTCTTCAACTCTATTTCCTGCCCCACCAAACGTCTCTTTCACCTTCTTGTTTCTATAGCAACAGATACGAAGAGTTCACCCTTTTGTGCATGCTAATGCTAGTGAAGCTTTGGAAGGAGAGATGTTCACGATGACTCTGTCAAAACCAAAGAATGGAAATGCTCAGCATTTGCGAGCTGTATCAGTCATTCCTTTGAACTCTGGTTTCCAGCCGGTAATAAAGAGCTTCAAAGAATTATATGAAGTTAAAGGTAGTTGATGGCTTCTTCCCTTCACATCTGTATTTTCATTCCAATGATAATTTACTGTGGTTAGTATGTTAATTTAATCGGTGCATTTGATTTGATGGTACCATGTAATTTTGAATCTTCATTCTCTGTCTAAGAGCCACATATTGCAGGAAGTATAGACTCTTGGTTATAAAGTGTAGACTGAAGAGAATATGTGACACTATACGCCACAATCTGTTGACTGGTTTGAGTTTTCAGAGGAACTGTTCACACACTCACAAGTTACAACCATTTTGTATTCGGAATAAGCTGTGATGCGAACCTTGTAGGCGGATACCCATGCGTATGCATTTTTGTACACCAGAAGTATGCTTTGCCCAGCCAGCTTCTAAATTTTTGACCGTACACCAGGTGTTTCTATTGTTCAAACATGTTTCTTCTGCAAAAATTGGACTTGGTTGGCCATTTTTGGCATTAAACCAACAAAACTTTCAGAAAAGTGCTTCTAAGGTCCAATTAACTGGTTTGAAACCAGTTCTTTTTGGGTTTGAGGGTCAAATTCCATTTGATGCATCCAAAGTCAAATTTTTCCACCTCAGTTAAGTTTAAATTGTTAAAGGTATGTTCGTGAAGTTTGATTTCAAAACTTCAGCCTGGAACTTAAGTTGTTTTATTAAACCGAAAATTTTTAATGTTCACTTTCCTACAGAATATGGTGTTTTTTTAGGATAAATAACCATTTTGGAACTTAGAGCTATTTCTTTTGTTTCCCTTGGTCAAACAAGTTCTAATTAGCATTTGTGATTTAAACAACCAGTTTTCTTAGTCAAAATACTTGGTTATCTCTTGACTTCCAAAACCATGTTCGTAGTTGTTTCATAATAATGTTAATTTCTAGCATAAGTAGATTAGATTTATGTTCCTCAGGGACTGTTTTCACATCATCCCCTTTTCCAGTCTTATCTGTTATCTGATGATTTGATAATTAGATTAATTAAAATTAATTAATAAAATTTAATTATTAAATTCTTCAATTAAACTCCATATCCAAATGATCCGCCAGGATCCAATGGTTTGGAGAATAAAAAATTTTAAAAAATATAAAATATAAAATTAATTTTAATAGTTACTTTAATTCAGTAAAAATAATAAAAAAATGAAAACAAAATCTGTTTAAAAAAAGAAATACATGAAAATTAAAACTTTGTATTTTACTTATTTCTTTAAAATATAACTTTTGATTCTTTTATTGAACAAATAAAAATCTTAGCCAAATGATTTTTAAAAAAAAATAAATAAATAAATAGAAAAGAACTAAATTTTTTAATATTTTAGACTTATTGATTAGATATATTTTTTAGACTTATAAATTAAATAATTACTTTTGGTTAATATTCTATTCAAAATATCAAGATTTTTCTTTTTGTTTAAAATATACATATAAAATTTTGGTTTCTTTATGAAATTTTGATTGAATAATTAACTTTTAATTTACCTTTTATCAAAAGAAATATCAAGACTTTTTTTAGTTTCTTTATTAAATAAATAAAATTTTGATCAAAAGAAATATTAAGATTTGTTTTTTATTTTTATATACATACAAATTTTTGGTTTCTTTATTAAATAAAATTTTGATTAAATAATTACTTTTTTTATCAAATAAAATATTAAGACTTTTCTTTTATTTTGGTTTCTTTGTTAAATGAATAAAATCTTGATTAAATAACTACTTTTTTATTCATCTTTTATTAAATAAAAAGAATAAATATAACATAAAATATATAAATTTCTTTAATATATATATAAATCCTTAGTTTCCTTTAAATAAAACCTTGATTAATTTCTTTTTGGTTATTCTTTTATCAAGCAAATAGAATAAACATAAAATAAATGTCAATTCTTTAATTTCTTTAAAGATTTTTGATATTAAACAAAAAAAATATATATTTTTTTATTCTTTTATAAATTGAGTAATTATTTAAATAATAAATATCCTTCATTAAACAAGGAAAGAGAAAAGAAAGGAAAGATAAAATCAAAAGGAAAAGAAAAAAATAAGAAAGATAAGAAAAATAAGAAAAAGAAAAGAAAGATAAAATAAAAAGAATAAAAAGAAAGAAGGAAAAGAATAATAAAATATAAAAAGAAATAAGAAAGATCTTTTAAAGATCATTAACAAAAACCTAAAATTTTAAAAGACTTACAAAAATAGTAATTAAAATAACAATTACTTCCATTAAAATAAAAAATCCATATTTAAAATATGGATTAAATTGTTTAAATTACACCAAATTCCGTGTCTAAATGACTCGGCAGAGTCCATGGTTCGGAATAAAAATCTTCCGTGTCCAAATGACTCGGCAGAGTCCATGGTTCGGAAGTATAAAATTCTATACAAATTAATTACCAAAAATCCACATCCGATTAATTCAGTTAAAAATTCTAGATTGAAAATTAACTGAAATTTATTTAAAAGCACAGCGAAACAAAATTAAAATCAACTAAGGTGCCAATTTTTGGGCGTTTTAATAAAGTTGTTTTAACGTAACCGTACTCCCGAACCCCCGAACTCTCGCAGACCATATTTTAAGGTGACCAATCGACCTAAGAAAAAACAGATTGGTGGCGACTCCAGAAAACCCGACGTTGCCACAGCATTAAATGAGACTCTTAATTGAGGAAACTTGAATTGTTGACAGAGAGTAAATGTAAAATGGTTCGTATCATTAAATAAAGTTTCCTTAATTTTAATCAAAGGCAATTTTTGGATTTCCATTTTGCATCTTGTAGTAAGCAGTTCATTTAAAAATAATAATAATAATAATAATGGTCACATGACAATCAGTCAAGATGACAGTTACAGAAAAGATTAAAACCTCTTTAAAGATTGTTTTGCTTTTATATATATATATACAATTAGATTAGATTAGATTATATTATATTACATTCCTAATTAAAAACCTTTGAAATCGGTGATAGCCTAGTTGACCTAAAAAATTGACAATTTTTCCACATATAAATCCGGCAAACTCCAACCATATATCCCCACCATTCAAAACAAGGCTCATCTTCCAGCTACCGTTCGATTCTATTAATTATCAGATCAGACATGGCCCAAGGCCTGGTCGCTACCCGTTCCCTTCACCTTCTGATCTTGTTCGCCATAGGTAAAAAGCGATACCCGTATAAAAGTGTTCACCAGATGTCTATTAGTACGTATAATCGCTGTATAAATGAAAAATGACCATTTTGTTAAGTAGGTGCAAGCGTAGCAATGTTGGCGGAAGGGCTGTGCAGCGAAGATCTGGGCACCTGCGACGCAAACTGCAAGACCAACTGCGACGCGAAACACCCCGGTGGGGAGGGCTCTTGCTACACCAGATTGGGCGGGGCGAACGTGTGCCGGTGCTACTACGAGTGCTCACACAAGTGTATCACGGGGCTAGGCCCATGTAGCTTGCACTGCGACAAGAATTGTTGTGCCGACAAGTGTTCCGATCAATATCCTGCCGGACAGGGCTTCTGTGACAATACTGCTCGAACATCACTGTGCCAATGCCAGCATGATTGCCCACCCTAATTAACTGAAAATATATAATCTAAACTTAATTCATGTTGTTCTAGTTTTGATGATACCATTTCGTTACCTTATAGAGTATGCGGGGAATAATGAGCAATCATAATGCTACAACTAATAACTATGTTTTATGCCCTTTAAATTTTTGTTTGTTTTGGTGAGAAAATTGGTACAGCTTAAGGAAAATGTATACTACACGAAATTCTTATAATCAGACAAGTAGAGCTAAAAACAAGTCGAGTTAAGCTGAGCCGAGTAGTAAGCTGATCATATTATTTGGCTTGAATAATTTGTCGAACTCGATATTTTGTTCAATTTGAGACTGATCTTTTATGAATGAGCAATGAACAAATGTTACTTTCTCACCTAAATTACAATCAGAGGAGATGATCTCCTTGAGGAAGTCAGCATATATAGCTATCAAAATACATGAATGGGCTATAACCCAAATTTAGCAAGACTATCAGCAGCCCAATTCGTGTCCATTGGCAGACACCAAAGACGTCTGACATTCATCTTTTCCATGAGCAGCCTGCACTCCAAAACAACACATATCATGTGAGCAATGGGAATGAGAGGTGTCACAGATAATCTAATCAAAGAGTTGTTTGCAGTCTGAATTAATCTCTAACACAACTTTAATTTTTACATGAGGTTAATCATTTTCAATCCTTCCTTGAGGCCCCAAAGTTCAGCCCTTAAAGATTACAGATGTTCCACTTTTTTAGAAAATCTATCACAAATTACGTCTGTGATCTCTTATGAGACCACGTAAAAGCATCAATCATTTTAGTTATGAGGTGACAGCCACTTGATTCGGTTATGCTCATGTCATTAAAAATAATATTCATTATCAATTTCCATTACATCATTTTCAATCACGCACATGTCACTTCATTTCTTATTTGGGACAGGTGACCAGTTTAGATCCAAAATGGCTCAAGATCTCACAACTTTTAGCGTCTTACTATCTTATTAAACCATAAAATGGCCATGATTCTAACTGATTCCTGAAAAAGTAAATGAAGCTAATTTTTTCTTTTACATTTAATTAAAAGTATCCAAGTATTTAGTAAAATTTTCGTACATAATTTTTAGCACAATTAGAAGTTTCAATGGCCATTTTATTGCTAGATATATGTATGGCATAAAGTATTGAGAAAGAATGGAATATTTAGTGATCATGTTCAAGAATTTACAAATGATTAAAACATGACACAACTATTCTCTCATTTCGTTCTAGTTTTTCAAAAGTCTTTATTTCATATATACCAATCATTAGTTGTTCAAATATATAAATTTTGTACACACTAAAATATGATTTACTAATGAAAGATGGCATAATACATACTTTTCCAAGAACTTATCATAACACAACAGCAACTAAAATGAAAACAGTGATCAGAAAGCTAATTTCTCGATGCGATTTTTTTTTTTTCTAAAAGAAGTTTTAATGAAATTCTCCTATATTTTGAAGAAAGAGGGGGGAAAAACAAGCATTTCTTCGCAAAATTAGGCCGGGCCGTGAAAAGATGAAGCTGATGTAATGTATTGATGAATTCAATTGGACCGAAGGCAGAGCCCAAACCCAACATATGAATCATAAACACACGGTTTCATCACTATGGAACCCAACAGATATAACTAAAATGGCCGAATAAAGAAAGCTCCTGCACCGTCCGATCTCTACTCATCACCAACTTCCAACCGTCCGATCTAGGTCTCCCAAAAACCTTCCGGTCGATTCCTTTTTCTGCTTCTCCGATATATAATCCACTCAAACGCCTTTTCAATCTTCCTAAGAGCCTCCCGCGTCTCTAGGGTTTTTTGTCTCCTTTCCTCTCCAGCAAAACCACTCGCGGAGGTTAAAGCGACAGCGCCGTCTCGCTGTCCGCCTTGACTGAGCTTGAGCTTCGTCTTGGCCCTCAATTTTGCTCTGTAGCTTAGTAGTTCTCTCCTAGCTGTTGTAGATTTCGCGGTTTTTCGATTGTTGAAAATGTCGTCGAAACTATCCAAGGCCGACAAGAAGATCGCCTACGATGCGAAGCTCTGTCAGCTGCTTGATGAGTACAACCAAATCCTGGTTGTGGCGGCGGACAACGTGGGTTCGAATCAGCTCCAGAATATCAGGAAGGGTCTCCGTGGCGACTCCGTCGTGCTTATGGGCAAGAACACTATGATGAAGCGCTCCATTAGGATCCACTCTGAAAAGACTGGCAATAAGGCTTTCCTCAACTTGATCCCGCTTCTTCAGGTGAAAATTAGGTTACGAATTTTTAATTGCTATAGATTTATGGTTTTTTTTAATGTTGTTTTGTTGAAGGATTTGAACAAATTGTCTTTTGGTGATCAGGGAAATGTGGGCTTGATTTTCACCAAGGGTGATTTGAAGGAAGTCAGTGAGGAGGTTGCTAAGTACAAGGTAATCTTTTTCTTTTTCATGGAATAATGGTCTGTGATTCTGATGTTCATTGAGAGTAATTGTTAGTTGATAAAATTGGTATTTTGATTTTTTAAGATCTCCGCCTGAGCTCTGAAAGTTAGGTGATTTGCTCCTTGGCCAAAGTTTTTGCACCATTTTGGTAACTGATAAATGTGAGCCCCCACAAGATTGCAGATAAATTAGATGAGACTGTATTGAGAAGTTCCATGTTTAGTGGTCTGAGCTGAAAACTTCAATTAAAAATGCTTAGCTTGAGTAAGATTATGTTTTGATTGATTGTACATGATAAGGGTAATTGGGAAGGATGAACTTTAAGTTGAACTTATTTAACCGAACATAAAATGGTTTAGGTGGATTCTTGTTGCGTGCAACCAGCTAAGCTTATATTTGTTAAATTAAAAAAAAAACACTACTTTCTGTTAGAGTGAATTTTTCTTTCAAGCACAGTGAACCTTTTTGTGAAATGACCGGCAACCCTCTTTAATGCAAAAACTTGCTGTTATGTTATTGAGAAAATGCTGTATCATAGCAGGCCTAGTCCTCGGTCTCTCAATTGAGACTCAGTTATCTAACATTCGTATCATCCACTAAAACTTAACTTTTATCCTGTGGCAGGTTGGAGCTCCTGCCCGTGTTGGGTTAGTTGCACCAATTGATGTTGTTGTCCCACCTGGAAACACTGGTCTAGATCCATCCCAGACATCTTTCTTTCAGGTAGCTTATCCATACCATGACATTATTTGTTCTCGAGATCCCAGAGCTTGGCCTTTGGGTTCACTAAACTAGTGAGATTGATTGCCTTGTAGGTACTTAACATTCCAACCAAGATTAACAAGGGTACCGTCGAAATTATTACCCCTGTTGAGCTTATTAAGAAGGGTGACAAGGTTGGGTCTTCTGAAGCTGCCTTGCTTGCAAAGCTTGGTATCAGGCCCTTCTCATATGGTCTGATTGTACTGTCTGTTTATGACAATGGCTCTGTCTTCAGCCCAGAGGTGCTAGACTTGACTGAGGATGACATCCTGGAGAAGTTTGCAAGTGGTGTGTCCATGGTCACCTCCTTGGCACTTGCGATCTCATTTCCAACTCTTGCTGCTGCACCACATATGTTCATCAATGCCTATAAGAATGCCCTGGCTGTTGCTGTTGCCACTGAGTATACCTTCCCTCAAGCTGAGAAGGTTAAAGAGTACCTGAAGGTATACATATGATTGATTAATGGGGTACCTATTTTTGTTTTGTTGGTTCAACTTGAATTTCTGTTAATTTCTATAATTGGTGTAACCAGGATCCAAGCAAATTTGCTGTTGCGGTTGCTGATGTTGCTCCTGCTGGTGGTGGTGGTGATGCTACTGCTGCAGCTGCCAAGGAAGAGGAGAAGAAAGAGGAGCCAGCTGAGGAGTCTGATGAAGATATGGGTTTCAGTTTGTTCGACTAGGCTGTATGTTGGTCGTATCATCTGTGTTAGCATCGTTAGACGCCAAGTTGTGTTTCTACAGGTTATTGTTTTGTTGAGTTGTTTATGACAGTTTGTCAACTCATTTCAAGATTTCTTCGGTTATGCACGTTCTTGTCAGGCCTATAATATAAGTACTTTGTTTATTTAAAAGGGGTACGTTTTGCGCCTGATTGGGCAAGCCTTTTTGTCGCCCTCGTTGCATGTCGAAATTTACCGGACATGGACGAGGTGGATTTGGGTAGGAGTACGTTCCTTTATTTGTAAATTACATGGGGCCGCGGGAATGAGAAGACCAAAGAACGTCTCCAGCCAACTGCTTAGGTCACATTTGAGAGCCAAAGTTTGGGTTGGTGAGCGTGGATGAATCGAAGGTGCGCTGCTCAAACCCGAATCGAGCGTGCCCTTGCACAACTCTCGAAGTAACCAGTGCTCGGGGGACCCTCACAACACAAGTGGCAAAGAAATCCATCTCATTCTTCGTTTTTTGACCAATTAAGAATAAAAGTGTTTTTTTTTTTTTGGCAGCCAGAAGTCAAGTGTTTTAGAACTTTCCACCATACAATGATTTTGATCTTGCACTCTAAATTTCTATTTAGTACTAGTGCAAAGTTTTTTCGGATAATTTCAATTTGAGTGGATCATGTTACATGTATTGAATTTTGCATCCAATCAGTTGTCAGGCCTAAGGCTCAATGAACAATGAAGGCCCACCTAAAGCATATATAGGCTTGAAAATTAGTTAAAACTCCCACGTTAACATGTTATTTGACAAAACTTGATTTCCGTATATGGGGCCCAAGACATTACTTATTCACCCAAGAAATTAGTTGTATTACATAGCATCTTCTTCTCTCTCTCTTGCGTGCTTAGCTGCGAAAATATCTAACCCGTTCTCATCCTCAATAGCGTTCCGCCAACAGGGATCACCAGTGAGATAGGGGATCAAGGACCAGCAAGCTAGCAACCATTCTCATCCTCGATTTCGCTCGTTGGTTGTTCAATCGTTTGATTCCTTTGCTCTTTGAAACCGCCGCCGCCGTATTCCCGTTGAAATCGGAGACGAGTTCAATTGAACCAGCGAGTCAGGACGTTGTGAACGACTAGTAATCATTCCAATTAGACGGTGTGAACGGCTGGTGACGGTGCAAACGGTCAAAGGGAATCAGATGGCTGCAAATCAAGAACCCGTCAGGAAATCGAGGAGCAGTGGAGACGGAGGCGATTGTGGCGATGGAGGAGATGAGCGGAGGGAGGGAGACGGAGGAGAGGAGCGGAGAGGAGGGAGGCGGAGAAACCGGGCACGTAAGGCATAATCACGCGGATGCAGCGAGGAAGAGGGGCGGAGGGCTCAACGGTGGAGGCGGTGGTGGTGGATATGGACGATATGATGGAGAACTCAATCGCCAGCTTCTGTGGTGACACCATCGGACTTGGGAACTCTATTGCTGCTCTATGGATGAAAATTTGGGAAGAGAGGCCATGTAATTTGCCTTAATTATAGGGGCAAATAAGGCACAAAAAATTAGACCCCACATCTAATCTCCATCACCACTTGTAAGAACATATTAAAATTTTAACTCCGGCCGAACTAGCAGTAGCACAAGCCCAATTAACAATAAATGCTGTGGCTGGAAATAGTAGTATTAATTAAGAGCTTATTGTCAGCATTTAAAGAAAAAGTTATCATAATATAGATTTTTTTTTTTTTTTAGTTCTTTCAAAGTTGATAAATTTTTAAAATACAAAATATATTCCCAAATGAAGATGGAGGCAAGATTTTCAATATCATTACTATTAGATATACTGTCTCTTATAAATTATACTCCCTCCGTCCTAAATTTTTTGCACCATTCACGTTTTATCAATTAATTTATAATTTTTTATTTTAGAAATTTTAACATATAAATGAAAAATTTTTATATGTGAATGATAAATCAAGACCTATAGTTTCTAAATATATATTTTTTAATTTTTTCCTAACAATCAATAATATAAAAAAATTCAAGTCAAACTAGCCCAAAAAGTCAAATGGTGTAAAGAATATGGGACGGAGGGAGTATATATATTACATAATATACTATACAACATACTATTACTGTTTTTGTAAAAAATATATATATTAAAAATATTAGTAAATGTTAACACAATTGCTCATCTTCTTGCCCAAAAGGGCTAGCTATTTTCTATTTTCAACTTTGGACAGATAGCTTTCCTCGTAACTTCTATTGCTCAGGGAGCTAATTGTATAACGAATTGATTGTTCTATAATAGCCTTTTTCTATAAAATAAAATAAAATATTATTATTATTTTGCATATTTGTATTTGTATTTTAGTTATTTTTATCATAATTTTTCTAATAGAACTGAAAATTTTAAAAAAAAAACATAATAAAAACTAGCGATAAGCGCTATATTTCATGATATATTACTCGACATTGTGGCAACTAATGAAAACGTGTGCACTGTATATCTACAGTAAATAGTACACCTCTATATATCACGATATTTAATACTATGGATTAAAGGATGAGAGAAGTTATAATTTTTTTTTTCCTTTTGTCAAAGCTAAACCAACTTTACCAGACAAACATGATAATTGAGAGGATAAGGATATATGTCCGAGCTAATTATTGCTTAAATCTATATCCACACTTTAGCCCCTAAAGATTTCAAAAGATTCTCAAAACTTCAAATTGTCGAGTTCTGCTTTATACTATAACGGCAGATTTATCCTTGAATTGCATGGAAATTGCAGCCTTTACCTTCCCACAACAACTTCGTAAGGGAACAATTAGGTGGTTTGGAAGCTTTTAAGGAAACTTAATTTTATTTTTTTATTCAACTTTGATCGATTTCTTTTACGGAAACTGTCTCGCCAGAAATAATTAAAAATAATTCTCGTTTCATTACCAATCAGATTGTGCCCGCATCTGTTTATTATGGCTTTATAATTATGTCAACTTCTTCATTGAGCGTTGCTGAATTATGTTAAGAATTAAATTAAAATCAGTTTTAATATAATTAGTAACTCATAAATTGGTAGAGAAGTAAAAGAAATTATATCACATGAGTTGGATAATTAATCAATTACATACATACAGAAATTAAAACCGAGATTAATTTAAAAGGCTTGTTTGGATGACAAAGATTGATGTAATTGTATTGCGTATTTCGTCTTCCTTTATCCAATACCAATTCCAGCCACTTGCAAAATTAAACAAACATTAACAAGAGAAAGAAAGAGGACCTAAACGAGGTCGGCGAGGATGGGGGAAAGGTTCAATGACGTAATTGTCCAGGCTGGCTAAATATGAAACGCATGAAATCTGCCAGGGACCAATCTGTTATAAATTCACACTACCAGCATGGCAACATCAATTTAATACAGGACCTTTCCTCGAAACAGAACACCGGGCGATGGCACTAATTTTTTAGCCTCTATTATTTTTCGCCTAAAACCTTTTTTTATTTTTAAACTGTAACAACCCAGATTTTTTATTCATTAAACTTTGATTATGGTTCACTTGTCCTTCAAATTCTATAAATTAGTATCTTTATCTATGTTCTCTACTTAAATAAAATAGAAATGACTCATTGTGGCAACGTGCAGGTTTTCGGGAGTCGCCACCAATCAGTTTTCTTAGGTCGATTGGTCACCTTAAAATTGGTCTGCGAGAGTTCGGGGATCGGGAGTACGGTTACGTTAAAACAACTTTGTTAAAACGCCCAAAAATTGGCACCTTAGTTGATTTTAATTTTGTTTTGCTTTGCTTTTAAATAATTCTCAGTTAATTTTCAAAATTAGAAATTTTAACTGGATTAGTCGAAATGTGGATTTTTAAATTAATTAATTTGTATGAAATTTTATACTTCCGAACCATGGACTCTGCCGAGTCATTTGGACACGGAAGATTTTTGATTCCGAACCATGGACTCTGCCGAGTCATTTGGACACGGAATTTGGTGAACTTTTAAATAATTTAATCCATATTGTAAATATGGATTTTTATCTTTTTTTTTAATTTAATTTATTTAATTAAAAGGGTGATATTTTTTTTAAACCGCAGATCCTGACGGATCATCCGGATATGTAAGTTGATTTAATTTATAGTTAATTATTTAATTCTTATTTTTATAGAATTAATTTTAGTTTAATTACTAAATTATAAATTTTTATTTTTATTTATGAAATTTTAGAGTTTTTGTTAATGATCTTTAATGTTAACTAATTTAAAAAAAAATTTGTTTATTTCTTTTTTTTTTATATTTTTTTTACTTCTTTTCTTTCTTTCTTTTTATTATTTTTTTTTTTTTGTTATCTTTTATCTTATTTTTCTTATCTTCTTTTTTTTTTATTTCTTTTTTTATTTCTTTTTTTATCTTTCTTTTATTTCTTTTTTTTTATCTTTCTTTTATTTTTATCTGATTTTTTTCTTAATTTATAAAAGAATTCAAAAGAAATTAATTTTTTTATTTAATAAGAAGTTAATTTAAAGGAATCAAAGAGTTTAAAAAAAATAAGAAAAAAATCTTTGATCATGGTACGGGGCGTTGTTACTCAGCCAGACCCTCTTCACCAGGTGAAGCAGCTCAAAAGCGGGCACGAGACAGTTTCCAGCCAATATACCATGAACTAATTTTTTATAAAAATAATTATTTAATACCAGGATTTTATTTATTTACCAAAGAAAACAAAAGAGTTGAAAATAAAATCTTAATTCTCATGTATTTGATTTTTTATTTAAAAGATTAACCAAAATTAATTATTCAATAAAATAATAAAGAAAAGATTTATATAAAGAAAGTCTTGATATTTATACATATTTATTTTTTAAGCTTATTTTTTTTGATTTGATAAAAGATGAACCAAGAAAGTAATTATTTAATCAAGGTTTTGTTTATTTAATGAAGAAAACTAAAGATTTATATGTATATTTTAAAAATAAAAGTGAAGCCTTAATATTTTATTTAATAAAAGGTGAATCAAAAAGTAAACAAAACTTTACTTATTTAATGATGAAACCGGAAATTTATATATATATTTCAAAAATAAAATAAAAATCTTAATATTTGTTTGTTTTATTTTTGATAAAAAAAATTAAGCAAAAATGATTATTTAATAAGGAAAATAAAGGTAAAGTTTTGATATTTATATAATTTATTTTAAAAAAAGATTAAAGAAATCAAAGATTTATATGTATAAAAAGTTTTTGATATTTATATGATTTTTTTATGTTCTTTTTGTTTGCTAAAAGATTTTTATTATTACCTTTATTTGAAATCATTTGAATAAAATTTTATTTAATAAAGGAAACAAAAAAAAAATGTTATATCTTTTTTTTTATTATTTTGAAAGAAATAAGTAAAATATTAGCCCAAGAAAATTTTTACTCCTTTATTCTTTTTATTAATAAAGAAAGCTAAAAATTTATATTTTATTAAATAATTAATATATTAGTCCAAAGTTTTTATTTTTAATAAAGAAAAATTTATTTGTATACTTTATTTAAAAATATTTCCAAGCCATGGATCCTGGCGGATCATTTGGACATGGAATTTAATTTTTAAAAATTTTTAATTTTTAATTTTTAATTATTAATTTTAATTATAATTTTATTGGATTTTTCTTGAATTTTTAAATTTTAATATCATTACTTTAAAGATATGTTAAAAAAGAATTGATTTGTATATTTAGAATTATTTAATTATGTTTGTTTATTAATTTTAATAAAAGGGATAAAAAGTTAATTAATTTTTCTTATTGCTCCTTCAAGAAATAATAAAAGATAATTAGCTTTTTTTTTTTTAAAACATTTATGCTAGTCTTAAAGAATAAAATTAATCATTCACATAAAAGGATTTTCTTTTAATTAGTTGTTATTTACTTATGTTTATTCAATTATTTTAGTAAAGGAATAAAAGATTAAATTGTTGTTGTTGTTCTCTCTTTTTTTTTTAAGAAATATGTGTTTTAGAAATAACAAAAGATAATTGGCTTTTAAAAATGATTTTTAATTAACCTTAATAAATTATTCACATAAAATTCTTTTTTTTTTTTATAATAACTAAATTTAAACACCTAAAAGAGACAATTAATAATAAAGTGGGGCTTCTTTGGCCCTCCACAATAATTATAATAATAAAATAAAAAAATTAGTTGTTAACAACAATGATAAAAATTGTCAAAAGTTAGTAAAGTTAATGGTTAAAATTAATAATAACAATAATAAAAGTTAATGATGTTAATTGATTTAATCGTTAACAATAATAACAACAATAAAAATAAAAGTTAGTAAGTTAGTAACAATTATAACAATAATAAAAGATTAGTAAGTTAGTGACAATAATAATAATAAAGTTAGTAAGTTAGTAACAATAATAAAAAAGTAATAAAGTTAGTAAAGTTAGTAACAATAATAATAATAAAGTTAGTAGTTAGCACAGTTAATTGTTAGTATAGCACAAATTAAATGGTTAGTGATAACAATAATAATGAAAGTTAGTGGTTAGCACAATTAATTGTTAGTATAGCACAAATTAAATGGTTAGTGATAACAATAATAATGAAAGTTAGTGGTTAGCACAATTAATTGTTAGTATAGCACAAATTAAATGGTTAGTGATAACAATAATAATGAAAGTTAGTGGTTAGCACAATTAATTGTTAGTATAGCAAAAATTAAATGGTTAGTGATGTTAGTTGAGTTAGTAATTAGTTTATACAAAAATTAAATAGTTAGTAATCTGAATAGAATAATAATAATAACAATAATAATAATAATAATAATAAATAATAATAATAATAAACATATAAAGATTATTGTTAGTTCTGTAGAAATAAAAAAAAAGTTAGTGACTTGTATAAATAAAAAAATGGAGAATAAGAAAAGAATTGTACCGAGATTCTGAATCGACTTTTAGTCGAGTTGAGGATTCACGAACGAATTTCATTATTAAATTTTTATTTTATTTTATTATTATTTTTTTTAAAATAATTTCAATTAATATCCAAGCCATAGATTCTAACCGAATCATCTGGTCATGGAATTTAATTTAAATTTAATTTATTATTAGCTATTTAATTAATTATTAAATGGCAGAGGTAGACTGAATATTTCCTAGATGTGATTTTTATTATGTCAAACTAATTTTAGATTAATAAAAAAAGTTTATCTAATCTAATCATATAATTATGCTTAACATTAATTCCTCAGTTAATTTACACATTTAATTATTTGAGCAAACGAAAAGACAATAAAAGGAAATCAATGCACGAATTGTAAATCAAAACAAACTCAAAGTTCAGATGAATAAATCAAATAAATCCAAAGATAAATTATTTATTAAAATTACCTATTTAACTTAATCATATAATTAAGCTTAATGTCAATTCCTAAGTTAATTTATGCTTTTAATTAGTTGAACAAACAAAAGTATAATAGAAAATAAGTGAATTAATGACTTAATTGCAAAAATTAAAACTAAGTTAAAGTATCAATTAGACAAATCCAATAAATTCATGAGCAAAAATTAAAATTATGTCAAAATTATGGGCTTTCATAACAGATCCGGACTACGAGTCGGTTCACCATCGGGATTTCGTTATTAAATTTTAATTTAAATAATTTCAGTTAATATCCAAGCCATGGATTCTAACCGAATCATCTGGACATGGATTTTGTGATTTACTATCGTCCTAAATTCAGTTTTTTTAGAATTTTATTAAAACCCGTTCAAAATTGAATCTCGTAAAGATGATCTTTCAAATATGTTATGTAAACATGTGTTTTAAACTTATGCTAACAATGAAAAGTTAAAATCAATATATAAGTAAATATCTGATCTAATTTAAACATACAATTTTATATTAACTCATCAACAAATTCATGATCCAAAATAATAAGACGAACAATTGAACAAAAATAAACAAAACTATAGATAAAAAACAATGCTGTCGATGATTGATCTGCAAAGAAAATAAGGTTAGTGACTTAAATGGATGAAATAAAAAGAACTAAGGGCTAAATAAGAGTTTTACCAAAAAGTTAAGTTTTGACTTGGTCAAAAAAAACGAAAACGCATCAGTTTTTTTTTTTTCGTTTTTCAAGCTCTGTTTCTTTCTTCCGGCATCGCAGCGGCGGCGGCTAGGGGGCACTGGGGCTGGGTGGCTGGTGGCGCGACGCGAGGGTGATCTGGCTGGCGGGTGAAGTCGAAGCTGGTGGCGAAGGCGAAGCTGGCGGTGGCTGTCGGCAGCTGGAGACGGCTGGAGGTGTGATCGACGACGGCGAGCTCGGACGGGCCGTCGACGCAGAGGAGGAGGCCCAGCCAGCAGAGGAAGGGCATCGGGCTGGAACAGAGGGGGCGAAAGGGAAGAGAGGGGGAAGAGAAGAGAGAGAGAGAAGGAGAAACAGAGAGGAGAGCAAAGGAGAGAGAGAGAGTTTGCGAGAAGAGAGAGAGAGAAGGAGAAACAGAGAGGGAGAAGGAGAGAGGAGAGCAAAGGAGAGAGAGAGAGTTCGCGAGAGAAGTGAGAGAGGGAGAGGGAAAAGAAGGAGAGAAGCTCTGTCGAGGGAGAAGAGAGAGATGGAAGGCTAGCTGAGAAGCTCCCAGAGAGAGAGAATTGTTGCGAGAGGGAGAAAGAGAAAAAAAAAAAAATAGAAACAGAGAGGGAGAAGGAGAAAGATAACTCAGCTGTCGGCCGAGAGAGAGAGGGAGAGCGTAGATGAAGATTGAGAGTGCGAGAGAAGATAAGGGATAAGGGGAGGGGGAGCCTCTGTCGGCCACCCTCCCCATTTTTTATTATTATTTTTGTTTTTTTCTTCTTTTTCTTTTTAATTAATTAATTAATTAATAATTTTTAATTTTAATTAATTTAGATTTAATTTATTATTATTATTTTTTATTTTTTTTTCTTTTTCTTCCCATTTTTTTTTTTAACATACAAACTAAAAAGAATGCCCCTAAAATAATATTGCCATTATTACTATTATTATTTTTTTTAATTAAGTAATTCAATAAAAAAAAAATTTTTAAGTTTTAATTTTTAATTTAATTAATTTTTTATTTTTAAGCCGGACGAAATTGGGTGTCAACACTCATTAAATTACATGAGGACTAAAACAAAGATAAAAGAAATGATGGGAGTTATATGAGGAACAAAACAAAGATTAAAAGGAAGGAGCAACGGCTAACTAACCACTTGTCTCACATAAAGCTTTAGTTCTATCATTTTAAACAGAAAATAAAAGGATAAGAAATTAATGTATAGAGGCTGTTGGCCAAATATTGAAAGGAATAGCAAAGGGAAGAAGAAAACAGAAGTGAAAAATTTGGCATGAGAATTTGCTGCAAGCAAATCAGATCTCTTTTGGTATTAACATTAGTAATGGGTTTTAGAGTTTGGAAAAGATATTCAAGGTTAGTTTTTAACTTTTAACTTTGGCGGTTTTATCTCCATCATTAAATAAGTTATATAAAACTCTAACATTAATCAATAAAATTGTTCCAAAAAGGGGCCTCAATGTTTGGATTTAAAAGTCTATTTTCCGATCTATAAGAAAAGTCAATCTTAATCGGTAATTATAATTTGCATTTCTGTTAAGAATCAAAGTATGTAGGAAATGCTTCCTAACATGCCCGTGTTTAATAGGGTTTGATAATCCTTAAATTATTTATACAATATTTCATCTATTCCATATTTTTTTGACATATTCTTTGATACATCCTAAGGAAGAAAAAGTTTATGGCCGAATGAAAAGAATACTATGTTGATTGGTAGGAAGCAAGAATCTCATTCACAGGGGAGGGGAAGGCCACAAAAAGGTACAAGAAAGGTGCAAGTAACCTCTACTCGCCATGAAGTCAGCAGAATTATTCCCCTCACGCAAAACATGGGTCACTGAACCGGATATGCAGCCACTCCAAAAGGACTTGATGTGTATTTATCCCGAAGGAATGGATAATTGATGGATCCCATGAAGGATGAAGAAAACGCCATGGGTCAACATTTGATTGCTGATAGCGGTCGGGGTTGATTGCGATTGATTTCCAATGGAATCTGCCCCCAAAACTTGGGGTAAATTCCACCCTCTACCCCTAACCTTTAATTATTATTTCAGTTCTAACCTTAACTTTCACTTTACTCGTACCGTATCCCTAACCTCAATAAAACATTTCATTTTTTCCCACTTTTAAAGCAGAAATCTTTATTTCGAACAAAAGAAAGCCACATCAACAGATTACTGTAAGGGAAAATGCTTGTTTTGACCCATGTAAAAATCCTATTTTGCCAAAAAAACCTTAAAACTTTTAAATCTAATAAAAAGCATTAAAACTTTCTCCAGCCAACCCTTTCCTCTCTCTCTTCCATCTCCAGAATGCCCAATCTTGGCTGCCTCCCTCTTCAACAAACCCTCTATTATCTTTCATCCCTCGCCAACCTCGTCTTCATATTAAGGGTGATTAATTGGGCTTCCCTTTTGCGAATCGAGCCTTTCTCTCATGACAGAATTGAGCTCGGCCATGGGTCGCAACTCCCGGCCATCGTCCACTCACCACCGAATGCCATTGCCAACTCGTGGTTGAATCGTCCTTGCCACTGGACTCGAATGCCATCGCCAATTGCGTACGAATTGCTATGGATAAGATAAAATCGTTGGTGAAGAAGCAATGGACTGAATGGAATCGCAGGCAAAGTCACGATGGTGAATGGCCACCGAGATTGGTGAGGGAGTCGGGACGGTGAATGGTAATGGGGATTGGTGAGGGAGTCGGGATGGTGAGTGGTAGGCGGGATGGGTGAGGGAGTCAGGACGGTGAGTGGCGATCGGGATAAGTGAGGGAGGTGTTTGGCGAAAGCAATGGGTGAGTGGAGACCGAAGATGGGAGGAAACAGAGGAGATGGAGGAGGGGTGAGGCTGGAGATGGGAGGAAAGGAAGGCTGGAGATGGGGCCCGCCGAAGATGAAGGAGAGCTAGAAGAGGTTGGCCGGCATTTTTGTTAGATTTAAAAGTTTTGAGTCTTTTTTGGCAAAGGGTACTTTTATAAGGGTTAAAACAAGAGTTTCTCCCTATAGTAATTTGCTGACGTGGCTTTTTCCATTTGAAATGACTACTTCCATCTAAAATTGGGCCAAAATAAATCATTTTATTGAAATTAGGAATACAGTATAAGCAAAATGAAGGTTAAAATTATAAATAAAATAATAATTAAAGGTTAATGGTAACAGGTGCAATTTACCCCCAAAACTTGCTTCCTTGCTCCCAAACCAAAATGAAAAACGTAATCAACCCGACGACGTTTTACATGACCACTTTATCCAATTCAAGTCAAACTTAAGCAGCCATTACTTCTTTACGTGCCCCCGACCATTCACACGAAATCATGAGCAACAATTAGTAAAAGGAAAAGTTACAATTACCCCCCTGAGATTTAACTTAACCTACAGTTTATCTTTTTATTTTAAAAACCTATACTTTACCTCTTAATTTTTTATACTATCCAATAATAATTTGTAAAACTGTAAATTAAATTATATAATAGTCATCTTTCAGTAATGTCAGTTTTTTTAATATTTTTTTATAGTTAATAGATATTTTAAATTATCAATTTTTCTTTTCCATAAATGTATTTTTTTCCGATAAATGCATATCAGTGTTTTTTAAAGATTATTAAGTAATGAAAAAAATATTAAAAAAATCTTAAAATTACTAGAATATGGTTATAAGACAGTTTAATTTAGAGTTTTAGAAGTTGTTATAAAACATTATAAAAGAAGTAGGGGCTAAAGTGTAGATTTTTTTAAATTAAAGGGGCAAGTATAGGTTATATCAAACCATAGGGAGGTTTTGTAATTTACCCTTAGTAAAACTTAATCTTATATTGTTAAGGCTAACGAGCGACCGCCTTTAAAATAATTTTTGACAATTTTAATTAAACGTAAGTAGAAATACCAAACCCAAGGCGAAAAGAGAAGATTCTTTAGAGTTGGTTACAACATCCAACCCACACTAAAGACGCCTCCTAAGCGTTTGGTGTATGAGTGGATAAGCTTGCTTAGCCTTAAAAATACCCACTTTTTTTTTTCATTTTACATAAGAAGAGAGAAGATTGAAATGACTTAATTGTTCATCGAACAAAGTTCAGGTTCTTAAAGATTTGTTTGCCAACCGCAGGATTTTATTGACGATTCCTAAAACCTATTGAAAATACCTTTAAACATCATTGATTATAATATATAGATGGATCTCAATGTTAACTAGAATCCAAATGCAGAATTTGTCATTGCCATCGAACGATTTTTTCTTTTATATGTTGAAGAGTTTGTTTTAAAATGAACGAGACGTATTATTTTGTATCATGCGATTAAACTTTTCCATGAATATTGGATTCTACATGAGTACTGATCAATAGTCAATTTCAACAAATGCTTGTTTTTCTTAGATCTTAACGTTAGTTGTTTACTTGTCAAACAAAAACACCTAACCCCAAAATTACAACACACGCACCTATGTTCGACAACGACCTCATACTGCCGCCCTATAATTCTTTTCCCAAAAAAACTTCTCTGGGAATGTAATTTAAGGTCATATTAGAGATTGAAATAATTTATAAATTGTTTTTTAAATCTCCACCACTGAATCTATCCCAAAACACTAATAGTCAATTTTTTTTTAATTTAAATTATATTAATATAAATTATTTTGACTGTTTTTTTTTTCTCTGGAATCAATATCATTTAAAAACTTATACTAGTATATAAGTATAGTGATTCATTGAATAAAATATTTTTTACAATGTAACTGAATTTTTATTAATTTATTTTTTAGGTTAAGTAAGTAAAAAATTCATAAAAATTAATTAAAACATAAAAGATGTTATTAAGTTGTAATAAAAAACTACAAAAATAAAGATCAGTCAATTGGTGCTAATATCCCCAACCGAAGTAAATCCATAACTAGTAATCTCAGATTAGACTGCCTACCATGTCGAATTAATAAATTAGTCTTCCACACAGCTGAGCTATGACTTTCAATTCCCTCATGCTCCACAGGTTCCACACGCTCTCTTCTTCTGTCGCCCCTCCAAAAACACGACTCCAGTCCAGACCTCCCAATAAATTGCAATTTCTCTCTCAATTTCCATTACCCAACTCTGAGAGGCAGGTTCTGGTTGTAAATCGAAACATGACTGAGTCTGAAATCACGAAGAAATCCACACAGCTGCGCATTTCGATTCCGACGCCGTCTCCCGTACCAGCTTCGGTGTCTCCAGCCTACTCGTCGGACTCCGCCTGCGCTGCCTATGATCACTATCTCCGTCTGCCGGAGCTCCGACGGTTTTGGATCGCAAGAGAGTTTCCGGCGTGGAGAAACGAGCCCATCTTGAAGCCCGCTCTTCAAGCTCTCGAAATCACCTTCCGGTTCGTCTCCCTCGCCTTATCTGATACAAGGCCCTATGCCAACCGCCGCGAGTGGAGGCGGCGGCTGGAGTCGCTCGCGACCAGCCAGATTGAGCTGATCGCTAATCTCATCGAAGACGAGCACGACGATGGCGAGACCCGTGGTACCGCGCCGATAGTTGACTTGAACTCGGCTGGCGGCGTCTTAGCTCGCCAGAGCAGTTACGCGGAGGTCTGGAAGATTCCGGGAGAAGAAAACACCGTCGTTAACCGGACCAGCGAGTGTAGCCTCCTGCCGCGGCTCACAACGTGGCAGAAATCCGAGGACGTCACGCAAAAGATTCTCTATTCCATCGAGTGCGAGTTCCGCCGGTGTCCGTATACTCTCGGACTCGGCGAACCGAACCTCGCCGGAAAACCAAGCCTCGATTACGACGCCGTGTGTAAACCGACCGACATCCACGTGCTGAAGAAAACTCCGTTCAATCACGTCGGAAACCTAGAGAATCCGACTCTCTACACGACGCATCAAATCCTCGAGTCGTGGATCCAGACAGGGAACCAGCTCCTGAAACGCATCTCCGAGAGGATCGATTCCAGAAGCTTCCGGAAGGCCGCTATCGATTGCAACACGCTCGAGAAGACATGGAAGCTTCTGGCGGAGATCGAAGATCTTCATCTCCTGATGGATCCGGACGATTTTCTTCATCTAAAAAGCCAGCTTTTGATCCGGTCATCGGCGGACGAGACGGTGCCGTTTTTGTTCAGGTCCAAGGGGTTGGTTGAAATGACAAAACTGTCCAAGGGACTGAAACACAATGTGCCGAGTATATTGTGCGCGGAGGTGGACCCGAGTGGCGGTCCCAGTATATTGGATGCAGCTATGAGGTTGTACGGTGAGAAGAAAGAAGTTGACTTCGACCGGATCCATCTGGTACAAGGCTTGCAAGCGATAGAGGGGGCTCTGAAGGGGTTCTTCTTCGCCTACAAGCAACTGCTGGGGGTGGTTATGGGTAGCGTGGAGGCCAAGGCCAACTCGGTGGTTGCAAGTTCAGAATCCGGTGACGCACTGAGTCAGGTTTTCTTGGAGCCCACTTATTTCCCGAGTTTGGATGCTGCAAAGACTTTCCTTGGGGACTTTTGGAGCCACCAAAACGGGAGAAATGTTGCGGCTAGCAAGAGGAAATGAGACCAATTCTTTGTCGGATTGGAAATTTGAGTCAATGTCGAATAATTCTTTGAATATATTTTGTACATCAATCCATCCATCCAGCCATTACAAAAACTATGTTGATAAAGCTCCTTCTATTCAGACTCTGGACTTGCTACATTATGAAACCAACAGATGAATCTCACAAGCAGGGCGGCAAAACTCGAAGGTACACAAATAAATCAGCCTTCAACAGTTTGGTCAAGATTTAGACTGCAAATACAAAAGAACTTTTGTACATAGCCACTACAAAGAAGGTAACAGTAACAAGGTCACCATGATAGATAGTGAAGTGGACTTGAGAGGGTACAAAAAGACCGGCACTCAGAAATCAACCTACCTTTGTTTGAGATCGAGATTCCCAAAACAATCTTACGGTCGAGTAGATCAAAGAAGGTTCAGCCATTGCTCCATTCCCATAATCTCCACAAGCTAGCCTCTTTGTGATGGGTGGGATGAGAGATATTCCGAGCTCATCAATAGACATTAGATGCCGCTCTGTGAAAGGATTGTTCCACATGAACGTGTTCATTGCTGGTGCGACAAAGAATGGCTTGCTATAGTCCCATGCTCTCACAATACATGTAAGCAAGTTATCGCACAGACCACCAGCAATCTGCAGATCGAATGATTAAAACAAGAATGATTTAACTTGTACAAGCATTGAAACAACAGACTGGAGACTAACCACTACAGCAAATATAAGTTGGCAGTAAAGGACAAATGTGTACGAAGCTGCAACTCTTGAATGCACAGGCATTGTAAACAAAGCATGCGCATAAATCAGCATCATAATTATTGATTCTCTCATTTATTTTCTGTTTTTTTGGTCCACGTTGGCAATCAAGCAACCAGACAACAAATTGATGAAGCGAAATGAAGATACACTTAAAACCCTATAAACCATTTCTGGAAGTTAGTCATATAATCAGCATATGCAGGTCACAATCAATAAAGACATATCTATCTTCACACGATAAATGATACTTTTATTTTTTTGGTGTTGATACATTGGCAGCTGACCACAACTGAATATGAATTGCCACATCCCACATGAAAACAACAAATACCTCCTACAGCCAAATCTGTTCATGACAAATCACATAACCAAGGGGCTGGAAAAGGGGGAAAGACACCAAAAAGAAATGGTGATCAAAACTGGAAAGAAGAAGCATAACTTAATCCCATTACTAGAAACTCATGTTTTGTGCATTTACTTGAAAAAGGACATAATTCCTTTCGCTATTCCTAACAGCAACATAAGTCTGAAGCATCAAGGAGTGTATGACAGATCTCACATGGTAGTTTCAGTTACAACAACATAGGACAGTAGAAGGAGAATCACACAATTACAATTCAATCAAGTTTCAACTTTCTAAAGTGACCAAATACTGGTGGGCTGGAATGAAAACCCTAGACTCAGCACTTCATTTTCCAATCATGCAGAAGCGCATAAGCATGTTCTAGTGGAGCAGGCCAATCTTTGACAAACATATCAAGCAATGAACTAAACCTCAATCTCAATCTTAACAACACAGGTTAGACTCATGAAATGGCTTTGCTAGTGACACCAATAAATTAGACATACAACCAAGATTTGCAGAGAGAGAGAAGTCACCTTGCCAAGTGTGTTTGCTGACAATGGGGCAATAACCATGAGATCAGCCCAGCGGCGCAACTCAATGTGAAGGACATTGTCACCAATCTTTTTCCAGCTCGACCATTCATCCTCATCCGTGTACAGGGTCACATCTTTAGGAAGTGCAGCTCTATCAATAAAATGTAAAGATGCTTTACTAGCAACCGCCCTTACTTCAGCCCACTCAGCGAAACTGTGGCAGAGGTTGGCAAATTTGATAGCAGCTACACTACCACTGGCGGCCAGTAAAACCCGGGGTTTCCTCGGTGTATCATTGCTCAAAGCTTCCTCTGATGCCATCAGCCTATTGAATTGGGGAGAAGACAAACGCATTACAAACTACAATACATAAAAGAAAAACCTCAAAAAATGGACAAAAAGCCTCAACACATTGGCCTGACAAGTGGGTCAGTTTATGCCCGCAGGAGAATTCTGGCATGAAAAAAAAAGGATAAAATTCTTATGAAACATAAATAAGTAATAAATTGCATCGTATGTTTTAATCAACAATTTCTTAGATATGATCTAAACCCCAATCCCAATTCTCGAGTCAAGTCAACCAAATAACGGTAAGCATACCCAAGCACCAAAACAGCGAAGCCAAAGCAAAATTGAAGAAATCCGAAATCACTGGGATGTAGACATGATTGAACAGAGAGGGAGAGGGAGCATTTGATGAAGCGTGAAGAGCAGTGGACGGTACCTTCGGAAGTTTGAAGTTCTCGTGAGCCACACAAAGTATCTGAAGATCTGGACGATCGTGTTCAGTGAAACAAGTCGCAACTCGTCGCCGTCTTTCTTCTTAATCGGCCGACAGGAACAGGAAGAGCGGAGTTCGGTCGGGTTGGGTTGGGTTGGGTTGGGGCGTTTTGAGAGTTGTGGCCTGTGAGGTCCATATAATTTTGAGAATGCTACGACATGTGCCAAATCTAACAAATCAATCAAGAAAGGAACAAAAAAGCGACAGTAGCAAAAGGTTGAGCACCAATTTGTCACATCCCAAGGTTGAAAACAAAATTAAGCAATAATTGAAAAATTAGTGACCAACCCATGCATGTTATGTATTCTTTCTTTCTAGGAAGGTTATCAAAATCCTGATTTGAACATTAGAATTAGGTGTGTAAACGGGTCAAACCTTTTAACGGATAGCGTGAGCTCAAGCTCAATTTGAGGTTTATTGAGCTAAGTCTTATTGAGCTCAAGCATGATTTAGAGCCTGAAAATGGGCAAAATATCTTAAAGGGCTGAGCTCAAGTTTGTAAGTATCCAACCGTTTTTGTTAAGGGACCTAACAGTCTTTTAATAATAACATATATAATACTTTAATTATTTGGCTAATCAAAGAATTATTGGCTTAAATTTTTAAATTAAACATAATACATTTTTTAAAAGACCTTTCATTCAAGTCTGGCGGCCTTTCAGCCTGAGCTCAAGCACCAAAATTTAGGCTTGAGTAATTCGAGCTTGAACCCGAGTAGTGCTGATAGCATAAAGGGCTGAGCTTGAGTCCAATAGGCTTAGATCTAACTTGGCCCTTTACATCCCTAATTAGAAAGGTAAAATCTAAATTTGGTCTTGTAACTATTCACTTTGTCCTAAAATAGTCTCCTAACTCCAAAAGTGTCTATTGAGATCTCCTAACTCAAGTAGGACGTCCTAGTTGAGTCTCATTCGTAATTGCAAGTGTTATTTCAGATGGAAAATGCATGCATGTCACTTAAGACTACCCTGCTTGATCCCACAATGCCAAGTGGCATCCCTTTTTATGATAACAAATGACAAGAATGGGAGAAAATTAAATCTTAGGTTAGAATTGACAAAATATATATATATAATTTCAGGGACTTAAAAGGTTAATAACGCAACCTTCTACATGCCGGTAACCTTCCTCCACCGCCCGTAATCTTCTCCAATTCTCTGATTTTCCAATTCTCCAAATCTTCCCCAAATCTTCTCTGATTCTTCGAGCAAAGGCAGCATCGTACGTTCCCTTTGGCTCTCCAATCATCAGACTCCGGCAACTGATCTTTGTCCGGACGACAGAGTTTTGCTCATCGACAGCTGGCAACCGATGCTCTTCCTCTCACAAGGGACTTTAAACCACCGGTGATGGCAAGAGATAAGAGGAGGAAATCCGTTAGCGAAAACCCTCGTCGCCTTTACTGCCGTAGGTTCCAGCCAACCCAACTAGCCGCCAACTCATAACTGCAGCCCCCATGGCGAATCGAATGAGAGAATAGGAGATCCAAGTCTTGCGAATTTCATTGCTCTTTGCCATCCGACATGAAAATTCCGATCCCCACCTCCACATTCTTCACCGATTTCATTGCTCATTGCCGATTTCATTGCTTTTTGCTCTTTTCTTCGTGAATCAAATATTCAGAGAGAGAGATGAAAGATTCAACACACAGAAAGTCTTGGGGAAGAAAATGTTTTGGGTTAATTTACATTTTAAGTCCTTATAATTATTTATTTGTGTCAATTTTAACTTAATGTTTTTTGTTATTCTAGTACATCATCTATGGTGTAGTTCTTTTATTGTGCACATATGTCTAATTAAACATACTAACCCATCCCTTAATCTTCTATATATAAGGCATAAATTATCAAAAAAATTGACAAAAATACCCTTAGTTAAAATATTCTTCTCTACAAAAAGCCCTAACTTGCTACTGCTGTCTTCTCCGGTGCCGGCGCCGACGCTGGTGCCACCACCAAACTGTCATACATCATAATCTCACCATATACGTCATATGTCATGTTCGAAAAAATAAAAAGTGTCTGAATGGATACTGAAAAGTGTCTAAAAAAATATTTAGAAGTATCTGATCAATACGTAAACAATTTACTCTCTTCAAAAATAACTAATTGAAACAATAAAAAAGTGTCTGAATGAATGTGTAAAAGTGTCTAAAGAAATATTTAGAAGTGTCTGACCAATATGGAGACAATTTACTCTCTTAAAAAATAATTAATTGAAATAAACCAAAATGTCTTAATAAAATTGTAAAAGTGTCTTAATAAAAGTGTAAAAGTGTAAATGAATGTGTAAACCCAAAAATTGTAAAAATAAAAGAGAATGCGTGGTTTGCACAGTCGATTTGTGCACAAACCGAGCGATTTGATCAGAGATCGGAGATGCACGACCCAGCGATGGAGTCCAGATGGTACCGAGATCGATGATATGCCGGAGATCGACGATGGTGATGGAGATCAGTGATGTGATAGAGATCAGAGATTGGTGGCGTGACGGAGTTCGGTGGAGTGATGGAGAACACAAATGGCGATGGAGCAACAAAGATAGGTGACACAACGAAGATCGGTGACGTTTCAAATCGGTGGTGCGCGATGGAGATCGAAGTTCGGAGTGGCAATCGGTGAGCGGTGGTGATGGCAATGAGAGAAGGGCAACGGAGATCGTACAAAACCGAGCAGCATTGGCGATTAGTGGTGGCAGAGATAAGAGGAGGGCGACGGAGATCAAAGTTTGGAGCGGAGATCGGCAATGAGAAGAGGGCGACGGAGATCATGGGAACCCGAGCGACGATCGCCGATCAGTGGCGGTGGACATGAGAGGAGAGCGATAAAGATCGAAATCAACAGCGGCAATCGGCGATGAGAGCGGCGGCGGTGGCGATGAGAGGAGGGTAGAGAGAAAAACAAAGCGGCGGCTTAAAAAAGAGAGAGAAAAATAAACGGTTTGAGAAAAAAAAATCAGGGTAGGGGTAAAAATGTAAAATCAATACTATATCTAATTAGACATATGTCCGTGATATCCATGGTATCTATGGTGGGTCACAAAATGTCACATAGGCAAGTTCCATCAGAAATAACGTTCAAACTAATGGTAAGGGCCAAAATAAGACATGTTAGATGAGTTAAGGGATCTCAATAGGCATTTTTAGAGTTAGGGGATCATTTTAAGACAAACCAAATAGTTAAGAAATCAAATTTAGATTTTACCACTAATTAGAATCTTACGATTTTATGATCTGAAATACGAAAAATGATTCGATTAGATTCTACAATTATAATCACTACGATTACAATTCTGATCCAATTTTACGACTATGATTCACAAAAAATAAAAAAAAATTTCATGTAGAATCTTGATTTTAATAACATTATCTAAATATTATAAAAAAGAAAAGGTATACATTAAATTATTTAATATTCCTACAAGTGTCCTACTCTACCTCCCCTCACAAAACCTAAAGTCCCAGTAGAAATTGAGAAATCTTTTATGCAAGTGAAAAATCAAACTGTAGAAGACCACAATATATTACTGACTACTTCATCCCCAAATTTTGTCTGGTTCATGCCCTACTCCACCCAAAAGAAAAGGAGAAACTTACCAAAACCCCTGTGAGGCATGGGCAAACCTACATTTATGTCCTCCATTTTTTAAATACCTACCCTTACCTAGTTAACATACTATAGTTACTTCTTTCTAAATCTAACTCCGTTAATGACCATTTTTTTAAAAAAGGAAAAAACTCGTGTTATACTCCTAGTCTTCTTTGCTCGACTAATTTTTCTCCACAAACTTTTCCATCTATCAGGCTACCCCAAACTTGCGATATCCCATACACCAGCAATCCCCAGCCATTTGAAGCAGCGCCAATTCGGGAAGAGGATGACTGAACAGCCCAGAAATCGAATGAGAAATTGAACCAGAAATCGAGATGGAAAAGCCAGAAATCAAAGACGGTTGAATCTGGTTGCAATCGAACGTGCCCGATTGAATTCGAACATGGTTTAGTTTGAACATGATTGAAATCGAACATGCCCGATTGCGAGACGACTTATGGGCTAGCTCCTGCATCTGCATTTGAATCGGCAGCTTCGAATCAGCGTTTAAATCAACTTTGAGTCATCATTTGAATTGGCTTCGATTGTCAAGCCCATCTGCGTTTGATTCAGTGCCTTCGATCATCGAGCCCATCGGGTTCCGCGAGCCGAAGAGATGAATCGGAAGAGGCGGAAGCCCAAGAGATGAACGTCGGGGTCGTTGGAGGAGGTGGCGAAAATGAATCGGAGGTGGTTGTGGAGAAGATGAATCAGGTGAGGTGGCGGAGATGAATTGGAGGAGCTGGCGGAGATGAATCAGATTCAGAGATGATTCGGAGGAGCTGGTGGAGATGAATCGAAGATGAATCGGGTTCCACGAGCCGAAAAGATAAATCGGAGCAGTCACGTCAGGTCACCGCCGTCCAGATCTTCCTCTCCGGCGACACCATAGCCACTATAGTCGTCCATGGTGGGTAAAACGAGTTCTGGGCAGATAGGGAGGGATGAAAGAGACTGAGTGCAAAGTTTGGGGGGTAAAGTTAAGAAGTGAAGAAGTTTAGGAGGATAAAATGAATTTTTCCTTCTTGTTGTTTTTTTTTTAATGGTCATTTACGGAGTTATCTTTAGATGAGATAAGTGTTGGTATTTGAAAAATGAGAAACACAAATATAAGTTCGCCAGACCTCTAGGCATTTTTCCCAAAAGAAAAGGCATAATGGTATTGGTGGGTAAATTGCGTCCGTGGCCACTAATTTTACTATTTTAGAAATCTCTATTTGTACATGAAAAATCTCCAATCTCATTTAAGTGTTTCATTTTGGATCTTTTGTAGATGAAAAACATTAATATGGATAGCAAATGTGACGTGGCATGCCAACATGGTTGATTTGCCACAGTGACACATTTGCCACATCAAAAGTAGCTTACAATTGACCACATAAGAAAGCTTGGGCCTATGTTACAGAAAATGAAAAAATTTATGGCATATATAGGGTTAGCCCAAAATCAAACATATGCTTAGAATCCGACAACCCTTCCTCCTCCCTCCCCATCACCTTCAACCCTTCTTCGCCGCCTCCAAGCTCGGCCTCATCAGCCACCTCTAGCCCTTCATTCAAGCTCTGCTTCATCCGCCTCCTCTAGCCCTTCCTCCGAGCTCGGCCTCATCTGCTCTCCACCTCCCTTCTTCCCCTTATTCCCTCATCCCTCATGTTCCATCCGCCATCGATGAATAGATTCGTCATTCCCTCATCCTTCGTGCTCCTCCTTCCAACGCTCCCTCATCCCTCACTCGATTCATATCAATGTTGAGCCCACTCGATTTGTGGATGCCTGAGACGCGATTAGCCAATGAGCAGATGAGTTTCAGGCGAATGCCGGAGAAGGCATATTGGTCCACTGGAGTCAGTTAAAGAGGATGAGATAAATGTTGCAGCCAAAGAAGGAGACATAGGTGGAGTTCGAGGGCTGAGATAGGTCGAAATCGATGGGGATTGATGAAGCGAACGAGGGGAGGAGGGGAGGATGGAAGGAGGTGTCGTAGATAAGGCCTAGTCCAAAGGCAGCGGGGGATTGCTGGAGGCGATGGGGGGGGAGAGGAGAAGGGCTCGTCCGAATTCAATCCCTCACGTTCCAGAGGCCGTGGATAGGACCGTCGGACATTGGAGGCTAGAAGCGTCGGCCAACATTGGCAGAGCCCTAAGGGTGGCAACAATAGGTGGGGAAGTTTAAGATTTCTTGGGATGAGGGTTGTGAGATGAGGGACTAAGGGTGCACGTTAATGTGCCACATGGTATTTTTCATCTATACCAATGTTTTCCATCCACAAAAGGACCAAAATGGAATACTTAAACGAAGTTAAGAATTTTTTATGTACAAAATTAAGGTTAGGATCTAAAATGATACAATAATTAAAGGTTATGGGCCACAGACATAATTTATCCTAGTATTGGTAGGCAAAGCAATAACAAAAAATAGTTATATAAGCGATACTTCACACATTTTCATCATAATGAACACGTTTATTGCGAATTTTGTCTGGCTTAACTTAGGGTTAATTTTTAGTTAACGGAATGACTAAAAAGGAGGACGCTATTAAATATATTTTGTCTTTATGGACTCAATGAGTAAAATATTTTAAGGTTGATGATTAAAGATGTACTTTATGATAACTGAGCAAACAGACGAATAGAAGTTCCGACTCGATGAGTGAACCGACTCCAAGCTGGCTGCTCTGGCGGTCTTGCCTAAAAATGGAGTCTTCAGAAGAGCTAAAACTCCACGTGCTTCGCAGCGCTTCAACCCTTGAATCTCGATCATTTCCCGGCCGTTAGCGAACCGGAGCGGAGAGAGAAACAAAGCTTGTTGAACGTTTCTCGGATCAACTTTTGCCTCTCTTGTTTCTGCTATTCTTGTTGTCCTTCTTCGTTACATGAATATACATTGGTAAGTTCTCGTTTTAGCTCTTAACTTCGATTTTCATGGCCGGGTCCCTATGGGTAACCCTAAATTTGCTTGTTTCCCATCAATAAATGAATATGTGTGCGGGTTAGTTTGACTCGTTGTGAGTTGAAGGTGGGGAGGATGAAACGAAAGGTCCCCTGGAAAAGTTCATCAGTTCTTTTTGGCTTTTGAATGATTAGCTTTTGATTATTGCAACATTATAAAGGTATTTTCTTTTTCTTTTTTTTTATTTTTTTATTTTTTGGAATTTTCATGCCGTTTTGATGCCCCCACCCTCCAAGATTTTGAGGACTAATTTTTAACATCTCTTCCGGTTGATGATTTCTGTAAAAGGGTCTCTGATTTTTATGTCATTTTTTGCTTTTTCAGATCGAAGACTTCTGTGTTGACCTATGGCATTGACTTGCGCACCAAAGGGTTTGCAGATGTTAGAGCTCAAACCTCCTCAAAGCTCTGCCTCTCTCACATCCCCTCCCTTGTTTTCCAATGGTTTTGTACCCAGCAGATGTTTCACCTTGCGCTTGGGTAAGCGCTCGGAGCTTTTCCGGTTAAGAGGATTTCAAGCGCGTAGACCTGCGAAGGTTTCTTGTGGTGCACGTTCTGATGGTTTTTTGGAGGAAGAGATGTCGAAAAAGAACAAAGACATAGCTCAGCTGATTGGTGTGAGCCATGATTTCGATAAAAGGGGAAGGAAAGATTCTTTGGCAGTTTCCAAACAGAGGAGAGAGATGGATTTTGTACAGCAACTTATGCCTTCCAAACTTGGGTATCTTGAGCCTAATTTGCTTGGAATCCCAGTAGAGCAACCTGATTGGCCGGAGATGAACGAGATTGAGAATATAAACATAGAACAGAAAGCAAACAGTGTAGATATTCCCCTTTCTCTGAGGATCATAAAGAGGAAGCAAAAATGGCAGGAGGGTTTTGTTGATTCGGGGGACCCTGTAGCCTGCTCTGTTAAAAAGGCATTCTCCTCAGTAGTCTTCATGGTCAGAGAGCTTCACAGCAATGCTTTAGAAATAAGGGAGAGTTTGTATTCTGAAGATTTGCATGAGGTGATGAGCAAGGTCCAAGGGGAAATGAATTCTACTTTTGCGTGGATGTTTCAACAAGTGTTCTCAAGAACACCCACTCTGATGGTCTATGTGATGATAGTTTTGGGAAACTTCACAGTGAATTCTATGGCCCAAAATGTTGTGTTGGCTGCAATGCAATCCCCAGGATATACTTATGGGACTGTGGGAGAGACCATTTCTCTTACTGAGGTAGATCAGGAAAGTCGAAGGAAGATCGATTCTTCTACTTCAGTCGATTTGTCACCTCTTGAAATGACTGATGAGGAGGTGGGCTTGTGGAAGTCTGTGTTGGAGGAAGCTGTGAAAATTCAAGAAGAATCACAATACGAAGTTCTTGACCAGCAGATCAAACAGCAGTTGGTATCACCAATAACAGTGGAGGTGGAACCAGAAGACAGGGAGCAGTATTACAGAACTGATCTGTTGTACCAGATGGGTATTGCCAAAGAGCCAAATAATCCACTTCTGCTTCTCAATTATGCTCAGTTTCTTTGCCTTGTTACTAAGGATTTTGACAGGTATGGTCTCCCCTACTCTGGAAAACTGATCATTTTCTGCCTCATTTCTTTCCAAATTACCTGGTTACGGGGTTATCAACCAGCGAACTTTATGATTTTGTGAGTGAGAAAATCGATACATTAGGATCTCATCTTATGGTGTTATACAGGGCTGAGGAATGCTTCAAGCGTGCGATTCAAGTTGAGTCTCCAGATGCTGAGGCATTGGGCCAATATGCAGACTTCCTGTGGAAAGTGAGGAATGATCTGTGGGGGGCAGAAGAGGGGTATGAACAAGCAATGTCAGAAGAGCCGGATAACTCTTACCATTCTTCAAAGTATGCGAATTTCCTCTGGAGCACTGGTGGCGAAGAAACCTGCTATCCTCTCAGTGCATGAACATTGCTGAAACAAGGTTCCACGAACTGACACAGGGGGCGGGTGACAATAACAACACAACTTAAGTACTATCTAGGTTACGATCATCTGATCCTACTTCAGATATTTAGCATACCGGCTAAACCTGTCAGGTGATCATCTTATAATTAGTTACGAAGAATTAATCCATCAAATATCCAAGACAGACAGAATTCCACCAAGGTTTTCTCCCAAGTGCGATGAAGGAGAACGTGTTTCTCGTGTATGTATATCGTGTGATCTTGTGATGTGGATGGCAGTCTATGGTTTCTGGAGAAACCCTGCGGCTTCCAAAATTTTGCTATTGACACGCTGTTAAGTGATGGATCTCATATCCAAACATTTTCCGAACAGATTCCATTTCTGCATGTTAAATGGGAATCTCCTGTTTAATGTATAAGAGAAAGAAAGTGGAAGATGGTTCGAGGGGTTTTCTAAGTTTCATCCTTTTCAGTTTTGTACTACTGTAACAGAATATCTAATGAACTTGCATTAATTTTAGTGTGCATATTTGATGGGTTAGGAGCATCCGAGGCCTCTGGTAGCAGTGTGCCTTGCGGTGAGATGACAAATTTGAATATATCTGTACAAAGAAAATGAGAAAAAAAAAAATGACAAAGAAGAGTATTGTGAGGCCATTTTTGCCCTTTGGCCTTTATATTACACTCCCCCATTTCCATGATGGTTCTATTGGTACATTACTGATGATGGATTCTTTACGACAGTAAAATGTACTTCAAACAAGGTCCCAAAGCCAGGCAGCAATCTTCTTGTGTTACTCCTAGTTTCCTCGTTGACTTCTATGTTCAATTCCAATATATTTTCGACTGCTTGGTGAATCATCATCACTATCATCATACACCGTAATCTCAGTTACGTGGGGGTTCCTGATATGAAGCTCATGTGTAAATTTACCGTCGAAAGACATTAACCCTATAAACTAAGCAAGCAAAGTCACAGTGTTTTGTGCTAGCTGACCTTTATGCACAACCTTGTGAGAGAATACAGAAAGAGTATCAGTCAAAACAACGAACCTTGACGAATCAAACTACGACGCTTGCTTGGCAGGAAATACTGTGAAGGCCATGGTTGGAACTAGATGTTTTAACAGAAAACCAATGGACTCCATCAAGTGTCCAACCCACAAGGAAAAACACAGACCTGGTTCATTCTATGGTATGATTCTAGTATGTAATAAGAAGTTCAAATGAAAACTGCTTCATTATCACTTCACAGGAAGAATACAATAAACATCATGTTACATTGCCAGGCTGCCTACCTTCTACATCCAAAACGTATGAACTGTGTAAAAATTTCCAATATTAATATCATACAACTAGAGAGAGGGAGAGGGAGAGCGTGGGCTACTTCATTCACGAGGGGACTGAACAGTGATATTAGTAGCTACCAGAACCAGGTATTGCGGCTATCAATTGCCTTCATATTAGTAGCTACCAGTGGCATTCGCCCAAACTCAGTAGCAAACATAGTAACACACTGACTTCTTCTTTCACTATGACCTCCCAAGCTACTGATTCCAGTTGAACCAATCTCATATATTTTTCCTGCAGAAACAGTACAATTTGTTTCATATTTACTCAACCACACATGACAGTGGCGGAATATTTTATGCGCCTTTGTCAGTCTTAGTGAGTAAACTAAAGTATATTTGACCAAGAAAATTTTTTTTTTTACAAAAAAAAGCCATACAATTATTACTTTGAACACAGCGGCACAGTATCTATAACTTATTCCCAGGAAATTTTATCACTGTATACGGATGGCATGCTCCAGCCTAGAAGATACATCTTTACATGAATTAATTTTTGCAAGTGTTTAGTAAGTCAGGTTCCCACTTTTGCCTCTTAACACTTGAAAGAAACCAACTCACAATGAAATTATAGAAGAACGGAATTCTTTATTAGAAAACAAAGGCCATCAAATGCAAGTCAAAATGATAAAGTTCAGCAGGCATGTCAGTCCTGCAACAACCATGGAACGGCCTAAAATTTTAGAAAGCTATAATTTCTCCCTCCCAAACTCTAAACCTGTCCATTTCTTGTATCTTCTTTACTTTTTCTTTCCTTCTGCCAATTTTTCTTCCACTTGGACTAGGCATCTTTGCTTTTTCTCTGATAATGCCAACCCAACAAACTCAAACAAAGGGAGCCAAAGGCCAGTGTAGTTTTTTACCCCTCAAATGAATGATACTACAAAATTAAGCAAGGTAGAGTAACAGCTTCGCAGATTTTACTTTCAGGCACTTCATCAGAGATTTCCTTCTTACTCTTCCAGGTACACCTTTGTTTTCACTGAGCAGAAGAATCTGTTCCAAGTAATTTGGAACTTGCAAACACATCTACAAGTTGCTATTATTCTGTTAATTCGTTGTTCTTCATCCCACTGCAGTTCTCACTTCTTTTCCGACAAATAGGAAAGAAATCCATTGTATTATTATTGCAACACCATAAATAATACATGTAAGTCATCTTTATTCGTATACAAGCAAAACTTCTCAGCCTTTCATTGACCAAGATTACACATTTTGCAATTTGAAGCTGTGGCCAAGAGGTGTGAAGTCAAGCATAAAACGATTTGTTACAAAATGGGTTTTTTCCAGCGCAATAATAATATTGTTTATAGGAAGGATTGGAAGAAATAGATCCACAGAACATGAGATGACTTCACTTTCCCAAGTGATTTTGGTTTTCTTCACTACAGTTATAAATGATCCATGTAGCATCAAAGCAACATTGAGAAGCATCCAGTTTTGAGAGGAAATGCAAGAAATATGATAAATGTATAGATACCTTTCACCCATATAGGAGGAGCAGCAGTAACATTTGCCACAAGAAAAGACATTGCTATGTCTTCACAATTCCTGGCAAATCCATACCAACAAAAGTGGATTAACTCAACAGGAAGAGTTCTAAAGTGAAATGATAACATCTAAAGTACAAGATGGATGAGCAAAACCGAACCTGTTCCTGGTTATATATTCTTTAATTGATGCAGGCAACGTATTTGTATAAAGGCTGAGATAATTCTTGTGGAAAAAGGCAGCCTTTGAGAGAATCATGCTGTAGGTACCAGTCCACCAGACTGACCACCATCCACGATATACATAGTAATCCTTGCTGTCTTTGCTTTTCTGCAAAAGGAAGAAAAGATCATTAGGCTTGTTTTCCTAATATAACTGCAATTTCTATGTTCAGAAATTTTCTTTATCTGTCAATGAACAAGTATGACCCACGTAGTAACATGCACTGGTGCCCTAATGCCCCTCTACACTTAATTGGCTAGTATGTGTTCGGTTTTTTCATTGACACTTACCTGAGCTCCACCAGGCACTTTGGTATTACCTCTATTCAATCTCAAAAAATACTGATATTGCAATGGAGAAATAAAAAGCTGGTCTCATCTCATTCAACTGCTCCTTTCACAGGTTAACATCCAATGTGATTTATTAGGCCATTATTGCAAAGTTACATAAACTATACATCTTATACATAGCTACAGCTACAGAACTTCACAATTTAACCAAAAACAGAAAATCTAATGACATGACATCACGGAACTACCTCAGTTCCAGTTATGGATATACACTGAGTTGTTAAAATCAGGAACATACCGATTTGTCAATCCAATGCATCCTGGGTACAAATCCCACCATTTGGTCTGGAGCACTTTGCCATACAGTGAAAGCAAACTCCACTGTAGAGCAAGGAAAAATAATATCATCATCAATTGAGAACACAGCGTCCGTCTTCAGATCCTTGACTTCCTTAAACCTATTGTTCAAACTATCTTCCTCATTGATGTCAAATTTCAATTCTACTTGCTTCCCATTTCTGGACCTTGACTTGATCACGTGATTCAGGGACTCTTTGAGAGAATCAGACGGAGGATCAGGTTCACTCCAAACAATGTGGATTGATTCAAGCCTCGAACACAAAGCATAGTGAGCAATTGACTGCTTCAGCAGATCATATCTCTTCCAAGTGTTCATCAAAACAGCATATCCTCCTCTACACGCAAATATCCAGCATTTGTTATGAATTTCAGTTCATTCAAAGTGCAATTTTACGCTATGAAATTTTAGTAAATGTAAAAAACCAATTACTCCCAGAATCACCAAGTTAAGCATCTTTAGTATAGCTTGAGCGCTACATTATTCAAACTTCCTATAAGAAAAAATTACCCACCGCTCTTTTTGGAACAGAAAAAAAAAAAAACTTTCAATTGATTCTTTCTATTCATTCTTACATGCCTAAACATGGAAAGAAAATGCCAGATGGTACAAACTTTTTGCATACAGGTAACTTTAGAAACTTATGTGTGACAAAATTCTAAGTGTAGGTAGAGTTAAGAGCAGGGTCCAATTGAATTTCAATTACCTATGAAAGAGATACTATGAAAGAGATACCGCAACACAGAAAATGCAAATAACACTACTATACCCGTTGATCATATAGGTTTACATGATCCATCATATCAAGCATAACTATGCTAATTAACCCCACACTTCTACAAATCGGAGATCAGAATTAAGCGCACCGGGGAGCAGCGGCGAGCTCTAACGAATTGGTCCATCCGGAAAATAATGAGCCGCGGGTGGTGAGTGCTACTAGAGTGAAGCCGAGGCAGCATGCGAGCAGGATCTTGATCTTCACCGATCCGGTGGTCGCTTTCAGTAGTTGCCGGAACTTCGGAACCGCGCGACGGTTGAACACCAAGCTACCTCTCATCTCATCTAGCTGAGCTGGAGCGAGGGACTCGGCTGTGACTCCGCGGACCACGCGGTGTCAGAGGCCGGCCGCCCTGCCGGTGATCGGTTCAACTGAAGATATCATGACGCTGTTATTTCCCAGGCCGTTGACGATCCTGACGATGAAGGAGAAATGTTAAGGTGCAATGCGGGCGAAAGGAAACTCCCTAAGTCGGAATCAACCAGGGAATTGTTCGATATTTCCTCATCTAGAACAATTCCTGACTTTTCACAAAATTTATCAAAACACACTTTCACCCTAAGTCAATTTTAACACCTCAATTTACCTCTTGAACTAAAAATTAGGATTTAGAAATAATGATGGTTTTCATTCATTTACTTGCAAGTAAATTTTTCTAGTAATATATAGCAGTACTGTATACAGTTCCATTATTATAATTATTATGTGAAAATAAGACATAGTACTACTGTGATTATCGCTGCATGTTACTGAACTAATGAATTAAAGTGAATTGTTGTTTAATTTAGAAACTAAAGTGTTTCACTTTTCAATTAAATAGGCAAACTATCTTGTATATCTCAATTTAGGGGTTAAAATTACTTTTAGACCATTTCTTTTTACAAATTTCTATGCTCCAGATAAATATTGCTGTGCTTGCATAAAAAGGTGGATTTATAAATGTACTGTCCGAAACAGGTGGATTTATAAATGTACTGTCTAAAACAAGATAGTCCAACATGTGCATCTATTGTGATCTTAACTTTGTTCTTTACTTTTAGTGCTTACGAATGTTTCTCTTCACAATGAGGATTTCGTATTTTTTTGTTCTTGTCAACGATTTTTTTTTTTTTTTGTGGGGGGTTGGTAAGTAATGTAACTAGCAGGCAACTGGTAGTTACTTTTACAAAAAGAAAAAAAAAACAGAAAGAAAAATATAGAAAAATATTCTTTACTAGTGAATGTGCAGGTGAGTCTAATGCCTCTTAGAGCATGTTTTGGTTAAATATTTAAAATTCCAGATCACAATCAAGATTTTACCTTATTTATTAGAACTTTAATAATGATTTTACCTTAGTGATTAAAACTTAAAAATATTATTAAAGCATCTCAGGTTGAAATCTTTGCTCTCATATGTGATAAAACAATTAGTCCTTTTTCCCATATTGTTTTGATGACATTGTTGTAAATATTAAAGATATTTTGTCCTTGAATAAAGTGGGGTTTTTTAATCAATTATCGCTAACTAAATCACGTGATTACAACATAAAAGTTATTCTAAATGAGTATCTAACTTTGTGACAAATATGATCATTGAGAAATGAAGTGTCATTTATTACAAGATATGATACTTTTAAAACGAGTGGATCATTATAAAGGAATAGAACTAACTTATAAGGGAATTTGGTATTCATTTGTCCTTCATACTGTGTATTGCATTGTGAAATTTATGGAAGGAAATGAACATGTATCTTTTTGAAAATACACAATTTAACCTCTCTACTATTGTTAGAATAATTAAGGAACAAGCTTTCAAACTTTATGCTTTAATAAAGGTTAGAAAATGAGACAAGGTGCCAACGTCCCCTATATACCAATGAGAAGCCCCTCATCCGGTGTTTCTAAGATTAATATTCATAGCGCAATAAAGCCATTTACGAGTTTAGCTGGTGCTGGTGGTATAATCAAAGACCATATGAAAAAGTTTGTCATAGCCTTTACCAAAAAAACAAGCATTGTCAACCATTTATGGCCTTGTGGAGCCTTCATAAATGTTTAAAAATGGCCAACCTCATGGAACGATCTAGTTTGAAATTGAATTTGATTGCAAACAATTATGTGACATATTTCTCTCAAGTAATTATGAAACTGGTAGCAACAGACCATTATCATAGATTGAAGGTTCCTCATGGAAGGTATGCAAATCAATAGGCGTCGTCATTGACCCAAGGAAGCCAACCAAGTTGCGGATAGCCTTGCCAAATTTAGAATTGATATTACACTATCTTTCTAAAAATAAACATTTGTTACTATTCATCAAATAGTGCCAACTGTTTGGGGCCAAAATGTTTTAGGCCAGGAGTTTTGAGCCAAAATAAACCTGGTGAATTTCTCGTTATGTATTTCAATCACTGTTCAAACTTCATCCTCAATATTCTATTATCTGATTACTGAGTATGTGCCAAGATTAGAACTCCCAATCCTTGTTTTGCCCTTACTAGTTTCCTAAACTTAGGCTGTATGCAAGAGGTCTCGACACCCAGGTTAGGTTTTCCTATTGTTCCTTGACGAGGGCAAGAACCTCATAATATACTATTTTGTTTTTCATTGAAAAAAAAACTTATACAAGAAATTTAAAAAAAGAATAAAAAGAATAAAATATGACCCGACCTAGGTTGATGAACACCTCACTTAATAACAGATCCTAGACTCCTAGTCATTAGTAAATAAATATGATGGGCCTCTCAAGTCCAAGTAGAGTAGAGTACTATGAACTCTAAATTGGGTTTTAGTATCCATGCCACTAAAGTCTAGCCGAACATATTTATAGGCCTCTCGAGTGAAGGCTTCTTGTACTATTTGTTTATTTTGGTTCTATCTTTGCAAACTTTTGGTTTATTCTGCTAGTGATTTTTCACCCATAAGTTTCCCTATAAATATCATTATAAAATCCAATCAAATAAATGAAAATAGAAAATAGTGCGGCCTTGTTTTATATGTGAAGGTACACAATAAAACTGAAATAAGTATAGTAAAATATAGTTCCTTTTTTCATACTTCCTCTATTCTACCAATGTTGCTTCATTTATTTTGACACAAAGATTAAGAAAATGAAAAAAATTTGTGCATTGTTTACACTATTGCCCTTAACTTTTTTCACGTAAATCAAAAAAATAAGAAAAAAAATAGATATTAAAAATATAGTTTGAATAATAGTATGGTAAAATAAGTTATTAAATATGGATATGTTGCAAAGATTTAGAACAGTTCAAAAGGAAAAATTGAGCAAAACTGATGGGATGATGAGAGTATCTATATACTAAGATCTTGTTAATGTAATGGATAACATTTGGCAAATGGATCACCTTTCTTCCATCGAAGCATATGCCATGATGTGTAATGACCATATGAACAATGGCATTTGTCACGATGATTGTATGCTACCATATTCTTTTTCCTACTACTAATAAGTGTTTATTTTATCTCATAATTTTAAAGCATTACTTTTTGAAAAAAGATAAGTTGAATTCAAATTCTCTAAGCAATTAAATAAAGATAACAAATAGTATTTAATGTGCATAATGAAAATAATAGGGTTATTTATTTCCATATAATTCCATTTTTATAGTAGTTACTAGTTGAGTAACCCATGCAATGCACGAGAATTATTCATTGAATTAAAATTGGGTTAATATGTTAAAATGCAAGTTGTGTTTTCATTTGTTTGTGTAAGTAGTCTAATTGTGTAACACAAAACTCTTATTTTCTATTAGAAGTGTTTTATTTGATGTGAGTCATTACTCTCTGTAGAACCTACATTTGTAATAAATTAGATCTTAGATGCTAAGATTACAAATCTTTCATAATTTTGTTTGTATAATCTTGTAGTGCTTTAACTATTGCTTTGGTTTTGTCCAGCTCTGTTGTCAGTTGCACCATTTGTTTCATCAGTTTCTTGTATTCTTGTTCCCATTTCGTGTTTTCATGAAGCTCTTGACCATAAGTTGTGATATAATGATTTCTTGCTTACAGGTGGTAATCATCTATCTCAAATTTATGGATTTGTTGTAGCACTTGAATCATGTCTTTTGCCGCCCAATGCTCTGCATCTTGCTCTGATGTTGTTGAGCGTTTTGTTATCTTAATGTCTTTTTAACCTACTTTATCTCTCAATACGATAATTGATAAGTGGAAAGAACATTCACTATTTGATGTCATTTCATACTTTGACTCATCGTATCCATAGTACAATGCAATGATCGTTAGAACTTGTTTGAAACAAACTTCAAATACCTTGGCTGGTATGTCCATTTCCTGCTAAAATGTAAAATTTGAGCAATATTAGCAAAAAAAGTAACATAAAATTTTTGGAGATGAGAATAAAACTAAATGAAGAATATAATATTTAAAAATGGAATATAACTTATATTCCCTTCAGCAATGACACATAAATCATTATAAAAGGTAAGAAAACATGAAATTTTTTTTGTTTGTCAATTAAGTGAATGGAGTGTAATTTTTAACTAAAAAAATTATGACAAGGTTAAAAATACTCAAGAGTTACAAAAGTCAAGTGAGGAAATTGGTTTTTAAAGCCAAGTTGTTGAAAGTGGCATATTGCTATATTTTAAATTGAGGATAAAGGTTACCCAAGTATTCTAAATTATGTTTCATTTTTTTATGTTTATTAAGTTTTAAATTTTTTTATCTTAGTCCTTTATATTTTTCAAAATTTTTTAAAAGTAACTACAAAACTTTACTCTAATTTAAAGTAAGTCAAGAAAGTCTCGAAGTTAATTTTCTCCTTATGGACTTTGAAGGTTGTAAATTATCTAATTTGTGTCTGTTATCTATGAAATAATAATTTTTGTTTACTTGGTAAGTTGCTTGTCTGATTTTGGATATTCAGTTTTGCTTCTACTAACTTGATGCACACAAGGCATATATGGGTAACTTAAGGGCAATGTAGGATTTATATATATGTAATGAAGTTGAATTAACAGTAAGAAGCAGATAGAAACCATCAAAACATGATAGTTATTCATATGTTTTAAACTGTCTGGTTATAGAGTAATTTCTAAATTCGTCATATATTGTTTTTCTTTTTTACCCTTCATGCTGCTATGAATAATTACTTATGTATTCAAATTATGTAGTGGGAAAAGGTTTTGGGTATGAATAAGTTTTTTATATAGTTGCAAATCTTTGTCTTTTTTTTATCATATCATAATCAAGTGTAGATGAAAGAAAGTAAGAAAAGCAGGAAACCAAGATGAAACATGAAAACTTTCTTGGATTTCTTGTATAGTTTACTGCTGTTCAACAAAAAAGTAATAGAATTACTTTTGTTTGTTGTATTTTACATACTCAAATTGTGTTAGGGGAAAAGGTTTTGAATATGAATAAGTTTCCTGTAGAGTTGCAATTCTTTTTTTTTTTTTCAGCATATCACAATGCAAACCTAACTAAAAGGGAATGAAGAAAGCAAGAAAAACAGGGGAAAACATGAAAACTTTATTGGCTCAAGCTGCAATTCTGTCACTCGGTTCATATGGTCTTTATTTTCTTAGAGCCCCCTTCTTGCATTTCATTATTTGTATTACATTAGTGTTTTCTAAAAAGAATATCTTCACACTTTGTTGTGGAATTTGAAATTTCCATAAGAACATTGGCAATGAGCTCTTTATTAGCCCACAATACATACATGAAACATTAGTAGAATATATATATACATATACATGTATATATATGTGTGTTCAAAAGATATTCAATTATTTTGACCAAATTGTATACAAACATACCTCAGCTGTAGTTTTTATAGCAGACAGTAGAGATACTTTCATGGCATTGAGAGTAGGATACCTAAATCGCTACTCGAACAATTACATTCAAAATTGGAATAGGCATTTGAGAGAAATCAAGTTGTTAATTGTTGCTGCCAGGTCACTTTTTATCTTGGACTGTTCAAACACATTTAATAATCAAGTTTTGAAGAAACTTTGAAAAAAATTATTTAATTTAGTAGTGACCTATTTTTAGGGTAAAGCACTAAAGATCTAGCAATTACATTTTCCTTTCCACGAACTAATGCCTCTACGTTCACCCAAATAAAGGTGGCCGCTTCATCATCAAATAAGATGAAGTCAATGTTGCCTATTGAATCTTCAACTTTTACTTCAACTCGATATCTTTAAGGACAAAATATTAGTATATAATTGAGTTTAAAGAGAAGACAATGGATAACAATATAATCTTATACCTCGGCTTTGCATAATCAACAGCTGCATTGCATTTCTCACAAAATAATTCAGTTCATATGGGAATTAGTTTTCGTCAATGTCATGATAATCGACATGATAAGTAGTACCAACTCGACCTCATGATTATTTTAGAAATGATTCCAATCAAGCAGTAGACATATTCTTAAACTATGTTGGAAAAGGTTTATTTATTTAAAAAATGAATAAACCAAATAGGCTAAATGTAAAATAGATTTATAGGATATAGAAATTTACCTTGTCATGTGTGCAATCACCTAGCACAAAAAATTCACAAATTGTTTTGCTTTCTGTTTTTTTATTGCTATTATTTTTCCCATGAATAAACAAACTTTGTATTCAGAACTCTGCTTTTTTGGCACTACATTCGAATATATGATATAAAATTATGGGTGGTAAGTTATCAATTAATGCAAGACATGTACTGTAAACTGACAAATTGGTTTTAGAAACCTACATAAAATCACCCCTTATAGTGTCAATCTTGGGAATTTGAATATTTAAGTAAATTTTGCTTGATCTTGAAATTCCTAAGCTTGGTCGGCCTATACGGGAAAATAATATAGTTAATAAGTTTACATTATAGTAGAATGAGAAATAAAACTAAATGTGGCTGAGAAAAGATACAATATGTTAGAAATCTTGAAAAATCTTCACGACCAAAGAATTGAAAACTCCTACAACACAAGTTGATTCATTTTCTCCCTTATTCACCAAAAAAAATTAAGAGAACTTTGACCATAGTGTAAGTAGAATTTTATTCTTACTATTTGAAAAAGATGGGAATTAGTAGAAAAATACACACGAATTGTCAAAGGGAAGATATTGAACATCAATGTATAGAAAATACCTTAAGTCTTATAATTTGATTGTTAAGGTGCTAACCGAATCACCTTTAACAATTTTTCGCTCAATTGAACCAACTTTTACAATTCCCACAACATCTAGCAAGGAAAAACAATTGATAATTATGACGTATAGATAATACATGCAACATCCGATTATATTTTGAAAAACTTTTAGAGAAACTTGTAAGGAGTTCATCTTGGTCAACGCATGTGCTAAGTTGATCAAAAGCAATGACCTTGAATTTGTGCATGCGAAGATCACGAGGCTCGTGGTTCACATCATAGATTTATATAGTATGAGTAATGTAGATCATACATGAATGTGTATCTATGATCCAATAAGTCTTTTTCTTTAGAAGAACAGTGAAATTCTTGAAGATATACATATTTACTTCACGAAGCTTCTCTTTAAATTTTTATGCCAAATTTTTTTTTATAAACCCATAAATGTTATGCCCTTTATATGTAAACAAAAAACATAGTGGCCAATAATAGATCATGAATATATATTTATAGTAGGGAGGAAAAAATAAATTGCAGAATTCACCAGAATAAAAAAAAAAGAATAAATTCTCATCCACAATAACAAAATCGGTACTAATAAAGTGGTCACCTTTTCGAGAATTAAAAACATCTTATAAATGACACACCCTTACTTGAATAATCCAATCAGTCCTTTCAAGAGATAATTTTATCAATGTAATATGTTCTGTTAGGAAACTATAAAACATGAAAAGATTCATAAAAGAACATATTCGTCCATTGTAGGAATTCAAAGACAAAGAAATCAAAAAAATAAGAAAACTATCAGTCTTTTTAGATGACTACTTCATCTTTGGCATTGGTGAAAATTTGAAAATATAAATTAGTAAAGAAACAAAGATAGGTAGCAAGAGAGGACAGAAAAAAATGAAAGGAAAGATTGATAATATTGAGTGAGTGTTGAAAGCAAGTGTTAAAACCTATACATATAAATAGTAGTAATGAGGGAATGAGTGAATTTTAGAGTAAGGACTATATAGAGACTTTAAGTGTTAATTATTACAAATGAATTCTTAAATTAATGCTACAAATATACTATGAAGTTAATGCCGAAAAAAATATTCTTAGGGAAGTTGGATAGACAATATTAATACCATTAAAGCAAATAAAAGTGTAATGAGAATACTAAAATAGAAGTTTATGTCCCCTTCTTTTCTCTACTCATCTGGAAGACATCATCCAGTGGCTCTGCATAAAAATATATAAGGATTTAGGGTTAGTTATGTGGTAAAAATTTTTTAGATTGATAATGAAAAATCATCAATATGTCTAATTAGACATTTGTTCACCATATCTGTAGTGTTTTTATGCGGTCAATTACACAACTTTTAGTGTTAATTACAAGTTTAACCTTATGCTTAGTAGCTCATTTTTAACCCATACTTTTTTAAAATAACATTTAACATTAAATTTTTAAATCTTAATTAAAGTCATATGATAATCATTTTTTAGTAACGTTAAATTGACTAATAATTTTTCTATAATTAGATAAATAATTTAAATTGCCAAAATTTGCTTTTTATATATGTAAAAATTAAAATGATCTTTTACTCTGATAAAGATAGAAAAAATAGAAGGTAAAAGTAGTTTCATGATAGATAAACTATAATTAAGGTTGAAGTTGAGGAGAAATTTGTAATTATTTATTTATTTAGTTATTACTTTGCTGCTAAAATGGTTGAAACATTTAGGTTCAACATGAAGATTAGGAAAAATTAAAAAAAAATTGTGTGTCAATTTCATTTTCACCATTTACTTTTTGTGCGTAAACAAAAAAATATGAAAAAATTAATATTGAAGTGATAATTTAAGGGGTAATATGTTAAATGTAAATGATGCAAAAATTTGAAATTACCTAAAATAAAATATGTTGGGAACCTGTTATTAACAGGGTTAGATATCGTTTGGCGAGTTTGAAAACTTCTTTTATTTAAAGACGGCAAGGTCATAATAATAAAACCAGTGATTAACACTTTGCCTTTTTTATTTTATATTTAATTTCATATTCAAGTATGGGTGGCCAATAAGCTAGAAAAATTTATAAAGAAGCTTTTTCTAGGGCCGTGAGGTTGAGGGAATAAATCTTACCATGATTGATTGGCAAAACATCTCGAGAGAAATAAAAGCCTTGGCATTGGCAATAAAAAGAGCAGGAATCTCGCTCTTTTATGTAAATGGAGCTCGTGGTGCGACAATGAGCAGAATCCACAATAGAGGATGAGTAATTGATGCAAAGTATGGTTGTGTGGAGCACAATTCAGCCAATTCATTTTAACTTAAATCAACTTAATTTGAAACAGTTTTTTTTTACATCTCTTTATCTTAAACAAAATTTATTTAAAAACCAATATTATGTAGGTTTAAAAATATAATTTTTATAATTTAATTCAATTTTAATGATTTTTTTATAGTTTTAAAGATAAAAAGAAAATTCACAAAAATTTATTAACATCATGAAAAAAAATTTATTGCACTCACATAATATTGAATTTCAAATAAAATAGTTCAAGGTAAAAAAGATATAAAAATAAAAATAAGTTATTTTAGATTAAATTACTTAAGTTAAAACAAATTCACTCTAAGTGATCTTAACCTAGAAGCTTCTTTGTTTTCACGTGTTTGGATGAGAATAGTGTAGATTCCATTTGGCTCAAATGAATTTAGTTTTGTTGCAAGGAAAGGATTATTGCACTTGGTTGAAGTGACAATAACACCAGGTTTTAAAAAGGTCACTGGATTGAAAATGTGGTGCTGAAGGAAAAAAAATTTCAGACATTCACTTTAGCGGCCAAGAAGACTGGACCTGTTGATGAATTTGGTCATTGAGATAAAGGTTGTTGAAGATGGAATGTTGAGTCAATAAAAAGGTGTCTTTTGATTGGGAAGGCGAGGTTTTTGACTAGTTTTTGGCTATTTTAAATCAAATTTTGTAGCTATTGATGTTAATGATAAAACAGTAAATGGGGCAAGATTTATCCTTAATCCTTCTATTATGAGTTAGAGAAAAGTTCCGATTGAAGAACCTTTTAATTTCATTGACTTGGTCAATTAAAGCCCCACCAAAGTTGTTGTTGCTTTACTAGGCAGTTTTTCCAAAATAAAGTAGTCATCAGGGAGAAGCTATGTCAATGAAATATTATTTAGGAAGCTCAAGCACATTGTCTTTTCTACTTAGTTATGACTATGTCTGACCATGTTTAAATTCATTGTAGTTTGGCTGGAGGAGCATGGAATGGTGTATTGGATTATGGAATTCTTTTTGGGCTATACTTAGCTGGTGTACTGGATTCTGGAATTCTTCTTAGGCTATGCCTAGCTATTGGTTTTCAAGGATTGTTCAAGTAGTGGTTCAGTGTTGCTAGCTCAGTTCCTTGTAAAAAGTTATGGCTGCTATTTTTTTTTTTTCACTTCTATTTGATCTTTGTGGCAATATCAAAATAAGCTAGCTTTTAGGGGGGGGGAAAACAAATGTAATCCAGTTGTTGGAGCTGATCAAAATTAGAGTCAGCTATTAGTCTAAAGCTATTTGGCATATAAAAGTTGTTGGTGTTTGTGTCATTAAGCCTTCACGTAAAAATCAAATTGTTGCAGAGTAGTCTCCTCCTTCATCAAGTGAGTTGACATTTAATGTTAATGGATAAGTATTGAAGAAGCTCAGCCCAAGCACCATATAAGGGAATTTTATGCGACCATAGTGGTCCAGTTTTGGCTAATCCATTGAAACCTCTTAGATTCTAATATAGCGGAGGTTCTAGCAATTGTTAAGGCACTTCATTTGATGGTGGGTAGAGAAAATCTAAAGGATATGAAGGTATGAGTTGAGAGTGGCTCTTGTAATACGGTTCATTGGCTTCAAAATTCAGATACAGGTCATCAAGAATGTTTAATTATTTCACTGAAATAAATAGGTTGATAAATGTTGGAATTGATTGTTATGTGACTCATGTTTTGCGCAAAATCAACTATGGAATGGACAAGCTAGCTAATGGCGGTGTTCTTCGTCTGTTTTTTTCATGTTAGGGTTACAGTTTGAGTCTGTGGTTGTTGTTCTTGGCCTTAGGATGCTTTTTGTTATTTTGTTCTTAATTTGTTCTAGGCTCATTAAACTATGTTCCTTTTTAATTCTTCCATTATTAATAATATTCTTCTTTTTTTTTCTTTTTCTTTTTAAAAAAAGAATATGTTGCAAAGAATCTTGGATGCATAAAGTATTTTTTAAAGGGGAAGGATATAAGTAGGGCTAACAAATGAGCTGAACCGAGCTCAAACATCCCAATTTCAAAGATTAGCTTCTTTAGGATTGACCCGATTCAAACTCGACCTCGAGTTCGACAAATGCAGTAAATAGGGGCTCAAAGCTCCCGAAAGGGCTCAGGTTTGGCTTGATGATTCGATAGGTTTGAAGCTTGATTCAAGGTTCGAACTTGATTCGAGGTTTGAGCTTAATCCATTGAGTGATTGAGATTTTTATGGTAAGATTATGTTTTTATAATTATATTATAATTGTATTATAATGTTATATCATTTTTTATATTAGGCTTGTTAGACTTGATAAAGGTTCAAGATAGAAATTATCAGACTCTAAACTCGGCTTGTTATATATTCAAATTTTGAATATAAGTCGAGTTCGGCTTGGCCAATTCATTTTAACTTAAGTCAACTGATTTATTTTACTTTTATATCTTTTTTGCCTGAAACCAATTTCATTTGAAAATCAATATTATGTAGATGTAATAATCTATTTGAAAGTAAATTTTCATGATGTTTTTAAATTTTTATGAATTTTTATTTTTTTAATGCCTTAAACTAGAAATATTCATAAAAATATAGTAAGATTACAAAAAATTATAATTTCAATGGATTATTCTAGTCACATAATATTGAATTTTAATTAAAATTAATTTTAGATAAAAAATGTAATAATAAAAATAATATATTTTGAAGTTAATTGATTTAAGTAAAAAAAAATTGGATGCAAATTTTATTCCCACCTTAGCTATGAGGATTGAACTTTTTGTGAAAGTAATGTCTCAAACCATTCAAATAAAGGCAGATACTTACACTAATATTATATGGTATTACCAAGTTAACTATTAAAATTGATTCAATAACTAAAAAATCAAACTTGAGCTCGAACTATTGGATAAAAAACTGTTCAACTTTGTTTCCACCCTAGCTATAAGGATAGAGCTTTTTGTGAAGGCAATGCCTCAAACCATTGAGAAGAAGCCAGATACTTGCACTAAAATCATATATTATTAGCAAGTTAACTCTATTAAAAGCACTCAAAAGACGTCTTTTTTAGTAAGTAAATGAAAGTGGTATTATTGTTAATATCTTCTGTCATGGTTCTTAAACAAATCATCACGCTTCGGCCACCTAATATGCTACATAAGGATGTGTCCAATTAAAAGCGCATTAGCCAGTACAAGACAATCCATCAAGCTGAGTGAAGAATCCAGGGTTTTGATGGCAGAGCAGAGTGCCACTCATTACCTCACATATTCACGAAAATCTTTCCTTTACATTTAATACCAAATAAATGTCACGGACAACGATCATTAAAATCTCTTTCTCTGGTACTCGATTACAATCTTATAAGAAATTAAAAAGACACTTATTACACTTACTTGTTCATTCTAAACATTTAATCGAACCACTAAAAATTCGAACCAGTAATGAATCGACCTATAAAAATTAAAATAAAAAATAATAACTCATCTCTAAATCCAATTGACATTTTTCTTACACTTATTTAAAAAGTCAAAAGAAAATAGAGGAAAACATGTGCAACAGAAAAAAGACGAATTAATATCCTGCTGTTGGGGTCCCACTAGGTGGAACCATTTAAGTCGAAGCCAAGTTCCGTTGGCAAGGCGCCGATGTTGGGAGCCTCACGCGGCCATGTTTCCCTCGTGTTTTTGTCGTGCCGTGCTTAGGCGTCCAACTCCAGTCTCCAGCCTAAGAGTGAGGTAGGTAATATAGTCGTTTGGCCTAACTGGAATAAAGTTTTTAGGGCAATACTGTAAATAGTAGTTTTCTTTTAATTTTTTAAATATGCAATTAAATTTTAATTATACTCTCACTTAAAAGTACTTTATGCTAAGTTTTTATGTCCACTTTCCCTATTCATTTTCAAGTTTTACTCTTTCTAGATTATGTTTTCAGTCTGCAATATGCACCTATATTAACCCTTTAACGTATGTGTGAATAAACGCAAATTTTCAGAATATGTTTACCTTGAAAAATACCAATCAACTTGTTTTTTCAAGAAAAAAAATATTGATTTGCTCGTTTGATGGTAAGCTGGAAGCCCAAATGTATGCTCAACCATAATCTACAAAAGATATCCAAAAAAACCAACAAATGGTTTTGTACACATTTATGATGTGTATGGATGTCATATATCCAAAAGGCTTTTGCATAGTATATGGTGGTAATAGAGTTGGCATGAGATAAATGGAAGAGCTTGAATCTATGGCCAAGTTAAACAGGGCGCCGTGTAATTAAAGATGGTAGCCAAACAAGGTTTCTGAATGAGAAAAATAGCCACATAATTAAATACTCTTCCCACCCAAAGAAACTAGGACATTAAATTGCGACTACCATCAATCCAAATTAGGAACATACTTTAATGGACCTTTAGCTAAGATCAAGTTGTGTTTTCTATCAATCATTATACAAATGTGACTAGCACTATAACTACCCTTATAATAAAAGCTTCAGAACACTTGATGAGAGATGTAGAACAAAAATAGTTTAGAGAAAAGTTAGAGGCTTGGAACAACTCAAACACTACTGCCTTAGTGGTTGGATCTTTGAAATTGCATTCTTAAATTGAAGATACAGATCTTCATTTCTTTTCGGCCTCAAGTCTACAAAAATAATAATAATAAATGTTTTGCAGCTTTAGACCAGTTGATTTAAGACTTAAGGACACCTGGTGAAGGTTAGAAGTTCGAACCCCACCTCTACCCGTTTCCTCTTAAATGTCAAATACATTAGTTCGATAACTTTCTAAAGTCCAAAAAAAATAGACATCTCCTTTCCCTAATATATATGTATGTATGTATGTATGTATGTATTGTTAACCTTATATACTTGTAAATAAAGGTGATAACAAGTATCGAACAGTTAAAACTCAAGCTCAATTTCTTTTGTTATCGAATTAAACCTAATAGGTCTCGAGCTCAAACTTGAGTTACATTTTGGGTTTGAATTCTTAACGAATTGAGTTCGAACTCAATACTATTTGGTACAAATGTTTATCAACTATAATGAACCTAAAATAATATAATTAATTTAATAAATAAAAAATGCCCTAATTCCTTAAATTTTACTTGAGCTCTTACCGAGCCAAATGAACCTCAAAAAAGTTTGAATAGAGCTCCAACATCTAAGTTGAGCTTCGAGCCTATCAAACTACTGAGCTGAACTCAAGCATTTTTGTGCAAAACTTCAAGCCCCTTTACTAAGCTCGTTAAACTCGAACTCAAACTCGAGCCAAGTTAATCTTTAATAAATAGAATTTTGAGCCTGAAGTGTTTAAACTTGGTTCGGATGGGTTCTACTCCTACTTATAAAGATGCTTCTAATTAAAAAACGAAAAAAAATGGTTGGGCTTGGTTCGGGATCCAATTGGGCTGGCTGTTGCTCAATTAATTGTCGATTTGCCCGCAAAACAATTCCAATGGGCTGCTACTGACATGATAGGGAACCAGTTCAGCCCACCACCTAACCCGAGCCGCATAATTACAGTAAGAAACGGGAAAAAAGTGCACAGTATAACAAAAGGAGCTCCAAAAGTAGATGCTGCTAAGAAATAAAAAAAGTTGACACAGTAACATGGACTCCAGTTCTGATTGAAGTAGACTTTAAATCGTTCACTGCCTAATGGAGTCTATAAGAACTTGAAAATTAAACTTATACAATGGCAGATGATGGCCCATTTTGTTTGTGATTGAAGCAACATAAAAAGCATATGCTTCTTATTTATGCCAAAAACGTTTTCCGTTGGCAATATCAAAAGAAATTTTTAAAAAATGGCTTAAATAAAGAGGATATCCATGCTTCTATGATGCTCAATTACAAAATGAAAATGTCATCGTTTAAATAACAGAGCTCATGAGTTTATAATTTGTTCCTTGTATGGGGAGTGGGAGCGACAATTTATTAGTGCATAGTCTTAATTATTTATGCCCCCATAATTTTACTATTCAATTATTTTATGCACATGTAGAAGCACTAAAATCCTCAAGACATGTCCTCCTATAAAAAGCATTACGACATGTTTGGTAATTGGTTTTTTTTTTATTTTTTTGTTCTTTCCAAATTTTTATTTAAATTTATTGGTAGTCAAGGTTAGCTTAAAAAGAATTTTGAAAAATTGGGACCAAACAACTCATCATATATCTTATTCGGAGATGATTACACTGAGCCAGTGGTCAAGCTGGCGAGAGTCCTCCTAACCTCCCTCTTTGTTTCTTCTTTCTTTTTTGTGTTTCTCAAAATGGAACCAATTTGCCTAATTAAGCAATACCTTATGGGGTATACTGCATAATTGGTGTCAAACCTATAATTATTATTACAAATCAATCCTTAATTTTGTTTTGTTGCATATTAGTCCTAAAACTGATAATTTAAATGGTATAATTGTTAGAAAATTATAACACAGTTCAAATTTATAAAAAAAACAATTAGCAAACAGTTTAAATTAGAGTCTAAAAAGTTAATGTCCAATAGTTACATGAGAGTTGATGAATTCATCTATCTTTCAATAAATTTAAATGTGCCATAATTTTTACAGTTAATTGACTATTTAAACTATCATTTTTTCCTTTTTTATAAATCAGGCTTCTTTGTTTGCCTGCTACTAAGGATTAATATGCAATGCACAAAATAAAGATATTGGTCCCTTGCCCTAGGAGAAGACTAATTTAGGACAAAAACCCAATTTACAGAGAAGAAAAACTGATAATGTAAATGATTCATTAACTGTAAAAAAAATTGTCGCCTAATTTGAATTTAATGGAAAATAGTTATCAAGCAGTTTAAAGTTTAAATTAAAATTCAAAAATTAGTTTAAATTATTAAAAAATTTCATATTTTATAGTTATGTCATAATTGGTGAATTTTACAGAATTAAAGACCAATATGCAACAAATTTTAAAGATTTGAGGCTAATATGCAACAAAAGGGAGGTTGGGGATGAATTTGTGATGGTAATTACAGATTTAGGACTAAAATGCAATTTATTCCAACCTTATCCTGTTCTACAATTATATGATTATTATATTGAAATGGTTTTTAAGATAACCCAAATAATATTGTCCAGTATGATATTCTCTCGCTTTATTATTTTTTATACATAATCGTATTATAAGTTATCATCAAAATAGATATGTTACCTAACACGCCCCCACCAATTACAAATTTATATCCTCAAACTTTCATTAGTTGCATAAATTTCGAGATTTGCCACTTGAACTAAATCTTTATCACCAGTGCTGCATTGCATAACTTAAAACGAAATATAGTTGTTAATATATTAGATTTTAATTTAATGAAGTTTTTTTTTATTTTTTTTATACTCAAAATGTTAAAAAAATAGATAAAATAAATATTTTCTAACCGAGTCTATCTTATAACCTGCCACATTCAACTTAAACTCATCTACTGACTGAAATGTAATATCTTGTACAAGTTAAGATTCAAATATTGATCAATCATGTGATATAGTGGTCTACATACCAATTGTGTCAAAAGTATAATTTGCAATGAAACTCTTTAAAACTAAACTACAAGACAATTCGATGCAAATGCAATTAAATTAGTGTATGATTATTCTCTATATTGTCCAAAAGTATATTTATTTGTATTGGTAACAAGTTTTACGATAGGGTGGTGTAATAGGTACTTGCTTCATAAAAAAAATATTGAAGATTTTGAATACTTTTGGTGTCCTATAATCAGTGTTACACTTACATTATAGATATATTTGAAACTAGAGTTAGCAAATACTGTAAATCTATGATGTTTTTTATTTTTTACTTTTTTCTCTTTTCTAGGTAATGGTATAGCCTCTCTTTCAGCCATCGCAGATTTCTTTTCTTCCGGTTTTTTAGTCCATCAGTTAATCTTTTTTATTTTAGTCCCTAAATTTTATATTATTACCATTTTAGTCTTTTTCTCTTTTTTTTTTTTTTGTGCAAAGTCAATGTTCAACCCTTGCTACTTGCAGTCTTTTCATTTGCTTTATTGATTTCAAAATTTTACTTTAGCTTTTGTGTCAATACTTAAATATCACCATTTTGTAGGAAGGTTATTTATATCTTCTGAGGGAAAAGTTTAGTTACTATGGATTATCTAATTTTAGATTTTGCTTGAACTGTCCTCATATTTTACTTTGACTTTTTGATTTAAACTTCCAATTCATTTCATTTTTTATTGTTTTTTTGTGCCAATGGTAAAACACCAATTTTAGTTATTAAAATCATACTTTTTACAACATTAATCTTAAAACTTTATGAAATAGAGATTAGACATAATTTTAATCAACTCTAAATCTCAATTTTTTAAAATTCTCATGGAAATGTTTATTTTGTCAACAGATAAACCCACTTTTAATTACTAGAACTCTAAACTTCCATTTCTTTATCCCCAAATTTTATTATTTAATGATTATTAAAATATATTTATATTGAATGCTATTACAGATTGAACCACAACAACTTTAGAATTTGTCACTTTTTCTTTTTGGTCATCACATTTTCCTTTTAGATAATTAACTCTTTGATTTGTAGTATTTAAGCTCCTAAAATATTATTATTTATGATCAAGGGTCCTAACAACAAATTAATGGCACAAATGCGAGACCTATCAGTAGATAGAGCCGAAGCCATGCTCGAATGGTCATGAGCAAAATTGGTATATGCATGTAAATTTTGATATTAAAATTGAATTTTACTAGCATATAATATTATGTAACTATTTTTTGGCTTAGGAAAGACATCATAAAGATGATCATAAAAAGCTTGAAAGTCCAAAATAAAAAATAAAATTGACCGTTGCGTGATGATAAGACAGATAAGGGCATACTCTATTATTATGTTGGTTCATGGGCGGTGGCCTCCTCTTCGTCATTGCAAAACAAATGTGGTCACAAATTCGCCAACTAAGGTTCCATAGCTACCCTCATTGTCTCTTTCCAAGGAAGAAAAATGCATGCAAGGACACAAAAGTCATTCCAAAATATTCAATGCCTCAGGAGTCAGGTGCACAAACGGTCGCTCATTTTAAAATTTTTAAAAATTAAGAAATTGAATCTCCTCATCATACACTAATTCTCCTCGTAATCTAGAAAAAAAAAAAAAAGAAGTTAGATGAAGGCCGAACGAATTGGGTGTAAACCCTAAAAACCTCAATCTCTCTCCTCTTATGTAATACTCTAATGTTGATTCAGATTCCAGTCCGTTAAAAAAAACAGGCATTTCTCTAATTTTTTACATATAAATACCCACTAATATTTATATAGGTGTTTTTAATTACCTAAAAAAAGTTGTAAACTATTCATAGAAACTCAGTGACTTAGTAATAGATTTTAAAAAAATGCCTATCGATGCAGCAATTTTGTAAAATGCAAGGGTAGTGTTATTTCACACACACACACAAAAACACTGAAGGGCAGTAGCTACAACGTGTTATTGATTGAAAATGTTATGCTTATAGAGGGGCATAAGAGTAATTGACGGTTGCTGTGAAGAATTTTTGGAAAAGTAAATAGCAATACTAAACAAAAATGAAGTTTCATCTAAAGAAATCATTATTGATCAAGAAACCTCCAGAAAATGCGTAGAGTATACTATGATTTATAAAACACACATTTAATTAATTAAACTCATCAATAGGCCCCACCACTTGTCCTATTAAAGTCACCCACCACCACGCACCACTCGAAAACCACAAACAAAAATCAGTCCACTTCAACTGAGAGCTCAGAGAAGCAGCAGAAATGGAGGGCAAAGAAGAGGACGTTAGAGAGGGAGCCAACAAGTTCCCGGAGAGGCAGCCGATCGGCTTGTCCGCGCAGAGCCAGGACGATGGCAAGGACTACAAGGAGCCGCCGCCGGCGCCGCTTTACGAGCCCAGTGAGCTCAGCTCTTGGTCCTTCTACAGGGCCGGCATCGCCGAGTTCATAGCAACCTTCCTGTTCTTGTACATCACCGTCTTGACAGTCATGGGCGTCAAGAACACGCCGACCAAGTGTGCCACAGTCGGAATTCAGGGGATCGCTTGGGCCTTCGGCGGCATGATCTTCGCTCTCGTTTATTGCACCGCCGGGATTTCAGGTAATCAAATTTTGGGGAAAATTTCAGGGTTAGGTTTTTGGAGCTAGAATTTGAAATTCACAATCTCGTTGGGGTTTTTCTGTTTTTGGTGGTGATTAGGTGGGCATATCAATCCGGCGGTGACGTTCGGGCTCTTCTTGGCGAGGAAGCTGTCGCTGGTGAGGGCGTTGTTCTACATGGTAATGCAGTGCCTGGGAGCGATCTGCGGCGCTGGCGTTGTGAAGGGATTTATGGGCAAAAGACGGTACACTACTTTGGGCGGCGGAGCCAACACGGTCAACCATGGCTACACCAAGGGCGACGGCCTCGGCGCTGAGATCGTCGGCACCTTCGTCCTCGTCTACACCGTCTTCTCCGCCACCGACGCCAAGCGCAGCGCCAGAGACTCCCATGTCCCTGTATGTTACCTGTCTCGTGTCTCCTTCACCTTTTACCGTCTACTAATTTGGTGACCTGATTAATAACGGTTTATAATATTTAGATAATTTATTATCAGTAAAGGTAACGTTTTTTTTTTTTTTTTGGGCATCGAGCAACCGATTATCAACATGATCTTTTTATAGATTTAAGTGTTGTTGGTGTAATTTCACCGAAAGGAGCTTGGATCTGTTACTAATTAATTGATCTGAAACAGATTTTGGCCCCCTTGCCAATTGGGTTCGCCGTGTTTTTGGTCCACTTGGCCACCATCCCGATCACCGGCACCGGCATCAACCCGGCTCGGAGTCTTGGAGCAGCCATCATCTTCAACGAGGACGCAGCTTGGGATGATCATGTAATTAATGAAAACCCATCTCTTTAAATCCCAAAATCAAACACAAATGAGAAAAAAGATGAAAGATCTAAACTTTATTGCGGTAATTTTTGCAGTGGATTTTCTGGGTTGGACCATTCTGCGGGGCAGCACTGGCAGCTTTGTACCACCAGGTGGTGATCAGAGCAATACCCTTCAAAAAGTGATCAGTGAGAAGCATCGGGGCCGTTGATGAGCAATCAGACGTTCCTTTTGTCCGTTTTCTTTGTCTGGGCATGTGAGTCCGTTGTGTATCTGTAATTTGAATCTGCAATTAAAGAAAAAAAAGAAGTTTTTTTTTTTCATTTCCCAGTGTTAGAGAGGGGATGATGAATGCTTATGGGACCCCTGTAGACGGGTTGTGTATTATCTGTAGATGTGGTTTGTGATTGTGAGATGTCAATTTGTATGATGATGATACCCACCAAACCTGGTAGCTGCCTTGTTTTTTACACCAACCTTATCTCTTTCTAACATTTTATTACTGTTGGCGGACCACTTTGCCGTTTTTTTTCATTTGGTTTCCTTTTTTTATGTCTGCTGCCTCCTACACGATTCTTCTCCTTCTTCATGATAAACAAATGAAACAAATGAGAGAGCCCATTTTATGCGTATGTGGATATCGAAATTAATGACAAGCCATGGATCGAATATTCGGTTAAGGCTCTTATTAGGATTCACTAGAGGTAGAGGGTGTTTCTAGTTTTGTCTAGCAAACCCTTGGGCGTGGTTCATAACTTTATCTGAACATGTTGGCGTAGAAAGAGGAAGCATTTGAAAAAACAAAACCACTAGTACAACTCTTTTGGTTTTTTGGTAGTAAATGGTAAAGCTAAACGAGAAGTTCGCTTTGTGAGCCTTCGAGCCATTCAACGGTGCAAAATGCTCATAGATGGTAAATGCATGTGAGCATAGCAAAATCCTAATTGAAAGGAAAACTGTAATATGACAGACAATTTGTGAAATTTTAATATTGTAGATTGTAAGATAGACCGTCACACCATACCTAACAAAATGCTAGCTAGACGTTCGAACAATATAGAACATTCATGATTTTCAGAGCACAATTTTAAATCGAGAAAAATACAATTTTTTTCTTAAAACTTATCATACTTTTCTGTTTAAATCATAAGATTTCCAATTTTTTTTCAATTCAGTTCCAAAATTTTGTCAAAGTTTTAAATGGAGAAAAATACATTTTTAGTTTTAAAACTTATCAATTTTTTTTTAATTCAGTACCAAAATTTTGTTAAAGTATTAACAATTAGTCTATACTTACTAAAAGATAGTAACTAAATAGGAATGTGATTTATAGAGAAGAAAAATTAGTAATTTAGATGATCCATAAATTGTTAAACAAATTACTCCATCTGTCTTACCAATGTTGCGTTATTTGGTTTGATGCGAAGATTAAGAAAGTAAACATTTATGTGTTGTTTTTACTTTTATCTTTAAATTTTTACACATAAATAAAAAAAATTGAAAAAGTTGATATTAAAATGATAGTTTTAAGATTTATTGATGCAATTGTATAGTTTAAAGATTTATTTTAAAAAATAAAATCTTTTAGCATTAACTGTTTAGAGTTTCAAAACCCATTTAAAAATTGAAAATTTTAAAACTGAGAAAAAGTGAAGTTTTAAAACTAAAAATGTGCTTCGACATTCTAAACTGATGGTGGCGAAGATACCAAGTTCAATGGGATGCTTTCGGGGGTCCAAATTGTTGCCACCTGACCTGAGACTTAAGTCGGGTTAGTATGATGAAGAGCCCAAAAGAACCATGACATTCGTTATGATTCAATCAAGAAACAAACTTATAGGCCAGAAGGCCTCCTCGCTCCACCTCTGGAGGGCTTGTTTTTGAAATATGAACTTTTGCACTTGTTCAATTGACATCCCTCCGTTCTGTTGTCAGTCTTGGTACCTAAATTTGCGCCAAACAGTCTTTAGTTGAACAGATAAAAGTTGAAGTCCATTAGAAATCTCTACGAAAAGAAATTAAAACCAACCATATCCTAACAAATAAACTAGTTTATTTCTTTTATCACAAAACCAAAAAAACGTTTCTTTCCCCAAATGCAAAAACTGAAATACTCCCTTAGTCCCAAAAGTTTTGCTCCATTTATTTTTAGTAATTAATTTATAATTTTTTATTTTCAACATTTTAATATATAAATACAAAATATTTGTATATAAATGATAATTCAAGATATGTAGTTTCTAAAAATATTTTTTTTGATTTTTTTTAACAAACAATAATATGAATAAAATTGAGTCAAAATACAATAAAAAGTCAAATGTATCAAAATTTATGAGAGGGAGGGAGTAATATTTAAGGTCAGACAGCTACTAAACACTGAAACAATAACAGAAATGATGCTTAATGTTCTTGGGGAAGAGGGAGTTCTGCTTCATAAAACCTGGAGTGTTTTGGACTACACTCGATAATTTGTTGGGTGGCCTGTTAAAGTGCAACCAGCAAGGCTTCAACCCGGGCTATGGTCTGGTCCGGGCCAATGAACACTGTAACATGAACAGAAAAGATGCATGGTGTTTCTGGGGAAGAGGCAGCCATGGTAGGAACAGCCATCGGCAAAAGAGTTAAGGGAGTGTTAAAATTGTTCCCCATAAAACCAAACAAGCTCTAGAACAGCGTGCTGAAATCGTTACCCGGCAGATCATTGAACTTCTGGGCATTCGAATTCCATTTCCTTGCAAATATTTCCTCTCTGTAATCTCCAAAACGGTAGGCAGGCAATATAATGGGCATGAATGAGAATGTCCTTGGCCCAACAGCACAGCCAAAGTCCGCTACATTATTTAGAACTTCATGTGCTTCTGTGATCACAGACTCAACTACTTTCTCACGCAGTGGCTGGGTCATGGATGTATGGCTTTGCTGTAAATAAAACAGGTAGTATTTTTCAGGGGAAAGAACTTTTCAAATTAATCCCTTTAGAATAGCCCTTTAATTAACCTTGGTGTATACTGTCATATATAGTTCGCGAAAGTAGGGCCCAATTCAAATTATTATTGTCTCACTAAAATATTTGGGTTAATATAGAACCTACGAAATTCGACGCAAATCTTCGTAATTTTGATAATTACCCAGTTTTATAGAAAGAAAACATAAATTAGAAAATGTTTGTCTAACATGTCACTAGTTGGTCATTGAAGACCCAATATATATATATATATAATCAATTAAAGATTTAGCGGCAATCAACTGGGTAGCGGCTACAAATTCAATCACCACTCAATTGAGATTTTACATTTCTCTCCTAGTGGTCTATCAATTAACAAAACGAAAGTTATCAAAGATGGTGACAATCCTAGATAAATGCATATTAGAATTAGATATATAAATATATGTTAAATGTAGATAAGATGATCCCACTCATAAAAAATGCATATAAGTAGTTAAGTGCATGCCAAAAATAGATGTACAATCAAAGCAAAACAAATGTATCCTAAACTTAATCAAGGTGATCTTGATACTAGACAAATATATAGTAGAACTAGACAAATGTATGTGAGGACTAGGCAATTGCATCTCAGGAATAGATATATAGTTAAAGTCAGAGAAATATATCTATAATCTAGATAAAATGATCTCACTCTTGGACAAATGCATGCACATTATAACAAAATAAATATACACTTAAACAAAATGAATGTCTTTCAAATCCAGACAAGATGATCTCAATCTTATATATACAAATACATATTAGAAGTAAACAAATGGATATAATAAATAAGCATACAATCTGAGGATTGTCAAGACAAATGCAAAGCCATGGAGGATGGTGGACATTCTGATGATGATTGAAGCTTTGAGCAAGGAGACTCCAGGATGCATGTTTAGGCATGTTAGCAGAAAATTAAGTAAATGGTGAAGCAGATGTTCTGTCAAACCAAAGGGCCAGTAGAAGCAAATCTCTAATTGTATGGATAGAGTATGTACTCACTGTAGGGCTAACAAGTTTGGGGGTCATGGTGGTTTGCAAATTAATGAAATATGCAGTTCATGTCCTTACTGATGGAATGGCTTTTGATTAGATAAAGGCCCTGTACATGATTTTTTATATTAATACAATGAAATGCTTTGAGTTATTCAAAAAAAAAACAAAAATAATAAGCGTACAATCAAGACGATACAGATGCATCTCTCAAATATAGCTAAGATGATCTTACTCATAGACAAATGCATCTTAGAACTAGATAAATACACTTTAGAATTAGATAAGTCATTACAAATGAATGTAAGTTGATCATGTTAAGTTTTGACTCACCTGGTACAAGGTAGGTAAAAACATTAGTGTATTGACTTAGAAATGCTAAGTAGAGTAGGGAAAAAGAGAGTCCGATCTTATAGTTTTAATAAAAAAAATTTGGTGTAATACTTTCCGTATCAAACAGCTACATCAGGCTCCGATTAATCTAAATTGAGCTGCTTCGGACTTCATTTTTCTAGGGGGAAGCTCTCTCAAAACCCATTCCTTCATTTACAGGACTCAAGCCTCACACATTATTTAATAAGAATTAAAAGAATATTTGATCTACATGACAGACAAGGTACCCAAACTAAAAAATCACAGAATGAAACAACTCCCTATAACTTGAGATATGTATAGAAGTCGTAGAAACTGGTAAGAAGAATGGCAGACCGATTCAGCAGATCCACAAGCGTAGCTGCTTTTCTCATCTCCTTTCTTCGTAAAAAGAATTTGATTCACTTCCATTGCGTCCAGGGCCTGAGCCTTGCGGCTGCTTTTTTTTATTTTTTTTTTCCTTCTGATATTTTAGGTTCAGTGGTGGTGCAAACGAAGAATGATGAGGTCTGTCTGTAAGAACATTAATAGTGATGGAATTGGCTGATGTGGTAGTGTGGTAGTGTGTCCACCAACTCTGTGTTTGCGAGTTCTGCTCACATGTGGAACCTGCGACTACATGTTGGTGAGTAGTGTTTTAAAAATGTTACCATTGATTGGACAAAGCTTCTTTTGTTTTTTTCGGCCACATCTACACTACTCTCGATTCTTGAATGCTGAGAAACTAGCACAGTTTCAAATTGCTTTGCATCTCAAATTACTAAGCGTTTCAAATTATTTATCTATTCTACTCAATTAATGAATCATAATATTAGTAATTATTGTTTTTGTCTAAAGTCAGGCTCGAAATAAGTACAGAAGTGAATAAGGTTGCAACAATCCATACATAGGCAGTGCTGCATTTCAAAAGAGGCCGTATTCTCATTTATATTTTTCAAAAAGAAGAGTGGCAATTTCTATACAACAATTCTCTTTGTAGTTTGGCACAGCAAGAACAATGAAAGTATAATGAGAAAAAGGAACTATTATACCACACCCGTATATGATTAGCTGTGAGAACGGAACATTAGCGACGTGTATTACACTACACCTGTATACATCTTCAATGCCTAAGGCTGGATGGAACTCCTCCAAAGCAGTCAGCTTCGAGCAACTATCTACAGGACCATAAACCCAAAATCATCTATCTGATAAAACCGAGTCACTCCAGGACAGCATAAGATCACGCACGAAATTGGGCAGGTCTGCATATTCAAGCATTTAGAAACAAAATCAGAAACATTGAACCGAAACCGATTTTGCTGGAGCTCTAGATGGTTATATGCTTCCAGTAAAGGCTATCAGCAAACTTACCTTGTACAACTTCCACGGCTAATGACTGCATGTCTATCTGATCCTCAACTAGTCTATACACATCCACAAGCTACAAAAAACCACGACTTTCAGCACGTCAAAACAATATCAAAGAAGTGCTCAATAAAATTAATTAAAACATTAAGAGATGCACCTCTTTAACATGGAGCTTGGAGTCTTCTGTTAGAGCAAGGAGAAGCTGCCTACGTATTCCTTCATCAAAGAAGAATAGGCGAGTCCCATCTTTTATGGTATCTGTCAGATCCAGCTTCCTTTGAACCTGCCAGTTTCTGGAACCTTGCCTGCAGGAAAGAGTGTGACAGAAAGCTTGGAGCTAAAACTCATGGGAGTGAAATATAATGACAAAAGCTGGCATTTAAAAAATTTACACACATGTTCTTTGCTTGCAATGCTGGGTTGCTGTTCATCTTGGTCACATTTTCCTTTGCAAGGACAATAAGATTTTCAAGTCGTTTCCACTGGAAAACACCATCCTTGAATAGAACCTAAAAGCGGAACAAATATATTCCCAATAACATTGAAGCCATATGTTTGAAGTAACAAGCATGTGACCACAATTGAATGAGAAAATGTGACAACCACTAAACTTCAAATAGAATATATAACATGACAATTCACACTTGTACAATATGTTTACTTGGTTGACTTTGCAACTTAATTTTGATATGTGGCAATTCATTTTTGTTAAACGAATCAACTTACAGTGCATTGGCATTCTACCCAATTCCCTCAATTTAACCATGTTACAACATGTAGATGAAATGTGGGTCTGTTTTCTGAGTGAATATCATATATTTTGAGATAAAAGTCATTTTGATTCTAAAGTACTTTTGTGTTTGGAATTGTAAGTATTTTGCCTTTTTGTTTGAGCGATATGAGTCAAAAGTTCATTCTAGTATATAATTTCAATTCCATAATTTGTTTTTACTCATTAAAGATATCAAATGAAGCATCCACTTTCAAATGAGATTTCATACGTGAAGCAATTTATTCAAAATGACCTGTGTATGGAGTTCATTCAAATAAAGTGAAGTTAATTTCATTTCAATGAACAACCATTTATGTGGCCAACCTGTTCGCAGCCTCTCAGCAAACTAAAATAAGGCAAAAATCATTGGAATTCCAGCAGACCATCCAAGAAATGAAAAATTTTGTACATTTATATGCCTTCACTTCACAAGGAATATCCTTAATTGGTTTAAATGGGAATCTAACCTGTATGAGGCGTTCACGAAGAGCAGGGTTTGGATCTGTCAAAAGGCGCTTTGCGACATATGGGTAGGCAACCTAGGAAAATGTTAAGAGTCAACACATATCCACAGATGAAAGCCCATAATATATTTCGGTAATCAAAAGGCTGTATAAATTTTTGTGCATCAACAACTGATGATTCTTGTAACTGGTGTTCTTTTATAAAGAAAAGAACATAAAAAATAATAATGTCATACTCGCTAGTGGTTGTTTGCTCAAAGGATATTGTTTCCTTTATAAAAAATAATAATGCATACAAAACAACTTGAATTGGGTTTCTGGTACATGCAGACCGTACCTTAATATCCAGTGACAGTTTTTAATAGCACATGACTAACACCTGAAGCTAAATTGAGTAGTTGACTGAGGAGGTTCAAAGGAAAGTATACAAAACACACATTTTACCTCAAGAAATTTGAAATCTGGCTGCAGGGTAAAGCAGATTCCTTCTTGGGTCAACAAAGATCGGATTACAAGAGAAAACCTCTCAGGAATACGAATTGGATAATTGTAAACCAACTTATTGAATTGCCCTGTGGGAAACTTGCACAAGTTCATCTTCTTAGTAAAACATACAAAGTAAGCAGACCAAAAGAAGGAATAGAATCTTGAAATATATATATACATATATATATATATATATATTCTCCCAGAAGGGTCATCCTGCTGTGAAGCAAGACTTACCAGTTACACTACGGAAATTAAAATCAGCAAGTCCTTTGCCAACAGAGTTCTGCCAGATTGCTTCTAAGGCTGGGATAAGAGGAGCAACATCAGTCCCACTAGCTAAGAAACCAAGCCTGGTGAAATCATTTGCCATCTCAGCATAGTCCTCGTTAACAGCATGGACAACAGCATCAATCAGTATCTGCTTATTTTGCTGAAAGCAGCAGTAGAATAAAAATACAATGTCAAGGTTTTGAAAAGCAAAAAGCGCACCAAAGTGCTATGGGTCACAAAGGGCAAAGCACATAGCACATAGAGCAAAGTGAAAGTGCACGCTTTAATGAAGTAAGGTGCCACGCTATAAATAAGCTCTAGTGTATGTGAATAGCTAATTCTAGACATAAAATATACAAAAATCAACTACTGAAAAGGTTTAGCATCCTTGAAAAAAAATAAAATCATCCATATAATATTCCAAAATAGTAATAAAAGCATATAAATGCATATAAAGATTCTAGGTTCGTATTACTGAATAGGTTTAACATCCCTAAGAAAACACAAAATCATCTTATGATGTGCCAAAATAGTAATTGCTAGGTTCTATCAATAAATATTGGTTTCCCTTATTAGTTATTCTAGGGTTTAGTTTTAGGTTTTAAGATGCCTGTATAAAGCTTCATATCTTATTTTACCTTCAGTTTTGATGAAATAAGAATTTGGTTTGCATCTTCCCCTGGATTTTCTTCTTTTCTCCCTCTGGTTCCCTTCTTCTCTCATGTGTTTGCTCGTTGGTTCTGGTTCCTACTTGCTCCTACATAAGCTTGCCTCCTTCTCCACTTCTCTATTTTTTCTCTTTCCTGGTACAAGCAACAGCTCATTTCCTCCACTTCCCCACTCAACTTTTAATATTTGTTTGACTAGGACTAGGGTTTCTCTGTGGGAACTGATGGGTTCAATTTATAAAAAAATGAAAAAATATTTTGAAACACATGTTTTTTGGTTGAGGTGACGCTTTGTGCTTCATCTGAAGTGCGTGCTTCATGCACTTGAAGCGTGCTTTTCTTAATAGGCATTGCTTCAGTGGCGAATAGCACAAAGACCCAAATGCTTTGCGCTTTAAAGAGCTGAACCTGTGCTTTTAATAACATTGGTCTAAATAAAATAATAGCCTCTTAAAATAATCCCTCTCTGACCACAAAAGTCTACAATAACTCTCAGGCAGCTTGAATCACAAGTAAAATAGCCAAAACTACAGCTTGTTCTTCTCTCTCACCCGCACTGTCACAAAGACACACATATATGCAAAGTGTTGGTTTTTCCACGCAAACTATATGATGAGCACAAATTAAGCTTTTCTCCTGTGATTAACTCTCCCGTCACTAGTGAGGCAGACCCTAGGACACAAGTGTCAACACCAAAGGCCTTAAACAACAAAGCTAACCACCACCTACAACATTTAAGCATTGACAAAATAATAAATTATCCTAACTTTACTAAGGCATTCATATCTTTTTTTTTTAAATAGGAACTAAGGCATTCATGTTGAACTGCAGGTGGCAGGTCCAACTTACCTGACTAAGGACAGCTACATTTCCAAAGTCAACGTATGCAATACGTCCATCACGCATGGCAAAGATGTTCCCGGGATGGGGATCACCGTGAAAAAGTCCAAATTCTAGTAATTGCCGCAAAGCAGCACTCACCCCAACAGTCAGAAATCCATTTACATCTATGCCAGCATCCTTGACAGCCTGAATTCCAAAAACATAAAATGTTATCCAGCATAATATTTGTAAAGCTGAATATGTAGATAGCGAAGTAACTTCTAATAACATCTAGACCTGCGGGTCAGTGCATCGAATCCCATCTATCCATTCCATCACTAAAACACGTGAACCAGAAAGATGCTTATAAACCCGAGGAATTTTGACCGTAGGGTCATCTTTGAAATTCTCCAGGAAGTCTTCGATATTCATGGCTTCCTACACAAGCAAGAATGATGCAATTTTCATAAATGTGAGAGGTGAGAACACCAACAAAATGTCTTCAACAAGGGAAAAAATGTCTTCAAAACAGAACATAAGCAAACAACAGAATAGCTTCAATATTAAAGTTCAAACTTGCTTTTGCTTGTCTGGACTGCCTTGTAAAGACTATCCTAAATGATTCATCATGTTCGTGCATGATTCTTCATGAAGAACTTTGCTCTATGCTTATGCTTTCTTAGCACTAATTGCTTTATTAAATAAATCTGTGACCTAATTAGATCAGTTATAGGAGAGAGTGATAGAGTTGTAAATCTACAGCATGAATATTGCTTAACAATAATCAGTAAAAGAACCTAGTCATACCAGAGACGTGGAAAAAGATAATCTTTAAAAAAGGTAAATTGGTATCATGGAGAAAAACCACAACCACAAGGGGGCATCTCCATTTATTATTATTTTTCTTATACATGAATTTTTTTCATGCTCCTTTGTCTCATAGAGATTGGCACTTTTTGACTTTGTTAAGTTATTTTTTGTGTCATTCATTAAAAAAATTGTTTGAAGATTATTTTAAAAAACTACAAGATTTTTTCTATCATATGCATGCAAAAGCAAAGCATTTGTGCGTCATTTAGTTATAAATTCACCCAATTAACCTCAAGTCAAATGCTGAAGGTATCTACTTTTCTAGGCTGAGGATTTCATATGTAGAGTGGCAAAATATAACAGGTGATTTTTCTTTAGCAGTTTTGCTTTTTTCTTAAGTCAAGATCTAAGTTTCTGGCTGCAAGTACATTCATAATGTATTATGTCCATAACTCATACAGTCCTATACATATGTAATTATTTTTTTTTTTTTTCAGAAACTAACAACTTGAGCTTAACTCAATTAATAAAGGTGCAAGCACCTTAACCTTAAGGTTGGGGGTTCAAGCCCTCACAAGTTCATATTTAGCATTTGTTGAGGTGGTGGAGGAGGAACAGTCAAGTCCAAGAGGATGAAGGCTTGGGTCCAAGCCAATGGAGGAGTTGACTAAACAACCAAAACACATTGATCATCTCTCAAACATTGTTACCATGTGTGTGTGTAGTGATTCGGTATACCAAAAACAAAATATAAAAAGCAATTTACCAGTGTATAATCAAGCTCTTCCAAAAGCTTTTCACCAAATTCATCAACAATGAGCTCTGCATTGCACCCTAGTTTCTGCAAACTGATGCCATTCAAGAATGATGCAAGTGTTCTGAACAGAAAAAGATCACGATAAATTATTGGCTCTATCTCAGGTCTTTGGACCTGCAAACAAGATAAATTAGTTAAGTCCATATTTACCAGTCTTTTCAAATATCAAATTAGAGAACTTAGAAAACAAGATGAAAGAATTCATGACTGAAAAAGGTTGTCCACAACCAGTTTATGATAGAAGTTGGATGAAACAACCCATTGCTTAAGGATGGCAATGTGTAAGAAAATGACTTGTTTCTATATCTCGATTTGTTGACCAAGACATGAAATCTTAAAGTAAGATATGCAATGGAGAAATTTCAGAAATGACTAAACAATACAGATTTTTTATGGAAAAAAAAGATTTCAAAATACCCTACTAATTTAGATTCAACCGAATATACCACCTCAAGAGCATTAACTAAAAAATATACATCCTCCAACTCGCAAAACTCATCCCCTTTATTATTCATAGCAATTAATTCATGATTTTCTTTCTTTCAAAATTTCTTATAAAAATATAAACTTTTTATATGAAAATGGTACCTTAAATACTTTAGTTTATAAATATAATTTTTTAAAAAAATTTACAATACAAATTAATATGAATGTATTTAGGCCAAACTTTAGTCAAAAAAGGTAAAAGGGTCATCCTTTGCGAAACAAAGGGAGCACCAGCTAAAGTGTTCCGGTGCAACCATTAAAATCTTGGTTTGGCAAAACCGAGGATGGGCATCAGAAGACAAATATTTTGGGAATATTAAAGGGAATACCATTGAGGATTTGTGAACCCTTATGCTGATTTTCTTTTAGTTAACTTATATAAGTGGTTATATGACTGCAAAAAGGTAACAAAGTCATTGTGATTAGTAAAGAGGTCATATTGGTATACAGTGAAATACTTGAAAAACTACAGTAGCAGTATAAGAAACAGATCCTACATTGTTTGTTAAGTAGAGTCTAGGGTTTAATCAACAAGAAGTAAGGGAAATTAACCAAATTGCTACATTCTGATTCCAAACAAATATCATGTACTATTGGTAGCAGGGTTACTTACCTGGTGACTTTGGATAGCTCTTGACATATCTAAGATCATCTTGCATTTGAAGGAATACTACAAGACACTTCTGTAGTAAGAGGCTCTTACGTGTATGGAACTAATGTAAATGGCCCAAGATAATGCTATACCTCATTAAAGTCAGTCATGGTGACAAAGGTGTTTGTAGCTTTCCAAGCTTTAAACTTGGAGCCACATGTCCTAAATTCAGTGCTAGTGGCTTTGTAAGCATTTTTTAATATCAACTAAATGGAATGATTTTTTATCAACAAGCTGCAGCAAACTTTTCCCCTTAAAAAGTCTTTTTAAGTTGCTTGGTTCTCCTAGTACTTTGTCATTTTTTGTACCAACTAATATACTGAATTTTTTCCCCAGAGGCTACTCTCCTAGTTGTATTACCAAGGAGGGATTGTCACAGAATTAACCACGTAAAGAAATACATCAAGAAGACAGAAGATATAATCATAATGCTTGCTCCTAGCATATAATTGCGTCACCTAGAAGAATAATGTTAAAGAATATTAACTTCCAAAGCAACCAAGTAACACCAATCAACGTAAAGAACCTTCATTACCTTAATTGCCACATCTTCTCCTGTTTCCCGCAAGGTAGCTCGATAAACTTGACCCAAACTTGCAGCCGCAATAGTATGGGAAGAAATTTTGCTAAACACAGATTCGAGAGGCCTGCCTAGTTCTTCCTCAATGATATTGAAAGCAACCTATAAAGAAAAGAAATTGCTGAATAAAAAATAAGACATGCTTGGTGGACAATACTAGACTGTGGCTATACTAGGGTTGATATGCACAAGGCCAAGTTCCTAATAACCTGGTTGGGGAAAGGCGGAACATCATCTTGAAGAATGCAAAGCTCATTCATATAATCTTCTCTGACAATATCAGGTCTGTTTGCAAGTACCTGTCACCAGAAAATGCAAAGTTAATACTAAGAATTGACAATGCGCAGACTGACTGGTAATACAGTAATTTACAGCTGCAAAAGGAACAAACCTGACCAGCTTTTATAAAGGAAGGCCCCAAATCACACAGGAGATTCCTAAGCTGTCGAGCACGATAGGGAACAACTTCTTCATCCCTCCCGACCAAGCAATCGTAGGTCAAGGAAGACCAGTAGAGCCCCAAATTCCAAACAATCTCGACACCTCGCAATAGTAGCGACGCAATATCCCCTCTAGACCCCAACACCTTATCCCTAACCTACTAACCCGATAGCGTCAAATTCAAATCAAGACGGATCAAGCGCAACAAAAAAAGGGGAATAACCTGGAGGCACAGATTTGATTCCTAGTGTTGGTTATTAGTATCGTACCTTGCCGGGGGAGTACTTGCGGAAGGCATCGCAGACGCCGCGCTCGAAATCGAGTTGGTCCATGGCGGCGCTGGACTTGCTCTCCAGCGCGGTGGGCTCAGCCACGACTCCCGGGACGGAAACTCTCGCCGGCGGGAGCTTCCTGCCCCTCAGTGGCGCTCTACCGATAGTCGGGGGAGTGGGCGAGAAGCTGGGATGGATTATGCTCATTTCCGAAGACCAAGAAGAACTCGGTTATTGCTGCTTCACTTTGGCGCCGGAGGGAAGAAGTAGCGGGATTATTCAATTACTGAGTCGTGCGAAATCGGGTAATTTGGGCGGTGGGAAATGATTACGGACTGGTGGCTGGGAAGTGGGAAGATACTAGATGAACTTCACCATTGGTCCCTAAACTGTATGAAAGATTACCTTTCGATTCCTAAACTTCAAAAGGTGGACCGAAAGCCCTCACGCTAGAGAGTTCGGCACAACTGTTTGTTACGAAACTTTAACAAGTTCCTTAAGTTCGAAGCTCGAGTCTCATATAAATCTGAAAAGCTGATGGAGTGTAGTTGCATCTACATTTCCTAGCAGCCATTGCTGCGAGCTCTGCATATAATTTCCAATGCCATGAAAGAAAAAATACTTCGGTCTGTCTGGGAAGAGTTTTCCAAGATTAGCATTAGAGTTTCTTATGATTTATTAATAGTAGGGGATTAAACCACTAAAACTATAAGCTGCCATTAGATGACTTTTTCAAACTCTAATACTAATTATTAACTTTAACATCCGAGGGGTCTTAGACTATTAGCTCTACCAGTTTTTACTCCAATACTGGATATGATTTTCATTCCAATACCATATACTCTAATATTTGCAGTAATCAAAACCATGTCTAGAAGCAAAATTTGAAAGAAAATTTCTCGTAACTAACTTGAAGAACAAGCAGGAAACTCAAATTTCTTGTCACAAATAGCCATCCCATTTGTAGTTTCTAAGGGTGGACAATATTCTATCGTAAAGCTTGGTATATCTATGTTGCACACAATGGTGCAAGATGGGCTAACCCGAACCAGGACTGGGACCGGGCCGGCCGGTCCTGGGACTAGGTTCATAGGGACTGGGCACGGCATGGCTGTTGGCGTGTCGGTCCTGATTCGGTACTAACCCGATCCTGGGCCGAGTTGGGCCTGGGCTGATCCTAGGCCATTTTTTTTTGTAAATTTTTAGAATAAATTTTCACTTAAAAATTAGGATTATTAATTTTATTAAGAGTAAAAAACCACCCAACAGTATCAATTTATTAATTTCAAAGCCAAACAACACTTACATAAGTTGGAACGGGCCTTACAACGAAAAAAGGTGAAACATTCCATAAATTTGAAATTAAAAAAAACTTATGGTCTGTGTTTAACAACATAATCAGATCGGGTACAAACTATAAAAATCTAAGAGTCCACCTCATCAGTGTTTTCATCGTCGGAGCTCTTTTGGTCTTATAGCCGTAAGGTGGCAATACCCCAATCACGGTTACAGATATACGCCTTAACCACATCAGGTGACAACCTTACTCGTTTTACAGAAATAACATATTTTCCCGCGCTGAAAGTCGATTCAAAAGCAACGGTTAAGATAGGAACAATTAGATCTTCCTTTGTAATGATGGACAGCATTAGAAATTTGTTGCTCCTTGCTTTCCATCATTCCAAAATGTTGGTCTCACTATTCTCCCACACCAAGTTAAGATATGTGTTAACTTCATTAAGACCAGAGGATGCAGACCGAGACCGTTTGAGTAGTTGTTCAGCGGGATTGAATGCTACTGAAGCCGATAATGATGAACCCTTGATAATATCGGAAGTACTGCTCCATATCTTGTCTTTATGTCGGTCTGCGTAAATCTTATACAACTCACGCATATGCTCCTCAAGAGTAGTAGTTATAGCAAGAACAGATATATGCAACATATCTAAGAAACTATAATAGCCATTTAGTAGCTGTTGTGTGCCTATGATTTTAACGGTTGGGTCAAGTGCAGATGCAAGTAAATAGATGGGGGGTATATCACTAAAATGTAAAATCGACTTGTCTTTCATGGGCTTAATCGTGTCTTTTAAAAACTCATCATCTTTGTATTATTTAAAAATTCATGCAACATTAACCAAATACATTAACACCTTGTGATAAGTAGGATAGTAAACACCGGAGCAAAACATGGTGGCATCATAAAAATATCATAGCACGACGGCTACTTTTGAAAGTTTATCCCACATCTCTTGTTTTCAAATTTGTTTTCTTCTATTTCACATTTATAAAACATGTTATATGTGTAGCAAATAAAATCGCATCCATCAACATCTCATAAGTTGAGTTCCATCATGTTAAACAATCAAGTTTAAAACGTTTCTAACTAAACTGGAGGTCATTTTTTAGACAATAAGCTTTCAACTCTTTTGCAACTTTTAGCCTTGACTTTAAATAATGGATTGTCCACCGAATATAAAGTGATTTCGGTGCTCAATACATTAAGGCCTTTTTGAACAACCAAGTTTGAAATATGACAAATACATCGTATGTGAAAAAAATGCAGCGTCCTTAACAGGTTCTAACGATTTCTTTAATGTCTTCGCCGCAATATCATTGTTGGATGCATTATCAAATGTTATGCTAAAAACTTTGTCATAAAAAAAAAAACTCATTTAAAGTTTCAAAAATAACTTGGTATATGTTCCAACCGGTATGATCAATCTCGATCCATTTAAATGTAATGATACGTTTTTTAATAACCCAACTATCATTGATCTAATGTGCAGTCACACAATAATAATCTTATCCTAAAGGTGAAGTCTGTATGTCACTAGTAAATAAAGCAGAATGATCAAGAGCAGAAAAATATGCTTGTAAGTTCAATTTATTAGCTTCATATATTTTAAATGTTTCTCTCTTGACAGTAGTCCTAAATGTTCATTTAAAAGCCATGTTTAATTGTGATTTTATCCATTTTTCTATGTGTCTATCTTTAGCTTGTATGAATGGTTTTTCAGTCAACATTATCCATTCTATCATGCATTCTCTACAATTTTGTTGATTAAATCAAAAAATACCTGATGTGTCGGTAAAACTCCTAAACTGCGTTTGGCAGCCGGTATTACTAGCTCTATTCGGTCAGAAGTTCAGATGTTTATGTTCCATGTGCCGTTTGATTGTTCCTGTGTCGGCGTTTTTCTTGTGAATGAGCTTCGTCTTGCAATGTTTACATTTTGCAAATCACACATCGTTCTCATACACTTGATCGAAATGCTCCTAAACCCATGCAGTAAGCCTCCCCGATTTACCTTGACTTTCAAATTCGGGTTGGTTGCTCATTGGAGTGGGTTTCGAGCCATCGCCTCCACCAACATTATTGGACGGAGTCACATTTACCTCCTTGACGTTGTTATTGCAAAGTTGGTCGTCATTGCCCAACTCGTATTGTGTCATGTTAATTTGTTTGTCATTGTCGGTTTGTTGAATGTGGACCCCATGGCTCCCAAGTCGGGACATGGAATGAAAAAATGACCTTAAGTTCATCATGCGAGATGTAGAGCTTTAGGCCTTTCCCTTTCCTTTGGATGCCATTCATGTAAAAATTAATTGATAAAATGAAGAAATTTGAAAGTAATGAAGGAAATATTAAGAGAATAGTAAGAAAATAAGTTTTGAGAGCTTGAGGAAATTAAGAGAATTTATTAGAGGAGGAGAGGAAAGCTTGAGATTAGTGTGAAAAAATGATACAAATGACCTCTCTATTTATAGGAGATAGTCTTTTTTTTTTTTACACTAAAAACCTCAGAATATAGTTGTTGGGGGGTAAAAAAGTAATTTTGGGGTAAAAAAATAGTGCATGCCATTATAGAGCCATGGAGTGTAATTAAACCAATTTTTTTAAGAATGAGCCGTTGGGGCAGGCCGGTCCTGTTTCGGTCCTCGTTGCGTGCTGGGCCTTCCTCCGAGCTGGGCAGTGCCGAGCCCACTTAAAACCTCCTCTTTTTTTAAGCCCATATTCGCCCCACCCTTACTCGTGCTCTAGCCAGTCCCATGCCGTGCCGAGTTTGACTCTGTCCTGGGTTAGGTTTGACGCTAGACCAGTCCCGAAATGGGCCGGTCTCGACCCGCCCCTTTGAACACCTTTAGTTGCATATAAGTCAATTAAATGTATCTTATTTAGCTTTACACACACACACACACTTGAAGAAAGTTAAACATATAATTAAGGTACTTTTGTAGCACATGCTTGGAAAGATTCACTTCTTAACTAGAGAAATAAACTTTTAATGGGTTACTTGAAGCCTTTTTATGCATACTAGCCCATCATCTAATGCTACAATAGGATGCCTATGAATTCTTCCCAATTTATATTACCCTCTATCAGTGAGCAACATTACAGGTTAATAGCAACATTCTTTTAGGCAAAACAATTTCTTAAGGGCATGTTCTATGTATGCAATAATTTATCCTATGAGGATCAATCAGCTCATTAAAGCTTTTATCAAGGAGTGGCCGAGGAAAACAAATACTTTAAACCAAAGAGTTTACTCCAAGAGATATTGCCAATGAACTCTTAAAAAATTGGCATAATACCTATCATTTCTTATACCTGGTAAAGGTACAAATCCTAACTTATGTAAATAATTTCTCCTCTTTGCAACTAAATGGTGGGTTTAAGTTGGATAGGGTGAGGTTTAGGGTAAACTTATTAATATGATTCCTTTTGTAACCCTTATAACTCTATCTTACATTGTAATTATAAATTAAAAAATATTATCTTCATTCAAAGTTCTTTGCACCATTTCAGTTTTTTTACTTAAACTTGACTTAAATTTATTTATACTAGTATTTGCTAACATTTTTTCAAAAAAATTATATTAAAAATATAAGGCTTATATTTTTTAAATATAATTTTTTAAAAAAATTAGAAAATATTAATATAAATAATTTTAAGTCAGAAATAAGTAAAAAAATTCAAACGGCATAAAAATTATAGGACAGAAGGAGTATGAAATATTATATGGAAGACAAAAACCCAGAGGTGCGATTACAATGAGGTAAGTCAAACCTATGCCTTTCGTAGTATAAAAAACAAGTGTGAATACAATAAATTACGTGTTCCCCCAAAACTGGAGGCATATATAAATAAAATATTAGACATATATAAAGGAAGTGTGAGATCTGTATAAATAATATGTGACATGTGTACAAGTGAGATCATAGATATATTACTAATATATTCATTAGTATTTATGGGTTTGACCTCCCATGATAAAACATGTGTGAATGCGTCAAATTCTGATTTTTGCCAAAATTTAACATAGTTACAAATCAAATATTAGATATGTATAAAACTTGATGTATGAAGCAAGTGATGGATATTGTACAAACATGTGACACATATGTGTGAGTGAGATTATATATATGTTACATATATGTAAATTAATAAACTTTTATATGTGAACAATAATGTATTTGACATTATTTGTACAAATGATTACACACACACACACACACACACACACACATCAGCAATGATGACAAAATTAACAATAAGAAATAAGACGCCTTTGAAAGGAATTGCACTAAAAAAAAAAAGAAAAAGAAGATTCCTAAATGCAATAATAAAGGATGACTCCAGCAATGGTGTTTCCTAAATGCAATAATAGATGATGACTCCAGTAATGATGTCACATGGATTTCAAAATGTTTCAAATCTGGAGAACTTCTGCCTATACATAATTATGTGTTAGTATGACTATATTTATTTATTTATATATATTATAATATAATATTAAAATTATTCCTATATTATTTCTGTATACATATAATTTCATATCTTTGTTCATATCATTTTTCATATGAATACATATGTATGAGTTTGATATACAAATAAGGTTAAAAATATGTATAAAATTAAATAACTGATATGTATATCTGTTATAAGATATTTGTATTAAATATGTAAGATATATTTACAAATAAAATTGTAAGAATTGTAATTGATATATATAAAAGTTGATATATAAGAGCAAGTGGTAACTATGTGCAAAACATGTGACACATATGTACAAATTATATCACAGAACTCTTACTGAAATATTATTTTTATTCATAAGTAATTTTTTCACTTATTCCACATTATCTTTTAAATTTGTACCTGTAAATGCAAATTTATCTCAAAAATAAAAGTTGAGGTAAAATTAGAGAAATGCATAAACTTAAGGGGTAAAACCAAAATAAGCCTAAAAGTTTTGGAAACTCAATGCTTTGTTTCCTATAGTCATGAGTCACCGCTTTACTTCCATCAACAATGGACGGTGAGATAAGGTGGTGGCGGCTTGGGCCATTGACAACAGTAATCTCTGGGTGCTGTAGAAGGTAGAAGGTGGTGTTGCATCAAGGAGGGGAGTGTTGGGATGGTTGTGATCTTCCTCCCTTCTCTTTCTTAGGCGACGCTCATGAATAATGAGAACGTGAAGTGGTGCAAAGGTAGGCTGGTTGGGGCAGCGATGGATGGCAGAGATGCTTGGGTAGAAAAGAAAGCGAATAATCGAAGGAAGCTATAGGCATCAATGGTAAATAAAGGTAAGACATGGCTGAGCGAGGGAATGAGAGAAAGTATATGACCAAGGTTGTTAAAATCGCAATCCTGATCGTTGGACTTACGATCCTAACATTGAAAACCTTGTCAGAATGTTGTAGGATTAAAGGCATAGTAGGATCGTGACCAGGATTGTAGGATCGTAAGATCGAAAGATCCTACCGATCCTATTCATGTATTGATTTTTTTTTGCCACTAATTGCATGGATGATCCCTAACATTTAATTATCATTCTGTTTTCATCCCTAGTTTATTAAATGCTATGTTTAGATCTTAAACCTATTAAAAAGTCATTTTTTTGTCCTAAATTTATTAAAAACATTTCATTTTGGTCTCCAATTAAACAAAATTTGTTAATTCAAAGTAACTATCTAATAACAACCTTTTAAAGTATAATTTAAATTATTTGATAACAGTTTTATTGTAAATTTAATATACATAATAATTTTTTTACAATTAATGGACATTTAAATTCCAGTTTTCTCTCTCTATAAGTTGAACTTATTTCATTCAGGAAGAAAAAAAAACTAATTTTAAATTATCACAACTAATTTTAAACTATATACTTACTATAAAAAAATTATTGAATATTTTAAATTTATTGGAAGTCGGTTACTGAATATTTAAATAATGGACATTATACTCTCTTTTATTTTTCAATAATGTGTTTGTTCATGAATTTTTTTTGAACTTGTGTTGATTATTTTATTGGTTATGTTGATGTATATTCTATTAAAGTATACTTGTATTCTATCAACGATTATGTTGTATCATTACTATGACACTTAAATTTTACTTGAATTTCTACTATAATTGGTTTTTTTTATATAAATTATATTATTTAGATAAGAAATTTTAAGCTTTTGCTAGGATTTTACAATCTACGATATGATCTTGTGTTCTCGATCTTACATGAAAAAAGTGATCATAGGTAGGATCTCGATCTTGACAACATTGTATATGACAGGAATTTTATTTTTTTAACAGATGTAATTTTATCTTTTCCCCCATATGGTGCACTATCAAAGGAAAATATAAGTTATGCGAGTATATTGTTCCATTTTTTAGAATAAAATAGTTGTCAACTTTCTTGAAGCAAAGGAAGCTCTCATCAAAATAAGGGAGTTAATTGGCTTAACCATGAAAGCTCCAAACCCAAGGCGATTGACCAATGTAATAGCATGGAGTAAAATTCAACACCCCTAATCCCCCTTTGGAATCTTTCTTGAAGTAATTGATATTATACAAGTTTATAGAAAGAGATATACCATTATAATAAAAGGGTACACTAGTTTTTTTAAGACTAGAATGATAACCGAATCAGTTTTTGTAAAGCATGTTGTAGAAAGTAAAGAGACCATAATTTCATCCTCGGACCTCCTCTATATCCTTTTGTGCACTTAGCCACCAAGTCAAAGGACTAGGGATAAGTAATTGGGAACTGGATTAACAAAAAAGGATAACCCTTTTGGTACATTCAATGAGCAATAAAAAGCTAGTGTTGAAAGATAGAAGCCAAGTAAAAGCAAAAATGACATACATTTATATTTTCATCAGTCAGATCATGAAATTGTTAATATTTATTATGTTAAAATATGTGTATGAATTGTTTTATCATTTTATATATGTATATATGTGATGGACTGATGTAGAATGAAAAGAAAAAACTCCGTAACCCACAGTACGTGATATACTACAGTAAATTGAAAGAAGCGCACAAAGATAGAAGCCAAGTAAAAGCAAAAATGACATACATTTATATTTTCATCAGTCAGATCACGAAATTGTTAATATTTATTATGTTAAAATATGTGTATGAATTGTTTTATCATTTTATATATGTATATATGTGATGGACTGATGTAGAATGAAAAGAAAAAAATCCGTAACCCACAGTACGTGATATACTACAGTAAATTGAAAGAAGTGCACAAAGAAACATTAGTACATTAAACACTATAGTATTTCTAATATTTCATATGAAAACTCAACAAATTGTAAAAAAATTGGGCACTGCATACAACATATCTATATATTCATGATATTTTCTTGGTTTGGCTTAATTTTTTATTTTTTTTAGCACACAAAATCATATTTACAAGTTTATAAAGGGTGGAAGTACTACATAGTAAAAAGAAAAGGGGAAATAAATGCCTTTTTGGAACCTAGAAGGTTACTAAACTAGCAAGCTGCTTTTTCAAACTCTGGGCTTCTACTCTGTATCCCTTGCCATTGCACCAAATGGTGGTGACGATGCAAAATTTGAGTTATTAATGATAACACTATAATGGGAAAGACTGGATATTGGTGATAGCACTATAAATACAAATAACTCGTTGCACATTCAACTAATTTTTTAATGGCTAGATAGGACTCAACTACATAAAGGAGACCTTAGCTTTAAAGTGCCCTATGGGCTCTCGAACACATTGTGTGAGAATATTTACCGTAGGTGAACAAAGATTAAAATACTTAATATGATGATAATCACAAACATATATACATTAATTGATGCACTTATATATAACAACATTAAAAACCTTGATCAAGACTATGGTTTTGGAAGAAAACTATGGCAAACAAGGATAAAGGGATTAAGGAAAGGAAGAAGGTTAACTCTTATAGGCTAGTCCAACTATACGTACTAGCTCATGTAAATACTAGCTCAATTGCCAATTGTCTATTGGCTAGTTAGAATGATACCTACCATTTTATATGCCTAGTGATATGATCAAAGAAGGTACAACCAAGGATGACAAGGATCCATTAAAGATAACTAGTGAACCATTGACAAGGAAGAAGGCTAAGGAGCTCACTAGTGCACTTCAAGCTCGGATGTTGACAGATTGGCGATGTTCTGGTACAAAAATCATATCTTGAGCTAAACAGATTGGAATTAAGTAATTCTTGATTCATTGGAAAGATAACATCTGGCGCTACCAATCATATGAAGACCATGAAACCCATTTTTCACGTTAAGCTGGTCCAATTCAGCTTCAAAGTCACGATTTACGAGTAATCGCTGGTTCAAAAGCAGTTGTGGTATTTTGGTCGTATCTTTGGTTTCAGATGTCTGTTTTGTGTGGTTCAGGTGTCATTTCAAAGCTAAGAAAGAGAGCTACAAATTTAATTCTTTGAATTTTGAGAAATTGTGGCTGCATCAAGTTCGAATTTCAGCTTGAAGTTGAAGACGCAAGCAGGAACCACCTGAGAAGACTATTTTGGGGTTTTTATGGCCAATCTTATTTTGTAACGTATTTTATTTTATGTTCCTGTTTATTTACATTATTTAGGATTTTATTTAGGCCATGGAAGTGATTTAGGTCACTTAGGATAAATGGAATTCGCTGCACACCTTAAACATGTGTTAAAAGGGTGTAGGAATCCTAGTTTGACTAGGTTTTCTTGAGCCCTTTGTAACTAGGTTTCCTAGGTGACTTGGGCTGCTAATTTTGCCCAGATTTTTACCCTAGTTTAGGCCTATATAAAGGTACATATTCTGAATGTAAACACACAGATTAATGCCGAAATAGTATTGCTCTTTGGAGAGGTTTTCTCTTTGGTTCTTTGTGGACTACCTTAGTGCACAAGTGTGCTTGTGTTCTTGGAGTTCTATACTTCTCGTTTCTAGTCACAGGTTGATTAGGGGTGGGAGTCTTCAAATCCAGTCTCTTTGATGTCTTGTGGAGCTTGAAAAACATCTTGGGCGCGTTTCATGGTCTTTATACCATCGGGGTTCGCATCACCTAGCCATAGTTCAAATCCTAACTTGTAAAAGAGACTTCTTCAATTTACAACCAAAACTAGTTTACATACCCGACATTATCTTATAGTTTCAATTATTCTTTTGAATTTTTCAAATATAATATAAATAGATCTTATGAAAATATTATTAAGATCAATATTATCATTAACCAACAAAGATTAAAATCATAAAATTCAGAACCATTTTTGCATGTTTGAAATTAATAATCAAGGACGGATTCAAAAATTTGTTACTTGGTCCATATAAAATTAGTTTTTCATATACAACATACTTATAAAAGAAAATGTAAAATTTTAATTTAATTTCAATATATTTATAAAAAAATAATATTAACTATTCAAACTTAATTTTGTTTGCTATTTTCTTAAATTAATGGAATTAATCGATAAATTTTAATGGAGTCCATCTAAAAGTTTCTTAACAATTTTTAAAGAAATTAAGAATTTTATTGATGTTCATGGACCCTACTGTATTATATATAAATCTGTCCATGTTAATAACACTTTTTTAATCTAGTTATAACTAAAGTTTATAAAGCTATTCTAAAAGTTGAATTAAGTAGATTAAAGGTCAAACTATACATTTGACCCCTAAACTTTTACAACTCGAGCTAGTTAGTCCATAACTCACAACACATTAAATATTGGCCCCTAAACTTTGTAAAAGTTTGCGAGTTAATCTGAAACATATTGTGCATGACCAATGATGTCGGCCTAAAATACCTCTGTAATCTGTCTAACATCTAAGCACCCATAACTTTATGTTATAACAAAAACACTACCTTCCTCAATTCACCAAAACCAGTGGTGAGTGTGCTTGCTTGTTTTGACCATTTTCATTACCAACTCCCATCCCTTTCCCTCCGACTCGCCAACTCCTCCACCGTTCCATCTTCTTCCCTTCAACTCCCCAGCTCCTCCACCACCCTATCCACTTCCTTTTTAACCATTGCACTTTCATCCCATAGCCTGAACTCTCAATCCCACTATTCATTCATTGCAACCCTGTAGATTGCCTTTCAGTCATCTTTCCATCTCGGCCCCTCCTTTCAATCCTCCCGATCTAGTCATTGCCCACCATTCACAACGCCACCACATAAATGAAGAGGCCAGAGCTCGCACTTATTTTGCCTTCTCCATCATCTTCTCCAATTACGTATACTCCTAATTTTTCATTTTTTGATTTAATTCGCGATGATCCCACTGTATTAATCGATTCATTAATGGGAGAATGATATCATTTCAATGGTCTACACTTATTTCACAACACTGTTATGGAGGTTAGGGTTGCATTGTTGCTAGTTTATGGTGGGCATAACAGGGGTAGTGGTGAGGATGACAGAGGTTGTGGCGGGGATGACAAAGGTGGCAGCAGAAGAATACGAGGTCTTGGGGGATGGTGAAGGGGATTGATTTTCTTTTCTAGGAATTTGAAAACTTGGAATGGATGAGAGAAGGGGAAAAGTACTAAAACTAGGCCAACTTCTCAATTTTTGGTATAAAATCATCACTAAGAAACCATATTTGTAGTTGGGTTCATTGTGTTGAGTCACAAATAAGTTTCAGGTGAATTAAAGATGATAGTGTTTTTGGTAGACTTGAAAGTTATGGTTGTTTAGGTTTGTTTTTTTAAAAAAAATCAAGGGGTTGTAGTAGTATTTTGGGTTGACACCATTAGTCGTGTACAGTACATTATGAATTAACTCACAAATTTTTACAAAGTTCAGGGGCCAGTATTTAGTGAGTAGTGAGTTATAAATTAACTCGCTTAAGTTGTAAAAGTTTAGGGATTAAATGTATAGTTTGGCCTAGATTAAACTATACCGTTATCACCCTTAAACATATTAAAGTTATAATTTTGTAAAATAAAAAATTATAACCTAAAGCTTTAGATGTTTTTGTTCCATTGTAAAAAACTAGTAATTTAAATATTAGCCTATTAATCTATAAGAATTAAAATGTGGGAATAATTTTAAATATTATATAGTTATTTGTGCATTCCATTTTAACGAACCGAAAAATCCACATATGCATTTTTCAATCAGAATAACTTTATAATTATTACATTTAGTTAACAGCTTAATCACCAAACATAGTTATCTCATTGATAATTGTAGCTAAAACTTCATTTGTTTAAATTCCTATATAACAAGCTATAATTGGAAAAATAAAATTTTAAATTTATGAGAGTGATCATAATTGTTAAAAGGGTAATCCAAGCAGATTATTAAAAGGGTAATCCAAGTGGATTATTAAATATTAAATAAAATTATCAAATAAAGAATGTTGATACTAATAAATTAACAGATTCTTAGATTAAAAATGTTGGTAAAAATATAATTATTCTTTCTATTTTTTTGATAATCATGTGTAGAATTAATCATGCAAATAAATACACCATTCATCCCACAATGTATACAACATTTTTATTTGACACGCACACTAAGGTAAGCTATTATTTGCCTTTTTTTTTTTCCATCTTTGTCCTTCCTCTCATCTTGTATCCACTTCAAAATGTCTGTCTTTGCTACCACCTTGCTTTTTCATCGAACCTTTGATTCTCATTGCTCCGTTGCTTACTTTCCTAACATCGGCCCCAATTTTGACCTTTCTAATTGTTCTTAATAGAAGGAAAACCTTCATCGATCGGTCACAATTTTGCCAGCGAAAAAGGATCCAATGCAAGTAAAGAGTGAAATGGTCTTGTCGATTAGAGTTTCTTCCACTGATTTGCCTCGATCAGAAGTCCTTACTTTGGTTCACCTTAATCTATTATCGCATTGATCTATCTGTCGTCTTCATGTTTGGTCACCTTCATTCGTCACCCCTATCTTTGGTTGCCTCTCCGCCATCGTCTCAGTAACTCATAGCTTCTTCGCCCTGATCTCCTCATTGTCGAGCAATTTCTTGATCCACAGCTTCCTCCCTGGCTTGCGGATCCTCACCCTAATTACGGACATACAACATCCATCGCCACCAAGCCATTCTTGGCCGGAATCACAGTTGGATGAAAGGAATAGTGGGAGTGGAGATGAAATGATGAAAAAGAAAGAGAGAAAGAAATGAGTTAAAAAGAGTGGGCTTAGTAAGTTTAAAAGGGGATAGTAGAGGTTAAAATGAGGATAAATGGTAAATGAGATAAGAAAAGTTTACTAAATAAAGAAATGTTTCAAAGAAATTGGGATGACCCAAAAAAGAAAATGTCGCAAAAAATATAGGACAGGGGGAGTGTTAAATAAAATTGTTTTAGTAGTTTAAAGTTTAGACAACCATACAAAAAATAATTAAATTTTATAATTTAAATCTTTCATATTACATCGCTGTATTGTTATCAGTTAAGTAGAAATTTCAATTATAGATCAGTATAATATTAAATAATTAAAAGTTCAAGACATAATAAATGTATACAGCAAATTCTGTGCCTGATAGTTGGTACTCCAAGTTTCCAACTCTTTAGGAATTCCCAGTAGATGACTTTATACTTAAAATGCAAACATCCACTAATGCATTTGTCACACTAATTAGATTCAAAGTTGTAGATTAAAGATTCCTTGTATGCAGTATGTCACTAAGACAAATATTCTAGAACTTTTCTTTCATTGGAAAAGCTCAACATACTTGCCCAGAAGCAATGGTTGCAACAATCAAAGTAATAGTAGCAGGGAAAGGGTTGTTCTCTAAACGACTAGCACAATAAAGAAAACCACATACAAATATGTATTTATTTGTGAATTAACCTTTTGGGCCAGGCCAGGCATGTATATTTCTTTTAAGTTAATTTTTAGATATTTCAAATGAAAACTCAAGAAACTGCAAAAAAAAATTGGGTCTTGATTTGGCTTAATTTTTTTTTTTTAGCGCACAAAATCATCTTTACAAGTTTATAAATGGTAGAAGTACTATGTAGGAAGAGAAAAAGAGGAAATACTTACTTTTTTGGAACCCAGAAGATTACTAAACTAGCAAGTTGCTTTTTTGAACTCCATTCTTCCACTCCGTATCCCTTGCCATTGTGCTAAATGGTGGTGACGATGCAAAGTTTGAGATATCAATGATAGCATTATAATGGGAAAGACTGGATATTAGTGATAGCACTATCATTACAAATAACTCATTGTGCATCTAACTAATTTCTTAATAGCTAGATAGGACTCAACAACATAACCAAGCCCTTAGCTTTAGAGCATCCTATGGGCTCTTTAACACATTGCGTGAGAATATTCATAATAGGTGAACTAAGATTAGAATATTCAATATTATGGTAATCACAAATAGAGATTCGTTAATAGATGCACTTATATATAACACCGTTAAAAATCTTGATCAATGCAATGGTTTTGGAACAAAACTCTGACAAACAAGGATATAAGGATTAAAGAAAGGAAGGGGGTTAACTCTCATAGGTTAGTCCAACCATACGTACTAACTCATGTAAATACTAGCTCAATTGCCAATTGTCTGTTGGCTAATTAGTATGATATCTACTATTTCCCATGGTCAGCCATAATTCAAATCTTAAGTTATAAAAGAGGCATCTTCAATTTACAACCAAAATTGGGCTTAGGTATAAAAAAAAAAAAAAAGAGAAACCCAACTCAATTAAATAACCTGTCAAAAGCCCGGATTAGATCCAGCTCGGTAGTAAGCCATCCGGCCCGTTACGCTCTGGAGTAACCTGACCCAGCCGGATCCTAAGAGAATTACTCCGTCCCTGCACTCGAAGCCCTAGCTCTCAGTCGCCCTCGTAGCGCCTCTCTGCCTCTTCGTTTGCTGGCTCTCGGGTCCGGGGGAAGCAATGGCGGCAAGTAACTACACCGTTTTGCAGTTCGCGGCGCCGTCGACGGCGAGCCTAACGGTGAAGGTTCATCCACTAGTGATCTTCAACATTTCCGATTGTTACGTCAGACGCCCTGACCAGGCGGAGCGCGTTATCGGAACCCTCCTTGGCTCTGTCCTTCCGGACGGCACCGTCGATATCCGAAACTCCTACGCTGTTCCTCACAATGAGTTCTCCGACCAGGTGAGCTCAATTGGTTCCAATTATCGCTTTATTTGTTAATTGTTTTGAATCATTTTGTGTTTTGTCATTTTTTGAGGGGACTTCAAATTCTTCAAAGAAAGCTAGTATCTTGATACTTATGGAGCTAAGAGAATTTATACGTAGCTCGAGTTTTGGTTGAGGCCTATCATTTTCGTTTATTCGGACCAGAGTTTGAAAATTGAAATCGATATTCCAAATAAGAGTATTTCATGCTCAGTGATATACACTTAAAAGGGAATGGTGGAATAATAATGCCACTAGTAGTTGAAGTTCACACGCATGTCACCTTCATTTTTCTTCTCTGCAAAGCACGAAAAAGAAGTTGTGTCCTGAAGACTATAGCAGTCTTTATTCATTTTTCACTAGCTTGGTTTGGTGCATTGAAGCTATAATTTTTTTCCTTGCTGACTTCTTTGTTGTTTAAGTATTAATATATCAGAACAGAATTTGGCTATGATTAGGTTTGTCACCTACAACGAAAAAAGGAAATTGGAGGTTCAAATCATTTGGAAAGAATTGCTGGTTATGTTGGCTTCAGTGTTTCAGTAATCGTATATCTAGTCATAGGTTATGCCACCAAGTTGAATACTTTGCCTTTTTCTTCTGACTGCGTTCCTGTTTCTAAATGTTTTCAACAAATATACCAGAGATTGATTACTTTCGTTAGTTTTAGTAGCGTCTGTTCATTATTTATGGGTTTTCATGCTCTATGTTTTCTTATCCTGCAGGTTGCTTTGGATATTGATTACCATCATAATATGTTAGTCTCTCACCAAAAAGTCAATCCCAAAGAAGTTATTGTTGGATGGTAAGTCTTCTACCTATTTCTTCTTCAAGAAGGAAATGGGCAAGCGCTGTATCTCTTCAGTTATTCTACGTGATTGTTAAATTGGGATATGGCATGTACATTATCACTAGCTTTTCTTTTCAATAGTGTGGATAATTCTTAGCTAACGGTATTCAGCTCCAGCTCCAAACTTTCTTTTAATATGCTGTCAATACTGCAGGTATTCAACTGGTCTTGGAGTCACTGGCGGTAGTGCACTAATCCATGAGTTCTATTCCCGAGAAGTTCCTAATCCTGTTCATTTGACAGTGGATACAGGATTCAGTAATGGAGAAGGTACTATTAAAGCATATGTTTCTACAAATTTGTCTCTTGGAGATCGGCAACTTGCTGCACAGTTCCAGGAAATTCCTCTTGATCTTCGTATGGTTGAAGCTGAGCAAGTTGGATGTATGCTGATTAACCCGCCCTCTCTCTGTATATATATGTGTGTGTGTGAATGTTTGAGTATTGACTTGTCCAAGTATTCACAATGGCAGTTGATGTTCTGAAGACTACATCAATAGACAAGCTTCCAAATGATTTGGAAGGAATGGAAGCTTCAATGGCACATCTACTAGCTCTGATTGATGATGTGTACAAATATGTTGATGATGTAGTTGTAAGTAAAAGCTGAGGCTTCATATTTTGGTTACTTTTTGTGTATCGGTGTTCTAATATGGTTTTTCAACTCCCAGGAAGGTAATGTTGCACCAGATAACAACATTGGCAGATTCATAGTAGATACTGTTGCATCTCTACCTAAACTTTCACCTTCAGATTTCGATAAGCTTGTGAATGGCAGTCTGCAGGTAAATTCAGGTTCTTTGCTGTATCTCCATGAAATGCACTTTGAGACTACGGTACTGGGATGTTTTCTCCCAGTGTCGATGCCAAGGGTGTGTTATTATTATTACAAAATGGTGCATGGTGTGTTATTTTCCATGTTCAGTTCAGACTGTTCCATATGCTGAATTTTTTTGGGAAGTTGAGTTTTGTTGTTGTAGGTTGTCATCTCAAAGTAGGATAAATGGAGAAACCAGTTTATGTTATTATGCTCCATGCATTTAGAAATAGCTTTAGTTGATTGATTAATGTAGTTCTAGTGAATATAGTTACTGCACTTTATTGATAGATGTGAACAGTTTCTGAGAAAGTGCAAGTCTCTGGTCAATGATTTGCATCCATCAGTGAGCTGACTCCGTAATTGTTGATTAATCTGTTGGCTTGTTTAGGATCAATTATTGCTGCTATATTTGTCAAGTATCACAAGGACACAGCTCAGCCTAGCTGAAAAGTTAAACACAGCGGCTCAGGTCCTGTAACAATTCTCAGGTTGACGGTTTGCCGAGCTATGGCTCGATTGTACTTGACCAATGTGCAAAGTTTCGAATATGTGGAATTGGCTTCAGTAGTCTCATCATGGTAGTGATGAGACAGCGTGTTGTTGAAAGAAAATCTCATGGAGGTAACTGGGGATCCCTAGTAACAGTGGTAGAGGGTGAGCTGGAATCATAAATCTTATGCCCTATCGACATAAAGGTTGTGACAGCTTTAGTTGCGTTTTGGTGGTCTTGTTAAATGTTGTTTGAGCATAGGACCATAGGTTGTTCCTTTTGCAAGGGAAATAAGGAAATTGTCTATGTATCTTTGAACAGCTTGATTCGAGCTTTTTCCTCACTCATTCTTCCTTATCAAAGAATATTGTGATCTTAGCTCAGTTTCTTTAACGACTTGAAAAAACATTCAAATTATCACTCCTCAGCCCTTATAGCTTGTTTGGATTGAGGGAAATGAGGAGAAGAGGAAGGGTAATTATTTTCTCTTCCTTGTTTAGTTAGATAAAATATTAAAGGAATTGGAGTAGAGATGACTTTCACCCCTTCACATGTTTCATCATGTATAGTTTTTTAATCTCATCAAACTGAGGAGATGTTGGGCTCCTGTTTATTTTTTACGCTTCACTTCCCCTTCCCATTCCCTTAATGAATTATCTAAAATCTTCTTCACTAGAAGTCTTGCCACCTCCTTTAAGACTGCTGCTCTTGGCCGACATGATTTTCTATGACCTTTTCAGTCGTAAGTGTTCATTGCAGCGGCCAGAGCAGTAGTATAAACAGCTGAGATTCGAAACTTGAAACATCATTTTCATTTTTCAGGTAAAGTTTGACAAGCGCAGGCTTGATACTGAGCCAAACGACGAAAATGCATCTCTTATAAAGTAAATGTTGGGTTTAAACTTAGAATAGCGAAAGCATCTTAAGTAAAAATATTTTAAAAATAAGAGTGAAAGTGGAGTGTGAGTGAAAAGGTATCATCTAGGTTCAACAGTTTATAAACAAGCCAGTTGAACATCTAAAGCTAATTTGTTTTAATTTCAATCAATAATTTAAATGATTTATTTTTATTTTTACATTTTTTTTTCCTAAAACTAATTTTATTAGAAAGTCAATATCTATTATATAATATAAAAGCAGGATACACATAAGGGTAAAAAAAACTTTTCACTTAACAAACATCACAGCATTCTGACACATGGACAAAATTATATTTATGGAAGTGTTTTAATGTAATTTTCATTGTAATTCTCGATGTTGCCCTCAAGAGTCATTAACTCTTACATTGTAATTTAATACACATAATCCGTTTCACATATTTAATAGAAAGGAATCAGAAAAGTCAATTGCATATTTAATGCTGCCATACACAGTTTTCTAAATTGTAGAAATAAATCGGCAATTACATCAGAAGGAATAAAAAATTACATCAGAATAGGGTACTGAATATACAAATCACACATGACCAGTACTATATAAATAGAAACTGTAGAAAGGAATCGAAAATTACATCAGAAATTACAAATCACACATGTCTTTGTACAATTTCTGCGCATTTTTATCAGAAAAGTCAATTGCATATTTATCTAAGAGTAATTAATCTTAAAAACTATAGTTATTGTATTTGTTTGATAATCCAATAATTATTACCTTATGTGTTTAGTATATTATCCTCTTCCAGGTAATTTTATTTAGTCGGACAACTACGACTATAACTGCAAATATATAATTACAACATGACGGAAAACATTTGAATAATGAATTATAATTTATAATTCCAATTCCGTGATTGTGCCAACTGAAAATAAAAATATCAGAGGCCTTGATTCTTGTAATATGAACGAATTATATTCTATTTAAAATTAGTGGACTCAATAGCGCAATTAAGGATGGCAAAGGAAGGGATATTATTAAATGGAAAGCTATAATAGGAAACAATTTTATTATATTCAGGTTTCTAGAATTGTCATCATATTTTTTATGCAACTTCCTTTTTCAATCTAGCTGAAGCGTTTCCCACCCTAGCAAAGAAGCCCTACTACTGATTCCTATATATTAACAAATGTGTGCCTCTTAAACTAGATTCACCAGCCTCATAGGAAAGGTAAACTAATGAGAACTCATTAGTATTCGTTTAAGTTTGTTAGGACTTTAATTTGTTATATTAAACACTATAAAACTTATATTTGTTTTTTCTACCTAGCAGGAACCCAGGAAGAGCAAGAGACAGGTAAATCATAGCAATATAATCCAAAGAATATAATGCTTTTTTTTTGTTTTTTTCGAATGTGCTGTGTTTGAAACCATATCAAACCACTTTTTTTTTTACGTTACAAACTTTATATGCAGATTTTCATATAAAGCATTGATCTGGTTAGTATATTCAGTACCCTATTCTGATGTTTTTAAAGTTTTCTCTGTTTTGGGAAGTTCTATTCTAGAAATCAATCTTTTCAAGCTTCATAAGGTTTCACTCATGTAAGCAATTTCTGCCTATATAACTCTAAAGCTTTTTAAAGTCAAATACTTTTCCAAATTGCTAAAGATCTTCCTTCAAACTCTTGGGTTTTTTCCAAATATAGGATTATTTACGCAATTATTAGTACTGCTATGAAAGTCATTTTATGTGTCTGTGTTATTATATAACTTTTCAGGGTATGATTATGCTATAACCTTTAAAAATGCGCAGAAATTGTACAAAGACAAAACTAAGATGGACCTTGTGTCAGACTGCTATTCCGCAATTCTTCGGGCAAACACCACTCTCATTACGAGGTTACAACGCCTGGAGGATGAGATTGAAGCGCTGCAGCATATCAAAGGAGAAAATGAATCACTGAAGCAAAAAATTATTCGCCTAGAGTCAGATTTGGTAACGAGGGTAGTAGATTTAATTTTTGTTTAATTCAATCAATTACCCTTCTCACACTAACAATTATTATTACAACATTGTAGATGGAGGCCAAATCTGCTACTTTTCATAAAGATGATTTTAATATGTTCTTCAACATTCCTGGTGAAGTGAAATGTGACACAACTAACATAAAAGAAGAAGAGTTTTTGGTGTTCATGATTTCCCTGATGGCATGGAAACAACTAGCACAAAACAGATAAATGGCATAATTGAAGTTGAGGATGACCCGCAAGAGCTCTAGAACAAGTTTAGGATTTATTTAAGTACTATTATCAAGAATAAAGCTACTGAGTTGGTATGTTAACAGTAGCCATTTAGTATTCCCTATGTACCTCCATTTGTCGGAGGAGTAATTGTTAGTCATTGGTTACAGACTTTATGTCTGGTGCTAGAGTATAATACTTTTTTCCTCCTTAAGAATCAAGTAGAACCCCATTTTATACCCCATAAATCGTTGATTAAAACTAATGCAATTAATAGCTCAATACAAGTAATACACTTATCAAAAAAGGCATGCGGTACTAGAGTATAATAAACTTGACAGAAATATGGATTCAACTGCGAAGAACATAAAAAAAGAACTAGGGCCTGCCTGGAAAAAATAATAACATTTAGTTATGAGTTTTCCATATTTTTATGTTTGCCTAGAAAAAGTCTTTTTAACAATATTACCGAATGATTTGCAATTTTAAGATACCCTTCCAAAAAGAAGTAAGTTAGTTATATGCATCTAACAAGACTTTAATGAATGGTAAAAAAATTACAATTTTTTGTGAGGATGGAGCACAGAGGAGCACAGAGGAAATTGGTATGGTAAACTAACAAAAAATCCTAGCAATTAGAAAATATAAAATGGTATAATCAATTATTTCTAAAAATAAGTATTCTGCCTTCCTAAAGGTTGCCAATGACAAATTCATCAATTGCCAAATGTAAAATAGTATCTTTAGCACATTAAATATCTATGATGGCCCAACTTAAAAGTAATTGACATTGTACTGTGGAAAATCACAAATTCACCAATTGCCAAATATAAAATGGTATATTTTAACCCTTTAAATCTCTATGATGGCCCAACTTAAATGATGGTTGACATTGTCCCGTGAAGAATCACATATTCATTAGTTGCCAAATATAAAACGGTACATTTACTAATTTTTGAAAATAAGTTCTCTCTTCAAAAGGTTTTTCGCTAAAATATCTATACTACAAAATCTCAATGATGACCCAACTTAAAAACTGATTCACATGCCAATTTAACAATTAACGAAATCACAGGCAATTAAGCAGAATTTCCTGAGATTTATTATACCAAAATTAAATGAGGTTTTTAAGGAAAATCCATTTAGTTAGGGTTAACGCCTAGCCTTATAAATAGGCCACACAAAGATGACCAGACCCTAGCTTCGGCTATTGCAATTAAGCAGTAAGCTCATCTTCCCCTTCAAAATCTTTATGCAGAATTATCAAGTCAAATCCTAACCATTTTCATTTTTCATTTTATATCAGGTTTAAAGATATCATCTCAAGCATTGTAGGCAAGTATAAGCCTCCCATTCGAATCAACTAATTTTTCACACATTTATTCCACAACGCTATCTAACACTAATGTCAATTTCACATGTAAACCATGTTTAGGCTAATTCGCAAGAGGTTCATTGCACAGATCAGGAAAGGTTAGTCTGTTTGGTTAATTATTTTACATACACAGCCTGTTCAGTTCATGCAATATGCTTCACTTTGAGTTTGAATTCAAGATTTTATCCTACAAAATGACTAAAATAACTGGAGTTACTTATCTGTTTGTTTGGAGGGGGGAGGAAGTTTTATCTTGCTTGACAGCATAGGATGGGAGCCTGCAATAAATTGAAACTTTGTAGAGTCAGATCAAGTTGTTTGTGAATTGAGCCAAATAGAGTGTTACAGTATAAAATTTCAATAACATATTGTAAATGGTAGGTTATTTAGCCAAACAGAAAACCAGACAAACAACAAAAAAAAAAAAGACACAGATAAAAGGGAAAACCAACCAAGGTGATCAGTGGCAAGAAAACAGAAAACAAATACAAAGCACCAGACATAAAGCAATTTAAAATTCAATACAAGTAATACACTTATCAAAAAAGGCATGCGGTGCTAGAGTATAATAAACTTGACAGAAATATGGATTCAACTGCGAAGAACATAAAAAAAGAACTAGGGCTTGCCTGGAAAAAAATAATAACATTTAGTTATGAGTTTTCCATATTTTTATGTTTGCCTAGAAAAAGTCTTTTTAACAATATTACTGAATGATTTGTAATTTTAAGATACTCTTCCAAAAAGAAGTAAGTTAGTTATATGCATCCAAAAAGACTTTAATGACTGGTACAAAAATTACAATTTTTTGTAGAGTCAGACCAAGTTGTTTGTGAATTGAGCAAAATAGAGTGTTACAGTATAAAATTTCAATAACATATTGTAAATGGTAGGTTATTTAGCCAAACACAAAACCAAACAAACAGGAAAAAAAAAACACACACACACAAATAGAAAGGAAAACCAACCAAGACGATCAGCGGCAAGAAAACATAAAACAAATACAAAGCACCAGACATAAAGCAATATAAAATTTAATGGAGAAGTAGATATCTAATATAAATAATTTGGAAAAGTATTTGACTTTAAAAAGCTTTAGAGTTATATATGCAGAAATTGCTAAGTGAGTGAAACCTTATGAAGCTTGAAAAGATTGATTTCTGGAAGATAACTTCCCAAAACAGAGAAAACTAGCTAAATATGGATACTGATGCGCTGGTTTTGCAAAACTTTAGGTTAGAAGATCTAGAGCAATTTGGAAAAGTTTTTTAGAAAAAAAAAAGCTTTAGAGTTATATAGGCAGAAATTGCTAAGATGAGTGAAACCTTATGAAGATTGAAAAGATTGATTTTTGGAATAGAACTTCCCAAAACAGAGAAAATTAGCTAAATAGGGATACTGATGCGCAGGTTTTGCAAAACTTTATGTTAGAATCTAAGCAAAGGCAATACCAAGTGAGAGTAGGATTATAAGGAAAAGAATACCTACCTCCATTCTCGAAGGATAGAAAAAGGAAACTTTTGAGAGCCGAAAATTTTTACGACTAGCCTCTAAAGTTTCACTCCTGCATACATTGAACAAAAGAAAGCAAACATGTCTAAGTAAGCACTTGATTGGAGAAAATTGTAACTGAGATTAAAATAAAGAGAAGGAACCAAAGTTAGCTATAAATGACACTAGCAGCACTGATTGGGATGCAGGGAGATTGAGCTTGTAATGGCTAATGGCTTAGAGAACCAAAGAAATTATCTTGTGCATTCAAGAAAACTTCCCCAATTTGCCAGGCATCGATAGGCAACAGATATTGATGGATGACAAAGTTCTAAAATCTCAAATGATGATGGTAAAAGAACAACTCTTATCCACGAAAAACTTAGCTTCATACCTAAAAACCGCATGATTGCAACAAGCATAGATGTCTCTTGCACCCTCCTGGTGCAAGAGAGCTGCGCCTTTAGTGATTGTTTGTACATCAAACATAAATGCATGAAGCTTAAGCAGCAGCTAAATGAAAAACAAGTTTGCCAAGTCCAGACAGTCCCATTCAGGGCAGCTTGCTGATAAGCAGAGCCAAACTTTTGACAATAGAATTTGACAGACACAACTAAGTGCCAAGTGAGAAACAAGTAGATCATTTATGCTGATAAGTTTCAGCGGGTAAAATCTTCATAGCTTTCTATATACTAAATCTAACTGGAGTATAAATAAATTATGGGAAACAAACCAGCTGTGTCAATCATGTCATCCACCATCACTGCAACCTTGCCGTTAACATCATCAATAAGGTTCATCACCTGCAGAATAAAATGCAAGCTAAAACTTACTAAGATGATAAAAAATATGAAGTCCTAAAGAATTCCTACCCAGTCAACATTAAAATAAGAGAAACACATAATAGCTATGATAGACAGGTCCATTACAAACCATGGTCCGTAAATTTACCTATTGATTTGTTGATCCATAAGACGTTCACTAGATCTGAACCTTGCTGAATAAAAATGCAACCTAAAACTTACTAAGATAATAAAAATATTAAGTCCCAAAGAATCCGTACCCAGTAAACATTAAAATCAGAGATACACAAAATAGCTACGATAGACAGGTCCATTACATACCATGATCCATAAATTTATTAGGTAAATTCCATGATCCGTAAGACGTTTACTAGATCTGAACCTTGTACAAGAAAAATGTAACCTAAAACTTACTAAGATAATAAAAATATTATGTCCCAAAGAATCCATACCCAGTAAACATTAAAATTAGAGAACATACACATAATAGCTACAATAAACAGGTCCAATACAAACCATGGTCCATAAATTTACCTATAGTTGACATGATCACTAAGACGTTTACTCTATCTAAAACCTAAGTAGTTTAGTATTTGTTAGGAAAAAAACCCAAGAGTTTGAAGAAAGATCTTGGGCAATTTGGAAAAGTATTTGACAAAAAAAGCTGGAAGAGTGTGATCAAGAAGAATAGATGACAAACCTATTGATGTATATTTTTTTTAAATTCTGTGGAAATATCCGCCGAAGTGGGAGACGTCGCGACCGGAAAACACATGGGTACGGCGGTTAAATGTCGGAAACTTCAAGCCCATGGCGTCGCTGCACCTAGATCTCTTTATTGGTTGCAAATAACTTAGATCCACGGTGTGTGCATGCGAGCTTGCGGCGGCCATGGATGACACTAGTAGAAATGCTTATCAGAAAAGACGAGAAAACAGGAAATAAAGCGATTTTCTGGGTACCAAATAAGACTCCACCCGGTGTTGCTTGCTTTTTAATTTTGTAAAAGATGAGAAAAATTTCACTTAGGCCCTTATACTTTTACAAAATGTTACCGACAGACCTTATACTTTACAAGTTTTACCTTTTAGGTGTACAAAGTTTTTTCACATTTATAATCCTCATGTCCATATATGCCATGCTAATTTGTTTTCTACGTAATGGCCGCATTCGGCCCTTTTATTCTCAAATTTGGTTTAATTATTCACTTCCCATCCTTTTTCTACTTTTGTTTACTGGAACATGGTTCATTAAATTGGGCAAACCCGCTTATTTTGTTTACTTCATTTTCTATGTCCATTAATTCAATTGGGCCATACTCCACTATTTTTAATTAAAATCCTTTTAACTTGATGGACACATGATTTATCAATTCAAATTTTCTTGGTTGGTTCAATTGGATTTAATATTTTATATATTCATTCCATTTAATTAGCCTACCCATTTTAATATTTTTTAATTGTGTTTCCTGTTTAAGTTGAGAGCCCAAAATATGAGCATATGAAAAATCATGAGAAGAAAAATTCAAATTAAAATAGGTTGGGCCAAAATTAATCAACTGTTGTCCTTGGTGGAGATTTTCGACAGATCTTACCTGTTATTAATTGTGGTAGTAGGGGTGATATTGTTGCAGCATCATTACCATCATCTACACTTTGGGCTCACTGTAACCTCCACACGCTAACTGAAAACATGAGATTGGAAAATTCAGAAAATCCAGAAGTTGTTGAGTTTTGTCAATGGATTTTGAAGCTTGGAGAAGGTCATTTACCTTTACACAAGCTATCAGATGATGAAGAGGAACCAACTTGGACCAAAATTCCTGACAAGTTTTTAATTCCTATTCATGAGGATCCTATTGATGATGTTATTCGAGATATATTTCCAGATTTGCATCTCATGCTTACTGATAAGGATTATCTTAAAGAAAGAGCTATACTTGCAACAAAAAATGATATTGTTGATACTATAAATGATAGATTACTTGCTCGCCTCCCTGGAGATGGTAGAACATATATGAGTGCAGATCGTATTTCACCGTCCTCTGAGAATCTTGATGCACATACTATGTTATATCCAATTGAGTACCTAAATAGTTTGAAGTTTTCTGGACTTCCTAATCATATCTTAGAATTGAAGGTTGGGGCCCCTATTATATTGTTGCGAAATATAAACCAAGTGAGTGGTTTATGCAATGGGACGAGGCTTATTGTTACTCGGTTGGTTGACAGAGTAATTGAGGCTGAGATATTAACTGAAAGTCACGTGGGGAGCCGTTGTCTAATCCCGCGAATTGAAATGGTACCTTCAGATACTCAATTACCATTTGATCTTTCTCGACGACAATTCCCAGTTAAACCATGTTTTGCAATGACAATAAATAAGAGTCAAGGGCAAACATTCAATCATGTCGGACTCTACCTTCCAGAACCTGTTTTTAGTCATGGTCAACTATATGTTGCTGCTTCTCGTGTAACTTCTCCTAATGGCTTTCGTGTATTGTTGCGTAACAACAATCCAAGATTTACTTCGTACACAAAGAATATTGTGTACACAAAAGTTTTTGATCGCTTGTACAGGCACCACACTTGAAAGGTTTATCTCTAAATTCACTAAATAGTATAACTTATTTAGTTTTTTTACTATCTTTTATCATTGTGAAATGATTTCTTATTGCACCATTGTATAATTGATTTCGATTAAATTTGGTTATATAGTTTATATATACATATCTTCTATAATTGATTCATTTATAGGTATTATACCCTCAATATGAGAGCACAACAACAACACCAAATTCGGGACTTGACACCATTTGGATATAATTGGTGCTTAACAGTTCGTGTTACACGAATTTGGGATGCCATGACAAAAGATGGGAGCTTCATTGGCACAGAGATGATTCTCCTAGATTCTAATGTGTGATTTTAAGTTTTTTACAATATTTTATCGTACTTATTATTTATATGAATTGTGTGTTAATAATATTGTTTCATACAGCATGACCATATATGTGCGAGAATCCCAAAGGACCTTGCTAGCAAGTTCCGATCTATTGTTAAGGAAGGTTCTGTTTTTACTGTGAAGAACTTTTATGTTGGTCGCCCTTCTGATATACAGAACCCTGTCAGTTGTGCACGTAAAATATTCTTTTCAAGGTTTACAAGCGTAACACGGATCGCTGATGTTTACCCTGAGATTGAGCGGTATAAATTTGAGTTTGTTGAGTTCCCAGATATCAACACACGACTTCCGCATAATTTTTATTCTATAGGTATTTTTCTTATATTATTTCTTGAAAAATCATGACACAGACTATAATTTAAATGTTAATAAATTTTTCTCGTACAAAAAACAATTGTGATCAATGCATTATACAAATAGATGTTATAGGAAAACTTTGGAAACTTGGCCCTGTCATTTCTCAACAAATTAAACATGGCTCTCCCACTCGAAGGTGTACACTTTACTTAAGGAACCACAGGTATGTTAATTTGCTAAATCACTTTACTATTTGATATTTTTCTGCAACTCATGTAATCAATTATGAGTTCAATCATTGTAGTGGTGTGGAACTTGAAGTTGTGCTATGGGGAGATAGGGTTCAACTTGTAGATCATCAATCTATCCTGAACATTAAGGATAAGCATATTATTTTGGTTGTTACGTCTACATATATAAAGCAATATGCAGGTATAACACACTAATTTATTTATAGTACTCTATTGTTTTATCTTTCAATTGTTCTAGGTATTCATATTATGTGCATTTTCCATTCCTGATATGTGAATTCCATTTATAGGAAAAAACATTTTATACTCAACATGTGCAACCAAAATATATGCCAACCTTAACATCTCTGCAGTTACTATTTTGGAGCAATCGTAAGATTAAAATTAAAATATATCATTCCTGTTTTATATTAGTTATGAGTTAAGAACATTTTCCTTTTATACTGATTTTGCAGCCTAGCTATTGGTGAGGTCGGCGTTAAGCACGATATAGCAACTCAACAAGTAATGCATGAGTCAAGAGGCAGTGGTGTTGTTGAGCGCTACACACTATTTGATATTGAGAATCGACGCTCTGACCCTACTATTGAAGTAGATTTCATTTGCTCTTTTTAAATTTCAAATCTCATGTTCAGATCATTCGTTATCAGTTATTGTCTATTGTTGCAGAATAAAGTTTTCACCTGCGCTGCAACACTTATGTGTGTTGATCAACAGTATCCTTGGTACTATGAGGGTTGTGGTGCTTGCTTGAGGAAAGTACAGCCACAGGGGTCGATGTATTATTGTGACAAATGTCATACAATGACGAATAAACGTGTCATAAGGTTGTTTTAAATAATATACTATTATTATGTACTATTTAGGGTACTAAAATCTTTTTTGAAGTAAAAGGATTTTGATTACTCATATTATTGACATGTTGCACCAATCTAACATGTTGTATAAGGTTTGATTTGTAGGTATAAAATAAGTGTCAAGGTTGCAGACCATTCATTTGACACATATTTTGTTATGTTTGATAAAATTGCTGAGGAGTTGATAGGATACCCAGCATCTGAATTATACATGAGAAAGGACACGGTTAGTGTTTCCAACAACATGTCTTCTTTAATATATGTCCAACTGTTAACTCCACATGCTGTGTTTAAATGTAGGTAGAACGGCAAGAAAAGATGCAAGTAATATTTAGGCGATTAATGGGCATTCAATTTCTGTGGGAGGTACAAATAACAAAGTATAACCGTCAAAATTTACGTTCTGCATTTATTGTGAAGAAAATTCAGCCAATTAACTGGTCAACTGAAAGTCGCTTATTACTTCATCTTATTTCGAAGGTATTACTTCCTTGCATATTAACGTTGAGACTATTCAATATTTTTTAATAAAATGTACATGTCTTGTATTAACTAATTCTATACTTTTTATTATTATGACTGTTAGTTTAAATCTTTGGGTCAAGAAAGCTGATCCTTAAAAAGATCTTTTTCAACTGAAATGCCGTCAAGAGTTCAGCACCCTAAGCGCCAATGCTGCCCTATGTTAGAATCTATTTTCTTTACTGTGACACATTTTTAAATTTGTTGTTATTATATTGCCATACTAATGCTTAGAATTTGTCATTTACAGTGACATGTGTGGGAAACCAGACCATTGTCACATTGTTACTATTGCTAATGCCACAAAAACTATCAATCATACACATAGTACAACCAATACCAGGTATACACCATGTTTTTATTAATGTGGCCACAAATATTTCAATTTTAATTCATGTTATTGTAAATCTCGTATTAAGATTGAATTCTATTTTATACTTTACATTCACAGTGGACCTGATTTTTTAACTGCTAGAAGTGGTAGCAAAACTATTGACCTTCCAATTCATACCAACTCACAGAATACTTTGTTATCGCAACATTCTCGATTTGTAGACGCAATGTGAGTATTATATATTTGTTATATTCATTTTTATTATAAATTATTTTTGGAGAAGGTTGATGTTTTAATGCTATTTCATAGGGAGGACTTCCGTGATCATCCAATAACTTCTCTCACAAATTTTGCACCTTCAGATGATGAATCGATTAAGTCATTGCACAGGTTTAAATGTTTTCCAGAAAAAAAAATCAATGCTCTTTACTTGAAACTCGGTTATATGCCACTTACACATTCCTCTGTTCAAATTATTATTGCAGTGCATTACTTAAGGATTCAAGTGGAGATAAAGATCTACAATTCGATGATATGGCAACTTGAAATTTTTGTAATTTAAAACTCAAGGTCTTACTTACACATTATAACATTTTTTGTCCATACTGTGTTGAGATATTTAATTCTAATATTATTTGAAACGTAAGGCTTGTTGGAATATATTTCATACCAATATTTTCATAACAATTTTATTTTTTATATTTTTTTACAATTTAATACCATTTGAAACCCGTGGCAGCGCCGGGTATGTAAACTAGTTATCTTAATGCAACAATCTATTTGAAAGTAAAATTTGATAATGTTATTATTTATTTTGTGAAATTTTCTTTTTAATGCTTAAAACTAAAAAGAAGTCATAAAAATTTATTAAGATTATAAAAATTATATTTTTAATGGATTATTATACCTACATAATATTGACTTTTAAATAAAATTAGTTTTAGCTAAAAAAACATGTAAAAATAAAAATAAGTCATTTGATTCCAAATGCCTCAAATAACATCAATCTTGAACATCTAATAGATCATTGTCCATTTTGACTTCAACTTATTTGGGTCTCAAAGTTCTTTATTTCTTTTTTTTTTTTTGGGGTAATATTTTTCATTTTTTCATTTTCTTTTCTAATAATGCTTGTGGATGTTTTGTCATATAATAATAATTATTATTTTGAAAGAAAATATCGATCATTGATTAATTATGAAAAGAAGAGTTCAACCAAAATGGATATGGAGGAGGCCAAATAAGGCTGTTAATGGCAGAGAGCCCTATGCACGCTACAGAATGAACAGTAATATTTAGGAAGCGAAAACAAAAAAAAAAAGGAAAGAAAAGACATAGATAGCCTTCTAACATCGTCAATAAACCCCAAATGAACAAAGTGAGGGATCTCCAAACTCTTGCAGCTCTCGCGCCAATACCTGAGCGTTCGATTCCAATATGAGTATTTAACACCCTCGAGCTTTCACTTCCATCATGCCATAGAGAATGACCAAGGCTTCGACTAGAATGAGTTGATCGGTCCACTTCTCAAAACACACAGACGAAATGAAATTATTATAATTGTAGTAGTTGTAATTAATTAATGTCTACACATAGAAATGGTTAATTTGAAAGAAGTGCCACATACCTTGGTTAAAAATTAAAAAAAAAAAGTTAGATAAAATGACATCCTAACATTATCATTATGGTACGTTGGAAATGCTAACCATCGGCATCGGGTATCCGGATTGTTATTTCTTATAGTTAGCGCCCTGAATTGTCAATAATTTGTAAATCGTGGGAAAGTAGTGCAAGGCTCTTCAAAATTTAGGAGGACGGCGAGTCATATTTCATTTGTTTTCGACAAGAGCAGTTTCTGGTATTTCGTCTTCAATGCAGCAGTTAGGTCTATAAATCTGGCTCTCGTCGATTATAGACCGCCATTTCGTCGATTCAGAAGTTTCACAGGCTTGTCGCTGGTTCGATTGTTGAAGTCTCTCTTCAAATCTCTGCCAAGGTAAATTTTCTCCGATCTCTATTTTCTCTTCTAAGATTATGATTTTATTTTTCTCGATCTACGATTTAATTTGTGGTTCGCACCTCATTACTTATCAAATTCCCATATCCCGTCGGTTATTGCATCGGTGGTAATCCCTTTTTCTCGTTTCTAGATCCGTTTAAATGTCACGTCCGGAAACTAATCTATGTAGGGTTATTCGTTTGTTTGATTTCAAGGTGTTTATCCTTTCTCCTTTTCCTGGCCTTGTGTTTAGCAATTTCTTCAATTTTGGCTGGAGGCCTGATCTGATTTCATGAATTTAAGTACAAGAAGTTTCAAATCGATTGCCAACAGGAACTTTAACGCTTGATCTGCGGCCGGGAAACAATGGGTTTCAGGGGAATGGGGTGCTTACCTTGGGTGAATGATTAGTGATAATTGAGTTTAATGATTGATGCTAATTGCAGTAAATGATTGATAATATTCTTAGTGCTTACCTTGGGTGAATGATGAATGATAATTGAGTTTTGTCTTTGCTTTTCCTGAGCAGGACAGTAGCGGTGGTACTGGGAGTCTGAGTTTTGTCGAACCGTGCTAGAACCCCAGTTTCTTTTGTTGGTCTGAAATGGCAGATGATGACTACCATGACACAGACATGGGGTTCTCTCCCTCCCTCCCCCTTTCTCTATTGGGGAAATCATTGACTTAGGGTTGAAGATCTTGTTTTCATCAGTTTTTCTGCCCATTGGCTGCTGAGAAATTAGCATGATAAGAGATAAAAACAGACTAATCATATAGAAGCCCCTCTCTCACTATCCATCGTTTGTTTGGGATTATATTTGTTATCTTGGAATTGGTCAATTCTTTTGTAAACCCAGATGCTATGCACCTTAAAGAGGACCGATTAGGGCTTTTCAGCAATTACTCTCTACCTTAAGAATAACCATGGGAAATTTTTTATCTTTAACCTAGTACATCATCATTTCTGTTTTCTTTTCTTGGCATGGTATGGCTTTTCTAGTAATTTCCCTTCTTTTTCTGTCCTTGCTGGGTTCCTGCTTGTCCCTCTCTCCTGCTGAAATTCCCTTTCCTGCCTAGCCTTCTGAACGATATTTAGGGTTGTTCCTTGCTGTAAAAGTTTTAAGCAGTACTTTTGAATCGCAATTAGTACGTTTCATATGCAAAGCTGTTTTGCTCTGTGAAATTTCGATTTGTGACACTCCAACATGCATTTCAGTGTTTGCTGCCTTCTATGTTGCCGCGTGCATAACCATGATAGTCACACGAAACTTATAGGATCATACTTTGTTTCCCCATAAATATTTCTTGATGTCCAGAAACTTATGCATGGTTTTGCACTTGTCTCCTGTAGATATGAGGATGAGCCACCAGAGCCGGAAATCGAAGTGAGGATCCATCTTTCGATTGTCTTTTCATAATATTGATTTATGAATTGTTCGTTTCCAACAAAAGAGAAATGTTATTGATGGACAGGAAGGGCCTGAGGAAGAGCTGGAGAATGCTAATCCTGATGATGTTCCTGCAGAAGCAATAGAAACAGAAGATAACGATGATCAGGGATCTAAAGAACGGCCTCGTAAGACATCGAAGTATATGACAAAATATGAACGTGCAAGGATCTTGGGTACTCGTGCTCTGCAGATTAGGTTTATTTCTGAAAATTTATTTCTTTTTGTTCTTTCCAGCTGCTTATTCTTGTAGTCAGTCTTAGTTGATTTATTAATAATATCATGTTTTCTGGCTCAGCATGAATGCTCCCGTTATGGTTGAGTTGCAGGGAGAGACTGACCCACTTGAGGTGAGACTAGATATTTTATAGATCATGTTGCTTGTCCCTGGGCACACCACACTCTTGTTCTTTCCCAACTGGGAAGTATGTGATTTATCTTATTTAGAGAATGGACGTGGAGTGCTTGATATTCAGTTTATAGCAAGTGGATATGAAACTTAAAGGACAGGGGATGTATGCAAATGATTTGACTACTATTTTTGCTGTACTTGTGGGGGAGAGAATGCTGTGATTTTAATATGTTACGGTGATGTAGGAATCAGAAGAAAGGAATGCACAAAGAATAAAAAGCCAAGGCGGGGAAATGGTTACATCAACTCGAATTCATCAAAAGCTAACAATTAACATGAGATCTGAAGACTTATATAGGCATCTTCAAACCTAAGACTAAACCCGTAGAGTAAGTAATAAGGCAAACTAATATTTATTGATAAAACCTAACTATAGCCATAAAGAACATGAGAGATATAGAATAATTATGATTTTTGAAATTACACAATTTCCCCATAATTACACAAATTCACACATATCCCATAATAATAAAAATATCCTATATAATATCCAGGTTCCCTTGTTTCGCATCATTGTGTCTCTAGTCTTTTCTTTTGAGAAAAGTTAGAGGTGAGCAGAGGTCTGGGTGATGCTTGACTAGCGTGATCTGGATGTACATGCAACTATTTTACCACTACTGTCAATGCGGTTCTGGTTCTCAATTAAGAAAAAGAGAGGCGGGGTGATTCTGGACAGTATCTGCCTCACTAACAGTGACATGCAATAGTTCGTCAGAGACATCTATTTGTTCTTTGGCCATGAATCATTCAAGTAGTTAGGTTTGTGACGTTTGTGCTTGTTATTGTGCTCCTGTTGTTGCAGTCTCCTGTCTGCTTTTATGGGACACTTACAAATTATGTGGCACTTTCCTTGCGCCATGTATGTTTCAGTTAGGGCTAATAACGCATTTTTTTCACTATAAAACATGACCCCTGGTTGTTTAATTTATTCTATTGCCTTAGTTTTTATATAAATCTCATGGTGTATTTCCTTTCCTGCATAAGATTGCCATGAAAGAACTTCGCGAACGGAAGATACCTTTCACTATTAGGCGCTACTTGCCTGATGGAAGGTGAGAACTTTTAGTACATTGTAATTGTATTTCTATTATGGGAAATATTGAAAGTTTGTCTTTAATTCAACAAACGAGGGATCTTGTGGTCTTAGTCATACGGGCCCATCTCCTTGTGAAATGTCTGTGATAAGCTTCCTTGTATTATTTGCATTATTTCTGATATGGTATCGTCTGGCATTTGTGGATTTCAGCTATGAAGATTGGGGGGTTGATGAGTTGATTGTGGAGGACTCATGGAAGAGACAGGTGGGGGGTGACTGATTGATTCTTGGAGATAGCTTCTTGCAGGAGAGGATAGAGTTGTGAGCTTTGTCTGGAATATGTTGTGCATAATATATGACTCTCTGTTTGTGAACTTGGGACGGTGGCTTAGGCCATTGGCATTTGGCATGTGACCTACGTGGACCCAGGACTGCGGTGGTCTGATTTTGATGTAGAACAGAACAAATCCAACTGGACGATCTAATTTCTAATCCACTGGTTCCTGTAAATTTTTGTGGCTTCCCAGATTTTAGTTCCTGTCGTGGCCAAGCCAAGAATTTTCATCCTTTTAAAAATTCTGTTATAAGCTTCATTGTATTGTTTGCATTATTTCTGATATGGTATCGTCTGGCATTTGTGGAATTCAGCTATGAAGATTGGGGGGTTGATGAGTTGATTGTGGAGGACTCATGGAAGAGACAGGTGGGGGGTGATTGATTGATTCTTGGGGATAGCTTGTTGCAGGAGAGGATAGAGTTGTGAGCTTTGTCTGGAATATGTTGTGCATAGTATATGACTCTGTGTTTGTGAACTTGGGACGGTGGCTTAGGCCGTTGGCATTATCATGTGACCAATGTGAACACAGGATTGCGATGGTCTGATTTTGATGCAGACTAACAAACCATCCAAATACAAAGCATAGATGATTACTTAAATAGTAGAAAAAAATAAAAATATACCTGATTCATTGTTTAGAAATGCTTAACTGCCTTTATCTTGCTGCTTTACACTCTGCTTGATCCACTAATACTGAAATAGATTATCTAAATTTGTTCACAATAGAGCGTCAAATGAACTATACAATGCTTTTTGCCAACAATGATAAAAGGGTTTTGTGGAAGAGGAGAAGTAGGAAGAAACAATGGAAAAAAAATTAAGGTGATTGATAGGGTAGACTAACGACAATGAATCAACCATCTAGGCTGGGATTGGAATCTATACCCAGCCAAAGATGAGGAGAAAAGAGGAGAAAGTTGCTTTCGATAAGAAATAGACAGCCTGATAGAGTTTTTTTTTCCTGTGGCATAGTTAATTAGTTATTATTGGGCTTATGGATCAAAACATTGTTAGGTAAAAATAACAAATAAACAACTAACATTACCAAGCTGACCCAAATCAACCACTAATAATTTTTTTGCCAAATAAAACCTTTAATGTTATAAAATCAGCCAAGAATGACCAATGACCATTAATTAGGCAAATATATCGTTCGGATGGAAGAATATTTCATTAATAAAATGATGATGTGGCTTACAATAAACGTATATAGACAATAGCTAGGTTTCATGGACAATTTGGTGAAGAAGAGTTAAACAAAAAGTAATAATTGATTGATGAATAGGGGAAATTGTGACCTTTGGTTAGGGGTGATCATAAATTCGGTTTTTACCGAAAAAACCGGTTAACAGAATTATATTTTGGTGTTTGGTGACCGAATTGTATATTTAATTCATTTTTCAGTTTTAACCGATAACCAAATAAAAATATCGATTCGGTTATCGGTTCCCTTCTTCAATAATTCGGTGACTGAACAAACCGATTTTATTGTAATAAAACGACGTCGTTTTATGCTAGGCCTGTCTATCTCATCACCTCTCACTCCCAGACTTCCTCTCCGCTTCTGGACTGGGCCTGGCCTGCTGCTCTCCTTTCACTTTCAGACTTCACGCTTTACGCTTTACGGCTCGTCGCTCGTCTCTTCCTTCCTCGTGCTGCTGCTCTCCCCAGACTCCCCTCGTCTCTCGTTTCGAACGAACAAAGGCTAGGGTTCATACTCTCCTTCAATTTGGCTGGATGAAATGTTTGAAGCTGTGTTTTGTGCGAATTCGTCTTTGATTCTTGTCTGATTCATGCGATTTGGCTCGATTCGAAAATTCTAGTGAGATCCGAAGCGATTTTTTCCTGGTGAGATTAAAAAATTTCGGTGAGATTCGAAGGTTAGCAGCTTGAACTTCTCTTTCTATTTTCTCTTCCACACAAGGGGGGGTCTGATTGATTTCCCTTTCTTTCTTCTTGCTAGGCACCTGCATTTTTTGGATTTTCTCTTCTTGAAAAATTCCTGCATTTTCTGAGCAGTTTCTGGCGCTTCGCTTCCTTATTCAACTCTCAAATTCAGGCGCGTTTGGCATGACGTGCATCTACCGTTTTCTATTTTTATTGATTTTCCTTTTTGTTTTATTTATTTGCGATCATAGGCGAGCTCAATTCGCCTTTAGGAACTTCCCTTATCATTAAGTCATTCCGTGATGTGAGATTTCTGTTTTCTTGATGAACTGCTCATCTTGTCGAAGAGCTTTTTATTGCTGGGCTTTCCTTTCTCTTTGTTCTCTTGGAGGTTTGATGAGTTCTGTCTTTTGTTTTTCTGATTTCTTTTTGAATTCTTGTTTCCTTTGTTAGGAAAAGTCTAGGTCAAAACTGGTATTCGGTGGGATTTCTGCGTGGTTCTCACTGTCTAGGATTCTCATAGTTATCACAAGTAGTCGTTTTTTATTTCTTGGAGTATCTCTTTTTTGGCTCCCCGTTTGATTGATGGGTACATGATTGGTTGATTTAGTTTTTTCAGTTTGGTCCAATACACAATGTAGCTCATGTACGCTCACCGAATTGTACGTTTCGTTCCCATATAAAGTTTGATTTTATGCTACCTTCAATTTTCGGTTATTCGGTTCTATAACCGAAAACCAAATTGTCTATTCAGTTTTCACAGGAAATTCAGCCTCTTCGATTACTTATACCCTCAACCGAAAATCGAAAATTAAACACTAATTTGGTTTCGTTTATAACTGAATAAATCGAATGCTCAGGCCTACCTTTGATCACCGGATTCAAAATCTAGACTTGGTGGGAAATCTCTGATGTTCTGGTGAGTGGGTTGCTTAGGGTGACAACAGTATTGATGGATAATAGCAATAAATAGAGAATGGGATTAATGGCAGGTGGAGAGGAGAGCTTGAGCACTCTTTAGAGATAAAAATGCCAGAGAGACAATTCAAATTTGGGAGTTAGAGGAAGTGAGCGGTGGGAAGAGGTGGAGTTGATGAGAGTGATGGGATCAGACCAAGGGAAGGTGTGCAAAGGCGGAGAATGTGGTCGCACAATTTAAGGAAAGATGGGGGAAGGAAGATGAAAGGTAAACCGGAAAAGGGGAATCTTTGTATCTATCAATTCCATTGTTTTACCAGAGTCATAAGATTTTGCTCCTTCAGTCTCTATCTGTACCAATCACACGTCCACTTTAAAATGTCCACTCTTTATTTCCACAAAGCTCGTTTTCTGATTGTGTACTTGCATATAATTGGCTGTTCCTCTGAAACGATTTCTAGATTCTAGTCCATGGGAAAGTAGATGGGTTCCTTGGAAATTGGGATCCTACTAAAGAAAGCTACGAGTAAAACCAATAAGACTACTATATAACTATTGACACTTCAACCCCTACCTATTAGAAACTAACATTCGGCAGACGCGCTACAATTTCTATGAAATTACGGGCGTGCCACCAGGTCCAAATCTCTCGAAATTACATCTCATGCCATCCAATAAATATCTGAGCGCGAAAACCGATACATTTCAACTTCTCCGAGAAGCTTCTGTTCCGTCGTCAACGAATCGTTGCATACTGTTCCATTCAGCCACAACATTCGGTTTTCCGTTCAAACGCCGGAGAGAAAACAAGCCGACGATAAACAACGACGATGACATCGCAGGAAGAAGAATCGCTTAGTGAGCAACTGTAAGTACATCTAACCTGTTGCATCTTCCATTGTTTGTCGTTCTTTTGCACCATAAACGTATGTAATCCCTGCAGAAAATCGATAATCAGAGCGACAAAAAAGAGAAAAGCTTCTGAACAAGGGGAACAAGAAAAACAAAAGAAAATCAGACCGGCTGCAAAAGACGAACTACAAGAATCTACGAGGAGTAAAAAAATTGGAAAGAAGTCAAAAGAAATCAAGAATCAAAGGTATCTCTCTTTTTTATTCTTTTAACGGTATCTGTATGTTCCTCTATGTTCTTCAAATGTGAATGTGTTTGTTCTTTTGAGGAGGTTTGTGCGTCTTAGATCTCGTGTTTTCTTAAAGTGCCTGTTTGTTCTTTTGTGTGTTTGTCCTTTTCGAAGTGCCTGTTTGTTCCTTTGGAAGGCATTCTTGGTTCTTTTGTGCTTGCAACAGGCCTGTATGTTCTTTTGTGTGTTTGTTCTTTTAGAAGTGCCTGTTTGTTCATTTGGAAGGTATTCTTGGTTCTTTTGTGCTTGCAACAGGCCTGTATGTTCTTTTGTGTGTTTGTTCTTTTAGAAGTGCCTGTTTGTTCCTTTAGATGTCATTCTTGGTTCTTTTGTGTGTTTGTTCTTTTAGAACTGGTTGTTTGTTCCTTTAGAAGGCATTGTTGGTTCTTTTGTGCTTACAACAGGGTTGTTGGTTCTTTTGTGTGTTTGTTCTTTTAGAACTGGCTGTTTGTTCCTTTAGAAGGCATTGTTGGTTCTTTTGTGCTTACAACATGCCTGTTTTTTTTTTTTTTTTTTTTGTGTTTGTTCTGTTAGAACTGGCTGTTTGTTCCTTTAGAAGGCATTGTTGTTTCTTTTGTGCTTACAACAGGCCTGTTTTTTTTTTTTTGTGTGTTTGTTCTGTTAGAAGTGTATGTTTGTTCCATTAGAAGCCATTGTTGGTTCTTTTGTTCTTACAGCAGCCCTGTTTGTTCTTTGGTATGTTTGTTCTTTTAGAACTGCCTGTTTGTTCCTTTGGAAGGCATTGTTGGTTCTTTTGTGCTTGCAACAGGCCTGTATGTTCTTTTAGAAGTGCCTGTTTGTTCCTTTAGAATGCATTCTTGGTTCTTTTGTATGTTTTTTCCTTTAGAACTAGTTGTTTGTTCCTTTAGAAGGCATTGTTGGTTCTTTTGTGCTTCCAACAGGCATGTTTGTTCTTTTTTGTGTTTGTTCTTTTAGAACTTGCTGTTTGTTCCTTTAGAAGGCATTGTTGATTCTTTTGTGCTAACAACAGGCCTGTTTTTTTTTTTTTTGTGTGTTTGTTCTGTTAGAAGTGCCTGTTTGTTCCATTAGAAGCAATTGTTGGTTCTTTTGTTCTTACAGCATCCCTGTTTGTTCTTTGGTGTGTTTGTTCTTTTAGAACTGCTTGTTTGTTCCTTTGGAAGGCATTGTTGGTTCTTTTGTACTTACAACAGGCCTGTTTTTTTTTTATGTGTTTGTTCTGTTAGAACTGCCTGTTTGTTCATTTAGAAGGCATTGTTGGTTCTTTTGTGCTTACAACAGGCATGTTTGTTCTTTTGTGTGTTTGTTCTTTTAGAACTGCCTATTTGTTCATTTTGAAGGCATTGTTGGTTCTTTTGTGCTTACAACCGTCCTGTTTTTTTCTTTTGTGTGTTTGTTCTGTTAGAAGTGCCTGTTTGTTCCATTAGAAGCCATTGTTGGTTCTTTTGTTCTTAGAGCAGCCCTGTTTTTTCTTTTGTGTTTCCGTTCTTTTAGAAGTGCCTGTTTGTTCCTTTAGAAGGCATTGTTGGTTCTTTTTTGCTTACAACTGGCCTGTTTGTTCCTTTGGTTGTTTGTTCTTTTAGAAGTGCCTGTTTGTTCCTTTAGAAGGTATTGTTGGTTCTTTTGTACTCAAGTGTTTGTTCTTTTTTTTTTCATTGTTTGCAGGTCATCTGTTACACCCAGGTGCTCTGCATTGCAAGTTCATGAGCTTATGCAAATAATATCAAACAACCCTGACCAGAAAAATGCTGTTGTGGAGCTTGGCTTTGAAAAGCTTTTCCATCTTCCCGGGATCACTATTGGGCAGGAGCTGATGACATTTTTAATCTCCGCCTTTGACTGCAACTCTTTGAGTCTATGTATTCCAAACAAGAGGGAGATTGAGATTGACGCTGCTGATGCCCATGTATTGTTTGGGATACCCTTTGGGCAGATAACTGTGCCAACATATGACACGTTCTTCACACCAAACTCTGATCGAGCACCCTTATTTGCGTCTTGGGCGCAGCAATTTGGTGGCAAATCCCCACACCCGAGGCAACTAAGGGAAGCAATTCTTCAGGACATTGAGGGAGGGGACAATTTCAAAAGGAACTTTATTGTCTTTGTTGTTACACATTTGATTGCTCCAACAGCAAAAGCAAATGACTGCACATGGAAAGTTGTGAAAGCAACAGAGGATTTGTCACTTGTCAAGAATATGAACTGGGCTCAGTACTTGATTGATTCTCTTGTTTCATCAGTAGAAAAATACAAGCAGAAAAGTTCAATGGCCAACATTGGTGGATGCACACTTCTACTTCAGGTATTCCTCTTATCATGTCATAACATTGTTAGGTCGCTATTATTACAACTAACTAATTCTAAAAAGTTCATCCGCAGCAACTATACTTTGACAGATTTTGGATGAAGGGACAACCAACTGTTGCTAGGCAGATACCAAGAGTGTCTGGATGGGACAACAAATTAATCATCCAAAGAATCAACCAAGAAAAAGCTGCAGGTTCCTTTGGACTGGGAAAGGTGACACTCTTTCTTCTTTTTTGTTCTCTTTTGTTCTTTTACACGTTACTGTTTGTTCTTTTAGAATCCTTTTTTTGTGCTTTGTTATTCTCTTACTTGTTTGGTCTTTTGCACGTTCTTGTCTGTACTTTGACCATACATGTTACTGTTTGTTCTTTTAGGCTTCTTTATTTGTTCTTGTTTATTCTTTTACATGGTAGTGTTTGTTCTTTTCCACGTTCCTGTCTGTTCTTTTACATGTTACTTTTTGTTCTTTTAAAATTATCTGTTTGTTATTTATTTTATCACTTGTTGTTTTATATTCTGTTGGTTGTACCTTTTATATCAATGTTTGTTCTTTTCCACGTTCTTGTCTGTAATTTTACATGTTACTCTTTGTTCATTACCATTGTTTTTTATGTTTAGGTGGCGGATGATACACTGGTTGCTACTGTCAGACAAAAATGGTTGGAAAACTTGCAAAACACATCTAGAGAGGCTGAGGAAAATGCACAGGGAGAATCGGCCTCGCAAGAGCTTGAAAGATTTGAGGAACTTATTGATGCTGTGTTACAGCATGCAAAGAGGGCTGCGGATGCCAATCGGGATTTGTTTAAGGCCATGAAAGATGCCATGGATGCCTACCCTGATCAGACAACAACCATTGCTGAATACATGGCAATGAGGACATCTGCACAAGAAGGGCCATCTGACTCTCAGTTCAGTTCAACTGCCCTCAACCAAATTCATGAGTTGACACAGCTGTGGGAGCGTGCAAGAGAACAATTCACACAACCACAGAGACACAGCTGTGAGAGCGTGCGTAAAGGAAGGTTTCATGATGATGGGGAAGAAGAGGATGAGCAGATAAGTGCAGATGATTTATGTTCTGATGATTTGCAGCAAGATCATCATGACAGTGATGACGATGATGATTTGCAGTAACCAGGGAAGCAAGGTGGCAAGGAAGCACAACATGAACCACAGGCAGAGCAACCAGGGGAGCAAGGAGGCAATGAAGCACAGCATGAATCACAGGCAGAGCAACCAGGGGAGCAAGGAGTTGACAAAGCTCTGGAAAACCCTGTTGAAGAAAAACATGCAAAAAAACAGAGGATTACGTTCCTCTTTTCACGCAAGTCTGGTAATGAACAACATGAATCACTTCATACATGCCATGAAGGAAAAAGAGGTCAAACACAACACGAACGAGCTGGTATGTTCTTTTTTTCTTGTTCTTTCTTTTATGTGTTACTTTTTGTTCTTTTATGTGTTACTCTTTGTTCTTTTATGTGTGGCTAATTGTTCTTTTACCATATTTACATGAAGATGAAGGTGATTTACGTTTTGATGATCTGGAGGAACATGATCATCACAGTAATATTTTGAAAGAACAACATAAATCAATTCTTGGAGGCCAACCAGTTGGTATGTTCTCGTAAGTTCTTTTATGAGTTACTTTTTGTTGTTTTATAAGTTACTAATTGTTTTTTTACCATTTGTACATGAAGAATCGATTGCTATTCAGACCAAGAAACAAGAAAAGACAAATAAGAGTAAGCTTATATTCTCTCACTATTAATTTTGTTAATGATTGTTTTCTTTTTTGCATTACAAATGATCTTCTACATTTTCTTTGCAGAACCTGTGAGTTACTTGGATGAAATACCAGACTTCACATTGCTGTCGGACTCTCAAACTGATAATGCTGTTCCAAACTCTCCCATATCAAAACTCCTAACTGAGCTCCCAATATTGAGGCCTCCACCAAATACTTTGAATGAACAAACCAAAGAACCAGAGGAAGCTACCATGCCTACCAGAGACATCAGCTTCATTCAGAATGAATTCATCCGAAAGTATGCTGCACATGCACCTACTGAAAACCTTACAGACCTTGAAATTAGAGCTGTGGAAAAGGCACTTTCAATGAGGTATTATTCCTGCAAATTTACTGAAAAACTTACAGTTTGTGTTTGTTCTTTTAGAAAACCTTGTGTTTGTTCTTTTAGAAAGCCTTGTTTGTTCTTTTAGAAAGCCTTGTTTGTTCTTTTAGAAGTGCGTGTTTGTTCTTTTAGTCCCTTGTATAAATTGCTTGTGATTTATAATCTGCAGTTCAAGTTTGATTCAAATTTCTGATAATTCGCCTCCAACGGACATACTTGCAACATTAATTGGTGAAGGTTACGTTGAAGTACAAATTGTACAAGTGTGGACAGCCCTGCTAAACTTGAAGGAAAACTAGAGTCCTCACAGTAAAAGGGCTTTCATCACTCCTTTCTTATCAGTAATCCCAAACCACTGCTCTAATTCATTTTTTTTTGCATGTTATTGTTTGTTCTTTTTTATGGTACTGTTTATTCTTTTTTATGCTTCTGTCTGTCCTTTTGCATGTTGGTGCTTTTTCTTCATTGTCTCTCTGCTCATTTCCACAAGTTCACTGCCCTGAATATCCTAGATAATGGGACAAAGGAAAAGAAGAAGGAAAAAGTTGTTGTTGACGAGATTAAACTAGCGGGAATTGAAACTTTGAAAAACTGGACTGCAAGCCAGAATTTACGACCACTGGAACAATATGAACTGGTAGAATTTATTTTTTATGTTTATTCCACTTATGTTAGTGTCTATTATTTGATATAATTTTACTTTGATGTAGATTTTCTTTCCTGTCATCTAGCACGAACACTTCTTCATTATAGTGTTTGATATGAAAGCAAGAAAAGTCAGGTCAATTGACAACCTGCAACCAGTTGAAGCAAGATACGGGAAAATAAGAAGTGCACTCGTAAGTCGCTCAATCTCTGGTCAATCTATCTGTTCTTTTATGTGTTGCCTCTTGTTCTTTTATTCTGAAAGATATGTACATATCATTTTTTTGTTACTGTTTATTCTTTTAGAATCTTTTTTTTTAGCTTTTTTATTCTCTTACATGTTACTCTTTGTTCTTTTGCACGTTCTTGTCTGTACTTTGACCATATGTGCATGTTACTGTTTGTTCTTTTAGTCTTCTTTATTTCTTCTTGTTTATTCTTTTACGTGTTAGTGTTTGTTCTTTTCCATGTTATTTTCTGTACTTTTACGTGTTACTGTTTGTTCTTTTAGAATTCTCTCTTAGTTATTTGTTGTATCACTTGTTGTTTTATATTCTGTTGGTTGTACCTCTTATATCAAAGTTTGTTCCTTCTACTATATAACTACTGTATTAAAAACTGTGACTCATTGGATGGTTTCTTTTCTTTTTGTTTCAGATGTTAATATTCAACTCCTACTTTGTCGAAAACAATGTCAAACTCAAGCATCCAGTAACAGTCTTCAAACACTCAAATGTGAAGCTAATTTGGAAGGAAGTCATGCATAAAGCTGGCAGGAAAGATGAATATATATTGAACGCAGTTGACTGCGGAATTTTCACATGTAGGCATTTGGAACTTTATGAGGGTAAGCAGTTTCATTCTGACTTGGGACCAAATGACATAATGAAGATTCATCGCATCAAGATTGCAGCGGAACTTCTCCTTTCGGAGCACAACAGCAAAAGGAATATTGTTCTTAGCGCCATAGGACAGTAGAGAAACAAACTCTTAGGTCAACTGTTATACTTTTGTATAAGGTTTTTGGATCTACACTGGTTGTTTCTATACAGATTGTATATGTTATTCTGTGAATAAAATATGAATATCAAAGAAATTATTATCCTTTTGGCAATGAAATTTTTGTTCATTCATGTTACCTTCTATGCTACAAGGCACTGTTTGTCTGTTTTTTATGAGTAACTGTTTGAACTTTTGTTCTTTTGTGTTTCTTCATTTCAAAACCACTATTTGTTCTTTTGGAAAGGAACTTTTGTTCTTTTGTCGTTACGTGTTTGCTCTTTTTGAAGGGTATGTTTGTTCTTTTCACTGTAACTCTTTGTTCTTTTGTCTGTAACTCTATGTTCTTTTGTTCTTTTATGTATGTTCTTTTCAATGTAACTAATTGTTTTTTTATTTTCAACTCTTTGTTCTTTTGTTCTTTTATGTATGTTCTTTTCACAGTAACTCGTTGTTCTTTTATGTTTATTCTTTTCACTGCAACTCTTTGTTCATTTCGCTATAACTCTTTGTTCTTTTGTTCTTTTATGTTTGTTCTTTTCACCGTAAAACTTTGTTCTTATATCAGAACAACTGTTCATTCCGATGCAACTCTTTGTTCTTATATCAGAACCTGTTTGTACTTTTACCTGACACTACATATTCATAACATTTGTATAAAAATGTTAGTCCTCTGTAGGGAATCATATAAAATTTCATAGAGGAACAAACAGTTCCCCATGAAAGAACAAATTTCTAACCATAAAATAACAAAGAAATATATGAAACTACTTCTTTGACTTCTTCAACTGCTTTTCAACACAACTCTGAATACGCTTCTTGCTGCGGCCCTTTGTCCTAACAGGCAACGGATTTTGTATTCCAGTCTCATCAACCCTAGACACACAACTGCTGCTAGGACCCATTGCTTGGTTAGAACTCAAACAAACACTCACCTTTATACTCAAATATGTGACCCATTGTTCACATAAATGCCTCGCCTCCTCAATTTCTTGACATGAAATCACAACATCATATATATCTTTCATCAACTTGTTTCTCCAAAACATGCTAACAAACTTTACATTAGTTCCACCACCCATACTATCAATACGCTTACCAGCTCTAGCATTCTTTGTCCACCTTCTCACAATATACGCAGTAGGAATTGTTGTAACATTTCTCACATTAAAAATTCTGAGGATATGCAAACAAAACCACCCCATCTCCTCAAAATGCTTGCATGAACAATTTACCTTAATTGAATCACTGTTTCTGAAAGACACCATGCAGTAACGTCCTTCAGAATCTTGATTTGCAACTTCATACTCAGAAACACCATCAACCTCACTTAACAACTTGTAATCAGCAAAAGAACCAATCTCAAGCTCATCCTCAAACTCTTTATAGATACGAAATGTATATACCTCAGCAGCATGCATCAAAAGCGAACAACGAAATTTCACACTCAATGACCCTCGGTTACGAAAATCTTCACCAACCTCAGCATCTCTCCATTCTCTGATTCTCTGCTCAATCGAATGAAACATTGACAAAAGTGATGTCTGGTTACTGCAAATCCCATTCAACATGTGATTTGTACTTTCACTTTTCTGGGTTGACAATATATCTACGAAAAGAACAGACATTAATTCATAAAAGAACACCAACTAACGAATGAAAGAACATACACTAATACATAAAAGAACAAGTATTAACTGAAGAAAAACAAACAACAATATATAAAACAACACACATATTGATGGGAAATTACCCGCTGAAAAAACATCTCTGCAATAAGCAGGGCACCACTTCTCCCGCAGTGCAAATATACTCTCCAGCCAACTATTACCTTCTAAACCAAATGTCTCTATCATATTTGACCACCTTTCAATAAACTCCTGAACAGTAATACAACCATAAAAACACCGGCACAAAGCTCTAGAAAACTCTTTGTTGCTGTTCATTAACCACCCCAAATGCTTTCGTGCATTCTGTGAAATATGCCACAGGCACAACCTATGCTTAGAACCAGGCAAATGTCTCTCAGTAGCAAACATAATGGCAGCATCTTGATCTTTCATAAAAGTTGATGGCTGAACACCTCCCATACTCTCCAAAAATTGATCAAACAACCACCCAAAAGTTTCCTTCTCCTCGTTGATCAAGAAGCCACAACCAAAAATAACAATCTGCCTGTGATTGTTCTCTCCAACAAAGGGGGCACATATGAGACCATACATATTTGTTCTGTATGTTGTATCAAAAACAACAACATCACTAAAGCACTGATAATCTTCATACATACGTGAATCTCTCCATATAAAATTACCCAAACGACCATCAACAACTTGATATTGATAGTAAAAATTGCCATCACAAACATATCTTTCTTTAAAACAATCAAGCAATGATTCCTAGCAATGATTCAGCACTCCCAATCTGAATTGACTTTTCACGAGTAAAAAAATTGTATAAATCCCTCTTCGTAAACCCAACAGACTCAATACCTCCACATTCTTGGTACATTATCCTGAATGCATCTATAGCTCGAATACCAATTTGCATGAAAGACATCAACATATTCTTCTTACTATCATCTATATGCCTCGCAGCATGTAAAAAATGAGTATGATGTTGTGGAACAAATGGATGACTATGCTGCCTATCATGTCTATCACACTTCCAAGTACCACTCATATCAATTTTAAACCTCACAAATGCCCTGCAATTAGAACGAAAACTGGCTCTTTCATGACTCCCATCAATCACAGAACTATGTTTTTCACCAGCACAAGAACAGCAAAACTCCCTTCCACAACAAGAACCATCTACCCGACGACGGAGCCTAGTCTTCCTTACATCAAAACCATGGCTAAGACCATGCTTCCTGTAATACTCATATGCTTGATTCTCACCGCCAAACTCCATACCAGTCATATCAATCCGTTCAAATCCATCATCTTCAGAATAACCTACATGCAGTTTTATTATAAGAGCATATACAACATGCAAAAACAAAAAAGTCTAACACATAAAAGAACATATGCATTTTTAAAAGAACAAACTATGTAGCATAAAAGAACAAGGTCTAAAACACAAAGGTACAAACAGTTCTGTAGAAAGGTACAAATACTAATGAAGAAAAGAACATAACAGCCCAAAACATCAGTTCCGTAAAGACAACAGACTGTGAACCATAAAAAAATGAAGGCTAACTCATAAAAAGCAAATGCCCCAGACCAAAAAGCATATATATAAAACCAATATAAAAAACAAAAAAATAACAATGTCTAAAATAGCAAGAACAAACAGTATTATTAGAAAGAACAAACAGTATTCTTAAAAAGAACAAATACAAATATAAAAAAGAACATGTACCTTCAACATGAATACCACATGAAATCGCCAGAGAATTGGACAATGCACCCAAATCAGATCCCTCAACAACAGATATCAAAGACCGAACATCTAATCCACAACCTAAATCACCAGAAACTGAGGCAAACATTTAAAAAACATTAAAAAACACAAATAAATATCAAACATGAAAAGGCAATCCAAATAACGTTCGTACCTAAGTTAACAGAGCAAATAACGTTGGACAACAGAGCAGGAGAAACATTCAGATCTAGATCCATTACCGACCACAAGCAAACACCTCCATCAAAACAAGAGTTCCGAAACTTGTCCTTCAACGACACAGAAAAGAAACTAAGATCGAAATCCACACCGAAGAACGATCGATGCAACCCGAAACTCGCGAGACAAAGTTAGAAGAAGAAACGGATTAGAAGAAGAAGCAGAGCAACTAATACACACCTAAGAACGATTGATGGAACGCGAAAATTGCGAGACAAAGCTAGAGAAGAAACGGAGTAGAAGAAGAAGCAGAGCAATTAACTAACAAGAAACGACCCAAAAAAGAAAAAAACAGAAAAAGAGTAAATAGGTCATAATGGCATGGATGTAAATAAGCCAGCCGACTGTCAAATGGCACGGATGTAAATAAGCCAGGCGCACACAAGAATTGGCCAACCGGAAAAGGGGAATCTTTGTATCTATCAATTCCATTGTTTTACCAGAGTCATAAGATTTTGCTCCTTCAGTCTCTATCTGTACCAATCACACGTCCACTTTAAAATGTCCACTCTTTATTTCCACAAAGCTCGTTTTCTGATTGTGTACTTGCATATAATTGGCTGTTCCTCTGAAACGATTTCTAGATTCTAGTCCATGGGAAAGTAGATGGGTTCCTTGGAAATTGGGATCCTACTAAAGAAAGCTACGAGTAAAACCAATAAGACTACTTCTTTCAGCAGACCAAAACTGAGATTATTTCATTTTTTGCTGTTCAAGAAAAAAATCTCAATTACCTACAATGGATATACATAGTTGCTGTCTTTTTATGTTTCTTGGTGTTCTTTTAGATGTTTTTGTGTGGTTTGTTGATAAAAGAATTAGAAGGTTGAGTGGTAGAAGTTAGAAAAGATCTACATAACCTAAAGAAGGTTGATGGGCTAGATTTTGGTGAATGCTTCAGATTCGAGCCTATGAAGGTATTAGAAAAGTTGTAGAGAGAAAAGAGCTCAATTTCTCCTACTTTTCTTGTGTCAATGTGAGTCAATGACGTAGGTGAATTACTAATGGTGACAGATCAGATTATTTTTAATGGCAGTGGGCTAATCGGCCTAATACAGTAACATTAATGATTTATTTGGCCTAAAAAAATATCAGTAGGTGAATCGGGCTATCATTGAAACAATTAAGGTTTGTGTTCGTAAAGTATTTTTTCTTGTTTTTTTTTTCTTTATTTAATGTGAGACAGAGGGAGAAGAATTGAACAAAATAGAAGAATAATGACCGGAGTGAAAACCGTTACAAAAATTAGTGACAGCTACCGGCCTACCTTTCACCGAAGTCCCAAACTTCCAGTTTCTCGAATCTCTAGCCCACAGCTTCTGTACGTCGCACGGTCACAGGCTCGCAGCACATCTCCATACCAAGTGACTCCGCCGCTTCAATAAGTTCAGGACCTAGATTCACCCGGTGGCGATTGGTGGCTGGAATCGCTAAATCAGCCGAATTGGTACACTTCCGTACCGTGATTCGGTACGGCGCGACGGAAACGGAGTACGGAGGCATAGGCTCCGAATCTGGTAACTATGGTTTTGACATTCGATTCATTGATTCTGCGAATTAAGTTTTTGAGTTAGGTTTTCGGATAAGATCCGATGCCTTGACATTACTGATTTTTCGTTAATGTGAGTTAGTTTAAAGGGAATTTGGATTATTAGTTTCTTTGGATCACAAATTCTCCCCTCACTTTGAATAAGGAAATGGTGGATAAGATTTGAATTTGTTGCAAGAAGTTGATGGTGGCTTTTCTGAATCAGGGACAACATCTAGTTTTCTGTGTGACAGTAGTAATATCCGAAGGATAAGGGTCAAGAGGATGTCAAAAAATGGATGTATTTGTTTTGATTATAATTTTTCCCCCCAAAATGAGTTCCTGACCTCAATATTGTGCTCTTGTAGTCCTTGACTTCCTATAGTGTGTCTGGTTGTGGTCCTTTCAGCAAGCTTGTGGCTAAGTTGGCCAGTAAATGCCAATGAGGTGTCAAACTTTTATGTTCAATAATTTAGCTTCTCTGTGGTGATGAGAGAAACCGAGCCAACACTGGTTGCAGATTGCAATAGACTGCAGAAGGCACTGCGTGAGTGCCACCTGCGATTCCCAGCTGGTATGACGAGGGACTCAGCCTGTCGCCATCTGAACCGAGCACTGGCTGAGTGCCTAGTGTCGGCTGCATGCCCAGAGGAGTCAGAGGCTGTCAGGAGCCTCTGTGCTAGCAGTGGGACCCACATGAAGCGGAAGCAATGCCAGCAGGCTCAGCTCTCACTTTCCTTGTGCCTCTCCTCTCATCAGCAAGAGGATGATTCCTGATTTTCTTTTCCTCTCTTTTGGAATTGATGGACATTGTATCTTTTAATATAGTAATAAATAATAAAACTTGCATGTTCAAGTGAGTGAGTTGCATTACAACCGAAATTTTAGGCCATAGGCGACGATGCATGGAATGAGATGATGTTGGATCAGTATTTTCAGATGGTGCAACAAGTCTAATTACTTCAAGAGGACAAACTGAGATTACGGACTCAGAACCCCCAAAAAAAAAATCTTGGTAATAAAAATGCGATTAAACTACTTTGCCGAGATAAGACTCTTTTGTGTGTTATGGTGGTTTATTGTTTTTTGGGTCATCTGAGCTGTTGCTAAACTGTGTATTTTTGTGTTCATAATGTTATTGTTCCTGTCTTGCTAACTCTTTTGAGCATGGCTTATTTTATGCGATTTCTGATAGCTGTGATCATTGGTTCAGTCGAATTGTGTTTCCATTGGCTTATGTTCCTAGCATTTATCTTATAATTATGTTTATGTCTTGCTGTAAACAGATGCAGATCTTTGTTAAAACCCTTACTGGCATGACCATCACCCTTGAGGTTGAAAGCTCTGACACCATTGATAATGTGAAAGCAAAGATTCAGGACAAGGAGGGGATTCCTCCTGATCAACAGAGGCTTATCTTTGCTGGTAAGCAGCTAGAGGATGGCCGCACATTTGCAGACTACAACATCCAGAAAGAGTCCACTCTGCACCTAGTTCTTCGTCTTAGGGGAGGCATGCAGATTTTTGTGAAAACTCTTACTGGGAAAACCATCACTCTGGAGGTTGAAAGCTCTGATACAATTGACAATGTGAAAGCCAAGATTCAGGACAAAGAAGGCATCCCTCCTGACCAGCAGAGGCTGATATTTGCTGGTAAGCAACTTGAGGATGGCAGGACACTTGCTGACTATAACATTCAGAAGGAATCTACCCTACACCTTGTCCTTCGTCTCAGAGGTGGGATGCAGATCTTTGTTAAGACTCTGACCGGAAAGACAATCACCTTGGAAGTGGAGAGTTCTGACACCATTGACAACGTGAAAGCTAAGATTCAGGACAAGGAAGGGATTCCTCCAGATCAGCAGAGGCTAATCTTTGCTGGGAAACAGCTCGAGGATAGTCGAACCCTTGCCCACTACAATATCCAGAAGGAGTCAACTCTCCACTTGGTTCTCCGTCTTCGTGGTGGCATGCAGATTTTTGTTAAAACCCTTACTGGAAAAACAATAACAATGGAGGTTGAGAGTTCAGATACGATTGATAATGTCAAGGCCAAAATCCAAGATAAGGAGGGCATCCTACCAGATCAACGGAGGATCGTCTTTGCTGGTAAGCAACTTGAAGATGGAAGGACTCTTGCAGACTACAATATCCAGAAGGAATGAACACTTCATTTGGTGCTTTGACTTCGTGGTGGGATGCAGATATTTGTGAGGACCTTGACTGGCAAGACTATAACTTTGGAGGTGGAGAGCTCAGATACCATTGCCAATGTAAAGACCAAACTTCAGGACAAAGAAGGGATTCCTCCGGACCAGCAAAGGCTGATCTTTGCTGGAAAACAGCTTGAGGATGGCAGGACCTTGGCTGACTACAACATTCAGAAGGAATCAACTCTCCATCTTGTCCTCCGTCTCCTTGGTGGTTTCTGAATCCAATGCCTTACTACTGCCCGTCTCTTTCGTGCTGGTTGGTTCTGTTTATGTTTCGTGGTTGTGTTGTTCAGCTGACCATTTTTTGTGGCTTAAATGTGTTTCATGTTCTCTGTCGTGTCCTAATAAGTAGGGACGCTCCTCCAAACTGCGTTTCTATGCCCACGTGTGTTTTCTTGGTAAGGTCATGGGAGGGTAGAAATTCTCTTTTTGAAGTTTAAGTTGGTAGCAATCACAAGTTTCAAGTTCAACTGTTGGTTCTGTTTCTATTTTATTCCACTTATTTTAAGAATTGGAATTTGTCCGAGACTTGAAATACTTTTATGTAAATTAAGCGTAATTTCAATATCCAGATTAAAGGGAAACAGAAAAATACCGAGAAAATTTTGAAGTTGGTCTCTTTTGAAAATTTTGAGTAGTAGACCTTTTAGACGACACAAAACGCACCTTGGTAAATATGAACCTCTTATTTATTCCTTCTCGCCCAAGTCGTGACACTAACGCCCACGCCAAGTCCTCCATAACCAAGACCGGCACCAAATGGGCGTGGCGCATGTTGCAGTGTGAAGGTTCGAGCTGCTGGCTCGGTGGTACACCTCTTCACTTCCCTGTTCCCCGCCACCAGCCTGTGGCTCCCCGCTTCCCTTAGCCCTTCACACCTGCACTGCTGTCCAACTGCCTCAGCTCGTCACAGCACTGGCTGAGCTGCTCCTGTTCTTGGTTCTCAACATCGTTGTCATAGCCCCGTACCTGGAATGTTTATCCAGGTACGTCTGGCAGCTTCAGAGGTTCTATAGCCTCCAGATCTGGTCCTGGCAGATCTGCTGGTTCTCGGCTTCACCATCAAGGGTGATGAGGGTGTGGATGGATGCATTTTGCCACGAGGAGAGCAAGAGGGTGAAGACGGCCGGGATGAGGGAGAGCTTTGCCGTTGTTAGATTGCTTTGATAGAACTGACTATTTATCGTTGGGTGCCTTTACTTTATGAACGAGTTGCGTGGTTTTGCATTGCGAGGGCGTGGTGAGATCTGATGTGAAGGGATTTTTTTTATGTTGTTGATGAAAGATTTGAAGGGATTAGACTCACACGTACACGTTTGTACGCTCGCAAATCTTCAAGATCGCTTCACAAACTAAAAGTGAAACTCCACAGACAGACGAGCAGATTATTTGACCATATAGAAATGTGATGAGGTTTTGCGTACGTATTTTGCACACATGCACTAGTCAAAATCGATGCAATAATATCATACTCCTCCTGTTCCATTTTTGGATGAAAAGTTGAGATTTGACACGAGGAAAAAGTTTGTTTATTATTTTTACTTTTTACCTGAAAATTAAGAAATATAGAAAATTAAAATAAATATTAAAATAATAGTTTTGAAGGATAATATGTTAAAGTAATTTAAAAAATACGTAAAATTTGTCGAATTTTGAAATGACTCAAAATAAAATATGTTAAAGTAATTAAGAATATATTGCATCCTTTTGTTTATTTGTCATGAGGAATCTATAGAAATTCTACACAATTTCAATCCTATATTGAAATTCTGTCCAGTTTTGTACAATGTATATGTGACTCCATGCTCATTTAATATATGAGAATTAGGCCAGCAAAATACACAACCTTAAATAACTAAAAATTAATCTAGTACATTTTGTGACACATACCCAAGAGCCATATAGAAGGAAGTTCTAACGCCACAGGAACTGGAACTATAGCATTTATGTTAGAGGATTGGATGAGAATGTGAAACAGCAATCTCAATCTCGTGATCCAAGTTAAGATAAAAACACATCCTAATTTTAAGACTCGACCAATGTACACAAGAAAAATTAAGAAAAAATAATTTTCTTTTTTATCGGTGCTTGCATAACCCCTAGATAAACAATGTTGACGATTTGCACACCAAGACTTTCAATAAGATTCCCTGCACTTGCAGGACTTCTTGAACTCCATGGCGAGTGAGATGTGCCCTTCACCTCTAATTCTCTCACCGACGGGCCTGACGAGCCCGAACCTCCGGAACTTCCTCTTCCCCACTTGCACCGGCGTCGGAATCCTCCCCCGGCCCACAACCTCCACCCCGGTGGAGGGCCCCGGCCCTGTCGTAGACCGAACCCTAATAACTTCCACGTCCAGGAATCTGTACTCGATGGGCTTATCCTTGAGAGGGATGCAAAAGCTCTCCTTCCAAACAGGGTCCAGCAACCCTTCCACTTCCCTCGTCCTCCGGCTCTCGGCCCCCTGCCCTTGTTCCGAATCCGACCTTATTGAGAATATTGCTTGGTACTTCCTTGTGACGCAAGGATAGCGGCTAGGGCTGTCGATGCCCTCTGCTTGGAATGCTTCGAGATGAAGCGAAAAGCTTGGTTCCGACTCCTCTTCATAGTAGCTGTGCCTCACGCTCCTCGATGCTGATTTCAATGGCTGCCTCATAGCTCTATTCTCCATAAACACTTCAAAAAAAAGAAATCGATTTATTTAGGTCTAATCATTCAATTAGAAATCGCAAAAATCAAAAATAAACTGACCTTGTTAAAATGTTGTTTGAGTTCTACGCGAGATGGCAGCTAAGAGTGAGCATAGAAACGGATGGAAGAGGACCCATGAAAGGGATAAGGCTTCAAGGGCTTATTGATTAATTGGTGTGGGTTACTTGAAGGGCAATCGATCGACCTGAATTTGTTAGGAAGAAGAAGTCTTATGTGATTGCATTTGTTTAATTGGGATAGTAATTATGTAACTGCATGTGTACGTGAATGTGATACCAAGTAATGATTTAATTGCGTGGAAAGTCCTCCTGAATTTTCTAATTAATTACATGTTGGCATAAAAAAGAAAGGCTTTCTTCCAATTGACCCATGATAAATGTAAGGCTTACAGTTAGCTACCTGTAACAAAGATATGAGATTGCCAGTTCGCTTGCTTATATACTCACAGTTTTCCCAGTGATCGAGAACAAATCTGTTATTATTCCATGTGATCAAATAATTGCGTAAATATTTTTATAATGTTCAGTTTACTGTTTCACACAATCTCATCACAACTTTTGAATTAATTAGGAATCCTACTATATATATATATATGCCAAGTTTTTGGAGCAGCAGCTGCCTCTGTTCTACTGATCAAGCATCAGACTTCTTGAATCGACTGCATGTAAGGCTGCAGCTTGTTCTTAGGTTCGTCCTACTGCTCCTAAGTCCTAACTACACACTGTCTTATTTTCTTCACAAAGTCAGTTTCCATATATACTCTTTACAGGAGAAGGGTGCAATAAATCTCTTATTAATTATATTTCAAAAAATCTCTTATTAATTAATTGAAACCGGCCAAATCTTATATATGTATATAGTACCATTAATGTGATGATATAATTGCCTAATTAAAATGTGTAACATATATAGACAAATCGTACGTACTGGAGATCATATGGATTCGGGTACTGCATATATAATGAATATTTTGATGAATCAATGGATCTTTGGGTGCGTCCCTTTATTCTCTAATTAACTAGCTAGGCTGTGTTGGTAATATATATTGAAGAATGCCGTCTTGGGTCCATTACTTTTATATGTTCCTTGCTTTTGTTCTTGTCGGGTTCATTCGATTGGTGATGTGTCTCAAATTCTGGTGCTGCGCGCCCGGCAATGATCGTATACGGAGGGACGTTGAGGCCGGCGGCGGAAAAGAGAGCTATTCACGTGGCGCTACTGGGTCAGACGGACCTGCTCCGCCGCGGCCTCCAGCCGTGAAGAGTTCTGCGTACGGTTCAAGCACGGCTGGCGGAACCCGGAATGGTGGCGACATCGCTGTTGCGGGTACTGTTCTTGCAATTTCTGCTGCTAGCGCTGGAAGCGGATGTGGGGGTGGGGGTGGAGGTGGGGCCGGCGGAGGCGGCGGCTGTGGCTGCAGCTCTAGTGGTGGCTTTGGTGGTGGCTGCGGTAGCAGCGGTGGCGGATATGGGGGGTGCTAGCTCGACTGGGGGTTGGAGTAACTTGTGCGCAGACATGATTATTTGTATCAAGAACGAAATCATATATACTAACCGTTCTTCTTTATGCCCTTTATTACAAGGGAATCTTTTAAAAACTTGTCTCGTAGGAATAAAACTTGGTACTTTGGATCTGCTCCTCCAATCCTCCTTGGAAATATCAATTTTTATTGATTAAATTTGGGTTAAGCTAATCGATGCCCTTAACTGGGGCACCAGTACGGAAGGCAACAGTTGGTGAATGGTCACAAAACGTTGGTCACTAAAAAGGGTGACCGATTACGTCGATCAATATACTGATTAACTTAGTCGGTTTTATCAATCAGCAGCCTTCCAAGCAATTTCTGGATAGCTTTGTAATTTTGCGATTTCTAGTTTTCTGAAGGTATACAATTTCTGGGCATTTCTCATCATCTTATGAGTAACTTTAGTTTCTTTCAAAAAATGACCACATCAAATAAGTTTTGCAATTAATTTCTGGGCAAATTAAGAAGTTCTGTAATTACTTTTCTCAAGAATGCAATTGATTCTTTGAAAACTCCTAATTGTTGGGTGAAGTTTTTTTTTTTATTGAATCAAACAAAAAGAGTGGCCGTCGAATTGGGTTGTATGAAAGACAGAGAAGCCTAAGGGAAGACCCATTTATTTCTACCTTTGATTCGACATCATCTTCTCCACCACCGAACTCATCTTTTCGTCCAAATCCGACAGCTTGCTCATCTGACTCTACTTTCTAGTTACATATCTATATCTAGCACTTTATTAGTAAAACTGAGAAATCAGTGTGAAGGAGGAAGAGATATTTGAGAGCTAGAACATTGAGAGAGGTGACATTTGTGAGAATGGTGAGAACCCTAAAAGATTTGAATTAGAGGTGTGGAAGTTGATTGATCAAACTAATTTTTGCAGATTGCCAACATGGAAAGTTAATTTAAAGGCTACAAAAGGGCGACCAACAACCGACTAAATCCTAGTTTTCTTGTAGAATTACAAGCTCGGGCAACAGTGAATATATATGTAGATGGAGAGCAAGTGACAAAGTTACTTTTCGGTCATTGAATAAAAGTTAGTCACTATGCCAACTGATAACTAACAACCTAGTGATCGACCTTGGTGACTGAAGCTTCATCGATCACTAGTTGATCGGTCCATTTCATTAGAAAACCCACCTCACTTTTTGCCCATTAATTTGACGACGGGAAGCTTTTTAATTGTTTCATTAGTCACCAAGCCCAGTTGTCAAAACCTACTTTTGTTGTAGTGCACTGGTTAAGGATCTTTATATATCATATGTTGGGTCATGTAGTCATTATGATTTGATCGTGCATGAGATAATTACGGATAGTAAATAACATTGCATTAGAATTCCAACCATTCCTTAAGATGCTAGTAATAAGAAACTGACACTAATGAACTTTTTTAATTGATGCTATTTGTAAGTGCATATCTACATAATATTTTTTTTGTGAGTAAATTTCATAAATGGTCATTAACCTTTAGTCATTGTTTCCTTTTACTCCATAACCTATTAAAATTGAATGTTCATTAGTAAATTTCTAGATATTGACCACATTCACTAAAATGTATGTGACATTACACTCCTTAGTATAATTTTAACTCTACGCCTCAACCCCCACAAACAATTTTTTTTTATTTGTGGTGTGTAAGCTTATTTTCTCTCCATTCCAAAACTGTTGTAACATATTCTATTTCATGTAGTCTCAAATATTTGTAACATTTTTATATTTAGTAATTTTTTTACTATATTACCTTTCAAACTATTTTTTCTGTCCCATAACTTTTGTTTCATTTTTCTTTTAATTCTATCTTAAAACTTTTACACCATTTTTATATTTAGTAATTTTTTTTTATCATACTACCCTTCAAACTATTTTTTTGTCACATAACTTTTGTTCCATTTTTCTTTTAATTTTGCCTTAAAACTTTTACACCATTTTCTTTTTTAGCAATTTTTTTATAATCAATGTACTACAACTCTTACTTTTAAATTAGCCTATACAAAAAAAAACCCCATAGATTTTACACAATACACAAACATATCAAAAACCTGTCCATGCAATCTATTGCTACGAGCATCATAATTTGAGAGTTTAAGAGTGCATTTGGATGTAGAAAATAATTTTCATTTTCATTTTCTGTTATCTGTTTTCATTTTCTATGTACAATTTCCCAAAGTGTTTTTTAGAAAACATGTTTAGTTGTTTCAAAACAATTAAAGATGATTATATATGTACACATTTCATTGAAAAAAGTTTAGTGCCTTAGTTGAAAGTCCATAGAAAGTTTGTGAACTATATTGCAGATTTTCCCATGTCTATTAGCTTCAAAAGTTAAAATAAAAAATGCCAAAGCCTGCTCCCAAATTTTTGCTCTCTGTCACTTAGGCTCCCATTTTTTCTATCACTTACATCAATGGCACCATCTTTGTTATTCCCAAACACGTGACACTCACTGCCAATTCCATTATTCAACAGCTTTGGTGCCACTGCTATTGCTTTGGAAGGATCATTTCATGCCCCAAGGCCAGCTTAGTTGCCTTAATCAAATGAGAGATTAGGGGATTTAGGGATGTAACAAACCAAAGAAGGCAAGAGAAAGAGATTGATCGAGAGGAAGAGAGATTGTACCAATTTCATTAAGGTTGCTGGGTTAAAGAGAATAAATTGAAGCCAATAGTCAATTGTGAGTCGCGACTAAGACAGAGAGTGAGGAAAATGTTTTTCAAAAATGGAAAAATGGTGAACTGGTGTTTTCCAACGTATGCAAGTTGGAAAGCTGTTTTCTAAGAAAACTAAAAATGAAAACTAACTCACTAAACATGTTTTTTTTTTCATTTTCTAATTTTTAGAAAATTTTCCAGAAAAATTGGAGAATTTTCTAGAATTAAACAAGATCTAAGTTTTGTCTGGGAAACCCATATTTTTCACTTCCATTCAAAACCCAAATCTCACCTCCAAATCTCTTCAAAACCATGCTTCTCCTCTTCTATCTTCATCTGCACACAGCAACAAATTCCCAATTCTCTATAGAGGTTGATGTGATGGCAAATGGAATGACCTTCAAGCACCACTGTGACCAGTAGCACTGGGTAGATAGAAGATCATCGTTATCACGGTGATGGAAAAGCCTTGAGTGATGCTATGGATGGAAAGGCCATGGTGGAGGAAAGAATCTATCGGGTTAAGAGATTATGACTGATGATGTTAAGGTAAACCAACATGGTGAGTTGCGGTGGAATCAGACCATTGAGGAGAGTTTGAGTATGATGCAATTGATGAGGCACTGCAAATTTGTGGGGATTTTGCTAGGTATTCTAAATTAGGCCAAATGGTTCAAGGTTGTTGGAAACAAAGGAATAGGATGACTAGGAAGAAAAAGAATCGACTTGGTGAAAGAGCAATTTTTTAGCCCAACGAGATTAGGGGGAAATGTGATGTCTTTGATATTGAGGTGGGTCTACAAAGTAGTGTTGTGTAAAGCAAGCAAGAAAAGTTCTTGGAGCATCTGGTAAGAAGGCAGCAATTGAAGTAGGGGCAAAATTGGGTGATGACAAAGGAGGAGAAACAGAGGAAACAAAAACAGTGGCAAGTTGAAGAAACAAAACCTAAAAGACAAAAAAAATATATGAGAAATCATAGAGTGCACTTACCCTTACAAGTCGGTGAAATTGACGGCTTTGTCGTTTTGATTGGAAGAGGGGAGAAGGAGAGCATCAGGTTAGTAGCACAGGTACTAGAGTTGAACACATGACTGAGAGAGACTTAGAGGTGTAAACGAATAAAGCGTTCAGTGAACCGTTTGACAAGAGTCTATATATGTTCGTTTATTTAGTTAAATAAACAAACATGAATAGATTTTTTTATTCGATTAATTAAATGAATGAACACGAACAATGTTACGTTCGTTTATTTATGTTCACGAATAGTTTGGTTATTGTTCGTTTATGTTTATTTATTTACTGGTTTGTTTATCTATATTTGTTGTTTATTTATATATTAGTTGTACATTTATTACTATATATATTTTATATATCATATATTTTTATTAGTATCTACATACTCCACATACACATGATTATGTTCCAATCTCCTCCAAATTAATTTATTATTTTTGTTTCTTCAAATATAATCTATCATTTCTCTCACGGTGAGAACTTGCTTCAACACTAAGCCGAGCCCTATATCCCTAACCCATAATCTCTCATCATCATCTATTGCTAGACTCACTTTAATTTAGATTGGTGGTAGCCATCAGCTTTAACTATTTGTGTTTGTATTCGTGTTCGCTTATTAATAAATGAACGAATACAAACAGAGAAATTGTATTCTTTTATTGTTTGTGTTAATATTCGTATTTATTAAAAGTCAAATGGATGAATACAAAATATGACTTGTTCATGTTCATTCGGTTCATTTATAGCCCTAGAGAAACTATGAAAAAAGTAGAATTGGAAAAGTAATTTTTCTTAACATGTGTGTAAACCCAAATATGGCAAGTTTAGTGGGATGAGAGGAGTGTCATTTTAATACCTGTTTTTTTTTAAGTTTCTTTGATTTAAGAACAAAAAGTTAAAGGTAAAATCAGACAAAGTACACAAACTTTTTCCACTTTTCTAATCTCTTAATCTCTGTCAAAACTAAATAGAGCAACGTTGGTGGTATAAGAGAGCATCACTCAAATCAACTTGTATTAGTTATAAAATCAAAATCTACCTCAATTTACTTCAACAACAAAAAGGAAAATGAAAATTATATATACTAAATCACTTAGAGGTAATGTGGTGCTACGAATAGTATTCCCTCGCTATACTTTCTTCCCTTTTTTTTCAGGTTGCAGATGTTTTGGGTTGCTGGTTGCAAGAGATTTCTGAAGGCAAGCAATTATTCAAAAACAATATAGGTCCCTTTCTGTATAAGGTAAAATCAACCAATGGTCTCTTAGCTTATTTTTTTATCCTAAACAAATAACTTATCTTAAGATTGTTCTACTGAAGTACCTCACCTCATATTATGTTTATGTGTCCTAATTAGGTATTTTCTATCCATTTTCACCATTAAAGTGGATGGATTTTGCTGATGTGGTATTAATTAACATTAAAGTAAATATAAAAATATAATTTTGGTGGTTAAAATTTTTTCAATCAATCATTTTAACCCTCAAAATTTTTAAATCTCAGATTCTCTCTCATTTCTCTTCTTGGTTTTTCCCTCGGTCACCGGAGAGGCGAGGAGACGAGCCAATCGCAAAGAGGCGACGGGAGCGAGTGAGGAGACGACGTGGAACGGTCACCAGCGAAATCAATAGCAGCCCATCCATCCAATTTGCCTCAGCATTGTCCGATCGTCTTCTACCCAAAGAGCTATTCGACAAGGATCTAGATGCTATCTTCCTTAACCAGAACAAGAATAAAAAGAAAATGAATCAGAGATGAATCGCAAATTCCTCTGCGAATCAGAGGCGAATGGCGGATTTGGCTTTGACTTCCTCCAAGTCTTGCAAAATTGATGGCCGCTTTCTCCTCCAACTCGCTGCCTGGGTTTTCCTCTGCTGTTGCCAAATATGGTCAAAGTGGCTAGAATCAACCTCGCCCTCGCCATCACTGCCTCATCGACGCTCGCCTGAGAGATCGATTCGCACTCACCGTCGCTGCCCTCACCACCTTGCCGTTACTGCCCTCGCTGTCGGATTTCATCGTGAAGCGTTGCGATGAATCCGAGGTTTTAAAAACAATAGAAAAGAGGCCTGAGAAACAGATGAACCATCGCGAATTCTCTGATTTCATGACTGACCATCACGAACAGGCCTGAGAAACAGCAGAAAAGAGGAAGATAGGTTGGGTTAAATCTAAGGTTTAAAATTTTTGAGGGTTAAAATGATTGATTGAAAAAATTTAGGTTACTACATTTTTTATTTTACATTTCTTTTAGTATTAGAAAAATGTCAAATTAGCATTTTCATCAAACTTAATAGTGAAATTGATAGAAAATATCCAATTAGGACATGCAAATATGCAATATGATATAAAGGATTTTTATAAGACCACCTTAAGGTTGGGTACTCATTTTTGACAAAAACATAAGTTAAGGGATCCCTAATGGATTTTACCCTTTTGTATATCATCAAATCTTTTAGCTTTGAAACTTTTAAATTATATATTTTTACCACTCTATCCAATAAACACTTCCTTGCTGTTGTTTCTTTCTTTTTTGGCTGCACATGTTTTGGCCTGCTAGCTAGGAGATATCTGAAACCAAGTAAAATTGGTAAATGACAATATAATGCTCTCTGTTTGTATATAATGGTATCTTTTAGTTATCAAACTTTGAAATCAGTAATTTTTGCTGGTTTATGGCAACAGACAGAAAAAAAATGCCATAAGCTTTTGGTTTTGGAGTTTTAGGTCCCAAAACTTTCATGAGTTATGATATAAACCTTAGTTTGTGATGAAATCCCAATCCACTACCTTGATCTTATACTGCATATGTTCTATTTACCAAATTGATTACCAATGATTTTCAAATATTTCAACTTTTTAAATCCATTAATCATATCACTTGGTTCTGAATTCAAAACATTCTTTTTAATGTTTCTTATTTATAAATATAAGTGATAATGAAAAATATATATCTTCAGTAATCTAGTAATTAGCTTGCAATAAAATGTGAGCCAATTATTAATCACATCTAATTGTCACATAGACAGTAGAACGTTCCAAAGAGAAAACCTTTTATGGGCAGACACTTAGAATTGAACTGATCTACCTATCACCATTGAAGGGCCTTCGCTTTTATCGCAATAGCTTGTACAGCTTATGAAATTGACTACCACTGCACTATTATAATTCACAAGTACTGGTATTTAATATTGTTGGTCACCTCCCAACGCCATTGATACCAATAACTATGAAGGGGACGTTTTGCTTGACTCAATTTTGTATATATTGGTCTGCGTCTAAAATACGTTCTGGATTATAGTTCATATATTTCGTCTAGAGATAAAATTTTATTACGCTAGACGAAACCTGGAAGGGGTTACAGATGTTGGAAGATTGCATTAATGGTCCCATAGATTTTATAAACTTAAAATTGTGTCCTCATGAATTGGAAGAGTTACAATAAGGCCTTTAAGTTTCCAAAATACTGTTATCAACTTACAAAATTGTTCCTCTTTGATCGATCATTAGCTGCCTGAATTGAAAATTTTATGAAACTATAGATAATAGACGCCTTGAATTGACATATTTTGTGCAAATTTATGAACTAAAAAAAGAGCAATCTAAAATTAAAATGGATATTTTTTAATCCAAATTTGACCAACTCTTCCAAAAATATGTATATAATTCCAACCAGTAAATAAAATAAAAAATACGCCTTGAATTGATTCTGTGGATTTGCCATTTTTCATTCTTCTAGTATTAATTTTGCAAAGCTCCCTTTATGGGTTCTCGAAATCACAAAAATTATACAACGGTACGAGAGAATTTAATTAAAGCACGTATGGATCCAATAGATAGACACAACTTCAAAAGCTGGACAAGTAGATAGACAAGATTTGATGGGCTGATAAGCATGTTTTTGAAGTTCAATGGTTATTTTACTTTTTTCAAAATGTTTGGGTGGGTTTGTATAATAGTCGTGGGAATCCTGATAAATTCGAACTCCGAACTTCGAAGGAGGCACGCATCTCAATAAGAAAAATGTGTCGTATGTCGTAGCCGGTACAGAGGGACAAGAAAGGTAATAAAAAAGAAACGGGAGGACAATTTGGTCTGACGGGTAAAGCCACCACCTAACTGCATCACCGGCATCATTTCCTTTGCTTTCTGGGACGGAACTCTGAAAGCGAATGAGACATGCAGTGCACGTTTCTGCTGTAGCAGGAGAAACACCTCCTTCCGTCTCCGAGATATTGTTCTCCCCAAATTTTCCAGGGCTCTGAGGCAAAGCACATGTCGGACGCTTTGATCAACGGCCTCGCCGGCGCCGGCGGCGGGATAATCGCTCAACTCATCACCTATCCTCTTCAAACTGTTCGATCCTTCTTCTTCTGTACCTTGTTTTGTTCTTTGTTTTCTCAGGAGAATCTGGAGTTCCTTTTGACGTTTGATCTGCAGGTAAACACTCGTCAACAGACGGAGCGTGATCTCAAGAAGGAGAAGCAAAAACTTGGAACCATTGGACAAATGTGTCAGGTCTAGCTTCGTTTTCTTGTCTCTTTCCAATTTTTGGATGAATTAGTTGGTTTTCTGCTTTGGTTTCCTGTGTGTGAAATCGAGCATTGTTCCTGGAATATTTGGACGACAGTGGAATATTCTATTTTCTTGTTCAAGCTTGGTTTATTGGGCATAATATGTGTAGGTTGTAGAACATGAAGGATGGGCCCGCTTGTATGGAGGCTTAACGCCTTCTTTAGTTGGAACAGCTGCATCTCAGGTTTGGTGTTTTCTGTTGCTGTAGTAAGTGGCATTCTAGCATTTTGTGTGGTCGCCAATTTCTAGCAATGTGCACTGGCACGTGGTTATGGTTGATGGAACACATTGTGGTTCAAATGTGATGGAACTTGGTCCTTTGAGCTGATAAGTTTTCAGTTGAACTTTTTAATATGTTTCTTTGTTTAATCTAACCAAATTTCGTTTAGGCCCAACTCATAAGTATGTAAATAATAGTACCAGATTAATTTGCTGGAAGTCTTTGTATTACACATGCTTCCAAGTCCAGATTGACATTAGCCAGTGACTTAACATAATGCTTGAAGCTTGAAACCTGAAGATAATGCAATCAAAGCAGCGATAATTAAATTTTCTTGAGGCAGAGAGTTTTATTCGTGACAGTCCTGCCTCTGTTTTGCAAAGTGAAACCAGGTCTTGAATGTCGTACGTCATAAAATCGAAATTATGGTTTTGTTTTTGCATCCCTTTCCTGGTTTGTTCTTTACTCCTTACTTCTTTGATACAGGGTGTTTATTATTATTTCTATCAAATATTCAGAAACAAAGCTGAAGTTAACGCAGTGGAACTAAGTAGGAAAGGGATTGGCGATGGTTCTGTTGGAATGCTTTCATCGCTTGTTGTGGCTGCTATGGCAGGGTAAAGAACTATTTTTTTATTCCAAGGGTAATGATTTATATCTTCATTGCACAATAATGGATAGTTAATGTAACTATCTTCCTTGTAGCTATACTAGCTTGGCCTGAATGTGCAATGAAGATGAAAATCACCTGTTGCTGTTAACTTCAAGTCAATATAGATTTTGTTTCTATTGAAACCACAGCTTTCGTACTTAGGTCTCGTTTTGTTCCTTGGCCCTCCTTTGTTTTCACCTAGGAGGTCTACTTTTGGCTACATTGAAGTTTCTGGTATCTGAGCCAGCCACAGTGGTTGAATTAAAATACTATTTAGTATATTGGAAATATTGAGAATTTGATTTTTGTGAATGTGGCGTTCACACACATCCTGCTTGTGTTGCTCTGCGTGTCCTGTGCTTGGGATTTTTTTTACCTGTAATGGTTGTGTTATAGCACTTCATAAACCCTACTTAGAGTCAGGAGTGCTTAAAGTTTTCTCAGAGCTCTTTGTTTTTGCTTTCATTTTAGTTGGCCAAAAGTTGGAACTGACTTAAAAGTCTTGTACGATTAGTGGTCTCAGGGGGTCATTAATTTTTGTGCTTGTGCAAGAAACCTGAGTTTGGTGACATTGCTGGCACTTCATTAGAATTTGAAATTAAACCTTGATTATCATGTAATTGACAGCAACTATTCTGCATAAGTTTGTGTAAGTACTGTATGTCAATTGAGCATTGGTTTCCTTTGCATGACGTCGTTTAGCATTCCTTATTTCATACCATATGATGTGCTCTTGACTATTCTTCTTACAGGTGTGTTAATGTGCTATTAACAAATCCTATATGGGTGGTGGTTACACGTATGCAGGTAAAAGCTAAAGCTCTAAATAGTGCTAACAATTAGTGTAAAGGGTGTTGGTGCTAGACATCTCATGGAACCATTTTCTTTTCATATTAGAATTTCCATTTACTGTGGAAGTGGCTTACAGTTTTGATCTATAATGTTTTCAAATTTTTGTTGCCAAAGACCTTTGCAAGCCCTTGAATTATATACTCTGACCAATTAACGCCTCCTACAGAAATTTGGAAATATCAAGGAAACTGACCATTTTTTTTCTTTCAGTTAAACATTATTTACTCAAGAATTTAAAATATTTTCTGGCATGATTTCACATGGACAATGTGTTCACTAATTACTAAGTAAATGGAGAACGCAAACATTATTGAACATAGACAACCGAAGAACCTGTTGCTGTTTTCTTGAGACTCTTTAAACTGGAACTGTTGCCCCTCAATATATGAGATGTGTGCTACCATTAGGAGTAGAAAGGATGACCTTCGAGAAGGTTTTCAGCTGTCAGAAATCTGAATTTCTTTTAAATTTTTTTGTGCCTTCCTCCCATTGATCTTTATTGTTTTGTTTAATCGTAGCATCATCCTTTGTGGCTTATAGATTTCTCTTGCTTTTCTCCTCCACATAGTCCATTTTAATTGTTTTGTTTAATCAATTTTTTACTAGCAAATTGAATTTACATGGTCTTTTGTGGTCTATTGGATTAATTTCCAAAGGTGAAAAGCCTTGTTTGTAAGCTTTAGCTTGGGTGAGAGATGTTCAGTTTGATTTTATTTATTTATTTATTTACTTTATGCTTCTGCTAGTGTGGAGGTCATCAATGAACTGTGTCACATGTTGTTCCGATCGAAATGATTTCTCACTCATATTTTTGTTCACTTGATTTTCAGTGGTTTTGTTACATAATCAAAATAAGTTAATTATCTAAATGTTAATGGAAGGAAAACCGTGTCTAGATTGGTCCATTTCATAAGTTGGACGAAACCAATTCAAGGTAGAGGGGCTTAAGTGTTTGGATGTATAAGATAGGGCTTTCGTGATTTGGGTGTTTGAGCTTCTGGGCTTGTGGTGGTACTCGAACGTATTTTTATCTGGGCAAATAGCCTTATCCTTGAACTTTCCTAAATTTTTTGGTCCTTTACCATGTCTGTGAGTATCCTTAGATGGTGAAGGGGCACAAGATGGCCATGTGCATGAGTTTTGTGGCTGTCAGTACTGTTGACTCTCAAACTTTTAACTTACATGGTTAAGGTGTATTTCAGGACGGGGATGATTAGTATGAGTTTTACTTATTAAAGTGGACTTTTGATTTTGTGCAGACTCATAAAAGAATCTCTAAGAAATTTGATGCTAATCATTCAAAACTGGAGATTTCAGATGAAACAGTTATCTCCGTTGAGCCTCCTCCGTATGAAACCAGCCATGTGGTATGTGCATATTTTTCTCCTTGCTTACACTTTACTTCCACCTCACATCCTTTTATTTGGGATACCTTATTAAACAAATGTCCTAAAAACATGAATCATTACTAGTTACATCAATTGTTAGACTCACCAGGTGAAACAGCTATATGAGCAAGTTGCCTTGCTGGATTGCTTTATTTGTTTATGCCGATGATATGTAGGAATATGTTCCAAGTGATGACATTTATGAAATGTTGAAAAGAAAATGAAAATTTTCATCCTCACCTTTCTCCTGTTTATTTAGTTCCATTTAACATGCGCTTGCAAAATTTCATCAATCCATGCCCACTGTAGTTGAAATTTGTGGTTCTTCACTCAGAAGTAGTTGATCTGCTCATGTGATAACAAAGTACAGAATAAATCTGGTGAAAACAACAAAGTATGTCTTGGGAGGCTGCAATCCTCGATATGCTCTTCTTTTTCTCGCTCTCTTTTTTTGTTTTCATTGTGTTTCCTTTTGAAGAGGGAGTGCTGTATTTTGTCTAAACTATTTTCCCTACATCAATTTTACTATGGAACTTTTAAAAAGATTTATAGTTGTATTGCAGTACATCTTTATCCGCATTTATCTGGTAGAATCTAGATTCTGTTTATGGAAATGTAATAAATCAAAGTATGTGTTCCTTTATGGCTCCTGTTTTTGTTAATTTCAAGATGAACCAACGTTTGTGACTCTCCATATAAACATCACAGGTTCAAGAAGTCTATGATGAAGCTGGGCTTTTGGGTTTCTGGAAAGGTGTATTCCCGACATTGATCATGGTATGTGAACATTTTAGTGGATTGCTGGCTAAAAGAGTGTTTCTTATGATTCTGGTCACTCACAGGTGAGCAATCCTTCTATTCAATTTATGCTTTATGAGACTATGCTGAAGAAGCTAAAGAGAAGAAGAGCTCCCAATAAGCAGGGTAACAAAGATGTGACTGCTGTAGAGGTTAGATTATTCAGTGATCTCTGTACGTTGTTTCAGTGCTGGCAGATTGTGCCACACCTGCTACTTGTCTTTATTCCAGAAATTTTTTACTACCTGTTTACTTCAAGAAAAGAAGCCTTTTATAGGTGTGTAAATTGCATTTTTCTGCTAGATATTTCTTCTTGGAGCTCTGGCCAAACTTGGAGCTACTGTTGTTACTTATCCTCTCCTTGTTGTAAAGGTACGACAAAGCAATAGAGCTGTCTTTCTTGACCTGTACATTCATCTTGGTGACGTTTTCCCAATGGCTATGGGTGTCATTAGCAGGTTTGTCAGCATTTAAAAAAATGATGCCCAACAGTGCTGACTTTGCTTGAATTTACTCGCTGAAGGGAGAGATTTTTATCGAGCTTGAATAGGTTACATAATTAGCTGACACCAACTGAACCAGGAGTCCATGACTACTTTGTGTGTTATATTTTACGGTGTGTTTGAATTATTGGAAAATAAAGGAAAGGAAAAGAAGATGATAACCCTGGAAATGTTGCATATGCCTAGAGAACGTTTTATGAGTTTGCATATTTATGTCGGGCTAAGTTTGCCTTCTTAAATCTCGTTGCCTTAACAGGCAAGACTTCAAGCGAAACAGGCTGTGGATGGGGACAAAAGGCATCAATATAAAGGTATGAATTTGGGTGAAGACTTCTTGGTCGCATTCTTAATACATTTATAGAACTCTTTCCCTCTTATCTGTAAGATAGACATTCTTTTATATTGTCTTAAGAAAAAGGGGAACAGGAAAAGAATATAATAGGGAAAGGCATCAGCGTAGAATTATTGTCGTATTACATCTTACGTCTTAACTGCACTGGGGTTGGTAGCAAGAGATTTGGTATGCAACTGCTAAAATATATACGTCCAGGCTCAACTAAGACAAATTCTAACTTGTTAAACCAGCTCCCATGTGCTCTCTCTTATATTTTTAATACAACCATGTTTCAATTTTTCAAGTTAATTCTCTACTTCAATACAGGAACACTGGATGCCATCCTAAAAATGATCCACTACGAAGGATTTTCGGGCTTCTACAAAGGCATGGGAACAAAAATTGTTCAAAGTGTTCTAGCTGCAGCTGTCTTGTTCATGGTGAAGGAAGAGCTTGTCCGAGGCACACGGTTGTTGCTTATCAGTGGTACAGACACTGCGAGATCAAAGTCTCCTTGATTTAAGTCCTCCACATCTTCCCTTCGTACTGCTTGCATCCCCATTGATTTTAACATGGGCGGGGGATGTTCATAGCCAAAATGCCATCGAAATTGTATGCCATCAAAACAATAGTGAGTTAACAGATTCAGCTCGTTCAAAGGGCTGTAGTTGTAGTTCTAATCAGAAAGATAATAGGCAAATTAACTATTGATTGAAATAAATTGTAATTCTGTACCCTCCATTTTTGGGAACTTGATTTTTACGTGGAAACTATTGATGCTTGTTCAAAGGGCTCGTGTGTTTATGCTTGTTCCTCGTTGTAATTAATTGTCTAATTTATATATGAAGCAACTTCTCGTTTAGTAATCTTTATCCGAAAATGTTAGAATAAGATGAGTATGTAAATAATATGTGTATTTCCTTTCGTCATTAGATTTGACGTATTAAAGTAAATTAATGGAAGGGAAATGCACTAAAGGTGTTCTCTAATTAGAATTCTTTATGCAATGACCAAGCGTTCTTATTCATACCATTGATATCCGTTCTGATTTGGTTGGTTTTCTTTCACTCATTTCATTATTTGATTGACCTTATTTGACATTATCTATTACTCCATCCGTCCCATATTCTTTGCACCATTTGACTTTTTGGGTTAGTTTGACTTGAATTTTTTTATATTATTGATTGTTAGAAAAAAATTAAAAAATATATATTTAGAAACTATAGGTCTTAATTTATCATTCACATATAAAATTTTTTCATTTATATGTTAAAATGTCTAAAATAAAAAATCATAGATTAATTGGTAAAACGTGAATGGTGCAAAGAATTTGGGACGGAAGGAGTAGAATTTATAGTGGATATAATTTCTTTCAAATCTCGTTGTTTTAAAGAGATTCGAAACTCTAATAAAATATATCTGCAATTAAAGATGGATAGCAATGGATCTAAGTTTTCTCTTGGATTCATTAGAATCTCGACCTTATTGGAGTGTCACGATGTTTGGCAACAGATATAAAGACAATTACATAAAATAATGTCAATTTTTATTTTTATTTTTTTAAGATATTATTAGTTGTCTTTTTATTTTTATAGATGGTTTTTTTCAGACCTCTAATGTCTAATTGGTTCCAATGTTGCTTACTTATTATCGTTTTGCCCTGGGTTATGTTCTAGTTATTTATGAATTCTGTATCCAGATTTATTCTGGTTTACCTAGAAGATTCAGCTTAACCTGATTATCTTTCATTCATTCAGTGTCGTAAGAACAAGTAGTCTTTTTGTGGTCAGTTTTATAGTTTTGTTGTTTCTTAGAGTTTTATGTCATTATTGAGTTATAAGATGCCGGTTAACTTATTTTAATTAGAATGAATCATCTTTTGTGAAAAAACATAAAAATAAAAATGTCAGTGTTTTGAGATGAAGTTGTAACATGTTTATGAGCTAAGTACTATTATTCTGCAACATGAATTAGGTTCGCATCAATAAATCATTTGATCTTTATTTTAACAAGGTACATTTATTATTATTATTATTATTTGTTACTCATACGACTTTACTTTTGATTCTTTGAAAGTTGTATTCCATGTTTACTTCTTCAAAAAACACAAAGAAGACTCATCATTTTCAGATTAAGGTCTCATCCGTCTCCAAATGAAATTGAGTAAGCATATTAAATATTTCCTAGAAGATGAGTGGTGTGAGTCAAGGCATTTAACTACGTTCGTAGCTCCATTTTTATTTTAGGGGGTGAGCATGAATTTAGTAAATTTAAAACTTAATCTGAATCATTTCTATTGAATTGAGTTATATTGGATAAAAATATATCATGGTTTAAGATAAAAAATTATAATAAAAATACATCATGCTCATATATCTATGTATTGAAATAAAAAATTGTAAGAGTATTTAAGCCTTTTGGATTGAAACCTAAAACTAACTTTTTCAATTTTCATTTAAACATGAATTAAATTGTATATTATGTTGAATTAAGTTTTCAATTAAAAATTGTGACCTATTTTAATATTACGAACATAGAATGAGTTCATTTTTAGATGCCTATTTTACAGTGCAGTGCTCCTCCTCAAATCTTAACTTTACCTGTGAATGTTTCTTCACATTACCATTTTACCATGATTCTGATTTTATTTAATTATCGGTTATTGTACGATGTTTCTGCAGCCACAGAAATAGAATCAACTCATTGGTCCCTACTCCACTCCACCTGACCACTCCACCACAGATCAAGCGGCCTTGATCCTCCGCCTAACCCGACAACAGTAACCGATTCGCGCCGTATAACAAATGCTACCTTCGGCTCAACTTCTTTTGCATCCGATCTTGACTCTTCATCTTTCGTGGCCGCAAGACCCTTTGATTTTCTTGGCAACCGTAACTGCTTCGAGTCCGTATAGGAGGACATGCTACCTTCCGCCCAGCTTCTTTTGCATTCGATCTTGATTATTCATCTTTCTTGGCCGCAATTTCGTTTTCCTGACCTTTGATTTTCTTTAACTCCATCTTCCATGGAGGAGAGCAGTTGCAAGTTGAACAAAACGATATCGTCGCGGCCGTCATCGTCATCGTCATCGTCTTCTTCTTTCTCTTCTTCAGGGAGTACCGGGCTGTACGACGCTGTTTGGAGCTGCGTGATACCGTATATCCGCGATCCGAGGGACCGAGACGCGTTTTCACTGGTATGCAAGAGGTGGTACCAGCTCGACGCACAAACTCGTAAGCATGTAACGATTGCACTGTGTTACTCGACCACTCCAGAACGGCTCCGCCAGCGGTTCCCGCTTCTGGAGTCGCTGAAGCTTAAAGGCAAGCCCCGAGCAGCCATGTTTAACCTTATCCTCGAGAATTGGGGCGGCTATGTGACTCCCTGGGTTAGAGAGATCTGTCAGAACTTTAAACGCTTGAGGAGCTTGCATTTTCGAAGGATGATTGTGCTGGATTCGGATTTGAAACTTCTGGCTAGGGAGCGAGGGAGTGTTCTGCAGGTGCTCAAAGTTGATAAATGCTCCGGATTTTCAACTGATGGACTCTTGCATGTCGGGCGCTGGTGCAGGTATTTGCAAATGAATGGTTCCTGCAGTCTCAGTGATCTGTTAGAAATTGGTTTCTGTTGGGAATGGGGTAGCTTTACTGATGTAAAGATGTTCTGTGGCTTGAGTGGACTTCGTTTATTTGGCGTTTTATTGTTTGTTGAAATCTTGAAATGATTGCTTCAAGGTACTAGCACGATTTTAGTTTGGTTTGCAAATGATTGCTTCGGTTACTTGGCGTTCAACTGGGAATGACATAGCTCATTTTCAATTGAAACTCAAATTTAATTGAGTTTAGAAAATTTTAGTTTGGTTTGTTGCCTTGAAATCCAGAGACTTATTGTAAGCTAAGCTTAAAACAATACCTCGTTGTGAGTGATAGAGGGGCTATAATTTTGGTTCAATCATCCTTTGGGCTAAAAGTTGGAAAGATGAATTTTAAACTGAAAACTTTTGAGGAATTCCAGGGGGACTTTTGGTTTTATACTGAAACCGACTGAGCAGATTTATGCTCAACCCTCCCTAGCCATATAGGCTCTGATATTCAATAGGGACTTGGTTTTAAGGCTTCTGTCTGCTATATGAGATGAACCATTAACAATTAAAAAGGAAAAAAAATATATGAGATGAAGCACGGGAGATTCTGGCCTGAAGCATATTGCTGGAAAGTCTGATCATGAACCAAGTATTATGCTAGCTCAGTTAAGTTGGTTTTGTCCGAAATTGGCATTGGTAGAGGCTTATTAGAGGAACATACGGTCCTAAACTGATTCTAGTGGGGGCTTAGCTGTGTCAAGTCTGGTTTAATTTTGAGTGGTGACACTAGCTTGGTCCTCTCATAAATGAATATTGTTTGGATCTACATAGTGAAATATAAATTTTGATGCAGTATTTGGCAAGTGATTACTAGTAATTAGTTGGGAAAATTTTAAGCTCGGAAGAAGCACTGATTTTGCGTCAGTTGGAGCAATAATACCGTTGAAGGGAGATTCTTCTATTACCCACTTTAAGATTTAATATGTAGCGATCAGAGAACCTCTTTAGGCAAATTCATGAACCGAGTTTTCAAATTTTCTTTTGGTTAATGAACCTTGAAGTTGCATGTAGTATTCAGATCACATTCTGAGACTTGGCAAGATGTGATATAAGTCCTTTGACATCAAGGGATGTTGACAACTTGAGGGGAGTATTGATAGCTCTGTTTTCACGTCAATAACCTGTATGAATTTTTTTTGTTTGTGGTGCATAAATGTATCCTTAAAGGAGATATCCATACATGAGATGAACATTTAATCATTACAAGATGAAAAAGAGGCATTTGTAGGTGCACTTTGCTCTATTTGATCTTCGGAAGTTCATGGTAGAATTAGAGAAATTTAGACTTAATGCACACATTGCATATCATGAAGGAAAGAAATTAGAGTAGTTTTTTTATTTTCTTTTCTTTATGGAATCTATTTAATTTCTATTATGGGAAATATTTAGTTAGAATTAAATAATCACGCAACTTTTTAAATTATTATTATGTGAGGTTGTAACATTAGTGACTCCAGATGAACTTATTGCTATATCAAGTTATCTACAAATGTAACAAAGTGAATCAGCAGATATTGATTCCTTCCTAATAACATATGGATTGAGAAGACCTCCACTTCGGATATTTGTTCTATTTGAACCTAATAATTGGTTTAGGTTCTGGTGTGAAAGCAGTTTGAGGACCATAGAACTAGTTCTACCCTACAGCGGAAGATTATTAGCTCAACTGAATTTTCTGCAATAAGTGTACTTCCTTTTACTTTTAATGTTGGGGGTGCTTCATTAGCAGAAGAATACTGAAGTCAGTGAGTCTACAAGGAACTTGACAATGTCTTAACATTGTTCTCTTATGATATACAAACTTTTATTGTGTACTTAAGAAATTCACATTGGTTTCTTGCTCCCAGATCTGATGGCCATATGCTATCTGCATAAAGATCAGACTGATATTTGGTAGTGTATGTGTAGCTTTGCTACCCCTTTAGAATGGGAACTGGAGATTGTCATGGATGATTTATGTCTTTTCCTGATTATGCTCTTGGAGATTATTGAATAATCAATCTTTTATTATGACACCTTACTGGAGGCTTTGTTTATCTTGAATATCTGTCTTTACTTGCTTTGACAGGCAATTACGAGTCTTGTTTTTGGAAGAGAGCATGATTACTGAGAATGATGGCCAATGGCTTCATGAGCTTGCATCAAACAACACAGTTCTTGAATCTTTGAACTTTTACATGACAGACCTTAGCAAAGTTAGTTTTGAAGACCTTGAACTCATGGCCAGAAAATGCCCCTCATTGACTTCTGTGAAAATCAGTGACATTGAAATCTTGCACCTTATTGGCTTATTTCGCAATGCAACTGCTTTAAAAGAATTTTATGGTGGTTCCTTCAATGAACAACCTCATGGTGGGCAACACCAGCTATATGCTACCATACCATTTCCCCAACAGTTATGCAGTTTGGGTCTGACATACATGGGGGACCAGGAAATGCCGATTATATTCCCTTTTGCTTCCCATCTCAGGAAATTGGATCTCCTTTATGCATTTCTTGGTACTGAGGACCACTGTCATTTAATTGAAAGATGTCCCAATTTGGAAATTCTTGAGGTGGAATACTAACTGTAGTTCGTTAGTCTATCTTCAAAACTCAACTTCTGGAATGAAATTTTCTAGAAAATCTGATTTCTTTAATTCTGCATTACCTGATGCATCTGCTGCTGTATGGACAGGCTAGAAATGTTATTGGAGACCAAGGACTAGAAAGTCTGGCTAGAAGTTGCAAGGGACTCAAGAGGCTTAGGATTGAGCGAGGTGCTGATGAGCAAGGATTGGAGGATGAAGGAGGTGCTGTTTCACAAATAGGATTAATTGCTTTGGCTGAGGGCTGCCTTGAACTTGAGTACTTGGCCGTTTATGTGTCTGATATCACCAATGAAGCTTTGGAACATATAGGGACACACTTAAGCAACATCTCTGATTTTCGTCTCGTTTTGTTGGACCGAGAAGAAAGGATTACTGATTTGCCCCTTGACAATGGAGTACGGGCTCTCTTAAGAGGTTGCAAGAAGCTTAGAAGGTTTGCTCTTTATCTTCGACCAGGTGGTTTAACTGACCTGGGCATGACCTATATTGGGTTGCACAGTCGAAACATCATATGGATGCTATTAGGATATGTTGGTGAGTCTGATAATGGTCTTCTGGAGTTCTCCAAGGGATGTCCTAGCCTGCAGAAGCTGGAGATGAGAGGGTGCTGCTTCAGTGAGCGTGCTTTGGCCACTGCTGTGACACAACTCACCTCTTTAAGGTACTTGTGGGTTCAAGGATATCGTGCTTCACCATCAGGTCATAATCTTCTGGCTATGCGTCGACCCTTCTGGAACATCGAATTGATTCCTGCCAGAGAAGTAGATGTGCACTTGCCTGCTCAAGTTGGAGTGGCTGGTCCACTTGCGGTAACTGTCGTGGATCCTGCCCAGATACTTGCCTATTACTCGTTGGCTGGACCCAGAATGGATTGTCCTCCAAATGTTATCCAGTTGGATCCTGTACCGTAACCTGCTACATGGAGATCCAAGCACAAAGTTTTCGGTGTCTTTTCCCGCTATATCCTGTTCACAGGTTATCTCTGTTTTGTTCCTAGACTTGGCACGATTCTATTGTCATGCAATAAGGTTGAGACCGATGTAGTTTGAGAGCCCGTCTACTGTACATGTATTATTGTTGGTTGATTGATGACAGTTACCTGTCAACTTACATCATTGAAGACGTACTGCCATCTACATTTTCCAGTCATTGAATCTCAACAAATTCCTCGTATGTGGCTTACATTTTTGTGTTCCCAGTTCGCTCAAACACGCTTTCCTGCAACTCTTTCTCAGCTGCTATACCTTTGTCTCTATCATTTGCTTTTGTCTGATATATTATTTACTTGCACAAAACCATCCCCTGCTCCAATTCGGTCTTTTGGTTCCCTTCCATATTTGTTTCCTGGCTTGCTGGGAATTATGCAGATTATCCGTTTTACTTTGTTAAGTTGGTGGCGATGATGATGGGACAGAAGAGGCTGAGCTTTCGCGAGTTGGAGGTTGCCTGTCGGAGGCAGAAGTCCCCGTGGTTGTGGAGTTGTTTGCTTTGGCTTTCGTTGGTTGCATCTCTCATATTGTTGTTGTACATTTTTCTTTTGCATGTATATAAGTTAACGTGATTGGGCCTTTGGTCCCAAACTATGTGGGACTCTGACAGGTTTTCACGGAATTACTCCTAAAAATCCCATTGTTTATATTTTAAACTAGCTTTATTTTAATAAAAACTAATTTCACTACTTAGCTACATTTCGAGTAAAATATTGTGAAAAAATAATTTATGAAAAAAGTACAAAATATAGTAAAAAATATATAAGAAGTCATGAATTATACAAATAAATAACAGTTGACGAATCTTTGTCAATTTTATAAAGCTAGTGAAATTGGTACTATTATGTGTTTTTTTTTCTTCAACCTTAAATTTAATAATTTATTGATGACAATGGTTGAACATAAAAGAAACTTAAGTATGACAGCATGACTTTGTGAAAGGTAAAAACTAATTAACATTCAAAGCAAAGGGATTTCATATTACAATTTGTCTTTCATTTAATTTTGACTTACAATTGAACTCGCGTTACACCAGTAATGCATTTATGAAGAGGGATAGAGGCATAGAACTTCGATGAAAAAGGAAAGCAATCCCTAAAAGGAGCATAAATAGCAAATAAGCTACACTTACAAGCACAAAAAGTTCACGATATAAAGTAATTTACCTATTTAAAGTATAGTATCATAATATCCTTTTCTTTATAATTATTTGATGGGCTAATTACAAGAACTTCTATGACTTCATAAATCTACACTTTGTCTCTTTAAAAATAGGAGAAATTGAAAAGATTGTTTACATTTAATAACAGAATTTTAATAATTTAAATTGTTAATTAACTATTAAACTATTACTATTAGATAGTTTAAATTTATTGAGAGACATATGTTGTACAGTTCAAATTAAAATTTAAAAAGTTGAGTATCATAAAAAAAAATATAACGCTCACATTCATGAGACAAGCTGTAAGTTTTTGAAATAGGATAGGTAAACTGTGATTTTGCATTTTTGTAATAAGATTTTATTTAATATGACACATTAAATTAAACGGCTAAATTGTATCATTTGTCCCTAAATTTAATGTACTTGATATGTAAGTCCTCAAGAGGTAAAATTGGATCACACATCTAAGAATTTAATTCAAGACATTCATGTAAATATAGAAAAAAGAAATTAAAAAGATCATGTTTAGAATCTTCTATAGGAAGTTAATGAGGTTTATAGTGGCTGTGTGTTACGCCGGTTTAATCCGTATTAACATTAAATATAAATATAAACAGTAGTGATCATTGATGAAGGAAAAAAATTTCAAAAAACTGAGAAAAAAAAAAAAGTAAAAACCGGGATAAAAAGTCAAGGTAAAATTTTGAGACTAAAAGAGCAAACAAAAAGATTCTAAGTATTAAGAGATAAACCGTAGCAACTAAAATTTTGTTTTAGAATAGAGAAATAATATGAAAAAGTTAATAAAATAAGACAAAGTGTGAGATTTTAGTGATGACAAAAAAGACATTTAATGATAAATACATTAAAAAAAACACTAAAAATGGCCTTCGGGCCAAGAGAGCAAATGTAAAGATTTCAGGAATTAAAAACTTAACTATTAACTTAATAAAGAAAAAAAATAAATGAAAAAATTGGTTAATGAATCAACTTAAACTATACTCAAAAGTATACAACTCATAGTGACTAAAATTTTATTTAAAAAATAATAATAATAAAAAACAACTACAAAAAAAGTTAAATGAAGCGGGTATGATTGATTAAAAAAAGAAAAGAAACAAGCTATTGTTATTAAGATTTTGTTTTACAATACAATAATTAAAAAAATAACACAAAAAATTAGAGACATAAAGAACAAGTGGAAAATTTTTAGTTATTAAGTTTTGGGACTAAAATAACTAATGAACAGAACTTAGGGATTACAATGGGAAAATATATAAATTCACATACTAAAAATGTATCTAATCGCAAAGAAACATGTAGCAGACTAAAATTGCTAAGATAATGACACAAACCCTTACAAAAGTGATTTTCATGCAAAAAATGGATTGAGCTTCAAAAGAAACTGAACACATCCAGAAAAAGTAGTAAAACACAAGGAAAAGAAACACATTGTTCTTTTACAATGATTTCCACTGTAGATGAACAGTAAAATTCCTTCATCTTTTAGAATATAGTAAGCTTTGGTGACTCGCACATCGCAGTAGATATTTTTAATAATAAATAATTAAAAATTTTATCACCAATAAATCTATGATAATAAAAAAAATTATTTATTTCAAATTTGAGTTGGGCTCTCTTCATGATACATTTTTATCATCAAAATGATTAGTTATTATTGAAACATAACACTTTGAAACAAAATAGGTACATGCTTAAAAAAAATGCAAAATTTTTTTTGTTACTAAGAAACAATTCACTAAAAATTTTCATCTTTTCTTAACTCAAACTATAATTTTTAATATTAATGAAAAATTTATCTAGAAAAATTTGCTGTTAATGTTAACAATTATGGACTGAATTACTTTATTATACCATAGAGCTAGAAATAAATAATTGATGCTACAAAACTTAATCATCAATAATGATAAAACATGACTGAAATACAAAACTATATTTAATATATGTTAATCAATTAACAATCTAACCATTAACTTGATAAAGATAAAAATAAAATAAAATAAAAAACTAACTAAAGCCGAATCAACTAGAACTAAGCCAATAGTAGGCAAATTATAAGAATTAAAGTTTTATTTTAGAAAATAAAAAAAAATCAATTAAAAAAATTTGGATCAAGATAAAAAATGGAAAAGCTTTATGTATTAAGGATTTAACAATTGAATTAATAAACATAAAAAAGTGGTTTAACTAAAAAAATAAACAAATTATGGTCACCTATGTTTTGTTTTAGAAGATAGTACATAAAACAATAATAAAAAAAAGCTTGGAGACCAAGAGAGCAAATAGAAGATCTAATTAAATAGTTATAAAATTGGAAGATCAAAATGTAACATGGGCATAATTTAGAGCCTAAAATGGGAAAGATTAAAAAGTTAGGGACTGAACCCACATCTTAACCGACACAAAACTTGAAACAAACTAAAATCAAGAAAATTGCAACATAGGCCCTTAAAGCCACGAACTAAAAAAGAACAAACTGCATTTGGAGGGAAAAAAAAAAAAGACAAGCAAAATAGTTATAATTTTCACACTATATATGAGAGTGCAAAATCAGTTCAAAAGCTGGTTCTGTTAAAATCTAAAGATGTCACACATTTTTTGTCTGAATGACAAAGACACTAAGGGACACAACTCTTCCAACTCTAAATCCAGATTTGAGCCTTTTGTTCTTCATTTTCCGTAGCCTTTAAACCTTAATACTTTATACAGGGGCAAATTTATGTTCAACAAAGCGATGTTCACGGATCCCACTTTTATTTAAAAAAAATGTAAGTAAAAAAATATATAAAATTAAGTATGGAGTTCACTTTAATTTTCTATTGGCCTCTCTATTTCAAATAAAAATCTAGAAAGATAAAAACAAATACATTAATATATTTACAGAAAATTATTGAAATAAAAAGTTAAGTCATTCGTTAAAAAGTTAAGTCATTCGTTAAAAACATGCTCTTGTACTTTACTTAATTGATTTAGTTCTCCCAAAAAATACAAATTGGCCTATACTTATTAAACTTCATAAATCAAGATAAGCTCAAAGTTTCAAACAAACCATGTTAATCCCTAATAGAAGTGTTAGTATTATCAAATAAATAATTCATTTTTGATTTATTTTATGTGAAATTATAAACCTTTTGTATTTGAATTTTTTTACTCTAAAAAATAGAAAAATTATTATAAGCAATCCACCTTAAAAATTGGGAGGCCACTCTTTGATTTGTTTAAAGAATTATCTAAATATCTAATTTTTTACCCATAAAGGTAAGAATACTATTTCTGTTTAAAATTTAATTTTAAAGTTTAGGAATAATTTTTAAGACTTATTTAATTTAAATTTAAATGCAAAGAATATATATTTAGTGACAATAGAAGTACTTTATTTTGGAAATAAATAAAATTTAATAACTTACTTCAAATTAAAACTATAGGTTACTTAAAATAATATTTATTTTTTATGTATACAATTAGAAATTAATTCAAATAAATTTTTATTTATATGTTCGTATTTTTTAGTACTCAGAAATTTATAAGAGCATGGTTATAGGAGATATATTTTCTTTAGATAGTTGTTTTATAATTTAAATTTTAGCTTTTGATCAATTCAAATTTTAAGACTAAACTAATTGTAACTTAGGTTTATATATGGACCCCAATTTAAAAATATTTTAGATCCAACACTGACTTTGTAATACCTAATTCTGAGCTAAAAAAAAAAAAAAGCTAAAGACTATGGAAGGTGAGGATCCCAACTATTAGGGTCTTGCGGTAGATCTCAGTGACTTTCTGTAGTTTAACAATACCCATTAATTAATATTTTGATAAGTAATTTAAAAAAGCCACCTATATGACTTGCAAACATGTTGGTCCTTGATAAAAAAAAATAATGGGTTTAATTTGTTTTACCTTCTCAAAAAGCGTTTTGTTTTGTTTTTTTTTCCAAACATAATTTCTTTCATTTTCCTTTAAAACTAATTGATGAGGCGGAATTAAGTGTCTGGGTCGGGTCATTTCATTGGTTGTGATGACCCAACTTGAACCCGAAACAAAATCGCCCCATAGTTTCCTTGATTTTGCACCCGTGCCAATTGCCATGACCAGGATGCTTAATTCTACTTCATTAATTAGCTTTAAAGGGAGCCAAATTGCCCCTAACATTTGAGTGTGAAGGGAAAATACATTTTAATTCCTAAAAAGTTTTTATATTTTACCAAATCAATCATAAAACTCATCAATTTATCAAAGAAGTCCTGAAACTTAAAATCGTCAACTCCCTTAGTCCTAAAAATTTTATTTTCTGTTAAGTCAGTTCTAAAACTTTTAGTTCTGAAAGGAAATGTCAATGTGCATGGTTATTTGAGTGACTAAATTGACATTTTTCAAACTTTAATGACTTATTTGGAAATTTTATCAAAGTTTAGGCATTACTTTACAATTTTTTAAAAATTTAGGGACTAAAATAAAACTTTCCAAAAACATTGAGCTTAAATTTTAATTTTGAAAGAAATTTGGAATTTGAAGCCACGACGTAACACTAGTATTTAAAAGGAGTAAAACTTATTGACCGTTTATACCATGATTGGTGGATTAGCAAGGAAATTCACCCTATCAGAATAGCTCTGATTAGAGCTCTGATCAAGCGCTACTACGGTTGAACTTCAGATGACTTCATTTCAAAATATGGGAAAATAACAATATACTCCCTCCTTCCAATTCTCTCTTTCATTTTAGATTTTTAACTTAAATTTAACTTGAATTTATTTATATTTATTATTTGATGATTTTTTAAAGAACGTATTTAAAAATTATAAGCCTTTTAGTTTCTAGTACAATTTTCTTTATCTTTTAGCAAAATAAAAATATAAATAAATTTAAGTCAATTTTAAGTGGAAAATGAAATAGAGCAAAGAATTTGGGACAAAGGTAAAGTAAGCTCCATATACATTTTTTTTTTGGAAAATTTTCAGTTTATGCGTCAAATATTTCAAATTTCATGGTAACCCCTAAGCTTTGATAAAATTATTCAGCAGGTCACTAAAGTGTACAAAGTTTTAGTGTAGTCACTGGAGAGTAGGGCTGTTATCGAACCGAACATTTATCGAACTATTCGAATTCGAGCTCGAAATTAAACTTAACGAACCGAGCTTTACGAACTTCGAATACGAGCTCGAGCCATTTCTTTTATTCGAATCTCTTATCGAATCGAGCTCGAATATGTTAGTATTCAATTCGATAGGTTTTCGAACCTATCGAACCTATATAATAATATAAATATTAATAATATATTATTAATAATTTAAAGGAATTAAAACGATAAACCTAATAATAACGAATAACAAATAACAAATAACAAGCATCTCGATTTGCCCCTCTGCCTGCGTTCTTCTCTGCGCGATTCACCCCTCCGCGGCTCCGCCTGAGTTCTCACTTGTGGCGCGTCACGATTCACCCTTCCGCAGCTCCGCCTGAGCTCTCACTTGTCGCGCATCGCGATTCGCCCGCGTCGCGATTCGCCCTCCACCCGAGTTCTCCTCTGTCGCCCCTTCGCCAGAGTTTTCCGTCGGACTCGGTCGCATTCCATCACCTGAGATGAACAAAAGGTCAGTTCCCAGTACCTGAGATAGAAAAAAGGTGTTTCTGCTCTGTTCTCTCCGTCGCTGCATTCAGTCTCCGGTTGTTTAGCTGCCTCCTTTTTGGATCTCTTGGTCGGTTGTTTATTTCTTTTTTGGACGAATCCTGGTCGGTTGTTATATTCTGATTTTTAATTCTATTTTGATTTGCTATTTGGTTTTGTGCCAGAACTGGTGCGTTCTGGATTGAGTGGGTGGGTCGGCGGTTCCTTTTTTTTTTTCCTTTCGTTTTGTTGTCCTCCTTTAAACTCGATTGCTCTTTCTTGTTTCTTGTTAAAAAGAAAACCGTGGCCTAATGAATACTTATGACTGCCATGTAATCAAGTAGGTAATTTTAGGAACTTTAGTTTGACTAGTTTTGTCCGGTTCTCATCCAAGTTACTGTCTTTCTCGCATATTGTCTCGTTTATGTTTACATTCTTCGTTTAATCATGTATCCTTGTAGAAGGATTTCAGGCATTCTGATCAATTTATTTACAGTTCTTCAGTCTCTACCTGTCTCATTAGTATGCAATCTCACGTCTTGTGGGTTTTGTTTCTTAGGTCCACACGGGTGGCTGCTACAGTATGTCAAAAGTTTCAATTTCTATGCCTAAAAGTGGACAACTCACCTTCAGTGTCCTAGTTTCGAGCCTTTTGCTGGGTTTGCATTATAGTTTCTTACGGTTTGGTGTCCTAGTTCTTTTTGTTTCTTCTTTCTTGCTTTCTGAATTTGGGTTGAATTTTTTGAGCTTGATATGAGCTTGTTTGAAAGTGTTCGGTGTTGTACTTGGAAAGAGTCTGTGTATGCAAAATCAGTGAGGAATGTCAAAAGGAACTGGCCCTTTTTTCCCTTGTTGTGACTAGCAAACAAAAGAAGCCGTTTAAATTTTTTGGGGAGAAACCTTTAAACCAAGCTGGTTTGTGGTGCCTTATGTGAGATAAATTCATTGATACTTTATTGCAGCACATTTTTTGGTATCATCCATCATGCTATATGTGGTTTTCATGTTTACTTAAACATCTTTCTAAATCAGGATAAGAACCGTGCAGCACAGTCTGCAGGTATCTAATATCACTATCTGCTTGTGAGCACTACTGTTGAGTTTCCCTGCACCATGATTAAGTTATGGGACGACAAGCTTTATACAGGTATTGAATGCTAATCTGACGCCTGATTGTTAATGTCTCTTTAGTCTTTGATTCATGCTGATTCTTTAGTTAGATGTGTTATTAGTAATTGCATAAAGTTGGCTGGCTGATTGAGTTTTGGTTTCTTATACCACTGTGCTCCTTTTCTCTGGTAAAAGCTGCTGTTTTTTTAGCTGAAGTTCAATGTATGTATGTACTTCTAAGACAAGGCAGACTTTGAAATGATACCAAATACAGTAACTTTTTAGCTGAAGTTCAATGTGTATTTTGTTGCTTGCTTGTTTGCAGGACCGAGGAGAAGTTTGCTTGCTTGCTGCATGATACCCAACACTTTTTGCTTGCTTGCAGAATTGATGGTCTCGCTATAGTTGTTTGTCTCATGTGTGAGAGACTTGTTGTTGTTTCATTCGTAGCCTCTTTTTAAGGCAAACAAAGACTTTATTATATCAAACTTTATGGACTGGCTTGGTTATGTAATTTGTGTACTTTGTTGATATTTTTTTCTTATTATTATTTGTGTAATTGAACTTGGTGTCAACTAGTGTTATGAATTCTGTTGTTGTTTTTATTCCTTTTTTCAAAACGAGCTCAAGCTCGAGCATACCTAATCGAGCCCGAACCGAGCTCTTACAATTTGCTTTTAATAGGTTTTTCGAACATTTCGAACGTTCGAATCGAGCTCGAACACTATACCGAGCCGAACTCGAGCACCATTTCCTCGAGCTCGTCGAGCCCGAGCTCGAACCCGAACACCTACCAAACATAAACGAGCCGAGCTCGAGCCCGAGGCGTTCGGGCTCGGCTCGGTTCGATAACACCCCTACTGGAGAGTAGGGGTGAGCATGGGTTGGGTAAACCCGAAACTCAACCCGAACCACCCTTATTGGGTTGGGTAAAAATTGATCATGGTTCGTGGGTTGGTTCCACATATAGAAGAACTGATAGTTTTTGGGTTGGTTCTAGTTTCATGTGGAACCAACCCGAAATGGAACCGAACCCGAGATATATGTATATAATTATATAATAAAAATTATAGTATTACTTATATATATATATATATATATATATATATATATATATATATATATATATATATATATATAAAGAATTATAATGGTCATTTTATGTTTTTATATTAAACTCTTAAACTGATGTCCCAAATTGAAACAATATGAAAGTTGTGGGATCATTTATGAAATTTTTTCATATTTATTTAAATCACTTCACTTCCTAGATTGATTACTTCTGGGTCATTTTGCTTTCGATCTTCCATTCTAGGCTACTCTCTACGACATAATCATCATTTTTTTTTCATTTATGAGTAATGCGAAACTAAAAATTCGTGAGGGATGAAAGATACTTCACAAGCAACTCCTTTGAATCATTTTGGTAAAAATAACATTTTAAACTCTCTTGAATATGTCTAAGTACATATATTTAAATATTAATTTAATTATATATTATGTTGAATGTTTCATAAAACTGGTTATGGATACAATTTTATTAAATTTTGGTGTTGTTACAGGTATATGGTATAAACCGAAAAACCCGAGAACCAGAACCGAAAAATCCAGAACCATGATTCTGGTTCTGTTCGGTTCTTAGTTCTCGGGTTGGGTAGAAACATTTTGGAACTGAGGCCATTTTTTGGTTGGTTCGGTTTCACCATAAAACAGAACCAACCCGACCTATACTCACCCCTACTGGAGAGAATGACATTGAATGTCACATTAGCACTTTCCATAAAAAATAAAAGTTTTAAGACTAACTTGCCAAAATGTGAAACTTTTAATACTAACATAGTTAACTATTTTAATTTTAGGAATTGTTTAGCAAATCTAGGATTGTAAGTCAAAGTGTAATTTTCCCTATGAATGACTGCAAAAGCGTTTAGTTAACAATTTTCTTTGTTCAACCACTTGGTAATGTGGTTAAGGGACGTGTGCACTTCATCCTCCACGAATGCTCCTGTTATGCTGGTTTGGTTAAGTCAAAGTGTAATTTCCCCTATGAATAACTAAAAAAGCGTTTAGTTAACAATTTTCTTTGTTCCACCACTTGGCAATGTGGTTAAGGGCGTGGGTACTCCATCCTCCACGAATGCCCCTATTATACTGGTTTGGTAGCTATTCAGGTCATTCTTCATTTTCTTTATATTATAAATGACATCTCATTATCCTGTAACTTGTGAGATGCTTTCAAATAATAAAAAGAAATATCAAATAATGAAAAGAAATGTTTTCTTCCAAAAACACATATTTTAACAATTTTTCTTTGTTAGATGTAGAAAAAGATGTTGTGACATCAGTTTCAAAAAGATTCAGTTTTCGAAAATTATAGCACGTCTTTGAAAAAAAAATTGTTTCTTTTTTCATAAATTGTAGGGAACAACAAGGTTCTTTGGTCACGCGGACCCTCTAGCCCTTTTAACTTTTTATTGCGTGGTTTTGGAAAATGAAATCAGAGCAGAAGCAAAGTTGGTGATGGATGGAGCAAAAAAGAAAATTGCTAGAGGACAAAGTTTGTGATTAAAAGCACGTAGAGAAATTAACGCTTTATTTCATAAACAGGGGAAGGCCTACCTTTGTACATAATGATCATTATCCTCCCATCACACGATTTTCTGAAAAGCGTTCATGACGCAAGAAAAGAAAACAAAAAACAGTGAAATTATAAAGGGTACTGGACCAGAGATTTTAAATTTCAAAATTTACGTGAGATTTTTTTTTCCCCTTATGAGTAATATAATATTTGGAAATCTTATTTTTTTATTAGCATTTTTTGACATAATTTATGTACGGTTGATCTCTAACTCTAAACTGCCATAGAATCTTCAATAATTTTGGAAAATCTCTAACATTAATTAGTAAACTGTATTCTAAAGCATAGCATAATAACATATCAATATCAGTTAATACATGAATTTGATTTAGAGAAAATAATGGGAGAATTTCCTATACAAAACTTTGAGTAGGGATAAGCCTTCATTTGTCTCTTTGTAATTTACATCGATAAGAATGAAAACGGGTTCCTGATATAATTGGCCAAGTTTCATATGGTCTTGATTTTAATTAAGTAAAAGCAGGATCTCGTGATGTTACTTGCATGATTTCCTAAGTTCATTGGTGTGCTCTAAAGATCAATTTGCCCTTATCCTCTTCATCACCCAAAAAAACCCAAATAAAGGAGTCTTTTTTTTTTTTTTTTTTGCATTTTTCCCTAGCAATAACTAAAAATAAAAACCCAACCTATAAAGAGAAAAACATTACTGTTCTCCAAATCTCACCCTTCGTATTGTTTATGCATTTGTGAATATAAACATCAGTGGCATTTAAAAGTTCTGATTACAGAACTCAATACAACAGGCCCCAATAAGACATTTAGTACATGCAACATTAAACTTGACTCCTAGAAGAACTTGTTATCCACAAAAGGAAATTTTTTTTTTTTAAAAAAAAAAGAGGACAGATTATTGGCAATTTGCCAGCGCATGTAAGTGAATCTTTTACTAAAACTACATGGGAGGTTGAATTGAAGCAATATATGATGCTCATCTAAGTGGAATGCAAACTCAGCTTCAGCCAAGCAATGGCAAGCAAGCCCAGTCTGCTTGGACTTCTATAATGGATGCTTAAAGCTAGACAAAAAAAAAAAAAAACCCCAAAGGATCCATCAAGAAAAGCTATCCATAAAAAAGTAAGGAATTTCCAGGTAAGTGACAAGTGAGTCAGCCAAAATAGTACACATCAAATTGCACTTAAAAAAATTTTTAACGCAAAAATTAAAAAAAAAAAAAATCATACATATAAGGATTTGTTCAATTTTTCACAAGCATGTGCCCTTATTGGGTCTGGACTCTGGATGGTCAGCTCAATGAATGCAGCAAATCCTTGACATCCAAGGAACTGAACCTATTAGGTTATATGCTACCTTGAGGTGTAAACTGCAAAGTTTCAATATCCAATTCAGGCCTTAATAGAAGTGTGTAGTCTGATATGTTTGGACTCAGGGTAACAAGAACAATGCAGGGACAAATTAAAGCTTCCAGTTGAGTTACCGGTACCGAAGCAACACAAAATTACATCTGTGATGAGTGTGTCTGGAGGCATTTGTTACCATCCAGAAGAATGACATCCAACAGATGAAGCTGGGATTGATTTTATTTTATATGCAGTAGAGTGTATGAGGACCCACACTGATGTGGTCTAGAACACTGAACCATGGTGCTTGGTGACCGAAAGCGCATCATGACAAGAAGCATTTGAGTACAGATTTGATGCAATCCCGTAAGGAGATGACACAAACAAGCTTCCGCCAGCAGAATCAAATGCCATCATCGATCCATCCTCGGCAGGGTGGCTCCAGTCAAGACCGGCATTTGGCATGCTGGCTAACTTCTGCTGCAAGGCAAGTTCATCGTACTGGTCTACCAGTGAATAAGGGGGCTTCAGATTTTTCTGAGGGCAAGTTTTTGTAAGATTGAGGGTTGTTATGTCATGGATGCTTGGTCTCCTCTTATCTTTCCCTCCGGATTGCTGCCTTTGGTAGTACTTCTGAGCATGGCTTGCCACCTGAGTTGGTGTCTTCGAGACCACAAAATTTCGAGAAATGTTTCTCCAATCCCCTTTTCCGTATTTTATGAGTCCCAGCAGGAATCTCCTGGATTAATCAACATCAAAGAAGCTTAACTTGCAGCAAAATTCAATACTTGAGGACTAATTCTTCTGTATAACCACCGCAAACGTGCTTGAATTGTGTGATAATTTATAGAATCAAACATGTTTTAAGGCAAAGATTAGCAGTAAAATAAGAACACAAGGACAAGAACTAGAAAATACTGACAGGAAAGTTACCTGTGCTCATCTTCTGTCCATGGCACTCCCTTCTTCCTCTCCTGATCAGCACCTTTAGTCCTCTTCCTACAAGCACTAAAACAGCGGTCAGGAACCAATTCTAATGTGAAAGATGAACTAGGATAACCGGGAACTGGAACCCTTCCAGCTTCTATATCACAAACATCTTCCTCCAACTCCTTGTACTGTTTTATCACATCGAAAACCGTCTTCCCAGGTATCAAGGCTGCAACCTTAAACCATCTATCAGGCGTGTCTTCACCATATATTGCAAGAGCACTCTCAAATGTCTTGTTCTCCTCCTTAGTCCAGACTGTGCTCTTGATTTCTTGAGAAAACCAATCAGAATTTGATATGAAGGGAGATGGATACAGAGTTTCCATGGCTGAAAATGACACTATTATAGGCTACTTTCTGCTCAGGGAGATAATATAGAAATGGATTTTTTAGTGGTTTTAAGAAAACATAATCCTTTCCTGGGAATCAAGAATCTCCTTTTTTTACCTGTTGAAATGCATAAAAAAAGAAGAATCTAGAAAAAAGACCAAACTTTGAAATGAAAAGAATCCAAGGAAATCTTTGACAGAGAAATTTGGATCCTGTTGCATGTGGGTATAAACCTCAATAGATGCGCAACAGGAAAAAAGTTAAAAACCAGTTGGGATTTTGGTATCTAAACTAGATTAAGTTGGATCATCCTAATGAAATCGAGCTAGGAAGAGAGAATTTATAGCATAGCAAGCCCAAAACACAAGACGACTGATCAGCAAAAAAAAGGTTTTCCTTTTTCGGGGAGACTGGGGTACGGAGATCAAAGTATCATAAATTAATAGAGCAAGATGATGATGAAGCTGGACCCAGTTGAGAAAAAATAAAAAAAGGAGAGAGATCCTAACTAATCATCAACACAAGAAACTAGGATTTTTTTTCCCTTCTTTGTTTTTTATTTTTTAAAGAAAAAGGATAGAGAAAATGTGAATGTCTACAGTACATAGAAACATAGAATTCGATAAAGGAGTTTACCCAAAAAACAATTCAATAGAGGATGGCTGTATATTGAATAACTTCCAGCTTTTACAGTTGCTGCTGCTGCTGCTTCCTGCCTGTGCTCGTCTTGTGGATGCCTGGATGGAGTATTAAGGAAAGATTTTTTAGAGTTTTTATTCTAAATAGAATTGGTAGGCAAACTTTTAGTTCAATTTTCAAACAGTTTTGGCCCCGCCCCTGCTCTCTTAGTTCGTCACAAGTAGGAGAGATGCCGATCATGCCGAGTTTGTCAGTGGAAGAGTTTTCAATCTCTTATTAAAAATTTATGTATCAAAAGGATTCATTTGGGATAATTTCCCTCTACGCATGAGTGTACCATTAAACGGTTAGTACTTTGGTACTGGTTCGGCTATTTTGGGTGTAAAAATGAAAGAAGTAGGAGAGCAGAGGGGACTTGTTTTCTTTACTTAGGGGAGTCCCCACATCAGGGTAGCAATAATTAAACATATCGGCAACAACTAGAAATGGAATTCAAACAAAAATGTTAGGAAAAGGGATTAATTATAAAATATGAGCAATGATCCTAACGCCCGTTGCAATGTGAGCGCCTGTAGCTCAGTGGATAGAGCGTCTGTTTCCTAAGCAGAAAGTCGTAGGTTCGACCCCTACCTGGCGCGACTTGAGGCTTGATATATTTGTAACTTATTTACAGAAGTTCCAGTTTTTTTTTTCTCGTTTTGCCCCCCTTTCCCTTTGGTACTGAGAATAACTATGAGGCAGCTAGCAGCTGAACTAAGCAAAAATAAACAAGAGTAAAAAATGGTTCCAATTTCAATTTCACGTTAAACATCTATCACAACCTTGATAGGCACACACAGTCCCTCAATTTACACTCCAATTATGCAACCACCCATCCAGAAACCAAAAGGCCAAACACAAAAACAACAAAAATTGCAAACCTAATTTACCTGCTCCATGCCTTTTATTATTATTATTATTATTATTATTATTAATATTCACATCGTTTTCAGTTCAATTTGAACTTCCTTAATTTTCCTTTTTGTTTGGTATTTACTTAATTTCTAATTAATTGTTGATTTGGTAATTAATTTCTAACAACCAAAAGGAGCTTCAATTGATCAGACAAGTTGGCTTTCTCTTTCTCTTCTAGTCGTGAATTCAGTGTGAATTTTCTAGCATGTGGGGAGGTCGGCTGGAGGAGGAGGAAGAGACTGATTGGGGCCTTTCCCATTTTCCACCAAAAATGCCATCTTCAATCCCCATGATGTGTGCACTTCCAAATGGCAGTGGAAAAACCATACACCTGAAAATTATATCTCAGCTTATCATAAACCCATCCTAAACTTCATAAAGTAGATAAACAATTCTCTCTCTCTTTTTTTTGTCCCCCCGAAAAAGTTGTTATTCTGATTGATTACAGCTTAAATTCTACTTATTCAAAATAATATGCTGCAACACCTTATAATATTAATAAATGTGGATCGAACTTAATACAGTTAGCATGAATATTTTCATGTTCAAGTATATATGTCTAATTGACGCATTTATTCTATTTAACATTTTCCTAGGTTTGAACTTAATTATTTGTGGCTTTTGTGTTGAAAGGGCTTGCTTAGTATAGAAGTGAGTAAAAGAATTACTCAAGTCTCAACATCAACAAGTGACCATGCAAGCCCCAATCTTTTTCAAGAAAGAAGACTCGCATCTCACCAACCTTGACCCCAATTTCAACTTAGTTCACTTAATTCCTCGTTTTCTAATAAAAAAAAGTTAAAAACTCTAATTAAAAAGAGCTTCAATATAAACTATATATTAGTGGTAATGTAGTTTGTTTTTGTCTGGTCCAGTACTTATAAACTGATAGCGATAAATACTACTTTTTCATATAAAATGTGAGGAAAAAAAATGTTCGAATGTAGAATTTTTTTAAAGAAAAAAAATTAATTAAGCTTTTGTTGAGTTAGACAAGCATGTGTCATAAAAATAATTAAAATCCCCGTGTAAAAAACAACTTCCTGTACCTGGATTATCTGCTCGAAATCTGATGGCAGTCCATCCAGCAGTAGGAACACTAATAGTATTCCTCTCTACCGGATCCACCAAATTGAAGCTTTTCGGATCCACATTCGGGTCATAATTTCCAACGCCTCTGCCCACCGCAAAAAAGTTGAACCCGTGCAAATGGGTCGGGTGGCTCTCCGGTGCAATTATATTGTTCCCTTGAATCACAATCTGAACCGTCTCGTTAAATCCCACTTTGTAAGCCTTTGTCCCATTCATCGTCTGCATGTTCGTCGGCGGCGTTCCGGTGTAATTGAACGGCGTCAATGGCTTCGCCGGAAAATCCGTAGTGAAGACCCCGCTGATATTGTAGTAGTGGGCCTGGAGAAGCGCCGTCGTCGGCATCACGAACGAGACGTTGTTGATTGCGGCGACACTCTTGCTTCCATTAACGCACGTCGCGCAGGGGTTGACTCCGACGCCGATCGTGAAGAACAAGTCGTGGTCGATTTGGATCGGAACCCTCGCCGGATACTGTTTTGAGTTGAGGCTCTTGAGGGAGTTGCAGAAGTTTGCGGTGACGGCTGTGGCGTTGATGGCGGGGGTCGCGGTGAGCGCGGTAGGAGAGAAGGCGACGGTGTTCTTGTAGCGCAGGAAGGCGGCGGCGGTGACGTTGTCGACGGCGACGATGGTGTCCATAAAGGGGGAGACGGCGATGAGGAATTTGCCGGTGGAGTGGGAGGCGGTGAGGAGGGCGTTGGTGGTCTGGCCGGGACCGAGGAAGAGAGTGTCGGTGACGAAGGGCTTGGTGTAGGAGGCGTCGACTTCAACGACGGTGAGGTTGTGGCCGGCGATCTTGAAGAATAGCTCGTCGTTTACGGCGGCGTTGACGACTCTTAGGAGATAGGTCTTGCCGGCTTCCACATGCAGAGTGTATCCTGCATTATAAATTACTGTCTGATATTAGTACGGAGGATTGTTTTTTTTGAAGTGATATGAAGGAATTAATTAAGTATAACTATTTGTATTTGCATGAATAATTAATAAATGAGAAAATAAGTACTCTATTGTCCCATATTTTTTAAAATATTTAATTTTTTCAATTCATTTATATTATTATTTCTTAGAAAAAATTAAAAAATATATATATTTAGAAATTATAAATCTTTATTTATCATTTATATATAAAATTTTTTTATTTACCTACTAAAATGTTAAAAATAAAAAATTATAGATTAATTAATAAAAAATAAATTTTGTAAAGATCCTGGGATGGAGAAAACATATACCATTAGTGGTACAGCCAGGGATAGGTCCAGAGTGGCCATTGATAGTGTGAGCATCTGAAATATTTGGAGGTAAACCAGTTTGTGTTGCTTGCGTTATCACTGCTTCAGTGTCTGCTTTCCACCATTCCGCTACATTATATTCAAACATATATTATGGACTATTTCTTTAAAACAAATCAACATAATAAGAATTAGGGGGTGGAGCAGCTATATATATTTTTCTTAAACAAATTGCAGCCTATTTTGGCAAATTTGAGTGTACATATTTTAATGTTATGTTGTCTCCATCTAATTACCTAAGATTTTCACCGCATATAATTAATTAGAACGATATTAAATCTAGCACAATTGATTCCCTACCTAATACGATGATCTTTTCCTTGTGAGGCTTTGGGAATGGGTAAGGGACACCCTTTTTAGGCAAGATGACAATGGCACCATGTACGGTTGCCCTAAGCCAGGAAATATGTGCATGCCAAAGCAGTGTTCCTCTCTGCCCCGTGAGGGTGAAATTGTAGACATAGCTTTGTCCTGGTTGTATTGGACATTGTGTGACATATGCTGGTCCATCAGCCCATCCAGTTAGAATTTGTTTCACTCCATGCCTAAACTCCAAACAAATGGAACCCATTTAAACTCATGGTCATCCAAACACTCGCTCGCCTATTTCTTTGAATCTTAGGCAACATTTTCAATGTGTATGTGCGTGCGCGTGTGTAACTTACCAATGAATTGTAACATTGTATTGGACATTGTTAATGACTGTCATGACCACATTGTCATCCTCCCTTGCATGTAGAGTTGGCCCAGGGAAGGACCCATTTACAGTGACTATGGGCTTGCTTGCACAAAGCTTTGTTGTGTTTTGTGTGACCACCTGAAAAACAGATGCCCATACTAGTGTAGTAGTGAGTGTAGGCATTACCTTGCATTTTCCACTTTGCTTCGCGCATCTTAGAAATTTGTAAAAATCTCGCCAATAGTTTTCTAATTTTGCAATTTAGCCCTTCATACATATGGCCAGCGGCCCAGCCATTTTGCAACAGATAAACCTTGAAGACCTTACTAACTGTCCAATTGTTTACAGCGTTACTTACATTGAAGGTGTAGTGCCGGACGGCTGATTCAACGGAGACCGGAATCAAGACGGAGAGCAACAGCAACGTTGAAACCCAAAACCCCATCTCCTACTCTTTGCTCTGCCTCCTCCGCTTGCTCTCTCACTCCCTGTTTCAAGCAACAGTTAGCAATATTACATGAAAAGTTGCCAACTTTTAGATGTTTATATACAGGAGATTAATTCCTCGATGCAATGTCGTTTTACTTGGTTAGGTGAAGGAATTTGATGCCGCCCCTCTGTATTTTTCTTTTCTTTTTGGTTTTCTGAAATTCCTTTTTTCCCCCCCTCTCAAGAGATTTCTTGGAAACTACACAAAGTAGTAAGTCGCTATTAAAACCTCTGTTGTGGTTTCTATTGAAGACTAATCTATCCCGCTTGAAATGTACTTGCCATCTACTCATTCTCTGGAAGCTCTACGCTAGTTTTCAAGTGTTGCTTCCTTCTCACAGATGCAAGGCATGTGATCTTTCCTTCCATATTTATTGATCTATTCATTTATCTACCATATTTGTTTTTTTTTTCTTCTTTTTACTTTTCATAGTCACCTCTTTGATTCAAATAGGACAAATCATCGCTCTAGAATTCTGTTACACTACCTAGGAAAAATAATTAGAATCTCAAGTTATGAGAGCCGGATGTACTTAATTGACGGCAATATAATTTAAGGGATCAAAGTGAAACAGTCTGACACTCGGGAAATGGCAACAAAGGCCCTCAAGACGCGATTGACTTGCAAAAAGGGTACCAAACTTCAAAAAAACAAAACTTGACCGAGTCTAGAAAAAAGAGAAAAAAATTTGACATTGTTCATAAACAGTGCAGCCATGCTCTACTTTTACATTGTTCATCTACAATGCACTCATATTCATCTTTGGAAGCATAGTTTAATAAGTGTGTGAGGGTGTTTTTTTTTTTTTTTGGGTAATCGTAGTGTGTGTTATAGTTGCATGGCATTGTACCAACAGTATCTATTATTTTTACATATGGCAAACACAAAACCGAGTTACCAAGCCCATTCTTGTTGCATTAAATGTAGTAAAATCCGTACAAAAGAATGACGTTCAATCGATTAATCAGGATGGTGATTAGTTGTGAAAATTTTTCTGATTCTCTCTCTCTCTCTCTCTCTCTCTCTCTCTCTCTCTCTCTCTCTCTCTCTCTCTCTCTCTCTCTCTCTCTCTCTCCTTTTAATAGCCTAAATGCCTATTACTCCCTTGAATTATAGTGACTCGGATAATTTGCCCCCTACACTATAAAATGGATTAACTTGAATTGAACTTTGGAAAATTGGTCAGTTTGGTCCCTTAACTCACTTATGCGCTCACATGGGCACAAGTGACAAAGACGTTGTTAGAGATACAATCGGAGCTTTTGACCCACCGGAGATCCGCCACATCTACTCTTCCTTGGTTTGGCATCGTCATCGTGATTGTCATTCAAGTGGTGAGCAATGTTTGAAGAAGAAATCAATGGAATTGGGTGTCAAATCAATCGATTAATTGATTTTGAGTCAAATTTCATCATCATCGTCACTTTTCTTCCATCATCACACCCCAGCTACAACAACCATTGCTCCTTCTGGGTTCATCAAAGTCGTCGGTTCTTTCCATTGGACCCAACAAGAACCTTCTCATGATCGGATTGGAGCTCAGAGAATGGGCCGGGGGAGGGGGCATATGTGAATGATGAATGAGCTCTTGAAAGCGGCAACAACGTACCTACCAATGACCATTGAAGGAGTGGTAAAGGCATTGGATGACAGAGGTGGGGTGGGGAGAGGGGAAGGAGGCTACTTCGGTGGTGGAGTTGAGAGAAAAGGAAGGTGAAGGAGAGGCCGAAATGGTTGTGGAAGGTAGAGATAGGACAGAGAATCGATGGCAACTGCTCCGTTAAAGATGAATATTGTGAGGATTAAGCTGAGTTAAGGGACTAAAGTGACAGATTCATCAAAGTTTAGGGTTTGAATTAATTCACTTTATAGTTCAGGGAACAAACTGTCAGAGTCACCATAGTTCATGAGAGTAATAGGTATTTAGGTTTTTTTATTTTTAAATAAAAATTTGAGTTTATAACTTGTTTAAGAATGTAAGAAATATTGTTTTATAAAATTTTAAAAAAATCATGTGTTAAATTAGAAAACTTTATTTAATTTGAATACTTTCATTTTTAACACATGAACTTTCCAAAATTTAAAAATAAGATTTTCTACATTTTTAAAACACGATCATATAGTAGCAAACAAAAACTAGGAAAGAAAAGAAAAATTTCCAATATTACCTATGCTTTTCTTAAACCTGAGTTTCGCCGACATGCTGGGTTAACTAATGCATAGTTAAGGATCAAATTTTATGGCCACGTTTCAAAAAAGCAATTAGTTTGAAATGATGTTTCCCATGAAATTAAAATTGAAGAGGTCTCTAATTTTATAGTTGCTAAATAGTTTTCATGGAGTTGAGATCAGATGGGAATGATCAGGTTAGATTACATTTGAGGCCCAAGCACTTCCACCTTGCTTCAACCTTCCGGACCTCTCCTTGTCATGTTTTTCACATTAAACTGGTTTCTGAGACCAACCCTTCTTTTCTTTTTGGACAAGAACACCCCACGATGGTCACAGTAAGATATATATATTATGGTATTTAAAGGCAGGTGGCTATTTTAGGTCTGTTGATTCATCCTTGGCTTCTAAGATAACACAACCAGATATTCTAAATCAATGTGATTTAAAACTAACATCTTCTGTCATCCTAGTTAGAGTTCCGAACTTCAAATAGTAAAATGGGTATGAGAATTTACGTCAATTAATTTCATGATTTATGAAGGATACTGGGTAGACATTTGGATATGATTGAAAATGAATAACCAGGCATGCAGGTGGTAGGAGTAGTAAGATAACCGTATTTGGTTTGAAATAATTATAGAGCTTTCGATCTTATTCATGTTTGGATTGTAAACAATATAAACAAGCCATTGTACAAGTTTTTAATTGATAATCCTTGAGTCGGGTTCAAGTTTTTTGTTTAAATTAAGAGAAAAAGCTAAAATTGAGCTAAATAATGAGTAAATTAAGCTATATTTGAATCATGTATTACATTTGAAATTTTTATTCAAATTTAATTTGATAACAGTTTAAATAGGCTATAGAAAAACTTTAAACTGAACTAAACTTGACCTGGTAGTTGAATTTCCACCGCTACATTTAGATCGAATCTTATTTTCACCCAAGCTATAATATATACAGGAGGGAAAAAATTAATGTAGTGTGGATCGAGCTGGAAAATAAGAAGACGTGCGTCTAGGTCAACTCGGACCCGACTTAAAAGGACAAATTAAACTCGAATTAGGGCTAAGATTAGAACCGAAGGGATAACACCTCCAATTTAGGCTTACTAGGCACTTCATGAACATCATCAGCGGTTGTCCAAGGAAAGTCGTTATAGCCTATAGGGTTAATTCTATATGGTACAGCCCACTAATCTAGGCCCCTAAGCCTACTCACCTATTTCAGTGTACGGCCCACCTTAACCCAACACACTAATAAAGCCCAACCCTTTCGTACTCACAGGGCCGCAAGCAGCCTCACCACAACCAGACACCTTGCTACGAAAGTACCGAAAACGTTGTGGAAGAAAAATCTATGCTTGGGGAGATTGATTCCTTCGATAAGTTAAAAGAAAGTCAATTGAATACATAATATAAAGTAAAAGTTGTAACCCAAGTCTACAATAATTGATGGCTTGCTTGGATATGTAATTATATATATATTATGCAAATGTTGGATAAACTCATGTAGTTTTCAAATATTATTTTTCATAAAATTTTTAATAACAAATAATATGAAAAAATTAAATCAAATTCACTTTTAAAAGTTAAAAAGTATAAATACTCTCCATGTTCAATGTTGTTGGATACATTTTCATTCTGAATAGAGATTTAGGTGTGATAAATTATGTTACTTTTTTCCAACCTTGCCCCTATAAAAGTCAACTTTAGTGACACACTTAAAAGTTTTATTAAAGTTTTGGATTCAATTTGAATTTTTTTTAAATATAAGGAAAAAATGAAAATTTTTAAAAAATATAAGGATAAAATTGTAAATTTTATAAAAATTAAGGACTAATATTATGGTTTGAAAATTGAAAATAGAGGTAAGTTGGTAAATTAAATGGAAAGCAAATTCCCCTACAAATCTGTTCAGAGAAGATGTTGGTAAGGGCAAGTGTGACAATAAGCTTTTCATGGTAATGTCGGGCCTACTATATACCTTGCTTTCGTAATTTTTTATGATTAGGATCCACTTATTAAATCTAACTTTTGGTTATAGCTTTGTAGTCTTTCTTTGCCACCACATGCCCATTTATTTCTATGGCGGCTTTGTGCATAAGCTTTGCCAATAAGAGACAATTTAGCTCACCGGGGCGTGGCGGTATCAAGTATTTGCCCAGTCTTTGGCCAAGGAGACATATGAGTCAGCATCCCACGTTTTTTTTTTTTTTTTTTCAAATGTCCATCTTCTGTTCAAATGTCCATCTTCCACATGCCCATTCATTAATACGTATATATTCTTTTTGCCCTTTTAGTTCCTAAACCCTTCAATCTGATGATCAAATTTTCAGTTTCAACCACATTTACCTTATAAGCAATGGTTGTTTTGCACTATTTGGTTTCTGTCTAAGCTTTTTTTTAACCAAGTGAATGGATAACTCCGTTTTTCAGTCCTTAAATATGATCTTTCTACCCTTTTGGTCCTTAAACTTCTCCATTTGATAACTTGATTCCCGGTTTTTGTCATACTTTTTCTATTATAAAAGTCGTCATACCCTTTTTTATTGTTCATAAACAGTAAACAAAATAACTGCATTTTTTTTCCCTTTTGCCAGTGAATGATTAAATTTTTTTTTTCAGTTGTTAGGTTTGTCATTTTTTTTTTCCCTTTTTGTCCTTGAACTCCTTCATCTGATGACTAGATTCACGGTTTCAACCACATTTACCTGGTAAATAATATCGTTTTGCACTCTTTGATTTTTGTTTCTACCTAATTTTTCTAAATTTATGTAGCAAAAAAAAAAAAATCAAGATCTCTCTTTTCTTCTTAATTTATTTGCTATTTTTTTGATAAATTGATTTGTTTGTCATGAATTGAATGTGAAATTAATGATTTACGATTTTACATTTTTTTTACCTTTTCTACAATCTATACAAATTACAAAACGATACAATCTTTCACTATTATATTAATGTGCGGGTTACCACAACTAGTATGGTAAAGAATGTGTGGAGCGCTACAGCACAAACATCTTATTCTTATTTTATTGTTTTGAGGAATTTGGTACAACTTTTCAGTCTGTCTAACATCGATCATCCTTAATTAGTTCCTTTTCAACAAAAGCAATATGCTAAATTGTTTGACGCTCGGGTCAAAAATCTTGTGGAAGGAATCGGCAACTTTTTTGGCATAAAACTGAAACAACCGATCAAGTACTGTCTGGGCGTCGTCTCCGAGTCCAAAGTGCTGCCGGATGAGTCCCTCAAACACGGCCCTCACGTTTCCGGCGACTCCTTCCGCCACAAGTTCTCTGTCTTCGGGAGTTGCTGCCAGGAATTTGTGATTTATGTCCCCCATTTCCTCTATCTTTTCAATGCTGAAACTTCCATTGTCCCTCACAATGGCCGCCAGCTCTTTTGCTGTTGGCACGTACAGAGGCATATTAAAAGAGTCCACTTTTTCAGCTTCTATTAGCCCCTGAAAATAACATGGTCAATCAGAGAATCTGGTCCCACTGCCTTCACAGAAGGAGTAACGGAGCTGACGTCTAAGGGGATTAGTGTATATTTATGAAAAATTGGAAATAAATGTAAGTATTATATAACCTGAAGGGGGATGATATTAATTTTTCGAATTCTAAAAATTCCAATTAAGGGCGTATTAGTTAGTAATTAGTTACCGAATTGGCAAGGTCTGTGAGAGAAAGAGCAAGCAGATCAAGGTACATCCCAAAGGTGGTGTGGGAGCTGGCAACTCCTTCAGGAAGGCCGGGCAAGGCAATAGCCATCCATCCGCCGCTCACCATTTCCTCAGCCCGGCAGCCCAAAAATCTCAGAAAGTCGGCCCTGAACCGATCCGAATACGCCTCCTGAACCTGTTTCGCAAGCCCCGAACAGTGGATGCTTCCTCCGTTCCATGCTGGAGATCCCTTCTCCGCAACCCCTCTCGGCACGTCAGAGAGCCACTGCAAGGCGCTCGAGGAGTGGACGAAGTGGAGGGATGATCTCGGGAACAAGCGTCCGTAGAAAGAGCCCGGCACGGCTGCGGCGAAGTAGTTCCGGGTGGGGGGGAGGGACCGGAGAAGGGTGTTGAAGTCGTTGTCGGAATGGTCGTTGAACAGGACCTGGAATTCGACACGTTCCTTGTTATAGACTAGTAGCTCCGGTTCCAGAGCTGTTATGATGTTGTCGACAGCCGTGAAGGTGTTGGGACCGGTGGAGCACCCCAAATCTGCAATCCGGAATGTGTTGTCTGAACCTTGGAAGTTGCGTAAGTTCTTGAAGTCGAACTTATTTGTGATGGCTTCATAGATCCGTCGGTTTGCTTCTTCCAACACCGCTTTCTGTAACGATTTGCTCCTTTGGTGTTATATAACATGATCAATAAAATTCAAGACGAAGATGGGACAATCGGAATTCAAGAACTTTTAATAGTTTGATTTGATTATAGTTGATCACACAATAATGACAGAGGGCAATTTATAACAAAAACAATAATAAGGGAATTTACAACAAAAGAAATAATAATACTTTTACCGTCTCAAATTTTTTGCAACATTAAACAAACGTACCGGGTAGCTAGAATTTTGAGCGTAGCTGTGACGACCATCGCCACCGCTCATGGGATATGATTTCTCCATTCCTATCCTATTATCAGCTCTGATGCCCAATTCAGGCTTTGAGGCTAGTAGGTGTATATCATATATATATAGTAGTAAAACATTCTGCGTGGGCCCTGCTTTGAAATTTTTTCTGCTTTTTATATATTAACGATTTAGAGAAATACACATTAAAAAGTTATAGTGTAATAATATCTTTACTTAATGAAAGTTACGTAATAATTTCACCTTTGACTCTTCGAGTAAAAAGTGCATAAGCAAATACTAAAAAAATTACTATATGATTCAGAAGAAAGAAGTAAAATATATATGTTTTGGGTTTTCGCAATATTTCTTTGGTCTGTGAATTTTTCTTTTCATGAGGTAATTTGCTTCGGCATCTTTCTGAAACTGAGATTGTACTCTCCATTTATTTAATACTACCTCCGTCCCATTTTAATTGAAACATTTGTCTGGGTACGGAAATTAAGGTGTATGTAATTTGTGTTAATTTTTTATGTAGTAAAAATTTAAATAATGATTAAAAAAGAAAAGATTCTTTTTTGGGTTTTGTGCAGTGAGAGATTGAATGAATATTAAAAAAAGAATATTTATTGGGTTTTGTGTAAAAGGATTATTTAATTGTTTAAACTTTTCTAAAAGAAGAAACATTTCAATATTTTAGAACATCCTAAAAAGGAATATGTTTCAAGTAAATTGAGATGGAGAGAATATTCTTTATCTTTGCCGTTCATAAAAATGGCCTAGCTAAGAAATTTGTGCAGAGCTTTTATTTTAAGTGTAAAGAAAACCGAACAAGCAAACAAATGTAACCATTGAAATTAGAAGTTACTAATAGGACTATAAACAAACAGAATGTTCAGTGAATCATTAGGAAGGAGTTTGTTCATATTCGTTTATTAAGCTAAACAAACAAATATGAATATAATTTTCTATTTATTTATTTAAACGAATGAAATGCGAATAAGTTTATATTCGTTCATTTATGTTCATGAATAGTTCAATTATTATTCATTTATATTTTTTTTCTTATTTGTTTATTTATTTGCTATTCATTTGTTTATTTTAATTTATTTTGTGTGTGTGTATTCATTCATTTACGATCATTCATTTATGTTCATTTATGTCCATTTAAATCGTTCACGAACATATTATAAGCATTGTCTATGAACGTGTACCTTCGTGTTTGTATATTGCTATTCGTGAACAAGTTCGTTCATTTGATTTGTTTATTGTTGTTCATAAATGAACACAAATAAATAAGAATAACCATTTTACATTAAACAAATGAGTAAATGCGAACAAGGCTTATTCATATTCGTTAAAAATCTTAAATGAACGAACATGAATAGCTATTTATTTGTGTTTGTCCAATTCAATTATAACCCTAAGTCTTGACACAAAAATCTATATCACATTGGCTCTCAAGAATTGTTAACAAGTATAGTTAACGATTCCATTATTTGAAAGAAGTAGTTCATGATGGCTGATAATAAGTCTGAAGGCTAATCTAATTCCTTCTTAGGCTCGACTAATATTTAGATGTTGATTTGTATAAAAAGTTCCATTTTTATTATAATCCAACAGTGAGTTTAGCTAGAAGTGCAAGATAAATTATGTATTAAGATATCTCTAACAGTTTTTCATGGCAATGTTCTGGCTTCTTAGCACTGAAATAAATAAATAAAAAGAAAAGGAAGCTAAGGCGTCACGCGAAAATAGCATAAACGAGAGCAAAATAAGTTAGGAATAAAAAAAAAACAAAATTTTGGATATGAATATTGGAGAGTAGGAAAGTTATTCTAATTAATTACTTTCAAATCCTAACCTGACGTCATTGATTACTCCTTAATGGCCATGAATCAATTACTTAATTTTGAAATTAGAAGTACAGAAATTAATGAAAACTTGGAAAATGTCATTACAATATTATTGAAAATGCGAAGATGCTTCTTGTAGTCGTAGGTTAGGTGGTCAAGGTATTATACTATAGGTTAAAATTCACCGGTGGTCACCCAATTTTTTTTCTTATCCTAATTGGGTACTTCACTTTTAAGTTGTCATAGTGAGATACATTTTTTTTTATTGCGCATTTCAATTAAGTGCTTTCTATTAATTCCAATGTTAAATCTAATGAAAATAACTGATGTGGTATTAATTAATATTAAAATATATATTAAATAATAAGTTTAGTCCTTCAACATTTATCATCAACAATTACAAGACTTAAATTTCTAAATATACAATTTAGACCCTCCAAATCTAGTTCAGGCCTACATCTTGGCCTCTCCTTCTCCGGCTGATTCGAGCACCGACGATGGGGTTTGGATGCCGACCACTTCCCGCACAGCCCTAGCCAAAGTAGTATCGTCGTCAACTCGTCCTCTCTGGAGCCATTAGACCATACTCTCTTTCAATGCCACCTATTTTGTGGTGATCTCAAGCTACTGCTTAGTGTGAGGAGCAGGACCAAGGGATGCAATCGGGAGAGATAGGCAGGGAAGCCTCGATTCGATGCTTATAAGTTTGTTCATTTTTTATTTGTTCATTTAAACGAATGAAATGCAAATAAGTTTATATTCATTCATTTATATTCACGAATAATTCAATTATTATTCATTTATATTTTTTCGTTTATTTATTTATTTATTTATTCATTATTCGTTTGTTTATTTTAATTTATTTTATGTGTATGTGTGTGTGAATTCATTCATTTACGATCATTAATTTATATTCATTTACGTTCGTTTAAATTGTTCATGAACATATTCTATGCATCATCTATGAATGCGTTTATATTCGTATATTGCTATTCGTGAACGAGTTCATTTATTTGATTTGTTTATTGTTATTCATGAACAAACATAAATAAATACAAATAACCATTTTACATAAATAAATAAATGAACACGAATAAGGTTTATTCATATTTGTTAAAAGTCTTAAATGAATGAACATGAGCAGCTATTGTTTGTGCTCATTCAATTTAATTACAGCTCTAAGTACTGACACAAAAATAATCTATATTACGTTGGCTCTCAAGAATTGTTAACAGGTATAGTTAACGATTCCATTATTGGAAAGAAGTTGTTCATCTTGGCTGATAATAAGTCTGAAGGCTAATCTAATTCCTTATTATGCTCGACTAATGTTTAGATGTTGATTTGTTTAAAAAGTTCCATTTTTATTGTAATCCAACAGTGAGTTTAGCTAGAAGTGCAAGATAAATTATGTATTAAGATATTTCTGACAGTTTTTCATGGCAATATTCTGCCTTCTTAAAAATAAATAAATAAAAGAAAAGGAAGCTAAGGATCACGCGAAAATAGCATAAACGAGAGCAAAATAAGTCAGGAAGAAAAAAATAAAAAAATTTTGGATATGAATATTGGAGAGTAGGGAAGTTATTTTAATTTATTACTTTCAAATCCTAACGTGACGTCATTGATTACCCCTTAATGGCATGAATCAATTACTTAATTTAGAAATTAGAAGTATAGAAATTAATGAAAACTCGGAAAATGTCATTACAATATTATTAAAAATGCGAATATGCTTCTCGTAGTCGTAGGTTATGTGGTCCAGTTATCATTACTACAGAATAAAATACATAAGAGGTCACCTAACTTATTTTCTTTTTCTAATTAGGTACCTTATTTTTATGTTGTCATAATGAAATACCTTTTCTGTTATTGTGCATTTTAATTGGGTACTTTCTGGCAATTACAGTATTAAATCTAATGGAAATGGATGAAGTGACATTAATTAATATTAAAATATGTCTTAAATAAGAAGTTTAGTCCTTAAACATTTATCATCAATAATTCTAAGACTTAAATTTCTAAATATACAATTTAGACCCTCCAAATCGAGTTCAGGCCTACATCTCGGCCTCTCCTTCTTTGGCCGATTCGAGCACCGATGATGGGGTTCGAATGCCAACCACTACCCGCGTAGCCCTAGTCAAAGTAGCATCACCGTCGATGCGTCTTCTCCGGAGCCATTAGACCAGACTTTCTTCAATGCCGCTTATTTTGTGGTGATCTCAAGCTGCTGCTGAGCATGAGGAGCGGGACCAAAGGATGCAATCGGGAGAGATGGGCGGGGAAGCCTCAATTCAATGCCCAGTCAACCTAGCCTAGCCTCAATTTGTTGCCATTGTAGTCATCCCAATCCAATTTGCGCAACCTCGATTTGCCGTTGTCGTTAACCCAAACCAATTATCGCCACAACTGGGTGACAACCCAGAAGACGAATCATGCTACAATTTTGACAGTGACAAAGGCAAGGCGACAGGTGGAGACTCAGTGGGTTCACTCATAAGAGATCTAGACAGCCTAGAAAAGGAATCACGCTGCAATTAATTTTGGTGTGATAGTGATTCTGTCGCTTGCCGATTCCGATTCCGTTCCAAATTGATTTTGGACGCTTTTATCCTTTCTTTTGGTTATTGTTGCGTGTGATCAGCATGAGCTTCAAGCTATCTCACAACAGATCTTCATCGCTCAAGAAGATGTTGGAGCCTTGTGTCGAGTTGTCGCTAATTGTCTTTCCTCATCTTCAGCTGCCAATGCAATTTTATACCACCATGGTAGCCTTTCCTCCAGGATATCTGAAGCTTTCGTGAATTCTGTTGTAGCTTTTGTTTGTTTTTTGTTTGAATATGGTTTTCACTTTTCATTAAATCTTGCATTTGATTTTGGTTTTGTTGGTGCTTTTGGTCAAAAACAAAAAACAAAAACAAAATTTTGGATATGAATATTGGAGAGTAGGAAAGTTATTTTAATTAATTACTTTCAAATCCTAACTTGACATCATTGATTACTCCTTAATGGTCATGAATCAATTACTTAATTTTGAAATTAGAAGTACAGAGATTAATGAAAACTTGGAAATGGTCATTACAATATTATTGAAAATGCGAAGATGCTTCTTGTAGTCGTAGGTTAGGTGGTCTAAGGTATTATATTATAGGGTAAAATTTACCGGGGGTTACCCAATTTTTTTTCTTGTCCTAATCGGGTACTTCACTTTTAAGTTGTCATAGCGAGATACCTTTTTTCTTATTGTACTTTTGAATTAGGTACTTTATATTAATTTAAGTGTTAAATCTAATGAAAATAACTGATGTGGCATTAATTTATATTAAAATATATATTAAATAAGAAGTTTAGTCCTTAAACATTTATCATCAACAATTACAAGACTTAAATTTCTAAATATACAATTTAGACCCTCCAAATCTAGTTCAGGCCTACATCTTGGCCTCTCCTTCTCCGGCTGATTTGAGCTCCGACGATGGGGTTTGGATGCCAACCACTACCCGCATAGCCCTAGCCAAAGTAGCATCGCCATCTACTCGTCCTCTCTGGAGCCATTAGGCCAGACTCTCTTCAGCGCCACCTATTTTGTGGTGATCTCAAGCGCTGCTGAGTGTGAGGAGCAGGACCAAGGGATGCAATCGGGAGAGATGGGTGGGGAAGCCTCGATTCAATGCCCAGTCAACCTAGCCTAGCCTCGATTCGCTGTCATTGTAGTCGTCCCAAACCAATCAGTGTAACCTTGATTCGCTGCTGCCGTCAACCCAACCTAATCGTCGCCATAGCTGGGTGACAGCCTAGGAGACGAATCGTGCTGCAATTTTGACAGCAACAAAGGCAAGACAACAGGTAGAGACCCGGTGGGTTCACCTATAAGAGATCTAGACAGCCTAGAAAAGGAATTACACTGCAATTAATTTTGGTGTGACAGTGATTCTGTCGATCGCTGGTTCCGATTCCGTTCCAAATTGATTTTGGATGCTTTTATTCTTTCTTTTGGTTAGTGATGCGTGTGATCAGCATGAGCTTCAAGCAATCTCGCAGCAAATCTTCATTGCTCAAGAAGATGCTGGAGCTTTACGTTGAGGTGTCGCCAATTGTCTTTCCTCATCTTCAGTCGCCAATGCCATTTCGTACCACCATGGCAACCCTTGCCCCAGGATATCTGAAGCTTCCGCGATTCTGTTATAGCTTTTGTTTGGTTTTTGGTTTGAATCTGGTTTTCGTTAGATCTTGCTTTTGATTTTGGTTTTGTTGGTGATTTTGGTCAAACAACAAATATGGGGGCATTATTGATAATTTCTATATTTATATGAGTTAGAATTAGTTATTGAAAAATTTGAAGACTGGAGGTGATATTTTAAATTTATTTTAGTACTACCTCCGTCCCATATTGTTTGAAATAATTGACTTTTGGCCATAATTTGACTTGAATTTATTTATATTATTGGTTGTTAGAAAAAAATTAAAAAAATATATTTAAAAATTATAGGTTTTTATTTATCATTTATATAATTTTTTTTTTATTTATATACTAAAAATTGAAAATAAAAAATCATAGATTAATTGCTAAAAAGTTAGTATTTCAAAAAATATGAGACAGAGGAAGTATTATTTTATGTCACTTTAACATTTTCCATCCGGCTTAACAATAAAATTGACAGAACGTAGTTGAATGGGACATACAATATTGAAAAAGGTACATCACTAGAACAAAATGTAGTTCATGTAGCCATTTAGAATAAGAAAATAAGTTAGGTGACTCCCAGTAAATTTTACCAAGCCGAAAAGTAATAAAGTATTATGAAAGAAACGGTAATAGCAAGACTTCATTGTCATTATTATTGGCATCAATCACACAATAATTCATACGAGTAATGCAGGTTTCTGGTACAACTTCTTAATTAGTTTGTCTAGAGCATCGATCCTCCTTAGTTCCGTCTCAACAAAAGCAAAATGTTGACGTCTGGACCGAGGAAACTGTGATAGGCATCGGCAAGTCTTGTGGCATAGCATTGAAACAACTGATTAAGTACATTGTCGTCGTCGTCTTCAAGTCCAAAGTGCTGCCGAATGAGTCCCTCCAACACTGCCCTCATTCCTCCGGCGACACCTTCCGCGGCAAGTTGGGCGCCGGCGGGAGTTCCTGCGTCCGAGAAGATGTGCTTTATATCCTGCATTTCCTCTATCTTTTCGATGCTGAAACTTCCATTTTCCATCACAAGGCCAGCCAACTCCTTTGCACTTGGCACGTGCAGAGGCATGTTAAAGGAGTCAACCTTTTCAGCATCAATCAATCCCTGAAAATCCAAAGAAAAAAAAAAAAAGAAATCGAATTCCTTTAATTGTGAATTAATGAAAATTCTGCATAGGGTTATTAATAATAAATATTTACCGAGCGGGCGAGATCTCTGAGAGAAGGATCGAGCAGATCAAAGTACATCCCAAAGGCTGTGTGGGAGCTGGCAAATCCATCGGGAAGGCCGGGCAAGGCAATAGCCATCCATCCGCCACCCACCAATTCCTCAGCCCGACAGTCCAAAAATCTGAGAAAGTCGGTTCTAAATTGACCCGAGTACGCCTCCTGAACTGGCCTGACAAGCCCCGTAGAGTGAACGCTTCCTCCGTTCCACGCCGGAGATCCCTTGTCTGCAACCCCTCTCGGCACGTCGGAGAGCCATTGCACTGCGGTCGACGAGTGGACGAAGTGGAGGGATGACCTTGGGAACAAGCGGCCGTGGAAAGAGCCCGGCACGGCTGCAGCGAAGTAGTTTCGGGTGGGGGGGAGAGAGCGGAGGAGGGTGTTGAAGTCGTTGTCGGAATGGTCGTTGAACAGGACTTGGAATTCGACAAGCTGCTTGTCATGGACAGGTAGCTTCGTTTCTAAGGCTTTTGTGATATTCTCGACGGCGATGAAGGTGTTGGGACCGGTGGAGCACCCCAAATCTGCAATCCGGACAGTGTTGTCCGCCTGGAAATCGCGCAGGCTCTTGAAGTCGAACTTGTCTGTAATTGCTTCATAGATCTGTCGGTTGGCCTCTTCCACCACTGCTTTCTGTACGTAATGATTTGCCCACTATTTTAACGTTAACTCATCATCATCTTCCACCACCATACAAGTATCATCACAAATAAGAAATATCAAGAAATTCTACAAAACGAACAATATCCTTTCCTATTTGTTTATGAAGAACAATAACCTTATGAAAAATACTAATTAATTTAGGCATGATATATGCCATTATTTCCTAAAATAAAAAACATGCATATTAAACGGGTAAATATCTCCTTTCCAATGTTAAAGATACCATTGACTCCCATTAATTCATTTTTCATAATTGATTAGACTTATTTGTATTATTTAAATTGATTTTTATATCTCTTAAATTCATTGATTCATTCATTACCCTAATATGTTAGCTAATAAGGGACAATTTAGTCAAGAACAAGGGGGTTTTGATAGATCATGGCCTACCTAAGAATGCAGCTAACGTCCGTCTAGTGTTGCAACAATCAATGACTTTTGTTTTTTTTTTTTTTAAGAAGTGTAACGACATCTATAAATAATTATAACAAAGAGGAGGGAATTGGGATCAGAGAATTTTTACGAGTAATATATATTTTTATAACATGTGTCTCTTTGGAAAGCTATATATAACGTTCAGCACGACATCTAAATCATTCAGATACATAACTAAACTGTGTCTGTTAATATATATATGTAATAATCTCAGTGCTAGTGCTAGCTAGACCAATGAAATTAATGTTCACACACACATATATGTATATATGTGTGTGTGTGTGTGTATATATAAAGAAAACCATGCCTGGTAGCTTGAATTCTGAGTATAGCTTCGAGGGCCATCGCCACCGTTCATGGGGTATGATTTTCCCATCTCCAAATTTGATCTGTTCTGCTGCTTCAGGAGAGAATGCAACAAGGTGTATATATAACGCTATGCGTACGTGGCTGCTCTACATATATTCTTATCAGATGTTGACTTCCGAAAATTGTAATGAGTATAAATTTTTTTTTTTTTATGGATGTAGCCTAACTGATTAAGAATACAGCTTCAAACCTTAGACTAATTGTAATGTGTATTTATTATTCTTATCAATAAAATTGTTTGCTGCTGTTAAAAAAATTATTTTGAGTAAAAAAAATTAGTATAATAACATTGATTAGAATTAGTATAATAGCATTAATTACAAATTTTCGTATTCATGGAATTGAGAAATTAAATATTCTTTAACGTTTACACACACACACACAAACACATGTTTTAGTGTATTTAATTAGAGCTTACTAAATAACGAATGCTACATGTGCATGTCTGAGAATATATCTACTTGAGTATACATAGGTTTTCTTTAAATGTGAAAACCAAAATAATTAACGAGAAATTAACCATTTAAAAGTATTGACAACATAAATTTATGTCAAGTTGGCCTTCAAGAATTCTTAATTAAGAGGTAGCTAATGATGAAAGCTAGCTCAGGAATCAAACATAAGTTGTAAAAGTTGCATGAAAATAAATAAATAAATAAATAAAATACATATTTAAATATAAATATTGGAGAAGTTGAAAAGTTATTCGCACTTGGCACGCACTACTAAAATGACGGACTTTACCAACTGCCATTTACCAACATGCAGCAGTTGGTAACTTTAATTTTCCAACTGCTGCACGTTGGTAAATGGCAGTTGGTATTCGATACGTTGGAAAATTTTTTACCAACGCGCAACTAATAACACGTTGGTAAATTCCAACGTGTAGACGTTGGTAAAATACACGTTGGTAATTACCAACGGTCATGTAAAGGACTCGGTTTCCATCGCGTAGTTGTAGTTACCAACTGTCAGCAGTTGGTAATTTAACATCGCCTGCCAGTTGGTCAGTTACCAACTGCTAGCAGTTGGTAATTTACCAACGTGCAGCAGTTGGTAAGTTATCAACTGCTGCACGTTGGTAACTTACCAACTTCCGGCAGTTGGTAAGTTACCAACTACTGCACGTTGGTAAATGGCTTACCAACTGTCAGCAGTTGGTAACTTGGCAGTTGGTAATTACCAACTACCGGAAGTTGGTAAGGTTGCTGTTATGAAGCCGTTGGTACTGACCCTTCGCGGAAGTTCGTAAGTTTCACATTTGCGCGTTCGTTATGTATATTAAACATTCCGGGTTTCGGTTGTTTCGTATTTTTCGCCGTTTCAATCCACATTCAAAAGTAAAATACCAATTCAAAAGTACGCCCGGATTTACTCAGCAATAAACATTACACAACTAAATCAACGTAATTGAAATAAAATATTGTCAACTACATCATAATTAAAGCAATCACAGATATGTCTGAAAGAAAGCATTCAACATTCAACGGCTTACACATTTCATAAATATCAAGTCAGTCTGATTTACTTCTAAAAATAATTATGTCTAGGGCTGTAACACAAGAATTGCAGAAATTCTCTAACCTGTTGATGACGCCCATCACGGAGTGCCAACTATCTCCTCATCCTCTGACTCCGAGTCATCAGGATAATGTGGAACTGGTTGTGCCGGCGAGCATGGAAGGTTTAGCGAACGACAAATAATCTCCAACTGAGCCCGGTTTGCCTCCAATGCAGCTCTCTGAGCCTCCATCTCTGCTCTCTGTCTCCTCTTAATCCTCTCGAGCTTCCTCTCGTACTCCGCATCCCTTCGCGCATTCTCCTCCGCCATCACTTCTGTACTTGCTCGTTGAATTGCGGTGTCTGTATGATGTCAATAGGCGGGATGGGACCTGGCTGTCGGCGTCCCAGTATAGCACACTGCTCAGATCCTAATCCAAACACACGGCCTCTCCTTCTACCGCCAAATGCGGTACTAATGATTGCTAGTTCATCAATGGGCTCTACTCCATCCTCTTGCTGTGTTTGCTCCTCAATCTCTGCACTGATACGAGTCTACAGCAACGGCATAAATTACATTTAGTCATGTCATAATTTGTAAAACATAGTAATTAAGTTAAGAATATTATGGGACCAAACAGTTTTACTACTTATAGCAACTTCTTCACAGCGCTTACTAACATATTTCCCATTTTTCATTTTATGTGTCGCTTGAAGGACTTTAAACAAGCCAGGGTCCTTCTTCTCAGGATCTCTCTCTCTCTAATTAAATGAAACATAACATTAATATGTAATCTAATTTCATTAGTATCTGAACTGTTGTTTGAAAGAACATTAGCGAGATACATACCATTTGCTCTCGATGTGCAGACATCGAGATAGATCCCCCAGCATATGTCGCGCTGCAAGAGCCAGACTGTGAATCCTCGTCAGTCATTGTTACTCACATTGCCTTGAACTTCGCGGACTTCTGAATGAACTCAGGACTCGCCCAATATGCCTCCATCTCCGCATATGCAGCATCTGACATAAAGTTCGCCTTCGCTCGACGTTTAACCGGATCTTTCACACGCCGAATTTCTGACATCATGCTTCTGTAATGCTGTGCTCCCAATATATTCCAAACCCGATACACCTCATTATGGTGTATGGGATTCCACTCACAGCTCCTCTGTACAGGTTAACATGTTTGAACTATTAGCATGGGAAAATAGCATAATGATATCTTATAACATTATTACATCATTATCATAGTAATATTATTGTCATACCTCAAAAACACGCCACCATTGCTGCAGGTCTGATGAAGAGACGGAGGACCAATCAGAATATGGCTTGAAATGTGTAGTGAAACATGGTGTCACTAACCGTGTCGCCGCAGCTGGAATGAATCTGTGACGTTTAAATTATCGGACTTAAGTTGAGCAAGAATGATTCCATATAAATTATTCTCTCCCTAATATTAATACGTGTGTCTGGTATTTATCACTTACGTGTTACCATGTAGGGATATCCTCATCCGCGGTCGACCTGCGGTCTGTGACATCGATGATGGGATGTCATCAATATGTATCTCATCATCTGAGGGATGGGTCGTCACTATGGGGTTGCCTCAGGTGCCGCGCACCAGATCCATGTCCAGATGGCGTGCCATCACCGCCGTCAGATGGTCGCTCATGTGAGGGGACCTGCGTGGGTGGCACTGTTGTTCCCTGCGTCTCCACACCGACATCCTCCTGTGCCCGGGATGAAGAACCCATCCTATGTCGTTGATTAAGTATTGGTTCCATTACTTCCTTAAACTGCGCAAATGGTCCTTTCCCAGGTCGGCGTTTATAAGTGTTATCCCCTTTACGAGGCATCTGCATTTATTTTTCGGTAAGTTGGTGAATTAAACATAACATATATCTAGATACATATATTGTGCAGTATTAGGGGTACATAGACGTACTCAAATATTTCCATCACATACATAAAAATTACAGGTTACCATTGTTCCTAATACATGTTATCTAATCATTCATTCAGACCCACTGCTGTCATTCGACTCAAACTCCTCGGACTCTTCAGAGTCACTGTCATTGGATATAAACTCCTCACCATCATCTGTCTCGCCATTAGATCCCCCCTCCTCAAGTACATCTTCTTCAATATCATCACCGACACCCGGGTCAGCTAACTCCTCAACCGGGTCATCTTCAATTCTTTGACAATTAACGGATGCACTGTCTTGATACACGTCATCCGTGTCCATAACTGCAGCCTGTATTATCCATCAAGGTTTTATCTTCATAACAGCTGACCACCCGTTTTTTTCACGTGACTTACTCGAATATCGTGTGTAGTAAACTTGGTCAGCCTGTGACGCTAGAATGAAAGGATCAAACTTCTGATATCTGCGGCTATTCCGGATCTCAACTAACCCAAACTATTTATGCATTCGAGTTCCACGTTCAGGTGTTGGGTCAAACCAGTTGCACCTAAACAATACAACATTCTTATGCGGAAAGCCGGGATATTCGAGTTGAATGACTTCTTCTAATATACCATAAAAATCACATTCAACTTCACTTGCACCCGTGCTGCGTATGCATACTCCACTATTAAATGTTGATTTGTCCTTCCCCCATTCACTTATGTGAAACTTGTACCCATTTGTGAAATACACCGGCCATGTCTGAACTCGCTGTGAGGGCCCACATGCAACATCCCACAACATGGTATCAACAATATTGTTACCTGGATCATCAACCTATGTAAAACATGGAGATATTTAGGACAATATATATTGAGACTTTTATAACTTAACATATTGCAATACATTCTGTCCTAAAAGCACACGTACATATTGTCGGAGCCAGGCTGAGAAATTGTTTTCAATGTTTATGTCCATCTCGGACATACTTATCTCGAGTGCAGTTTCCTTGACTAACTCCACAAACATACTGTGGCCATACACAGAAACAATAAAAGTATGTTAGTTATGGTTGATGAGTAGTACTGAATTTTTACATAGTCAATGTTGGAATGTCTTTACATGACTAATGACTTACTTTAGGTATGGCCTGATCTGAGCACAGTTTAGAAGAACGTATGTGGTTGCAAGTCTGAGTTCATCGTCCGTGAGGAATCTATAGCGGCATGCACCATACGGTCATCCCGGAAAAGTGAATATGGTCCACAAGTCACCATTACCTTGGACAGGACCACCATCGTCATTTCTCGGTACACGGTTCATCATTGAGGGAACATGGGACTCAAAGTAATGAGAGCAAAAGATGGAAGTTTCCTCTATAAGGTATGCTTCACATATCGAACCCTCAACATGAGCAGTATTAGAAACCTTCATTTTTAGGTCATGCATGCACCGCTCAAATTTATACATCCATCGGTACTGAACGGGTCCTCCAACCCTTGCTTCAAAGGGCAAGTGAACTGGGAGATGCTCCATGACATCAAAAAACCCTGGAGGGAAAATTCTCTCAAGCTTACAAATTATGATTGGAATATTTTCCTCCAACGCAAACAACTGATTTTCATGCAACTCTGGAGAGCACAAGTCTCTAAAGAATAGGCTTAACTCCGTTAATGGCTTCCAAATATTGTCGGGTAGCGCTTCGAGGGCAATTGGGAGAAGCCTTTGTATCATAACGTGGCAATCATGACTCTGCATACCATACATATTGCAACCAGCTGTATCAACACATCTCCCAAGATTCGACGCATATCCGTCAGGGAGTCGTAATGATTTTACCCAGGCGATCACATCTTGCCTTTGGTTAACATCCAATGTGAACCTCGCCTTTGGTTTGAACGAACGACCATCATCAAGTGGAACCATGTTTAACTCCTGGCGATTACAATAAATTTCCAGGTCCTTCCGTGCTTTCACATTATCTTTCGTTTTGTTCTTAACATCCATCACAGTATTCCATATATTCCCAAACACGTTCTTCTCAATATGCATAACATCAAGATTATGTCGTATTAAGTTCGTGGCCCAATATGGTAACTCCCAGAAAATGCTTCGCTTCGTCCAGTTATGTGATTTACCGTAATCACACGGTCGATTTTGTGGACCATCGTTACCAACTGATGGAATCCATGAGATTCTTTCAAATATATCTTCACCTGATAAGCGCGGAGGAGGCAATGACTTTTCTGATTTCCCTTTTTTAAAGCAAGTACAATTCCTTCTATATGGGTGGTTCCGGGGGAGGAATTGCCGATGACAGTCGAAAAATGAAATTTTCCCGCCATACTTAAGTTGGAATGCCTTACTTTCACCCATACAAATAGGGCAACGCAATCGCCCATGCGTCATCCACCCTGATAGCATCCCATAAGCCGGAAAGTCATTTATGGTCCACATTAATGCTGCTCGCAGAATAAAATTTTGTTTCAATGACATATCCCATATTTCGACGCCATCAAACCACAGATGCCGTAGCTCGTCTATAAGAGGTTGTAGATAAACATCAATTTTATGATTTGGGCTACGTGGACCTGGAATCAGCAACGAAAGGAATATATAAGGTTTTTTCATGCACATCCAAGGGGGCAAATTATACGGAGTAACGATCACAGGCCAACAAGAGTATTGTTTCCCAGATGGTCCAAAAGGTGTAAATCCATCGGCACACAACCCCAATCTGACATTTCGTGGTTCCGAAGCAAACCATGGGTAGGTCTGATCAAAATGTTTCCAAGCTTCACCATCTGATGGATGTTTTAACACACCTGGGACCTGTGTTTGCTCTTTATGCCACCTCATCTGCTCAGTTGTTGCCAATGACGCAAATAAGCGTTGCAGACGAGGGCTTAGTGGTAAATAATGCATGGTTTTCCTCGGTCGATCTTTACCACGACCTCCCTTTTTTTGCTTATATCTCTCAGACCCACGGTACTTACAAATACGATCGGTACTGTCATCTTTCCAGAACAACATACAATCATTGACACAGACGTCAATCTTCTCGTGAGACAGACCCAACTGGGAAACTAATTTCTTAGTTTCATACGAATTTGATGGCATCTTACTATCTGTTGGTTGAGTCTCCTTCATCAGTTGGGCAATGCCATTAAAGCATCCTCGTGACATGTGATACTCCGACTTAAGGTTGAAAAGGCGGACAGCAGCAGATAACTCAGAATGACTTTCGCACCCATCCCATAAAGGAGTTGATGCTGAATTCAAAAGATTAAAAAAATGTTGAGCACTTTCATTCGGCTCCACAACATTGTCTCCCGGAAATTGTGAGTAACTAGGACCAACGGCATCTAATACCATCCTTTCATATGGATTCGTCGAACACCCCTGCTCAAACTCCCTAAACCCTCCCACACCCTGAGCTGTATCTGATGCTTCATTAAATGGCTGACCATGAGCGGTCCAATTCAAGTAAAAAGGCTTAAAACCCCATTTGTACAGATGAACTCTGACCTCATCAGCCTGATTAAACCGCAAATTCTTACACTTCCGACAAGGACAGCGAATGCATAACCCGCTCATAGTTTCAGGGTGGGATACAGCAAAGGATATAAATTCTTCCACCCCGGACTCCCACTGTTGTGTGTAACCAGTTCGGCCAGGCAAGAATCGGTGACTGTACATCCAACTACGGTCGGATTCCATTACACCCTAATTCTGTTCCTAATCATAAACACCTCAATCAATTATAATGATATACGTACTAAAGTTTTATATTGAGTTAGTAAAAATAAGAAAAAGTATGCTTCAATGTTTACGTTCGGAAGTTTACAGTATTTTTAGATACACCAAGTTTATTCTCAATCTTATTGTTCTTAGTCATTGTTTTTAAATTAGATTGCAGTCACTTTTTACTCATTTTTTTTCCTAATTACACCACAGTTGCCCTTTCAATAAGTAAATTGATTTAGAGTTTAGGGTATGTGTATTGGGATTTTGTTAGGGTTAAGGGGTTAGGATTTTTAGTCTTTGGGATTTAAGGGTTTTAAGGGTTTAAGGGTATTGGATATAGGGTTTGGGTTTGATATTTTTGATATTTTGTCTAGGGTTTAAAAATTGTGTTTAGGTATATGAAATTATCTACATCAGGTTTTTGGGGTAAATTGAATTAATTCAATATTATGGTTTTGGGAATTATTTTAAGGGCTATTTGGGATTAATTTGGAGACTTTTTTATGATTTACGGAATACAAATTTTTATGGGGTTTAGAGATATAGAATTAGGATTTAGGATTTTTAACGATTTATGATTATTGTAATTATGAATATTACAGTATTGAAATTTAGGGTTTAGGGATATATATTTAGGGTTTAGGTTAATGGTATATTAGGTTTAGGGTTTTAAGGATATAGAATTTGGGTTTAGGGTTTTACAGTTTATGGTTTAATGACGCTATAGGGTTATGATTTAGAGTTAATGTTAGTTACTTAGCTAGGGTGTAGGGTTTTAGGGTTTACATTTAATTAACAATGGTTTAGGTTTAACGGGTTGCACTTAGGGTTTAGCATTTTAGGTCTTAGTGTTTAATTTATGGTTATGGGTTTGTGTATTTTGGGTTTAGTTTATGATTTTAGGGTTTTGGGGAAAGTATTTAGGGTTTGGGATTTAAGATTAATTAATGGTATATCAAGTTTAAGGTTTTACATCTTTCGGTTTAATTGAGGGTTTAGGGATATAGAATGTGGATTTATGGTTTGGTTGCTTCTTTTCGAAGGTTGGTGACAAATTCGCATGAAAATATCTTATTGATTGTCGATTTCGCTATTCTGTGAGTTAAACTTGTCTTTTTTGTGAAACACATTTCCAGACCCTATATTATTTTCCTAAAGTATATTACACCATAAGTAATATAAATTATAGTGTTTTTGTTTAATTCATTGCTTATTTTTATTAATGTCACATTTCCCAAAGTCATGACCATGTTTATATTATTGGGTACAAAAAGTTATAATAATAAATTAGTATTATTTTTATCATTACTGCTTTGTTTGTTATTTTATCCATACAGAAATTATCCCACAATCTAATTTTATCCAAGAAAATTACTAAGAAGTCAACATTTTAATGACATCACTAAAATTACCCATAATCAAAAATTAATTAACACAACATAAATGGGAAAGACCGAACTAAATCACCAGAAAAATGTAGAATGAACAGTCATAATACTAAAATTTTAAGTACAACATAAATAAATAAATACATATTCTTTCCCAAAAAAAGAATTAATTCGGATAATTAAAAAAATTTAATAAATTACCTCAACTAACTTGCCATACTATTTGAAATTAAACTAAATAATTTCACAGATAAATATACAACCTAAATAATTAACTTCCAACCAAATTATTTATTATCCACAAAGTATACAAACTAATGTTACAGAAATATTAAATATACTACCTAATCAATTAACTTACAACTAATTTTTCACAATTTCTGTTTAAACTCAATATTTTGACATATACATATATTACCCACACATTTTACTTAAAAGTAGTTATTTTGTATTTTTAATTTAATCCCAAAATTCAGAAAAAAGTAAGAAAATGTACATAAATGTTAAATTATAATGGGTCACCCAACTAGTTCAAATCCAACCATCAACAACAATACATCACCAATATTTCACAAATTTTACTACAAAATACCATGAAATAATCGGTATATTACTTATTTATTGAAAAATAAAAAAATTAAAAATACGTTGTACACAAATAAAAATTTAAGTGTAGATTACTAACATAGTCATTTTACACAACAATTAAATAAACTACCTAATAAATTTACTTACAACATATTATTAACTTTTTTAAATTAAACTAAATAATTTCACACATAAATATACAACCTAAATAATTTACTTCTAAAGTACTTATTTATTATATCTAAATATAGAAACTAATTTTACACAAATATTAAATATACCACCTAATCAATTAACTGACAATAAATTTTTCACTATTTTTAATTCCACTCAATATTTTGACATATACATATATTACCCACACATTTTACTTAAAAGTAATTATTTTCTATTTTTAATTTAATCCCAAAATTCAGAAAAAAGTAAGAAAATGTACATAAATGTTAAATTATAATGGGTCACCCAACTAGTTCAAATCCAACCATCAACAACAATACATCACCAATATTTCACAAATTTTACTACAAAATACCATGAAATAATCGGTATATTACCTATTTATTGGAAAATAAAAAAATTAAAAATACGTTGTACACAAATAAAAATTTAAGTGTAGATTACTAACATTGTCATTTTACACAACAATTAAATAAACTACCTAATAAATTTACTTACAACATATTATTAACTTTTTTAAATTAAATTAAATAATTTCACACATAAATATACAACCTAAATAATTTACTTCTAAAGTACTTATTTATTATATCTAAATATAGAAACTAATTTTACACAAATATTAAATATACCACCTAATCAATTAACTGACAATAAATTTTTCACTATTTTTAATTCCACTCAATATTTTGACATATACATATATTACCCACACATTTTACTTAAAAGTAATTATTTTTTATTTTTTATTTAATCCAAAAATTCAGAAAAAACTAATAAATTGCACATAAATGTTAAATTATAATGGGTCACCGAAATAGTTCACATCCAACCATCAACAACAATAAATCACAAATATTTCATAAAGTTTACTCCAAAATACAATGAAATAATCCAATATTAACTAATTTTCAGAAAATAAAAAACATTAAAAATACTTTCTAAACAAACATACCTCAAATCCGACTTCAGTTGCTTCAAATACCTCCAAATACCTTCAAATCAGCTATAACAACGCAAATCAAAACCCATTATCAACAAACAACCGATCCAAATTCGAAAATCAAAATTGAAAAAATATTCACAATAACCTACAGATCAACGAAATGAAGACCAGATTCACGTTTTACTAAGCTCAACAAAGCAATTTCACCCCTTCATTTGTCAAACGAACGTACTGTGTGTGCGTGTGGGAGGAAATTCAACGTTTTCAGAGACAGGCGAAGAAGAAGAAGAACAGAAGGAGGAGAAGAGGAGCTCGGGCGCCAGGGGGGGGGGGATTTAAAACAAAAGGTAATCAAAACGCAGCGTATAACTTAAAAATTTACCAACGGCTCCCTTAAAAAAAAAAAAACACCAACTGCTGGGAAGTTGGAATTTTACCAACGGCTAAGACCGTTGGTAATTACCAACGGTTTGCACGTTGGTAAAAAAACAAAACTGTAAGTTTTTTTTTTAAACCCTCACCAACGCTTGCACGTTGGAAAAAAAATACCAACGGTTTTACGCGTTGGTAAATACCAACGGTAAAGCCGTTGGTAAAATTGCTGTTGGAAAATCAAGTAATTTTAGTAGTGACGGCTGGGGGAAGCCACTTTTTTCTCTTGAATATGCAATTTCTTTGTGCTATACAATTTCAATTTGTACAGATACGTACAGAGTTGGGCTATCCTTTTGGTAGATGACTTGCCTGAGTGGTAAATAATGGCTGCCATAACTGTGTTTTAGTTTCTTATGTGACTTGTCAATTTTAATTTGTATAGATATATGACGAGCATATTCAGTTCTGAAACATGAGAAAATACAGATTTGCTATAGTTCTTTTAGCAAAGAAAAACAGGAAAAACTGTTTTATATTTGAACTTAAATAGAAAAACTAATAATTTTTATTTAACTGTTGAACTATTATTAGGCGCACTAAATTATTGAATATTTAAATTACGGTTTAATTTTTTTTTTAAAAAAGCATGTTTGAATTTAAAGTCAGGTTTGTGAAATTAGGGGAAGATAAAACTGTAATTTTGACAGAATGTGGCTACAGTTTTCTGTATTTTTAATTAGTTACCTAATTTTTCTAACGTCATTGATGACTCCTTAATTCCTATGATTCAAGTATTCAACTACTAGTGGTTAAAATTAGAACTTACAGAGGGAAATAGATGAAAATTATAACATTTATAATAAAATTGGTGACACTTCTTTGGCATCTTCCAATTCAGCCAGTGGTCAAGGTATGGCTGCTATCTAATACGGCAACCTTCCATTTTTTATTTTCTCAGGATGCAGGATGTCCTTTTATTTGCCAATCACTAGAAAGAGGGAAAAAATAAAAAAATAAAAAAATGATGGAGATTGATGTTAAATTTACATGTGCGACTTTGATGACCTTATACTTTTGCAACTCCGAAGAGGCTTTACATCCCAAGACTCAGGCCCGGCCTTAAATTGGGCCCGAGGTGAAACGACTACCGTGAAACATCTAGAAAGGGAAGAAAAACGGAATCACCAATAAATCAATTGTTTTTGAAGAGCAATGAAATCAATGGGTCACGAAGGTGCTCTAATTGAACAAATCGGTTGGATCGATTTTTCAATAACAAATCAATTGTTCATCTTACTAATGTCATGAAAGCTGCCGTATGCGTCGACAAATCTTGTGGCAAAACTTTGAAAATTTGAAACAAATTATCTAGTGTTCTCTCGCCCTCGTCTCCAACTCCAAGTCGGAATTGCTGTTGAACACTTCCGAAAAAAAAAAAAGTATTTTCAAGCAAAACAGTTTAAACGGTTACTAAAAATGCACTTAAAGCATCTCGAACAGCTTTCCCAAAATTTCTATAAGATGGGAAAGTAAAAAGTAAAATTCCTATAATTTTTTTGCTCAAACTCTAACAACTTTCATAATTTGTAGAATTTTGTATTTATTACATAACAATTAAATATTATGGATTTAAATGAAATTCAAATTAATAACTAGATTAATTATTGTATAATTAAATATTATTAAAAATGTAAAAAAATTACTCCTTCCATTTTACAAAAAATGACTCTTTTACTTTTTTTACTAAAATTTGACTTAAATATATTTATATTAATTTATATTATAAAAAATTTTAAAAATTATGTTTATAAAATAGAGTCTTTAGGTTCAATTTTTATTAAAAAAAATTATAATTCTATAAAAAATTTTGAAAAAAAATATGAAATAATTGTTGATAATTAAATATTGTGCAAAATATAAAAATTTACTACCTTTGTTTCACAAAAAATGACTATTTTAAATTTTTTAACTAAAATCTGACTTAAAAATATTCATATTAATTTGTACTATAATTTTTTTAAAAAAAAATAAATTTGTAAAATAGAGTCTTTAAGATATTATTTTTATATAAAAAATTTATATTTCTATAAAAAATTTTGAAGAAAATAAAATTATGAATTAATTGTTATGAATAATAAATGAAACAACCTTTACGAGAAAGAGAAAATGTTATTTTTCATTCCCCAAAAATTTTTGGAGTTTCTACAGAGATAGGGAATGAGATTTTCTCTTTCATCTCATTCCCCATTTTAGAGAATAGGATGAAAAAACTATTAGAGTAAAAAATAATTTTATATTCCCTAAAATAGAAAAAAACTGTAAAATGGGGAAGTTGTTAGAGATGTTCACCAGACACGTATACGCTGAAAGCGGCTACTATTAGTGATTTTGAAAATCGCTTTGATACTGGCGTCAAATTGTATATGAACAAAAACTATATGGGAAAAGAGGTAAATATGGCCAAAATCACTTCCCACTTGCACTACAAATCCCAAAACCTTTTCAATTACTTGCTTCGCTTCTCCCGTCGCCTTTCAGCCATCGCTCATGAGGGAAAGAGATCGTTCCGGCAATCTGAGCCTGGTGGACACCAACATCAGACGGAGGGCCCTAAGGTCCTCTTTGATTCTCAGCCTTTACACCCCCTCAGAATCGTCATATCTCGCAGAGGTTTGAATTATTTGGTTGGAAATTGTTGATATGTTCCTTTTCTTGGTGAGCTCTTCCTCAGTTCAAGAAATGGTTCCCTCTCGACCCACTCCCTCCCCATTTACCTCCATTTCGATCACAAAACCTAGATTATGTGGCCTATTTGTTGATCCGAGCATTCCCTGTACGTTTCTAGAATTTCTTTCACTGAGGGATGGTTCGGCTTCAAACGCGGTGCATTTCTCGAATGACAACCACTTGTTGGTTGCGGTGGTAGGGTTTTCCCTCTCAGTGAGCTTGGGCAGCCATGGCCGTGTTTAGGACCCGAAGATGGGGCTGAGGGAAACTGGGGGTAGGGAGAAGAGTGATAAGAAATTGGGTTTTGGGAAGTGGAAAGTTAGGGCAACACAACGGCACGTGGCGAACACCACCAACCATTTGTACGCAAGGGCTATCACAGCTATGGTTTGAAGGTAATTGTCTTTTTCTCTATCTTGGTTTCTGTTTTGTTTTTGGGACCCCAACTATGGAGTGAATTTTATGATGTTGCGAAGTAGAAGGAATGTTGGTATGTTTTGTAGAGTATAATGTGAGTAACTAGTGGTATTATAGTGTCATTTGGATGATTTAGATTCATTCAAGATGTTTTGGATTATGTTTGTGTCAGAACATGTGTTGCTCCATTGGAAAGACTGAAGCGGGCTGCAGGTGCTGCAGCCGAATAGATAGCGACGGTTATTTGCTTGCCACTTGACACTATATGTAAAAAACCTGGACTTCCTTCCCTTGTTCTATTCATTTTCTATAGCTGCTTTTGTTTGTCATTGTGCATATTAAAATTTAAAATATGTTTGCTTTTGCTTGGCATTTATTGATCATATTTCTTGTGTTGATTGCTAGTAGCTAGGTGTTATATTTGTTTGTCTTCAGTGGTTTATCCAAATAAGCATGGAATATATTGATTGAAAGTAAAGCTTGGTGAAAAATGTAGTTAAGGTTGGTGACAAATTCAAATTTAACTTCTGTAGTGTGAGCATTAACTACATGGTTCAGTTGTCCGCTTTATCTTTTTTTTTTTTTAGTTTATTTGATTTGCATATTGATATTGCAATGTCATGTCTGGCACACATTCTTTAATATGTCAAACAAAATGGTACTTTTAACTTTAGCAGCCTATAGGATGAAGGACTATCAGTTTGTTTTAGTACGTTTGGAAATGACTGAAGCAATTACTGTGTTGCTAAATGTTGATTGGAATGTTCATAAGGCAGAGTTTAGCGAGAGAGCATCAATTGTAGACAAAAGTGGTGGAAATTCTCTGGTGAGAACTTGTAAAGAGGGTTCCTTGGCACCATAATCCTTTCCTGAGTAATATCATTACTGACAAATACCTGGTTACCCCCTGGTTACCCCCTGAGAACTTGTAATTGGTGCTTTCCATCATATGTTCAAAACAGAGGGGTACTTGTCACTGTAAAAAGGTCTAGCTCCCTCTCTCATAGGCATGGCACCTTCAGGTTGTGTTTTATGGTGTCTATGATATCTTAAAATCAACTTATGTGCTCTCACCAGAATGCAAAAAAAAAAAAAAAAAGAATTAAGCAAAGACTTCTGTGCGCTCACCAAAATCAGTTTATGTGCGCTCACCAAAATATTGAGGAGGTTTTCTTTTCTAGTTCTGCTGCTAAAGAACTGCTTTCTCATTTTTTTCTTTTTTACTTCACTTCTTGCTTGAATTGATTTTGTCTTCTTTACAATAATTACTGCTTTTGTTCGACTCAGCTTGTAAGGAATGGAAGATATGATCTGTCAGGATGCTGGTGCGCGCTTGTGGGGTTTTGTTGCTGATGCTGGTAGCAGTGCCAGAGATGTTCTTGTTTGTCACAATTGAGTAATGATGAAGATGTTGATGACACCCATGAAGATAACTAGGCTTTGTATTTGATACATGTAATCACTTCATCATTAGTTGATATTTATGGATGTTAGACATGCTATGTATTATGGATATTATTTCAGTTATATGAGATTCCATATTTTTGCATTCTTATTTATATTTAAATATTTATATTACTTAAAACAAAGTAACAAGTGATTATTGTAATAACTACAAAATTATATTAAAAAATCCAGCGAAAAAAATAAAATATAGTCAGCAGCAGTTAATTGCCTCTAATTATTGAATCAACGTACGAACAACAAAAGCAGTTAACTACTTTTAATTGTTGAATCAGCATATGAACAATAGAAGTGATTGACTGCTTCTAATGAATGGATGTAGGATGATATTTTCAAAGCAGTTAACTACTTTAAAAATAACCGTTGTAGAAATTGAAATAGTTTACGACCGTTTTAGATTTTTTTGAGATGAGTCTTGTGGAAACGGTTAACAACAGTTTCTTTTTCTTACTGCTTCTAGGAGGTATTAAAAACCGCTTCTAAAGTTCTGTTCTCTTGTGGTGGAATAAGTCCCCTCCGACACTGCCTTTATGCTTTTATTGACTCTGTCCACAAGGTACTCCATATGTCATGACTTTACACATATTCACAAAAAGTTGAGTGAATAGAATAAAAGAATACCACCATATATATGCATCTTACTTTAGGTAATTTCAAATCATGTGGGATAAGTTATTTGCACACATTCTTAACAATCTCATTATCAAGAGTGACTCCACTACTCATAATCTAACTCACATAATCCTTCTATTTTAGATTACAGCTCTATCCTTGCGCTTTTGCTCTCATTCTCATTTTTACAACACTTTTACTCACTTAAATTTTAGAAAATAACATTTTCCTACTCTTACTTCCGCTCCTAGCTCCTGCTTTCAGGATATTTTGTGTGACTTAGCACATGATCATAATACTCCCCCATGAGCAAAAGCTTGATGCATCAAGAGCACACTCAACAATAGTACACACTGAAGTAGGGCTGTGAACGAACAGAACATTTGGGTGAATCATTCGGTAAGAGTTTGTTTATATTCGTTTATTAAACTAAACGAATGAACACAAACACAAACACAATTATTTGTTTATTTATTTAAATAAATGAACACAAACAAGCCTATGTTCATTCATTTATGTTCACGATTAGTTCAATTATTATTTGTTTGTTTATTTATTAATTTAATATATATATATATATATATATATATATATATATATATATATATATATATATATATATATATATATTAAATTATTTAAATCATTTATGAACATATTCTATATATTGTTCCTGAAAGTGTTCATGTTCATGTACTGTTATTCATGAATGAGTTCATTTGTTTGGTTTATTTATTGCTATTTACGAATAAAAATGAACAACCACAAACAACTATTTTACATTAAACGAATAAAGAAATACGAACAACTCCTGTTCGTGTTTATTCAGTTCGTTTATAGCCCTACATCGAAGAGAACACATGATGTACTAAGAGCACACACTCCACTACGTTGGTTTCCTATTCGAGTCACCTTGCTCTTGCGCTTGCTAATTGTTTGACAACCTTGTGGCATTCTCCAGTGCATCTGTGTCGCCCTGCTCTTGCACTTAGAAATCATGTGGATATAGTAGCACATGACATTCAGGGTGGAAGCAAGTTGAACCCTTATGAAATAGTTCAAGCTCGAGTTCAATTTTTTCATTATTAAAATGAGCATAATGAGGATCAAGCTCAAACTTGAGTCACACTTTAGGTTTGTATCCTTAATGAATCGAGTTCAAGTCCAATATTATTTGACTTAAACTCTTATTAAACCTAACAAGTCTAATATAATATTAATATAATAGTTTTTTGTAAGGAATTAGGAAAGGAGACAAGGAGGGCTATGGGTGATTATTCAATTATTTTGGTTCATCGAAATTGAATTATAAAAAAAAAAAATTTCATTCATGGACGTTAAGAACCGAATAGACCGAATGAGGATACGAAACTGAAATTAAAAAAAAAAACTAAAATAATTATGATTACTTTGTAATTTGGTTAACCGAATTTCATACGTCTTTTCTCTCTTTCTCTCTCTCTCTCTCTCTCTCTCTCTTCAATCAAGGCCCACTACATAAAATAACCTAATAAGCCATATGTTTTAGTTATTTCAATCATCAAATTTCTAAAACACTTGGGTATAAAAGAACAGGAAAATCAGTTATTCAATTATAATAAAAAAATTTATAAATTAAAAAAGCTCCATCGTGGTTTAATCTAACCTACACTTTGCTCTCTCTATTTTAAAAAACCTACACTTTACCCCTTTTTTTTAATAGTGTCCAACAATAACTTTTGAAACCCTAAATTAAATTGTTTGATAATTATATTTCAATAATTTCAAGATTTTTAATATTTTTTTTCACAGCTAACCGACCTTTAAAAAATACTGATATGCATCTATAAGAAGAATATGCATTTACAGAAAGAAAAAAATGATAATTTAAAATGTCTATTAACTTTAAAAAAATATTGGAGAGACTGACATTACTGGAAGATGGTTATTGTATAGTTTAAATTATAGTTTCAAAAGCTATTATCAAATAATATAAAAGAACCATAGGATAAAATGTAGGTTTTCAAAAATAAAAAGGGCAAACTGTAAGTTAAGGTAAACCGTAGTGAGGTAACTGTAACTTTCCCTAAAAAATTGATCATTAACTTCATATTGATAACTGAAAACTAAAAAAAAAAATTGGTTATTCAGATTTTTTTTCAATTACAACTAAATAGTTGCTCAGTGCTAGGTAAAGCTGAAAGTCCAGCTGAGGGGTTGAATAGCCGATACCCAATCAGTTGGACCAACTGATTCTGGCAAGGGTTCCAATATTTAAAGTGTTCACAAGATGTATTCATTTGGTTCGCTCGTGATGTACGTGTTTATTAATGAACAAACAAGAACATTGCTGATTCATGAACAAACAAAAATAACTTGAGAAATAACATTCATTTAGGTGTTTCTATTGATCTTCATATTCGTGGTGTGTAATATATATCTCGATAACAAACACGAACAAGGATTGTTTACAGCTCTTGTAACTGGTGGGTTGAGGAGAGCAGTTGGCTAATTCGCTTGGGTTTGGCTCAGTGTGGCCGGGCTTGAGTTGAAAAAGTCTCTACCTGAGCATGACCCAGATATAAATGGGCTGATCTTGGGACACTATTTCAAAAGAAGTGGGCTGTTGGGAAGGCCTAGTTGTCTCCTAATGTACAAGCCCAGTGTCCAACACTACTGGGTCTAATCCAATTGGGTTGCGCCCGAAACGACTGCTTGGGATTAGGGGGCAAAAACGAAAGGGGAAAGAAAAGCAGTAAAAAAAGACCGCGAACAGCGGTGAAAGCATTCGCAAAACCCTGGAATCCTTTCTTCCTCAGTTCATGGAGTTTAAGGTTTTGAACAACAATCAACTCCCTTTCTTTGGTCTTTTCCCGGCCAGAAGATGCTCTAATTCACCGAATCTCCCTATCGGCTCTTCCAGTAACCATAAGCTTGGCCCATTCTGCGATGCCACCTTTCAACTTTCTGCCCTTTCATCTACCGGAGACCGCACTTCCCAGGTTATTTTCTTTCAAGCTTAGTGCTTTAAACTTTAGTCAGATTTTTGGGTTTATCACGTGGTTGCTTATTGAATTCGATTTTATTTTATCATACGTATTGACTTCACTTCAAGCAAATCTCGATTTTCATTCTTTCCAACAACAAATATGAAGTGATTTCTGAATGATTTTTTATATTTGCTTGTAAAAATGATGGTTTAGGTGATAAAGATGAATGGAGACATTTCGCGGGAGTTTGAGCTTTCGACTTTAACGGCATTGTCTCCTTTGGATGGTCGTTACTGGGGTAAAGTCAAGGACTTGGCACCTTACATGAGTGAATATGGACTAATATACTTTCGGGTTCTTGTGGAGGTAATGTTGTTTTAACGCCTTCTTATTTTGTTTCTCACATTTTCATGTTATGGTTTTCTGGTTTGATAACCTGTGTTATTTTCTCATACTAGTTAGTAGAATGAGTTGCTAATCAGTCAAATATAGTGGAACAGACTTGGTTGTTCTCGTTGCCATGGGAAATTTCACAGTTAATGGTATCGCTAACTCTTTTTTTTTTTATAATCAGAAGCAAGTGCAATTTATACTGTGAAGGGTATCTATTCTAGTTAGTAAAGGTTGAAGGAACTTGCATGTTGCTCGAAACCTGGAGGGTTGCGAGCTACATTTGGCATTTTAATTTCCCCATACGAGTTGGATTGAGGGATTCATACCCCAACCTTTGCCGGGCACGATGTTCCTGGAACCAACTGGGTTGGAGCTATGGAACGCTAACTTATTTTCATGTTGGGCAGAATCCTATTTGGTGGCTGTTTCTCAGGAAATTTAGGTTGTACATTGTTAATATAAAAAGTAATCAATTATCATGGTAAAGATGGATTTTTTTTGTACCTTAAGTGATGCTGCCATGTTAGACCCCTTCTCTCATCACCAAAACAATTGATATACAAGCCTTTTTTTTTTTAAATGCAAATCAGGCACTTTTGAATTTTAGTAGTCCTCTTGCAGATAAAATGGTTGTTAAAACTTTCACAAATTGCTGAAGTTGTGGAGGTCCCGAGTTTCAGTCCAGAAGCACAATCTTATTTGCTTGGGTTGATTGATAGATTCAGCATGAGTGATGCATTAGAAGTAAAAAACATTGAGAAAACAACAAACCATGATGTGAAAGCAGTGGAATACTTCTTGAAGCAGAAATGCCAAGCACATCCAGAGATTTCTAAGGTCCGGAATTTATATAAACTAATCACTTGATCCTTTACATGTTGAAACAAAAATAAGTCCCTGCCTCGTTTGAGAAAATCTTTTAATGCACTTCAGAGGGCTCTCTCTTTTTCAGGTGCTTGAGTTTTTTCATTTTGCCTGCACATCTGAAGACATAAACAACCTTGCACATGCATTGATGCTGAAAGAAGCGATGGAGACTGTTGTTTTGCCAATCATGGATAAATTGATTGATGCAATATGTAAGATGGCCAAGGATAATGCTCGTGTTCCCATGCTTTCCCGCACTCATGGCCAGGTAATAGAGTTGTCTTCTTGATTCATACTACTTGAAGCAACATAGGATATGATGACATTTGCCTTTGCATTTAGTTTTAAGTTACTAGTATGAATTATAGTGGGGGGCGAGAAGGATAATGTGATATCTCTCCTTCCAATCAACACTATCAACAGTTCTCTATTTTTCATGAATGGAACTTCTAAGATATATTTCTTTCATTGCTATCATTTGCACCTACTGAATATGCTCGTGGCTTATTATAACAGTAGCTTGCCACAAATATCACTACTTGATATGTTAATCTTATTTCCTTTCCTTTTTCTTTTTTTTTTTTTTTTTTTCCTTTCCAGACCGCTTCTCCTACTACTTTAGGAAAAGAAATGGCAATTTTCGCTGCTAGACTAAGTAGAGAAAGGAAGAGAATTTCTCAAGTTGAGATAATGGGCAAGTTTGCTGGTGCTGTTGGAAATTACAATGCCCATCTTGTTGCATATCCAGATATCAACTGGCCCCAGATTGCAGAGGAGTTCGTCAGTTCCCTTGGATTGGTTTTTAATTCCTATGTTACTCAGGCATGGATATACCTTTTCCTATCGGAGAAATTAGCATGCACAAAAAAATTACTTGTTTGAATACATCATCCTTCTGATGCTTTCCATGGTTTGGTAATTATTCGGAATAGATTTTTGTTTGTCAGTGAAAGCATTAGGATTGGGAAAGATGCTCCAGCACTTGTTACCTTTCACAGTAACTGACTATTTTGTACGCCATGGCATATAATCTTGCAATCTTGTTGGGGCATTAGTTCATGCTTCTAACTGTAATTTTGATCCTTTTTTTTGCAGATTGAGCCACATGACTATATGGCAGAACTTTTTCATGCTTTTACCCGGTTTAACAATATATTGATTGATTTTGATAGAGACGTATGGGGATACATATCTCTAGGCTACTTTAAGCAGGTGGGCATTGTCTGTCATGCTGTCATGGTATAAGCTTGATCCCGACCTCTGCTCAAAGATGATTATCATATAAGTTAATGTTGCATAAATGGAACAGATAACCAAAGCTGGTGAGATTGGATCTTCAACTATGCCTCATAAGGTCAATCCTATTGATTTTGAAAACAGTGAAGGCAACCTCGGTAAAGCTAACGCAGATTTTTCCTTCCTGAGCATGAAATTGCCTATTTCACGGTGGCAGGTAAGGGAGTATCTGATTCCTCTTTCTCACATTGAATAGGTAGTTCTTCCTTTCTCTGATGGGTCCTGAAAAGTGAGCAAATATTTGAATGTTCTAACTTTTCACTCTATACAGCATCACACTATTCGGTTGAACATGCACAAAATCAGTAATAAATGATGATAATGATAAATTAGGCCTTACTAGCTGTACTTTTCTTTTCACTAGCTGTTCTTATTTTGTTATGGCTTTTGGATTCTAGCACTAACTGATCTCTAGCTATTTTTGTGTTTAGCGAGACTTGACTGATTCAACTGTTCTGAGAAACATGGGAGGAGGACTGGGGCATTCTCTTCTTGCTTACAAAAGTGCATTACGAGGAATGTCAAAGCTTCAGGTAGGTGGCAGAAAATATTAGATGTATTTTATCCATAAAATAATAACAACAACAACAACAAAGGAAGAAGGAAAGGAAGAGGAATATAGTTCAAGTACAGGAGAAAATAAAAGATTTGAGATGTGGGATTATGTATTGGCTATGGAAAACCTAGACCAGAGGATAAAATCATTTATTTCCAACCATATGTTACAGGAGTGGCATATTTTGGACATTGTTTTTGGACAATAGTTGGTGACTTATAATATCAAGGCAGGGTTGTCAGTTCTAGAGTTCTGTTGCACGAAATCATCTTTAAGAGATTGCCCTAAACTTCATAAGAATGCCCTTTTCGGTTGATGTGCAACCTTTTTCTCCCCGTTTTGAATTCTTTTTGCATTTTCAAGGTGAATGAAGCTCGCTTAAATGAGGACTTAAACCAGGCATGGGAAGTGCTGGCTGAACCAATACAGACGGTACACATTCCCTGGTCTCATTTTTTATTTTCTTGTTTTTTTTCCCTTTATTCATCTGTGTTCTTGACATGAAGGAATGTCAACTGGTCTTAGCAACTTATGTGATGTCAATTATTATCATCTTCTCCTGGTAAACACTGGTTATTTTCTCTTTTTGTTTCTGCAGGTCATGAGGAGATATGGGATTCCAGAGCCTTATGAGAAGCTGAAGGAGTTAACCAGGGGAAGAGCAGTTACTCAGGAGAGCATAAGAGAGTTTATTGAACGCCTGGATTTACCCAGAGAAGCGAAGAACCTACTTTTGGAGTTGACCCCGCATACATATGTTGGAGCAGCTGTGGACTTGGCCAGGACAGTGGATTCAACAGTGAGTTCTATTAACGGAATTAAGGCCTTTGAAACGTATGGCTGAAAGCAGTACCTTTGCAACTCGACATTTCATCCAAACCTGAACAAATTGTCTCCATTTGGATTGAAGCAGACAGAGAGCTAAAGTTTGTGGCTGTTTTGAAAGAAAAGAGAAAATCGAGGACTGAAGTGCATATGTCTAGGGCAAGTGACATTTGACACCATCCAAAAACTGGGATGGTGTAATTTTACCCACCAAAGATCTGTTCTTTCTATTCAGGCCCCCAGAGACCAAACTTATCACCTCTGTTGCTTAACACTTTTCGTTCGGATTAACTTTTGAGAGTCCTTTTGTAGAATGTATGAAAAGAAAAGTTAAATAAATGTTCTTTTTCGAATATGTTTTTTCTGGTAATAAAGATAGGTTATTAAATTAAAAAAAAAAAAGAACAAAAGCCACTAAGGTGCGGTTAGAATATCTTCTTAGTATTTTTTTTTTTTTAAGAGGAACATGTCCGAAGTATCTTTGGGCAGCAATGATGTGGGTTTGGGGGAATAAAATAAATAAAAGGCAAGCAAAAGTGCATATTATTTCTCTTTTTTTTTTTTAAATAAATGGGACCAAACAATTGGATTTTTCTAAGACGTGAATCAGAAGATAAAGTTACTACAATGACGATACTACCCCTTTAAATTTTTCTGAGAACAAGAAAAATAAGTATACTTCTCTTAACAGGCAAATGCTTGGTCAATCATTTCCTATATCAGAAAAGAGGAAGCATATGATTCAAAAGTAACGGACAGCTGAAAACGTGACCTTGCAAATATCTTAACAATTTCAGTATATTGATTCCTCTCTATTTATTTCTTAGTCCCATGGTTTTTTTTATGACGAACGTATATTTAATTTTGTGTATGAATTGCAATTGAAAGTCCAATGATTGATTTGGACAGAGTTTTAGAATGAATGACAAAATTAAACAATTAATTAAGTTTGGTTTAATGTGAGAGATTATGAGTTTGATTTAGTATTTTATGTAGAAAGAAAATATCTTGCAAATGAGTCTCTATTTTAGTATTTAACGGCGATTTGGTCAAAATACATGATATAATGGCTAGTTTATGGCTATTATCTAAAAATATGAAGTTGAATATGCCATTAACCTTTAACCTCTTTCAAATGTATCAAAAATTAAAAAAGTTGGTGCAATTTATTTTGTAAAAGAAAATGATCGAATGTACCAAGAAAAATCAGTAAGAAAATGGTAAATTAAGATATTGAAAAAAAAAAAAGGCTCCGGAAATTCAAATAGTAAAATATATCTCAATTTACATATCAATTTATACTCGCGGAAGAGAGTGAGCCTACACCACGATCCAAGATTAAAATCGAAAGGAAAAAGGGGAACTCAGAAAACAATCTGAAGATTTTAGGACCAAGTTGTAAATTAAGTGATAAATAAGTCAACGTGCAAAAATTGAAATTCCCTCGGCCCCGGCCGGACCGAAGCATTGAAGTTGGGGTTCGTTGAGTTAGATTTGGAGGACAAACGCACCAAACGAAAAGGAGTCCGAAGTGGAACCGAAGTGTTTGCCAATCAAAGCTGTCTTCTTTATCTCTCCACAAACACAATCATCGCTCATCATCTATTGCCTCTGCATCAGGCCTCTGCAAAAAGTTCCAATCTTTCCTCTCTTTTTCTTCAATCCCTTTTGGCCCACTAGACCCCATCAAAACCACCTCTTGCTGCTGCTTGTTTCTGCTGTAGATCAAGGGAATTAGGCCCCAACAAGCTTGAAGATCCCATACTTCTGGTTCTTCGAAGGTACATTTCTTCAACCGAGATTACCCATGTCTCAAATCTGAATCTTTAGCACTCGTTTTCCATTTACTTATTCTGCCGCATGGTTATTAGCCTAATGAGGAAGCTAAAGTTGGGTGCATCTGTTTTTTTTTTTTGGTGGATAAAAGTTGAATCTTGGATTTCTTCTTGTTTTGGTCTCAGATACTACGTGCAATTCTTATACCTTTTTCACTAGTTTAGGCTGTAATGAGACCCAGATGGTGGATCAGCTAATTAAGTATGTTTAACATATCCGAGGATGATGTTCTTTGTTGTTTGCCCAACTGTTTTGGTTTTGGCAGCTAATTTGGCTTGGATCAGGAGATAAAGGTGGAAATCAACTGGATCTATCATACTAGACTTGTGTGGTTGGTCTGTTGATCTGTCACCAACAGTGCAATCGGATCTAAAGCTTCATTGAAGCTATGTCTTTCACTGGCACCCAGCAGAAATGCAAGGCTTGTGAGAAGACGGTTTATCCGGTGGAGCTCCTGTCAGCAGATGGAATTCCTTACCACAAGTCTTGCTTCAAGTGTACTCACTGCAAAGGGACTTTAAAGGTACTGAATGAGAACTGGTGAATCTGATGGTGCAAATGTAGATTATAAAAACATGCTTGTTCCTTACTGATATGATTCAATTAGTGCAGCTGAGCAATTACTCCTCTATGGAAGGAGTGCTCTACTGCAAGCCTCACTTTGAGCAACTCTTCAAGGAGACTGGTAACTTCAACAAAAACTTTCAGTCACGTAAGTGTTTTTAACATCAATGGATGGGACACACTTCTTTCGCTCCCTGCATTTCACAGTTACTTGGTTGCTTTTAATTTCAATGACTTTCATGTTCAACAGCTGCAAAGTCAGCTGGGAAGTTAACCCCGGAGCTGGTAAATACTCCTTAATGCTGCATGTTTGATGCTTAGTTACATTTGCAGTTGTGTTTGAAATCTATTCGCAATCTTGCTGATTCTATATAGCTTCCATTTGTTTCAGACAAGGTCACCTAGCAAAGCTGCTGGCATGTTTTCAGGGACACAAGACAAATGTGCTACTTGTGGGAAAACTGCTTACCCCCTTGAGAAGGTATGACTACAAGTACCTTAAAAGTAACCCCACTCTGGAAGAGCTCTGTTTTTCTTCTTCTTCTACTACTGCCACTACTACGATTACTACTATAATATTCAGTAGGACACTCAATACAAGTTCGGTTTGCTTCAGAGTTGGATCCATTAAGATTTCCTTTGCAAGTACTCCTTTTTATCTTCTGGTAGTCTTAGGTGGCTAAGGTTCTTCTGACTTCTTAAGCTCTCTTGTTGAAGGAGCTAATAAATGATAGAGGCAAGTGTTATATTTGAATGTTGCTCGTAGTTCTATGCATCTTGTTGCTCAACATAGTCCCTGAACTGAAAGGATAAACTTAGGCTTAGGGCCTAGAAGAAACTTAGCTTGGTTGGATACATGTATTCTTGTGACCAAAATGCATTAAATCATGCAGAAGAAAAACAATGATATTGCTCTGAACTCATAGTGAGTCTTGTGTTCATGATATATGTCAGTTGTGCATCTTCTATGCTCAGTCAAATCCCAATTTGATATTTATGGGAATCTGGATTTGAGACATCACTTCATTGCTCATAACATATCAGCAGTGAACAAATCCAGGATTTCACTTACACCATCACTAAATGCTTCACTTTTTACTTTTTTGTAAACAGTATTGATGTGCAATAGAAGCATATAAGACATGTTTATCCTCTACCGACTAGTATGATCACAACAATGAGCATTCATAACGGGAAGGGTGTATTTAGAAGAATATGCATGATTAGAGAAAAGTGATAAAACTTTTGTCAAACCACCACCACCTTTCCCAACTCCCTCCTATATAATGTGGGTGTCTTGTTTCAAAATAAATGCTGTAGGTGACAGTGGAAGGGCAATCCTACCACAAGTCCTGTTTCAGGTGCTCTCATGGTGGCTGTGCAATAAGCCCATCAAGTTATGCAGCTCTTGAAGGCATTCTTTATTGCAAACATCATTTCTCACAGCTTTTCAAGGAAAAAGGAAGCTACAACCATCTTATCAAGTCCGCATCAATCAAGCGTGCAGCTGCCCCCGTTCCAGAATCCTGAGAGACCTCGTTTGCTGCCCATTCACATAAACGTCATCCTGCGTGCAAGTGTGTCTTCTGATTCCTTTTTCATATTTTTCTAGGGAGCTCTCAAGAACTTGTTCCCTCCTTATTGGCAGTCACTTTGTGTGCTCCTCTTAGTTCTACATGATACGATATTTGATATGGCAGAATGTTGATTGTTAAAACGATCCATGAGTGATGTTTAGCTTCTGAAGTGGATGTGGTTAGTTATATTTAATTTTTGGTCTTGCTTAGGAGAAAAGCATCATGTAAAGGAGCATGCTGGTCCCTTTTATTGTTTTACTATTTGGTTCTCCATTCCTACAGTCTTAACAACCAACAAAACTAATAACATCATGGCTTCTACCAATCAGAAGAAATGCAAGAAGAGAATTCTACTTTTGTCTGGTTTTAGTAGCAAATTTGCAAGTTTATGGAGTACCATGTACTGTTCTGTTCTGTCTTCTGCTCCATCCACTAGACTCAAACTTAAAGAGCTCTTGCTGTCATGTCTCTGGCGTAGTGACTTAAAAATTCAACACTGTATCCACAAAGCATGTCATCAAAGCCTTTGTTTATTACTCCCTCGCGGCCGCTGCCACCTATGACCTCCGACCGCTCATCTCCCGCCGTCACCGCCACACGCTTTCCGCCGTCACCCGACAAGCTCGCCTTTCTCATAGACAGATCAAAGTCCATCCGCCACCTACTTCAAATCCATGCCGTCCTCCTCCGCCACAACCTCAACAACCACGCAATCCTCAACTTCAAGCTCCAACGTTCTTACTCCTCCTTAGGCCGTCTCGACTGCTCTCTTGCGCTCTTCGAGCGAACCCCAGAACCCAGTATCTTCTTCTACACCTCCATTATCAATTCCCATGCGCTTCAGGGATTCCATCAAGAAGCCCTCCTTTTGTACATCGAAATGTTAAATCAAGGAGTTGAGCCTAACGAGTTTACCTTCTCGTCAATATTGAAGTCATGTTCGATTTATCATGGGGAAATGTTTCATTGTCAAATACTCAAACACGGGTTCGATTCCGACATGTATGTCCAAACAGGTCTTATTGATGTTTATGCCAGAGAGGGCAATTTGATATCTGCGCGCCAAGTGTTTGATAGAATGCCTGAGAAGAGTTTGGTTTCGCTGACGACGATGATCACATGCTATGCAAAGCTTGGAGAGCTGGAGGATGCAAGGATGATGTTCGACGGATTGGTTGAGAGAGATGTTATTTGTTGGAACGTGATGATTGATGGATACACACAACAAGGAATGCCTAATGAAGGTCTGAAACTTTTCCAACAAATGTTAGCTCAAAATGTGAAGCCAAACGAAGTGACGGTGGCATTGGTTTTATCTGCTTGTGGGCAGCTGGGGGCTCTAGAGTCAGGACGTTGGCTCCATTCCTATGCTGAGAACCATGGGATTGAAGTGAACGTTCGCATAGCAACTGCTTTGATCGATATGTATAGTAAGTGCGGGAGTTTGGAGGATGCAAGGTTAGTTTTTGATGGAATCAATCAGAAGGATGTCATTGCTTGGAATTCAATGATTATAGGATATGGAGTGCATGGGTTTGGTCAGGAAGCGTTGGTGTTATTTACGAAGATGAATCGTATAGGCTTACAGCCAACTGATATTACATTTATCGGCATTCTAAATGCTTGTGCTCATGCTGGCATGGTGGATGAGGGATACAGATTTTTTCACATTATGAAGGAGGAATATGGGATTGAACCGAAGATTGAGCATTACGGGTGTATGGTAAATCTTCTTGGTCGTGCTGGAAAACTAGAAGAAGCTTATAGCTTTGTCAAGGATATGAAAATAGAACCAGATCCTGTAATGTGGGGATCCCTGCTTGGCGCCTGCAGGCTTCACGGTAACCTTGCTCTTGGAGAAGAAATTGCAGAGTTTCTTGTTAGCCAGAAAATTGCAAATTCGGGTACTTATGTTCTGCTATCCAACATATATGCTTCAAAAGGAAATTGGGAAGGAGTAGCAAGGGTGAGGACCTTGATGAAAGACAGTGGAATAGAGAAGGAGCGTGGTGCTAGCATGATTGAGGTGGACAGTAAGGTGCATGAGTTCCTTGCCGGGGATATAAAGCACCCTAAAAGCAAAGAGGTATATCTGATGTTGGAGGAGATGAATGGTTGGCTTAAAACCCATGGCTACACCCCACAGACAGACGTTGTCCTTCACGATATCGGGGAGATGCAGAAAGAGCAATTGCTTGCGGTTCACAGTGAGAAGCTCGCACTTGCATTTGGGCTCCTTAGCACGAAACCAGGAACTGTGATGAAGATTGTGAAGAATCTGCGCATTTGTCCAGATTGTCATGCTGCATTTAAGTTGTTGTCAAAGATCACTAGGCGTACGATTGTAATGAGAGACCGCAATCGATTCCACCACTTTGTTGATGGGGTATGCTCTTGCAAGGACTATTGGTGATCGCGGTTAGAAAATGAATTGCTGCAAAATTCAGTTCTTTGTACCACAATGCAATGGATGGTAACCCATAATGCCAGTTCTGTGAAAGGTCACCAGAAAGAAGACGCAATTGCATGTTAAAATGGTCAATATCATGAATATCATAAAGTTGGGATTTGATTCCAATAAGTTGGTTTGAATATCGAAAGTCTCATTACTAGCACAATCAGCCACCATCTTTAAAATAACACCTGCAAATCAGAGCAAGGCTATACATAGATGATGTTTGCCGAGTTCGTTCAAGTTTGACTGTAGATGTGAAGATAAAAGACCTCTCTTCTCCCTCCCTCAAACCCAAATACCAGTAAAGCCCAATCCCAGGAGTCCTCTGAAAATATTTTGTATAGAAGTAGACACTGTTTCTCTTACCAAATAAACAAAGATGGTATGCTGAATAGATAAGGTAAAGAATTTGCTCTCACCAATGATCAATCCTATACTAGAAATGTTAGCAACAGATTCATGAGCAACATAGCCTGATGGATAAATGCGTTTCTTGAAAAAATCTAGAAGGAGGACAAAGTGATACCCTTCTGCAACCCAAAGCTGGGAAGTTAGATGAATCAGTCGATTATTTGGAGTTCTCTTCTGCTAATCCTGCAGCTGTTGCCAATACCAAAGGATGCAGCTTCCTGGACTCCGGGAACAAAAAATTTAAGAATTGTAGGGTCCAGAATCCACATACACCGCCCAAGTTGCATCTTTTAGCATTACCATTGTGTTCATCATGAGAGATGTTATATGATCACATACGAGGGCTTTTGAGAGGGAAGCTGATTTACTTTGTTTCTTTACTTCGTTTCTTGGCTTCACTATATAGTATGACTCCAAATACCGTGAGAGTATAGCCCAGCATTCCAGTAACTGACACTGGATTCCTAAATATCAAAATAGAAACAACCACAGCTACAGCTCCTTTTGCATTTCCTAGAACCTGCAAAAACAAATGTCTTTAACGCTAAGCTTAAGTTGAAAATGTAACATTCGGATATGTCAAACATGCTGCAGATACAAGGGAAAGGTGTTATCTCTAACCAAAAGATGCTGACTTTCAAAATATAGAAAGATCAATTCACTGCAAAATCTGTTAAAGTTAGCTCGCAGCCTTGGCTAAAATAAGCAGGATAACAATCCAAATTTGGTCACTTAAATAGCTTCAGAATTCCCAGGAGACTACAGGAGTTAAAATCAGATACAAGCAACCAACTTCTTTCTGCACAATAAAAAACCTTCCCCAATATTGGAAGACAGTTGCAAAGTAAGTTTCCTGTTGGTATCTCACTCAGGAACTTTAATGGTTTAACAATAAACTTGACATCTAAACTTCTTGTTTTCCCTTTTCTCATGAAACTTATGGACCGTAACCAAATTCAATATGCATATCAATCAATGCCTCTGATTCTACAGTTGCTTCTTTGATATAGAACTCAAACAGTTCTATCATACAGATGACATGTATATAAAGGCTTTTAAGACTGAAACAGCTGGATACAAGTTAAGAGAAGGATTACCTGCAGAGTCAGGGCACTCGTGTGTTTTGTGACCAAAAAATTGGTCAAGTTCACAAAGTATGCCAATGATGAATTGAATAGCAAATACCAGATGATCTTGGTATCATCCCTGGCCAGAGCAAGTGTAATGCCAACCACATTTTTTTCCATAACCAACGTTGCAGGAAGTAGGATAACAACTGCTATTGGTGCCATGTAGAGAAGTAGATTCATAGAGTTCAGCTTTTCCCTAAAAAAGCAAACACCTCGTTTCAGTAACCATAGTAGCCTCAAAGCCTGACAATAATTCAAATTAAGGCCTCAAATCATACACTACAAGCTAGTAAGTAAAAGCAGACGGTTGACAAAGGTTACCCTTCAGAGGAAAGCAAAATCCCCTGTAGAACTGACTTCAGTGCTCTCGCAGCTGTGGCCGCAACACACATGATAAATCCAAAGAGGTGGAAACTTGGTTCACCCTACAGCCATGAGAAAAAGAAATGACAAATTGGAATCAGATAAGCTAAGCACAATCAAAAGCTCAGTCTATCTCCATGCGTGAGACAGAGAAAGAGAGCAAATTCGAGGGCTCCTGAACTGATCAGAATATCAAATTTGAAGTCACTGACTTATAAATTCTTGGAAACCAATACTTACGGTTCAGAAAAAGGCTACTATTACAGATTCTCTAAAACAGTCTGTTTCATTCTAGAAATGGATGGAAACTCAATGCTGTCTAACAACTTTAACTGCCTTTTTGTAAAACTCATATCTTATAGTATAATGTATGTGCTCAAAAAACTTACAGCAGTCCAATGGCTTCAATCAAAATGCTGAAGAAACCTTCACCATCTTTTTTCACAAAGTGAGCAAAACTTAAAAGTTTTATTGCCAATCCCAGTCCTTTATTAAAAAAAAAACCCTTTGAAACCCTAGTTCAGGACAGAATATCCAAGCAATTTATCATCCAATAAGAACTAAGATCGCACAAATAGAACTATAGCCTTCAACCAAATCAATCACAACCATCTGCACATTCCACCTGAACCAACTAAACGGAATAAATGTCTTCCATCCCCATTAACCTAAAAGGCAAAACTAAAACTGGAACAACCAAAATTAAATTCGTACATACCCCACTAGCAACGATAACACCAGTGACAACCGGAATGAGAGTGACATACGTGAGCCAAGCTTCCCTCTTGAGCGTCATCAAGTAGGCGAAAACCGCAGTGAAAAAGGGCGTCGTAGCCCCAATTGCCTGGTTAAAGCTCACCGGCAAGAACCTCAACGAGATGTTCCCAAAAACCACCGACACGCAGAACACCAAACTCAGAGCAGCGATCTTGAAGAACTGGACTCGGGATCGAATCGTCTGCATTGGCACCATCTTCATCCAAGCTATGGCGATATAGCTCAGCAGAGAACAAGCTGTCATGTGGCACATGGTCAGGAATATAGGGTATTTGAAACCGTAGTTGCTCAGCAAGTATTTGTTCAGCAACAGAACACCAATGTTGGACGAGTACCATGACGAGACGAGCCCGATCGTGAACAATTTGCTGTTGCTCTTCATCTTCGAGGAATTGGGTAGTAGTTTTTCTTCCCCTGAAGCTGAGATTTCGGCGGGTGAATTGAAAGGGAGAATTGGGTGCTATATGGGTGCGGATCTGATGGTTGTCTGGTTAGTAAGAAAACGAGATTCCGATGCAGAGAAATTAAACAAAAATCTGAAGCTTGTTCCCATGGATCGGACTCGAAATTTCCATAGAACGCGAGAGATTATATAAGAGAATCTGGATGGTGAAGTGGATGATTCAACGGAATGTCGTATAATTAATTGAAGAAGATCAAGCAATCAAAATTGGATTCGCCTCTGCAAATTCCTCGAGTCAGGAGAAGAGGGAACAGAGAAATAGGGAGATTCAATTCACAGACGCGGAGCGGTGAACGCGTATAAAGTGTGTGACATTTTTTTTTTTTTTGCGAGTTTCTTCCTTTTGACAGGTAAGATAATTCATCAAAATAAATAAATAAAAAACAATTTAGCAACAGTGCTTTGGTATGCTTTTGGAATATTCATTAAGCCTTGAACGCTATGCAGCAAAAATATAAAGCTTTGAATTTTGGAGGTCAATTTTGGCTACTTGGGATGTGGTGCACGGGGAAAGTCAGCTCGCAGAAATTTTTAATAACTAATTAAAATTAATTACCTTACCAGACAGAGATTAGTTTTTTATATCGTATAGAGTTAACATTTTATATTTCCAAAAACTCTTTTTTTTACTTAAAATTAGTTATACAATGGTACAAGACATAAGAAAATAGTTATGTCATGAAACCTTAAAAGACAACCAAAGTAGCATTAAAGGTATTTGTGAGGTTGAGGGAGAGGGAGAGGGAACTCAAATGCAAAGGGGTATGGGTTCTCAACACTTTGCTATTTTATCAACAGTGTGGGGACATAGTTTTAGAAGCTTAAAAGCTAGCTTTAGAACTCTTTTGATTCTTTTTTCTTTTTACTATTACTTCTTAATGTCTAAGGAAAATTTATTAAAATTAATTATTTCAAAAAAAATACTATTCAAGTAATTATTAGGTAAATAAAGTATTGTAATTATTCTAAATTAAAAATAAACAGCTTTTGAAAATAGCTAAAGAATGGTACCAAAAATTTTAAAAGAAAACAATAATCTTCACACTAAGGGCCAATTCGTTTTAACTTAAGCTAACTTGATTCAAAATAACTTATTTTTATGTTTACATATTTTTTACTTGAAACTAATTTTATTTGAAAGTCAATGTAATTTAAGTGAAATAATCCATTGATTGTAAAGTTTTTATAATACTATTAATTTTTTATAAATTTTTCTTTTTTAAACATTAAAAAAGAAAATTTCATAGAAATTTAATAACATGATAAAAAAAATTTTCAAATGGATTATTATACCTATATAATATTGGCTTTCAAATGAAATTGGTTCTAGGTGAAAAAGATTTAAAACCATTTTAGATTAAGTTGACTTAAGTTAAAACGAATTTGGTGTAAAATTTTAAAAAATTAGTTACTCTAATGGTTCATTGTAACGGTCAGTACTACGTTTCTTCTTTTCCTACTAACCTTACAAGTACAAGACACACTCATTTTACAGTTTCATTTTCCCCCAACTAAGAACATGAGTCATTTTACCCTCTACTAGGAATCAGGAGATGTTCAGCGGATTGACTTGGTCTGAGATCAGCCCAGCTTAGTCAGGCCTGGGTTTGGGTTGGTGAGGCCTGGGCACTACTCGTTTGAAGGTGGATTGGGCTGGTGTAGGTCTCGGTATGGACCATGCTTTTAAAAAATAATAATAATAAAAATTATTTAATTAGTTTTGCTTTACTGTTTTTTTTAATAGGGAAACACCACAACTAGACTATGTTTTATTTATTCAAAAAAAATCAAACTATACTTACAAAAACCAAATGACACTTAAAAAATTGGAACGTATAATACATAAAAAATGATGAAATGTTGTAACAATTATCAGATAAGAATAGTAGTAATCCTTGTCGAATAGGGTCTCATTGTCGGAACTGAGAGTATCATTAAGCCAATCATGGTTACACCAACATACTTCTTCAAATGGTAGCCACGTCCGTTTATCCAATTTTTCTATTTTTTTAAAACTACACCAGTTTCGATCACAACAGTTGATTGTATATGCACAAGTGTTATCATTTTTCTGTAGAGCTTGCACATTTTGGACCTCGCATCACTCTTAAAATGAAATGTGAATTCCAACCATGCCCAAGGTGGCCTTCCCTTAGATTTTCCAACTTGAATGTGGACACCTTTGTCGGCTAGACAATCTTTCTTACAGAAAAAAAAAGACATATTTTAGGTGATGGAGGATGAGGAGTCTACTACATCTTTGCATTTTTCTTTTCCTCTTTATGCCATTAGTGGGAGAGCAATAGTAGAGACAAAGAAGAAATTTGGAAGAGAAATTGTAGATATTTATGTGATGAAGTGTAGGAAATAAGCTTGTCTATTTATAGAAGTTTTTTTTTTTTTTACAAAAACAGCCCTAAAAACTAGTTGTTACTAGTTGTGAAGTTGACAAAATGGCAATTTGAGATATGCTAGAGCTATTGGAAGGCTTTAAGGTGTAATTTGACCTTTTTTCTTTTTTGAAGAATTTGAAATATACTGTTCATACGAACTCGCCAAGTCTTGTCCGGACCTACCAGCCTGGAGCTCCAATCAGGCCTAGACAGAGCCGGGCTCACTTAAAACCTCCCTCATCCCCCAGGCCGATAACTGCACCTACATCTCCTTTGCATCTCCCATAGCTGGGCTAAGTTAGGCTTTGATCGGGCTAGGCCAAGTTTGACCCCAAGCTGGCGACCAGGCCCACTGAACATTTCTAAGATTGGGAACTTAAATACATTCAATGGACCAAAATTTTCAAATCGTCACGGATGATATGTATCTCTTTAAATTTTAATAATGTTTATGATGGGATATAACAACTTGTTGGATTTGTTGGCTCAAATTCAAGAAAATTATAGTTTTTTATTTTGTTTAGAATTTGGTTTTAGTTCTCCTATTTGTTTAGGATTTTGTTTTCCTATTTTTATGTGCTTTGGGTTTGTGTGTGACTTATAAAAAGACATTTTGTATTAGAGTTTTAAGCATGAGAGAAAAGTCAATATGGTGAAGGGACAAAATGTAAGGGTTTTAGGATGGAGGAAAGATCAGGAGGCCTGAGAGTGCTAGGACGAGAAGCCTTTTACGATTCTCATATCTTGTAATAATGTGAGGGTAAAATATTGAAGTTATCAGTGGTCTGTAAGGGATCTATAGGCCAGCTTGAGCACTAAAGGGGTACATTTACTGTAATCTCAGTATTTTATTTTAGTAGATGTCTCTCATTCATAGATGTAGGTTAGTTAAGATCTAGACCACGTTAAATTTATGTGTGCTTGTTTAATTTTGTTTGATATTTTGTTGTGCGTAATTGGTGATTTAGGAATTTTCTTTCCAACAAGTGGTATTAGAGCTTAGGGTTTGGTTCTGGTATGGTGAACCATGTAGTGTATTTGGCATAGTGAAGCATATAGTTTGATGCTTGGCATGGTAAAGCGTTTGGATTGTTTAGTGGAGCCCTAGGGAATTGTTTCAGGGATATTTGACAGTGGTTGCGGCATGGCACCGACAATTCGGTATAAGTTTGAATATTAAAGATTTTATTTGTGTGTGTTGATGCTCATGATATTAATGTTTATGTGTTTAGTTTATGTTTGTTTCTGTTTATTGATGTTTGTGTCTTGGTGGTGTTCGTTGTTCGTAGTTATGTTCATGTTATTCATAGTTATTTGTGTTCGTTGTTATGTTCATGTTTTGGCAATGTTTATGGTGTTCATATCTATGATCATGATTGTGTGTTCGTGATATTCATGTTCATGTTCATGGTGAAGAATTTGAGCCAATGAGGAGATTGTTGGGTTTATTGGCTCAAATTCAAGAAGAATTTGGTTTTACTTTTCCTATTTGTTTAAGATTTTGTTTTCCTATTTTGATGTGGTTTGGGTTTGTATGTGGCTTATAAAAAGACTTTTCGTGTTAGGGTTTTAAATATGAGAGAAAAGCCAATGTGGTAAAAAAATATGATGTGGGGTTTCTTGAGGGATGAGAGTTTTAGAGGCTAGAAATAGTTAAAACGATAAGCTTTTTGCAATTATCATATCTTGTAATTGTATAAACGTAAGATATTGGGGTTATCAGTGATGTATAGAGAATCTATAGGCCAATATGAATACTAAGGATATACCTTTGCTGTAATCTCAATATTTTGTTAAAGTAGATTTCTCTTATACGTGGATATAGGTTAGTTAAGAGCTAAACCACATTAAATTCGTGTGTGTTTGTTTAATCCCATTTGCTGTTCTGCTGTGCATAATGGATGATTAGAGATTTTTTTCCCAACACGATTAATATATGATCATATTAAGCAGATATCCAAAACAAATTGCTATTTGTCTAAACTTTGTTAAAAGATGTCCAAGAGTAGTGAGTGCTTTTCCAAAACTGGTGTTTAACTATCAAAATTTGAGTTCTTTCTAATAATTTAAAAACACCATACCCGGTGAAACATCACACCTCAAAATTGTCTTTTCTTAAAAATCCATCTCAGATTCAGCAAAAATCTTATTGTTCCTCCTTCCCGAGTGGTGATTTGCTTCTGCTTTAATTCTCCTGTAATATCTGGTCTCAGAGCCACTTTTTCCCATCTTGGTTGCCAATCTCTTTCTTCTACGATCTTTATCACTGATCTCATTCTCATGCAATTTCCAACAGCAGATCCATTGTTTGTTGATTTGCTTCTCCGATTTTATTTGCTAATCTCATTCTCTTGCGATTTCCGGTAGTAGACCGTTGTTTTTGTTGATTTGCTTTTCTAGTCTCCTTTTCTTATGATTTTTGGTAGAAGATCCATTATTTTTTGATTTACTTCTTTGATCTCATTTTTTGCTCTCATTCTCTGATCTTTTTTTCCTGCGATATCTGACATCACTCAAGCTATCCACTAGAAAAATGGTGAAATTGAGCATAAAAAAAACCCTAGAAATTATACATTTTCATGTGTTCGGTTATTTGAACTGAGTTTAATTAGCTGGTTGCTTTTGTTTTAATTAGAATTGGGTCCAATTGTTGCTCTAATTTGTTATTTTGATATGTTTGCTTTGATTTTAATTTTTCTTCAGGAACAAAGTTTGCAGATACTAAAGGGGAGGTGCTTGAAAACCAGCATAAAAAAATGATATCTTGTTTGTTTTCTTATTAGTTCATATTTATTCTTTTAGAGAATCTAGTTGTTTATTCTTTTATTAATAGTTATTTTTAGTTTTTATACTAATAATTTTTTCTATTATGAGTTCATACATGTTTTGTTTTTTTAGTTTTTGTTTGTTCGCAATACATGTTTTTTTAGAGCAACTGACTTTTTTTTCCAAACTAGTACTTTTTTGTTCTTTTATTAGTAGTTGTTTATTCTTTTATCAGTTTCTGTTTGTTCCTTTATATAAACTATCTATTTATTTTTTTATTAGTAGTTGTTTGCTGTTTTACAAAGTAAATATTTATTGTTTTATCAGTTCTTACTTATTCTTTCAAATAAACTATTTGTTATTCTTTCATAAGAAAGTTTATTTTTTTGCCCCCAACTTTTTAGTCTTTTAGATAAATTAGTTGTTTGTTTTTTTTATTAGCAGGTGCTTATTCTTTTAATCCAACATTCTGTTCTTTTATGAGTACATGAAACAATCCAACTTAGAAAACTGTTGTTGATATTTGCTTTGAAAGCCCTTCCCACCTCCTACCAATTTTTATTAAGGGTCACTTGTCTTGCTTTTTGACGCAAATAGGAATGACAGAAGCTGCAAATTTATCTAATACTGCGAATATATATTTTTTATCTAAAAAATTTATTCTTTTTATGCTACAAATTTGTTATTTTTGTGCTTTCAATTGTCCTGTTTTAAATTTAATGTAAGATAGTATTTATTATTTTTATATCATTAATACATTCTTTTAAACCACCCCCCCCCCCCCCCCCCCAAACATGAACGAAAACAATAGCAAAAAATACAGAAGAAAAAATGCAAGAAAAGGTTACTATATTTGAAAAAAAATGAGAATTATAAAAAAAATTGAATGAAACAAGGAATAAAACTGGAAAAAAAAAAGGCTAGACAAAGTAAAATACAAAAAGAATATGGAAATCTTACAACAAACGAAAAAAATGGTAAAAGAAAAGAAAAAAAAAGGAAAAAGAATTAAAAAACAAATAAAAGAAGAGCAAACAATTGTTCATTTAGTTGTCTTAGCTTATTCATCTAACCATTTTGGTTATTCCTTCGCCGATCGTTTATGTGTTTGTTTAATGTCTCAATTCGTTTCATTTTTGTATCAAATTCAAATACAATGTACTTGTGATAAATATCGTTACATTCACTGTCAAAACTTCTAAAAAATCCAACCTCCTGCTCAAAATTCATTGTCCTGGAAAAATATAAATATCTCATGTAAAAAACATATACTTACTATAAAAAAAAAATCAAAATAGCACCTATTTCTTTGACTGATCCTTATGTGTTCGTTTAATTTTAACACAAAAAGTAGATAAAAATAGTTTCAAGCCTTCTAACACAAAAGTGTTGCTGTTGATATCCGCGTGGAAGCCTTTTCCACCTCCCACTAATCTTTGTTAAGCATGATTTATCTGGCTTAATTATTTATTCAAATAAGAGAGATAGAATTAAGCCGCAAATCCTTTATATTGTGAATATATTTTTTTTAATCAAGCAAATCTATTATTTTTATGATGCAAATTTGTTATTTTTTGTAATTTCAATTATTGTTCTTAGTTAATAGAGAATTTACACGATCTTGTTTCAAATTTAATGTATGAATATTTATTATTTTATGTCATGGATATGTTCTTTTAAAACCTCAAAAAATAAAAGTAAAGAAGAAAATGGAAAAAACTAGAGATTTTAAAAAAATGAGAATAATACAAAAAATTAAAAAAACACTGAATAAAAATTGGGAGAAAGCTGGAGAATGAAAAATAGAAAAAAAAAATAGATATAGTAGAAAAAAAACTAGAAAAACATGAGAAAAATAGAAAAGAAAATTTGGAGAAGGAACTGTGTTCGGAATCGAGTGCGTCTCTCTCCGAGCTTACCCAAACCTTCAAGTGCTCACCAATTGCAAAAGTATGTCTAAATAGCACCTAAATAAATATAACTATCATGTCTTGTCCCGATGTATACTGGTAGCACACAAATCTCACAGTTTTTTATACATAAAATACTGGATATAACAAACTAGGTTATGAAAACGGTCGATTTAATTTAGGTAGAAATCTTAAATTTGCTACTAATATTTGGAGGTGGTTGCGGATTTGCTCCTATAGTTATTTTTTAGCCCAATCTCCCACTAATATTTAAAAAATGACTCAAATATGTCACTGTCTATTAAAAAACAAAGAAAAATTGTAAAAATATCATATTTTGAAATTTTGGAATTATTATGTATGTTTTAAAAAATATGAGGACCATTGAGACTTTTTCCAAAAGAGAGTCTTATCTTCACCGTCAACACCCTAACCTCGTCGTCATCTCCGTCACTAGCCCCATCACCGTCTCTATCAATAGCACCTTAGCCCCATCACCGTCTCTATTAGTAGCACCTTAGCCTTGTCGCCATCTTCATCACCGGCACCTTAGCCCCGTCAGAGTCTCTGTTACCAGCGCCCTAACCCCATTGTCGTCTTCATCACTAGCACCTCAACTGTATTGGCGCCCTTCCTCCATCTTTGTCGCCCGATCTTCCTCTATCCCCATTGTCCAACTCCATATTGAACTGACAATCAAACTTGAGATTGAAAATTTTTAGCCTAACAGAGATGGATTTAGGGGGAAAAAAATAACTGGTCAAAAAAGGGGAAGAAAATTCAACATGAAATCAAACTGTCATTGGCTGTTGCATCGTTTTGTCTCTGTCATCTAATCTCCCTGTTGGCATTTGAGAGAGAAAAAGTCTAATTATAAAAGGTCTTTAAAGTTTATAAAAATTTTCATTATCACTATAAAATTTTAAAATTTATTACTTTTAATGTTTTCTATTAGTTTTTTAGTGGAGAATGGCATATTCATTCTCAATTTGAAACTTTAGTGGTGCATTCGGCCTATTTTAAAACATTAATAAGAGATTGGGTAAAAAAAACTATATTGACATATCCGCATCAAACTAAAAACATTAGTGATAGATTTGAGATTTCTGCCATTTAATTTAAGAGCTTTCAATCTTTTGTTCAAATCAACTTTTTCTATGCGTCGGCTCCATTAGCTAAATCCCCGCACAAGCAACTTTGTCTAATTTGAACCCTCCAAATTTGGAGCAATGTAAATGCTATTGTGAAAGAGATATGACTTCACAAACTTTTTCCAACTACCTGGTCAGTTCTAAAAACGACATTTGGACTAAAAACGTTCAAGCTTTAAAATTTTGCCCAACTTTTATTTCACTCTTTCAATTAAAAACAAGTCCACTAAACATTCTAACTTATTTACAAACTTCTTAGATCCTAAAATAATTGTCTACATTTTCTTTAGTTGTCTCATCTTAATTATCTACTTGACCCAATTTAATACTTTGACTATTTTACTCTTACATACTCAAATTGGAGAAGTTACAAGGTAAAAACACAGATACATTCAATGATGGTTAAGATTGGTTTAATACTCAGTTTGACTAATGCAATACTCCATTTATTATGACTTCCTCAAATCAATACAAAACTTAGTTGCCAAATACCCAGTGAATAATAGACAGAGATTAAAAAAGGTTATTAATGTGTGACTGACGTGATTTATTATGACTTTTTCAAACATAAACTTTTGCTTCCTAGACAATCACTACAAGGTTGATTTACAATAGCAACTACCAATTCAGTGACAAAGCAATTACAATTTCACTTTTTGGGGACTGAAAGTTTAGTCGAAGTTTAGACACAAAAAAACTAGTCATTAATAGGCAACAACTAACATGCTATTGAAAATAGCGACTAACACATCAGTCGCTAGTAAGTGACTAAGCCTATTAGTTGCTAATCCTAGTGATTGACGGTTAGTCACTAGTTTTGGATTTAAAAATTTTTTTTTTGTTTGAAGTCCTCTGGAGAGCAAGCGAAAGGTTGAGGCTGAAGGAGATGACCTTTTGCCTTACATGGTTGCTTGGAAATGAGTAAAATAATTGGAACTTTACCTCTAGGGAAGGGGTTATCATGTGAACCTTTATTAAAAACTTGGCATTCCCACTTTTCCATAGCGGCTGGTGGACGTTTCAATGTTGTCATTTGCAAAAACAGTGATGTAAGCTATCACCTTTTCCAAGGGGAAAATTTTTGTCCCCTCTACAAGGACAACACATTTTGGCCCTCTAATCTAAGCATGGTGAACTCTTGCAACAACTTGTTTGCATGACCCGACCAGAAAAACACCACCAAGAAAGCCAAAGTCCCAATGTCTCCACCCCTGGAAAATCATATAAGTCGCCAATTTGGTCATAAGTGAAAATGTTGCCATTTGCCCATGCCTAAACACTGCAAATAAGGAAGTGTGTGGTCTTGGGTTTTGTCAAAACACAAATATGTATGAAATTGTATTCCTATTTTATGATTTTTGAGTTTAAATTGTGTATGTAATTGTGGCAACGTGCGAGTCTTTTTCGGGAGTCGCCACCAATCGGTTTTCGCTCAGGTCGATTGGATACCTTAAAATATGGTCTGCGAGAGTTCGGGGATCGGGAGTACGGTTACGCTAAAACAATATTGTTATAGCGCCCAAAATTGGCACCTTAGTTGATTTTAATTTTGTTTTACTTTGCTTTAAAAAAAATTCAGTTAATTTTCAAACTAGAAATTTTAACTGAATTAGTCGAATGTGGATTTTTGGAAATTAATTTATATAAATTTTGATACTTCCGAACCATGGACTCTGCCGAGTCATTTGGACACGGAATATTTAATTCCAAACCATGGACTCTGCCGAGTCACCCGGACACGGAATTTGATGAAATTTTAAATAAATTAATCCATATCGTAAATATGGATTTTTATCTTTGTATTTATTTAATTTAATTAAAAGGTAGATGTTTTCCAAACCGTAGATTCTGACGAATCATCCGGATATGGAATTTAATATCCAAGCCATGGATTCTAACCGAATCATCTGGACATGGATATGATCCGTCTTAGGATTTCGTTATTTAATTTAATTTTATTTTTTAATAATTTTAGCTAATATCCAAGCCGTGGATTCTAACCGAATCATTTGGACATGAATATGATCCGTCTTAGGATTTCGTTATTTAATTTAATTTTATTTTTTAATAATTTTAGCTAATATCCAACCCATGGATTCTAACCGAATCATTTGGACATGGATATGATCCGTCTTAGGATTTTATCAAACCTACTAAGAGCGGATTCACAAACATTTGAATGCTTCTTAACCAATCATCTGGTACACATTTAATGCATGACAAGAAATTAAAATTAAACTAAATCTAAAAATAAAGATAAAAAAAATTAAAAAAAATGAATATCTTAAGTTACATCCTTATGTGAATTTAATTAGTTAAATATAATACATGACTAAACAATCAAATAATAAAAGAAACAAAAAGGAAAATCAAAGAAATAAAATTTGCCGTCAGTGACTGATCTGCAATAAAAAAAAGTTAGTGGTTCAATGAATGAAAAATGAAAAATCATAAGGGCTAAAATGAAAGTTTTACCTAAAGAGAAGAAAGTTGACTGGGTCGAATTTGATTTGCGGGTTTTGAAAGCGTTCTCCTGCGACGGCAGGGGCTTGGGCGAGAGAATATCCAACAGATCACCATAAACGGGCTTATGTTTTCTTCCCTAGATTTTCCGAGAGGTCACCACGGTCCAGCACGTTGATCTCTCCAATTGTATCTAATGATCCGGATTCGATCTCACAAGGATCTACTTTGCTTTGCTTAAGAAAATTGATTAATTTACAAAAATAACAGCAACTAAACATAATACTAATAATTCTTGTTCTGAAATAGTATTCAACCAAAATGCTTGTAAGTCATCATTTGAGAAGAGCAAATGGTTTACTCCACACAGCTAGCCACTATGACCACGTATGGCTTACAAGTTGAAACCTTTTTCCGACATATCAAATTTTAACATCATTCAAAAGCACCATGAGGCTATGAATAATATTTAAGAACATGAAAAATTAATATTTGAATAACCAACAACAGGCTCTCAAATCAGAACTCAAACAATTAGAAGTACCAAAATGAAATTGTGATTGACACCAATTGAGCAAGATTCAGAATAGATAATTAAAACAAACAGTGACACCAAAATGAAAATATGTGCTCTTGCGCAAGCCTGAATACCCAGAAGCACAAACTGCACAATCTTACCATAGGCTTACCTAAAGCTCCAACCAACAACGTGAAAAGAGCACCAATGTAATTAGCAACTGAACTGATCAATGACTAATATATCTCAGAAAAACAGGTCTCTAAAGTGGAGATCATTTCATTTCAGACGAGAAAGTAAAGCCATTGAAACCGGAATTGAGAAAGAAAACGGATATGAAAGAAGAAACACCAACCATCAAGACAGGACAAGTAGGATTGATCCACTCGTATTGCATAATACAGTTAGATCAAATTCATTCAAATCTTGACGACAATTCAAGCCCTTGTATCTGACTTTGAATCAGTTAACTCGAAATTTAATCTGTATAAAGGGGCAGCACAAATAGTACCAGAGAAAAGTCTACGGGACGAATTTCGGGAAATAATAATAATAATAATAATAATAATAATCAGTAAAGAAAGTAGCAAGAAAATCAAGAATCATCTTACCAGAAATATGAGGATCGAAATCGAGGAGGGAAGAATTGCTTACCGAGTAACCAAAACGATGAATAAACTGAGGCGATGAGATCGCTTACTCGTTAGAGGTTTATGAAGGGATCCGTCTCAAGGGAGGAGGTGAAGGAAGCTGCGAGATGAACAAATGACAGAGAGAGAGAAAGAGATCTGAGAACGTCGGCCGGCCAAGGCGAGGACGATTGGCGCCGGGAGGTAGAGTCGGACTCGGAATGAGGAGCGCGGACAGCAGGGGAGGGGCGACGCTGCGTGGAGAGCGCGGCGGTTGACGGAGCGAGGGGCTACGTCGAGGGGATGCTAAACGCTGGTCAACAGAGGAGAAGCGACGCGGCATGGAGGGGAGGCGATAGGCGTGCGAGACGAGGAGGGGCGTTGAGGCGAACAGAGGGCCGGATCTGGTGCGATGCGGCAGCGAGGGGAGGGGAAGCTGGTCGTCGGCGGCAACAGGTGGTGCAACAAAGCCGGAGACGTGGCTGGGCAGGATGGGCGCCAGACAGCGCAGCGATGGCGGACGAGAAGCCTGCTGCATATGAACTGGTGCGGCGGCTGGCGTCCAGCAACGCGGCTGTGCTCTTCAGCACGAGCGGTTGCTGCATGTGCACCGTCGCCAAGCACCTCCTCTCCAGTCTCGGCGTGGGCCCCACCGTGGTGGAGTTGGACCACTCGCCCGACGGGCTCGACCTGATGGCAGCGTTCTTCCACTTCGCTTCGGACGGAGAACCGCCAATCCCGACGCTGTTCGTTGATGGGAAGTTTCTTGGCGGGATCGAGGATCTCATGGCCTCCGGCGATGGCATTCTGGCTGTCGGAAGGACAACCGGGGTGCGGCACAGAGGGCAATTTCCATGGGTTCTGAGATACAGAGGGAGTTTAGAGAGAGAAATCATTTTTTTTTTTTTTAGCTTCCCCTCGGAGGACAGGTGAGAGTCTGAGAGATTAGAGCCGAGGCCGTTGTTTTTGCTGCGAGAGAAGATTTCAGAGATAAAAGAGAGAGATCGAAGGTTCCCGAGAGAGCGTGAGAGATCGATCAGAGGGCTGGTGAGATGTCGCTAGAGTAGATGAAATGTCGCTAGCAAAGGGGAAGGCTCAGCTGGGGGAGAAATAGCTAGCCAGGCTCCTATCGTCGGACTTCTTCTTCTTCTTTTTAATTAATTAATAATTAATAATTAATAATTAATTTAATTTTTTAATACACACACACATATTATTTTATTAACTAAACATATAAAACAAAAATGCCTCCCTAAACTAATTGTCATCAATAAATATATAATATATATATTTTTTTATTTTTCTTTTTTTTTAATTTTTAATTTAATTAATTAATTAATTTTTTCTTTAATGAATGTCGGACGAAATTGGGTGTCAACAGCTGCCCCCCTTTGCATGCCTCATGGGACATGACGCATGCAAAGTCGTTACCAAATTTCGTCTGACTTTAGGTAGGCATCGAGAATTTTCTCGTCGCCTAAACTCAGAGGTTAAGGAATCTTCCTTAGAGCCTCTGCGATAGGAACTCTCCTATCATTGAAGGGAAAATTTGATAATTTTGAGGTTAAGGGTCCTACCTTAGAACCTCGACGATAGGAACTCCCCTATCGTTTGAAGGAAAATTGATGATTTTGAGGTTAAGGGTCCTACCTTAGAACCTCAACGATAGGAACTCCCCTATCGTTTGAAGAAAAATTGATGATTTTGAGGTTAAGGGTCCTACCTTAGAACCTCGATGAATGAAAATTGATAATTTTGAGGTTAAGGGTCCTACCTTAGAACCTCGATGAATGAAAATTGATAATTTTGAGGTTAAGGGTCCTACCTTAGAACCTCGACGATAGGAACTCTCCTATCATTTGAAGGAAAATTGATTGTTTTGAGGTTAAGGGTCCTACCTTAGAACCTCGACGATAGGAACTCTCCTATCGTTTGAAGGAAAATTGATGATTTTGAGGTTAAGGGTCCTACCTTAGAACCTCGACTATAGGAACTCTCCTATCATTTGAAGGAAAATTGATGATTTTGAGGTTAAGGGCCCTACCTTAGAACCTCGACGATAGGAACTCTCCTATCGTTTGAAGGAAAATTGATGATTTTGAGGTTAAGGGCCCTACCTTAGAACCTCGACGATAGGAACTCTCCTATCGTTTGAAGGAAACTTGATTGTTTTGAGGTTAAGGGTCCTACCTTAGAACCTCGACGATAGGAACTCTCCTATCGTTTGAAGGAAAATTGATGATTTTGAGGTTAAGGGTCCTACCTTAGAACCTCGACGATAGGAAGTCTCCTATCGTTTGAAGGAAAATTGATGATTTTGAGGTTAAGGACCCTACCTTAGAACCTCGGTAATAGGAGCAGTCCTATCGTTGAATGAAAATTGATTGATTTTGTTTGAGGTTTAAGGTAAGGTCCTTAGAACCTCTAACGATAGGAAAGGTTCTATCGTTGTAAGATGGACTGAATGATTGATTGTTTGTTTGAAGTTTAAGGAAAGGTCCTTAGAACATCTAACGATAGGAAAGGTTCTATCGTTGTAAGATGGACTGAATGATTGATTGTTTGTTTGAGGTTTAAGGAAAGGTCGTTAGAACCTCTAACGATAGGAAAAGTTCTATCGTTGTAAGATGGACTGAATGATTGATTGTTTGTTTGAGGTTTAAGGAAAGGTCCTTAGAACCTCTAACGATAGGAAAGGTTCTATCGTTGTAAGATGGACTGAATGATTGATTGTTTGTTTGAGGTTGAAGGAAAGGTCCTTAGAACCTCTAACGATAGGAAAGGTTCTATCGTTGTAAGATGGACTGAATGATTGATTGATCTCGAGGCAAAGGTTCCATCCTTAAAACCTCGGATTGATTGATTGATTTCGAGGCAAAGGTTCCATCCTTAAAACCTCATATTGATTGATTGATGTCGAGGTAAAGGCTCCATCCTTAAAACCTCGAATTGATTGATTGATCTCGAGGCAAAGGTTCCATCCTTAAAACCTCGGATTGATTGATTGATTTCGAGGCAAAGGTTCTATCCTTAAAACCTCGGATTGATTGATTGATGTCGAGGTAAAGGTTCCATCCTTAAAACCTCGAATTGATTGATTGATCTCGAGGCAAAGGTTCCATCCTTAAAACCTCGGATTGATTGATTGATTTCGAGGTAAAGGTTCCATCCTTAAAACCTCGAATTGATTGATTGATCTCGAGGCAAAGGTTCCATCCTTAAAACCTCGGATTGATTGATTGATTTCGAGGCAAAGGTTCCATCCTTAAAACCTCGGATTGATTGATTGATGTCGAGGTAAAGGTTCCATCCTTAAAACCTCGAATTGATTGATTGATCTCGAGGCAAAGGTTCCATCCTTAAAATCTCGGATTGATGAAAATTGATTATTTTCGAGGCAAAGGTTCCATCCTTAAAACCCCGATGATGAAAATTGATTATTTTCGAGGTAAAGGTTCCATCCTTAAAACCCCGATGATGGAAATTGATTGTTCTTCGAGGCAAAGGTTCCATCCTTAAAACCCCGATGATGAAAATTGATTGTTTTCGAGGGAAAGGTTCCATCCTTAAAACCCCGATGAAAATTGATTGTTTTCGAGGCAAAGGTTCCATCCTTAAAACCCCGATGATGAAAATTGATTTTTTTCGAGGCAAAGGTTCCATCCTTAAAACCCCGATGAAAATTGATTGTTTTCGAGGTAAAGGTTTCATCCTTAAAACCTCGATGATGAAAATTGATTTTGATTGTGGAGAAAAACTCTTTCCTCCTTTTTAAGTACCTCAGACAATCGAAGTTGAAATGTTCTATTCGGAAGTGTGAATTTTCATAATAGGTGAGTGCAGAAATTTATACTTCGATAAGATGAGTGAATCTTGATGATGACAATAACACTAACAAATTATGTAGAGGGAACGGATGTTTGGAATCAATATCCAAGGTTCATATAATATTTTCTTCAGTAAATATAGATTCCCTTGTGAGATATGTCATCCAAATAAGGTTAAAGCTTAACTACCCCAAAATGTTATGCCTAGTAGACCTAGTAGGATGCGTCTCAAGAGTAATAAAAATTACTCTTTACTCAGCCATTCCAACCTAAAGGCATTGCCCTATGGTTTTAATATCAGCATGGACGAAACTATCTTATATATAAAAAAAGAAATTCCCTGAAAAGAAAAACTGAAACGCGAAAGAAAATGCTGATAATAAAACTAAAGGACAAGAAAAACGGATCAGATCGCTTCTTTCTTCCACAATACTTCAACAGGGTGAGTAGAGGACCATTATGGGAGTGAACTGGTCGGGAAAGACTGTCGTGTCCAGTCTATCTGAATCATTGCTGGATCTGATTCAGGAACAAAAGCTTGTATTTTATCTAGCAATTCTTCAGCAGTTGTTGCGGATATTATAATTCGCCGTGCCACTCTTGATATGAAATTCTTCTGCATAGCATAATCCATAAAAGCTATCAGACCTGTAAAGAAATTGTTAACATTCAATAGCCCAATAGGTTTCTTATGCAAATTAAGTTGGGCCATGGAAGCGATTTGGAAGACTTCTCCTAATGTACCAAAACCGCCGGGTAAAGCGATGAAAGCATCAGCATTTAAAAGCATTTGTAGCACACGTTCTTGCAGATTTTTGACCACTAGCTCCTCTCCGATCGTGCCCCCAGAAATAAACTTCAAAGGTCCTGGGATAATGCCTAGAACTTGACTTCCTCCTAAAGATGCTGCTGATGCTACGCCTCCCATTAATCCGACACTACCTCCTCCATAAACTAAATGTATTTTACACTCAGCTAATACTCTACCCAAATGGTTGGCTGCCTTTAAATATTCTTCATCTTTTCCAGGAAAAGCCCCAGAAAATACACAAATACTTCGGGATTTACGAGTTGAGGTTTTCTCCATTCCTATCCTTACCCTTGTGAGAAAAGAGGATATATTTATAGAGATGAAGAGATAAGGCAATAATTTTATTTTCAAGAATGGATACATTATTGCCAGCTATTCACAGTAGTCATGAGTATGACTCTGGTCAGGTATGGGTACACTATCGTTAAAAGAGGAGGAAAATTTTCAAAATAGCTGCTAGCATGTATAGTAGTCACTACTGTAGCTTACGTCAGGAGTAGGTACGTGATTGTTGGAAGAGAAGGAAAATTTCAAAAGTGGCAGCTATATACAGTAGTCCGTGTCAGGAGTGGGTACATTATTGCCAAAGGGGAGGAAAATTTCAAAAGCGACAGCTAGCACGTACAGTAATCGTGACTATGGCTCATGTCAGGAGTGGATACATTATCGCCGAAAGGGGAGGAAAATTTCAAAAGCGACAGCTAGCACGTACAGTAATCGTGACTTTGATCCTCGTCTTCCACTGGCTTTGCGTCCAGTAATGGCTTCAATGCTTTCTATGAATCGGTGATTTGCATCTCATCTAGCTTTCTCACAAATTGGCAAACAGGGTCATTTAATGTCAGATTCCCAAGACTATAACGATTTCGTTCTTTTTGGAGAATTATCCATAATCCAACAATTTCAAATTGCACTATTCCGCAAGAATGCGCTTCAAGAACCTCTCGAATATCTTCTAGAGATTCCTTACGCAAGCCATTCTTAATGAATCTTATTCTATCACTACGATTTCTGGTGATCACTCCTGGAGAACGACATTTATTGCCGCAAATCTACCATCCACAATTATGACAAACGCCTAGCCTCTTTGCTCTTCTTTTTTTTGGCATAAGCGCTTTTACCAAAGCCGGGCATACGGGGAAAGAACGCTTCTGGAACTTCACCAGCTGAACGAACCTTAGCTTCAATTAGCCACCGCACATTATCAGGAATGCCTTTATGCATAAATACTCTGAATCGTTCACATCTAGCTTGATAAATCTTTTTAAGAACATTTATTGGGAAGGAAGGAAAATACTTTCGCAGGGCGGAAAGAGAAGACTCCATTGATGAAGGAGGCAAAGAAAGAAATTAGTGATTGTAGGAAACGAAAATAACTAACACATATTTATAGTGATGAAAGGGATAATGCGTTAATTACACTTACAGAAGCAAGTACATTATTGTCAAAAGAAAAGACAAATGACAGCTTATATGTACAGGAATCATGACCGTGGCTCTCATCTTCCACTGATTCATGTCCAGAATGGCTTCAATGCTTTCTATAAGTCGGGGATTTGCTTCCCATCCAGTTTTCTTACAAACTGACAAACAGGGTCGTTTAAAGTCACATTCCCAAGACTGTAACGGTTTCGTTCTTTATGGTAAGTCCTTCATAAACCGATAATTTCACCTTGCACTTTTCCACAAGAATGCGTTTCAAGAGTCTCTCGGATATCTTCCAGAGATTCCTTACGCAGGCCATTCTTAATGAAATTTCTTTTATCTTCACGATTTATGGAGATGTATCCTAAAGAGCGACATTTAGTATTACAATTCCATCGCCCACATTTATAACACACGCCTAGTCTCTTTGCTCTTCGCCTTTTGGCATAACGGCTTTTACCTAAACCGGGCATGCGGGGCATAAATGCATCTGGAACTTCACCTGCCAAACGGACCTTAGCTTCAATTATCCACTGCACATTGTCGGGAATGCCTTTGCGTGTAAAAACTCTGATTCTTTCACATCTAGCAAGGTAGATCTTTTTAAGGACTTTTATTAGAAGGGAAGGAAAGTATTTTCGCAGTGCAGAAAGAGTAGAATCCATTGATGAGAGAAGAATTTGAGAGAAGAGGGAAATGAATCAGTTATTGTAGGAGACTGGAATAACCGATTTTAGAAGTCACGAGGTATCTTATCCGCTGCTTAATCAGAAGGAAGAACACGCATTTATAGTGATGAAATGGATAACGTGTCGATTACACTTACGGGAGTAAATACATTATTAAAAGAAAAATGGAAAATTTTAAATATGATAAATTGTATGTACAGTGATTGTGACTGTGGCTCACATCTTCCACTGGTTTTACGTCCAGTAACGGGATTAACGGCTTCTATGAGTCGAGGATTTGCTTCCCATCCAGTTTTCTTACAAGCTGACAAACAAGGTCATTTACAGTCAGATTCCCGGGACTGTAACGGTTTCGTTCTTCATGAAAAATGCTCCATAAACCAAGAAGTTCACGTTGCACAGATCCACAAGAATGCGACTCAAGAGTCAATTAGATATCATCCAACGAGTCCTTACTCAGGCCATTCTTAATGAATCGTATTTTATCTTCTCGATTATCAGAGATCATCCCTAAAGAACGACATTTAGTATTACAAGTCCACCGTCCACATTTGTGGCAGACTCGTAACCTTTTCGCTCTTCACTTTTTGGCATAAGAGCTTCTGCCTATACCAGGCATGTGAGACACAAATGCCTCTGGGATTTCGCCTGCCAGACGAACCTTGGCTTCGATTAACCACCGCACATCTTCAGGGATTCCTTTGTGCATCAGAACTCTTAATCGTTCACAGCGAACTTGGTAGATCTTTTTGAGAATGTTCATTGGGAGAGAAGGAAAATATTTTCGTAAGACAGAAAGAGTAGGATCCATTTTCTAGAGGGAAGTAAAAGACAGAAGAGAGGAAAGAATCAGTTATTATGGGCAACTGAGAGAACCGACTTGAGAGTCACGGAGTACCGTATCCACCGTTTAACCGGAAAAGTGGATCCTACTTTATTTTGGTATCATAGATATTTCTTATCTTTGACCACAGCTATCTCTTATCTTGGATGCTGCTAAGCTGGCATCAATCCTGTCCTACCAGGTGCAGCCTCGATTATTGAATCAATTGCCAGGCTTTTGACAATATTGTCTACTTTATATTTTTGAATTCCTGATGCGGGTTGGTTCAGCATATTAGTTGTGTATCCAGTCATAGATTAATAAGAGCTGATGACATTAAGATCTCAGCTTATATTGCTGTAACTGTGCTGTGAATGTGATTCCCGTTTGGTCATTGTTATGTAAAGGCTATGTATGCATGATATGAAATGCATGAATGCAGAGTATGTGTAACTAATGGCTTTTTTTTTTGTATGGACCTAGTTCTTCATGTCTTTGTTTTACTGGATCCTCTTTGTGATGGCCTTCTTGGACTATCATTGAATCTCTTTATGCTTTCCAGCTTTTGTTCACTGCCTCAAAAGCCGAACTCTTTTCAAAATCCCCTTTCTTTGACTTGTTCTTGAATTTTGGCCTCAATTTCTTTAATATTCGCACGCCTCATACTTTATATTTCTTTGGATACTCATCCGTTGTCATGGATTTCGTACCATCGAAGGCTTTACTTTCAATGTCTCTTTGCCCCTTTTCTTGTGGTCATGCCGACATTTACTTATCCCCATGTTATAGTCTGAGTGATTGCTCTTTCTTAAACTCAAGTTCTGATTCATAAGACTTGCCCTCTTGTCTATTGAACTTCTTTGTTGGCAGTACTCCTCTTACGCTTCGTAGAGACTACTTTGCCCCCCTAAATATGGTATTTATGTTGATAAAAGGTATCACCTCGCCTTTAACAGAAGGTCGAGCATTTCTAGACCTTTGTGATGGCACTTGATCGTAAATTTCTCTTACAAGAACCACATCTTATTAAAGAAAGACTCAAGCTATCTCCTCACTTTTAAGTCTACATACATTAATGAATAATGGTTTGGCCTTAAAGAAAAACTTTCATCAATTTGCAAAGCTTGACAAAGTAATTTACGGTCTTTGTTTTTAATTAAAATATCCTGCCATTTTTCCCTTTCCAACTTGAAGACATAAACTGTGCAAGGCAATAAGGTAGAAACATGATTCATAATAATAGCTTTTTAACTGAATGACGATGATATCAAGAGGTAAGTGTTAGGTCCGAGAAACGTTAAGTTTGAGTGGTGTGAAAGAATGGTCTTTTAATACTACTCGTGAGTAGTATTAAATAAGGTAGAAATATGTTTCACAATGATAGTCTTTTAGCTGAATGAGGATGATAAGTCTGAGGAAAGTTAAGTTTAAGTGGTTTGAAAGAAGGGTCTTTTAATACTACTCGTGAGCAGTATTAAATAAGGTAGAAGCATGATTCACAATGATAGTCTTTTAACTGAATGAGGATGTTCAGTCTGAGGAAAGTTAAGTTTAAGTGGTGTGGGAGAAGGGTCTTTTAATACTACTCATGAGCAGTATTAAATAAGGTAGAAGCATGATTCACAATGATAGTCTTTTAACTGAATGAGGATGTTCAGTCTGAGGAAAGTTAAGTTTAAGTGGTGTGGGAGAAGGGTCTTTTAATACTACTCGTGAGCAAATTTGATTATGGTGAAAAACTCAATAGTGATGACCTCAATTTGCCACTCTTTCCAGAAAGTTAGACCTCATCTGTTGCCCCCCAACTATTGTGATCTTTATGCATGCTTGGTTTGAGGGTTGCTTTTGTGTTCTAAACCGCCTTTGCAGGTTTTCAGTCTAGAATCCATAGCTCACTTGTTTTCTTTTTTTTCTTTTGCTCTAGTTTGAGCCCCCTTTTTTTTTTGTTTTGTTTTTTTTTTGTTTCCCCTTTTTTTTCTGTGAGCTATGGTGATGACACACTTGATAACTCTCTTGAAATGAGATGACTCAAGTGGCCTTGCTTGCTCGTGCTTGTTCTCAGTCCTTTTTGGTTTTGAATTTTCCCTAGTTGTCTTTTGATGGAAAGGATGAATTTCTCTTTTCGGAGTTTATGTTGCAAAGAACTGAGATCATAGCCCTCTTGAAGTGAAATGATTCAAGTGGCCTTAGTTGCTTGTGTTTGCTCTCAGTCTCTTTTTTTTTTTTTTTTGTTTTGGATTTTCCCTTTAATGGCTTTTTGATGGAAGGGATGAATTTTTTCTTTTCGGAGTTTGTGTTACAGAAAACTGAGACCCTTTTTTTTTTTTTGAGCATTTATGAGAATTGGGAGGCCACTGAAGTCATTTAATATAAGACCTACCTTGTTTGGAAACTAACCCCAAACTTCTTGCAAGGATGTTGATAACCACTGTGAATTCTTTTTGAGGGTTGAGGTGCAACATATGAAATCCTTCTTACTAGATTTGGCAGCACTTTCAAGATCATTACTATCAAATTTCCCTTAACTTTTTATTTTCACCCACGAGTAGTATCATTTAGAAAGCAAAGTATGATAGCGATAATGGATAGTATAATGGAAAGGAGTAAGAGATGGATGTAAAAACGGAATTTTTGGTAAGAAGTGGTGGAATGTGTAGGTGTAATAATTGAATTTTTGGTAAAAATTGGTAGAATGTGTAGAAGTAATAATGGGATTAAAAAGTGGTAGAATGCACACGCAACATCTTTTTGTTAGAGAACAAAAAGAATTACCGGTTGTCGAAAAGTAAAGTGCGATGGCAATAATGGATAGTATAATGGCAAAGAGTGTAAAAATGGAAAGTAGTAGAATGCACGCATCACATCTTTTTGTTGTACCAGAAAAAGAATAGCAGGTGTCCACTTAACAAAGACTACACCCTAGATTCTGGACTAAATCTAGGAGATTTTTACTATTAAATTACTTTTGCAAGCTTTCAAAGATACAAGTTTATTCAAAGGATTCCCTGTCATTCAAAAGTGTGTGCGGACTGTTAGGTCAGATCTGACTTGGAGCCCTTCCAAAATTAATGTAATTCCAGCTCAAAATCTTCACTTTCAATTACCAATCACATCGGGCCTAAGAACTTGGACTCGACCAACTATTGGACCTTAAGTTTCAATATGACAGAATTTTCAGTTGAATGTCCAATTGAACCTTTTTGATAATCATATTTGGCATTTGGGTCATTCCAACTTGGAAGATGAGGCTACTTGGTCTTTGCTACCGTTGATATAGGTGATAGCAGAATGCTTTCTTCAGCCAAAACTGTGATTAACTTTCTGTCAATAATGAATTTCATTTTTTGGTGTAATGAGGAGGGAATTGCTCCGGCCATATTTTCTATCTTAGACTCTATATCTATGAGACGTCCTTCGGTTTGTTCTGCCATTAGTCTTGTTTGGAGCCGAGTTGGATATCGGTGTTGAGGTCCAATTTTACCTTTTTAAAGTGAGATTCATTTTACTAGATTTTACATGTATATGATTGATGCAATGGATGCATGCAATACATAATGAGATTATGTTTTTTATCAAAATTTATATGCACGTGATTAATGTAATGCATGCATGCGATGAGTGAGTTTGCTTATCCATTATCGTGGAACTTCAAAACTTTTAGTTGTCATTATAAAGATCAAAAAGTTAGCATAATTTGATGCGTGGTTTTGATGCATGAAGAATAATTGCACAGAACGGAAGTATAACAAAAGAAAAATAAGGTTATTAACAAGTTAAATAGTAATTAACAACTCATGAAGTATTATGGATAAACAAGTTAAAACCATACGAAGAAAAGTGTAGAGTAACAACACAGCATAACGAGGATATGCTTATGGCGTTGGTAAAATGGTAGAAATTCTATGGTCAGTTCTATGGTTAAGTGGGGAATTCTATATGCATAAGGTGGCTTATCAAAAAGGCAAGGGATAGTTCCCGAATCCCGTCACTAAATCATAGTGACGGCCCGATTCCTTACCCTCTAGGGTTAATGTAAGGAATGGATTAATTCGAGTCGTAGCTTTTCGTGGGCCCATGCAGAGACTAACTGTCTCAGAAGGCAATACACTACTTTGCTACTTTGAAACCGGTGAAGGCTTGGAAACCGTGGCCTCACAAGGACAGCAACACCAATTCCGCTTAGAAAGAATCGTGTTTGATTTGAGGAAGCTCGGGTATAGAGCTTCATATTGTGAATGCATCATGCATGTTTTCGCTAAGTAAATATAGTATATAAATCCACATAATAGTAAAGCAGAGTAAATCAAAACAAATCAACTTTAGGCTCGACTCACTAACCAGGGTCCCCAGCGGAGTCGCCAAGCTGTGGCAACGTGCGAGTCTTTTTCGGGAGTCGCCACCAATCGGTTTTCGCTCAGGTCGATTGGATACCTTAAAATATGGTCTGCGAGAGTTCGGGGATCGGGAGTACGGTTACGCTAAAACAATATTGTTATAGCGCCCAAAATTGGCACCTTAGTTGATTTTAATTTTGTTTTACTTTGCTTTAAAAAAAATTCAGTTAATTTTCAAACTAGAAATTTTAACTGAATTAGTCGAATGTGGATTTTTGGAAATTAATTTATATAAATTTTGATACTTCCGAACCATGGACTCTGCCGAGTCATTTGGACACGGAATATTTAATTCCAAACCATGGACTCTGCCGAGTCACCCGGACACGGAATTTGATGAAATTTTAAATAAATTAATCCATATCGTAAATATGGATTTTTATCTTTGTATTTATTTAATTTAATTAAAAGGTAGATGTTTTCCAAACCGTAGATTCTGACGAATCATCCGGATATGGAATTTAATATCCAAGCCATGGATTCTAACCGAATCATCTGGACATGGATATGATCCGTCTTAGGATTTCGTTATTTAATTTTATTTTATTTTTTAATAATTTTAGCTAATATCCAAGCCGTGGATTCTAACCGAATCATTTGGACATGAATATGATCCGTCTTAGGATTTCGTTATTTAATTTAATTTTATTTTTTAATAATTTTAGCTAATATCCAACCCATGGATTCTAACCGAATCATTTGGACATGGATATGATCCGTCTTAGGATTTTATCAAACCTACTAAGAGCGGATTCACAAACATTTGAATGCTTCTTAACCAATCATCTGGTACACATTTAATGCATGACAAGAAATTAAAATTAAACTAAATCTAAAAATAAAGATAAAAAAAATTAAAAAAAATGAATATCTTAAGTTACATCCTTATGTGAATTTAATTAGTTAAATATAATACATGACTAAACAATCAAATAATAAAAGAAACAAAAAGGAAAATCAAAGAAATAAAATTTGCCGTCAGTGACTGATCTGCAATAAAAAAAAGTTAGTGGTTCAATGAATGAAAAATGAAAAATCATAAGGGCTAAAATGAAAGTTTTACCTAAAGAGAAGAAAGTTGACTGGGTCGAATTTGATTTGCGGGTTTTGAAAGCGTTCTCCTGCGACGGCAGGGGCTTGGGCGAGAGAATATCCAACAGATCACCATAAACGGGCTTATGTTTTCTTCCCTAGATTTTCCGAGAGGTCACCACGGTCCAGCACGTTGATCTCTCCAATTGTATCTAATGATCCGGATTCGATCTCACAAGGATCTACTTTGCTTTGCTTAAGAAAATTGATTAATTTACAAAAATAACAGCAACTAAACATAATACTAATAATTCTTGTTCTGAAATAGTATTCAACCAAAATGCTTGTAAGTCATCATTTGAGAAGAGCAAATGGTTTACTCCACACAGCTAGCCACTATGACCACGTATGGCTTACAAGTTGAAACCTTTTTCCGACATATCAAATTTTAACATCATTCAAAAGCACCATGAGGCTATGAATAATATTTAAGAACATGAAAAATTAATATTTGAATAACCAACAACAGGCTCTCAAATCAGAACTCAAACAATTAGAAGTACCAAAATGAAATTGTGATTGACACCAATTGAGCAAGATTCAGAATAGATAATTAAAACAAACAGTGACACCAAAATGAAAATATGTGCTCTTGCGCAAGCCTGAATACCCAGAAGCACAAACTGCACAATCTTACCATAGGCTTACCTAAAGCTCCAACCAACAACGTGAAAATAGCACCAATGTAATTAGCAACTGAACTGATCAATGACTAATATATCTCAGAAAAACAGGTCTCTAAAGTGGAGATCATTTCATTTCAGACGAGAAAGTAAAGCCATTGAAACCGGAATTGAGAAAGAAAACGGATATGAAAGAAGAAACACCAACCATCAAGACAGGACAAGTAGGATTGATCCACTCGTATTGCATAATACAGTTAGATCAAATTCATTCAAATCTTGACGACAATTCAAGCCCTTGTATCTGACTTTGAATCAGTTAACTCGAAATTTAATCTGTATAAAGGGGCAGCACAAATAGTACCAGAGAAAAGTCTACGGGACGAATTTCGGGAAATAATAATAATAATAATAATAATAATAATCAGTAAAGAAAGTAGCAAGAAAATCAAGAATCATCTTACCAGAAATATGAGGATCGAAATCGAGGAGGGAAGAATTGCTTACCGAGTAACCAAAACGATGAATAAACTGAGGCGATGAGATCGCTTACTCGTTAGAGGTTTATGAAGGGATCCGTCTCAAGGGAGGAGGTGAAGGAAGCTGCGAGATGAACAAATGACAGAGAGAGAGAAAGAGATCTGAGAACGTCGGCCGGCCAAGGCGAGGACGATTGGCGCCGGGAGGTAGAGTCGGACTCGGAATGAGGAGCGCGGACAGCAGGGGAGGGGCGACGCTGCGTGGAGAGCGCGGCGGTTGACGGAGCGAGGGGCTACGTCGAGGGGATGCTAAACGCTGGTCAACAGAGGAGAAGCGACGCGGCATGGAGGGGAGGCGATAGGCGTGCGAGACGAGGAGGGGCGTTGAGGCGAACAGAGGGCCGGATCTGGTGCGATGCGGCAGCGAGGGGAGGGGAAGCTGGTCGTCGGCGGCAACAGGTGGTGCAACAAAGCCGGAGACGTGGCTGGGCAGGATGGGCGCCAGACAGCGCAGCGATGGCGGACGAGAAGCCTGCTGCATATGAACTGGTGCGGCGGCTGGCGTCCAGCAACGCGGCTGTGCTCTTCAGCACGAGCGGTTGCTGCATGTGCACCGTCGCCAAGCACCTCCTCTCCAGTCTCGGCGTGGGCCCCACCGTGGTGGAGTTGGACCACTCGCCCGACGGGCTCGACCTGATGGCAGCGTTCTTCCACTTCGCTTCGGACGGAGAACCGCCAATCCCGACGCTGTTCGTTGATGGGAAGTTTCTTGGCGGGATCGAGGATCTCATGGCCTCCGGCGATGGCATTCTGGCTGTCGGAAGGACAACCGGGGTGCGGCACAGAGGGCAATTTCCATGGGTTCTGAGATACAGAGGGAGTTTAGAGAGAGAAATCATTTTTTTTTTTTTTAGCTTCCCCTCGGAGGACAGGTGAGAGTCTGAGAGATTAGAGCCGAGGCCGTTGTTTTTGCTGCGAGAGAAGATTTCATAGATAAAAGAGAGAGATCGAAGGTTCCCGAGAGAGCGTGAGAGATCGATCAGAGGGCTGGTGAGATGTCGCTAGAGTAGATGAAATGTCGCTAGCAAAGGGGAAGGCTCAGCTGGGGGAGAAATAGCTAGCCAGGCTCCTATCGTCGGACTTCTTCTTCTTCTTTTTAATTAATTAATAATTAATAATTAATAATTAATTTAATTTTTTAATACACACACACATATTATTTTATTAACTAAACATATAAAACAAAAATGCCTCCCTAAACTAATTGTCATCAATAAATATATAATATATATATTTTTTTATTTTTCTTTTTTTTTAATTTTTAATTTAATTAATTAATTAATTTTTTCTTTAATGAATGTCGGACGAAATTGGGTGTCAACAGTAATAAAAAATTAATTGTATGAAATTGAGTTTCTGTTGTATGTAACCACACACACATATCCTATATTTTTATTTTATGAAATTGGGGGGTAGTGTATAGTTGTGGAGTTTTGAAACTATGTCCTTACTATATCAATTTTGAAACTAAGTTTTTATTGTTATATGAAATTGTGATTTACTTATACTAAGCTTTGAACTATTTGTGTAGAATTGACTGAACTTTTTGAACTATAATGTACAGATAGCATTTCAATTGATAAGAAAACAAAGTCTGGAGATAATCCACATATGCAACTGAGGTTTCTAATGTACGAAATTAATATATTGCATATGAAATCAAATTTTATTGTATGAAATTTGTTACCTATTGTATGAAACTGGGATTATATTGTTAAAGTGTGGAGTCACTTGTATTTAAAATTGGAATATCGATGCACGAAACTAAGTTCTTATTATTCAACATTAATATTATGATATATAAAATTGGGTTTCTTTTGCATGAAATTGAGTTGCAGTTTATAAACCTAAGTTGCAATTGTATGAAATTAGGTTCTTATCATATCAATTTCAGTATATGTGTAATGATATAAAATTGAATTCTATTATATGAAAGCAGATACAAAAAATTGTTATATATGATAGTTACCATATTGAATATTCTAAAAAAAGTTACATGAAAAAAGAGAACGAAAAAAATACAATTTTTTACACTTTGCGCAAAATAAAAAAATGATTTTGATGTTATATTTATTTATTTTTCTTAAGATTGTCTTTTTCAATGTCAAATTCAAATACTTCTAATTAAAAACATTATTTTTGATATTTTACTTTTAATTTTTTTTTAATCTTTGCTAGATTTAATTTATACTTACCTCAAAAAGGGACATACACCGAAAGCATCTGAAAATTTCACGGTTTTTGAATTTTGCTTCCTGTGGCGCCAGAAATTACGGCGCATTCTAAGTCACTTGTCCGTATAGAAGTCAAATTAGTACTGTAATTGCCAATATTAAAAGGGTATATTTCAGGTTTAGTCATTAATCTTTAATCATTTGTTTCGTTTAGTTCTCATTGTTCATTTTCAATTCTTTTTTTTTTTTCAGTCAAAATAAGTGCACGTATGTATGTATGTTTTTGGAAATTAGTTAGATCCTGCGCGCATAAACTAAGAGTCAATTCGTTTTAACTTAAATTAACTTAATCTAAAGTGGTTTATTTTTATTTTAAAAATTTTTTTAAACCAATTTCATTTGGAGGCCAATATTATGTAGGTTTAATAATCTATTAAAAAAAATATAATTTTCATAATATTATTATTTTTTATTTTATAATGCCTAAAAATAAAAAAATTCATATAAATTTAATAATTTCATAAAAATTTATTTTCAATTGATTATTACATCAACATAATATTAGCTTTCAAATAAAATTAATTCCAGAAAAACTGTAAAAATAAAAATAAGTCACTTTAAATTAACAAGACACAAGATTCTCCATTTAGTTTGACTTTCTTTTCTTCAACATTTTCCGATCAAATTATGGACATCTGAGTTCTTCTAATTCGAACTTGCTGCCATTGCTGCTGCAACAGACAAATTTTCTAAAGGGAAAAGGCTAGGACAAGGTGGTTCCGGAGCTGTTTATAGGATTTTAAATGAATAAAGCACTAGAGGAATCATTCATGAACAATTTGATAGAAATTCATTTATATTTATTTATTTATTTAAATGAATAAATGCGAATAAAATTATGGTGTATGAAACTGAGTTGTCTCATATGGCAAGTAATTGTCCAAAGAGAAATACATATATATGGTAGCTGTTTCTTATCCCATTAACTTAAATTGTTGGGAATATGTGTAAAGTTATAACAATATGTGATATCTCGATTGATAGATCTCCCGGTAGAGTACTTGCTAACGAATGATATTACAGCTGTAAAAGCGTTTTGAAATTTTCAGGATGGCAGGGTATGAGAGGAGTATTTGCTCTTGATGTGATGACTCACAATGATGAGATGTGAGGACTGTTTGCTATTGATGTGTATGCTCATGGATGGCAGGACATGAGAAGTGTCTACTCTTGATGTATGCACTCATAGTTAAGCGTAATTGGTACATCGAGGCTTTCACTCAAAGGGGAGTGTGGTAACGATATCCAGTGGCATCACTCGCAAGGGGGCGTATTCATTGAATAGACGATTGTCGGTGTATTGGTTCTGGAGATAATATTAGTGGCGCGAGATACTTCTGTCTTTACGACGAAGAGAATTTCGAGTACTTCTAAGCTATCTAAGTAATGCATATAATGAAAGTCGTTATGCTGAGAAGATTTTCAAATGTAAGATTTTGATTTAACCAATCTGGGCTTTTTCCCCCTTCCACAGCTGCAAGGAAGAACTGGGCAGAAGTTGCAGCATCAGCCATAATAGATCCATTTTTTAAGGATGGTTCAACGACACAAAGTGATCAGATTCATTCACATAGGATTATTGTGTGTCCAAGAAAACACATGTGAGAGGCCGCTAGGCCAACCATGGCATCGGTTGTTCTCATGCTCAGTAGCACCTTCACACCCTGCCTGTTCCATCTCAACCTGGATTTTTCATAAACAAGGGTAATGGAATGGACAATCATCCTCACATGAAGGTCGGAGTTCCAGAAATGGTGCTTCTACTACAGATGTAACTCCTAGATAGTGCCTGCCCAGGCTTATGGATCTTTTGAATGAAAACGAGAAAGCTGACCCGCTACTGATATTAGCCGTTCTTATTTTATAAATGCTCCTATCACTCATTGAATCGAGATAAGTAAACAAGCAAACATCAAGGAACACAAGTGGGTGGCATCGAAATGTTCGACTCAGATTGACTATGGAGAAACAATATTTTCATTCCTTGTCCTGATACACCAGAAAAGAGTGAAAAGGAAAAATTCTAGGGCCATAGATGTTCTAAAACAAATTTGTTACCAACAGCAGAAAAGCTATGCTCCTGGTCAACAGATGAATTCACTCCCCTATGCAGTTGGACATCCTTGATCACTGCCATGGAAACAAGAAAACAAAAACATCTTAACTTTAGACAACAACATCAGCAACAGTGGAGCAAGTTATATAATTAAGTGTAAAATAACACTCACGGAAGATTTAACACCATTTAACATCTATGATGAGTTACAAACGAACAAGAAAAAATGCACTGCCTCAACACTTGATTGATAAAAACTACTAATAAATGGAAACTACAGATAATAACCAACATCTTAGTAGGCTAATTCAAGAGGTTTCAAACAGTCTGCAATGAAAAAAACAACAGTGTATCACATCAATAAATAATCAATCTAAGAAATAGTACTAAATATGCTTCTAGTTAGATTGCAGTGAGCAGCCAAATGACCACAATAAGGACCAGGGTCCTAAGAATGTAATCTTCGAAAGGTTACTGACTGTAAATCACAGTGTGAACACTTGTAAGGGCTCCATCTCTTCTTTGTTCCACTCATATCATGGAAAAAGAAATAGTCAAAGCAAAGATTACCTCATATGTTGCTTGGGTACATGAACACTCTGACTCTAGCTCCCTGCAAATGAAACCACACTGAGAATACATGTACATGTAGGAAATTGCACAAGAAACAAAAACCAAAACAGTAATATACCATTGATTTGGGTGGTAGATTTGACTTGAATTTAGCACGAACAACACCGCTGTTACCATGAGGCCTAGAAACCTTGCCCCAGATGCAGCGATAATGCGAACCGTTCTTCTTCACCTTAGCCTTGTATATATAAGCCATGCGCTTGCCACAATACCAAGCAACCTCCTCCTTGGTGTTGACACCCTCAATTTGAATCAATGAAGTGTTGGGATACTGGTTCGATTTCGACCTGATCACAAATCAACAAATAAGCACCAATCACAGGCAAAAAAAATTCAAACCCCATTTCACCTATGTTTCTAGTTCACTGTGCACTGGTGGCAAGCAGTAGTACCACCTAAACCTCCACACTCCAAATAACAATTTTTATCCAATTTACTCAAACAATAATTCCCAAGTCCTAAAAGTCTTATTTTCATTGCTGCTAACCAATATTCTCTATCATTAATCATCTCCTAATGAAATGATCAAACTAGGAATTCACAGCATAGAACAATTGTCGAGCTAACTCTTATAAAAAAAATTGCCACAAGAAAGAAAAGGAACTTCAACTATAAAAATTACCTTTTATAGCCAAGGATTGTTCCCCTTACATAGAGCCTGCAAGTAAACGAAATGAGTCAAATCGATGACTGAAATGAGAAGCTGGAAAGGCAGTTTTTTAAAAAACGTAATGAAACTACGCAATACCTGATTCGCTCTCCTTGCCGCCCCTTCACCATTTTCGATCTAGAGGTTCAGTTCCTTCAGCTGCAGACGCCACCGAAGCTACAGGGGCGAATCTTAAAACCCTAATAACGGCTGCGGAAGTTTGGGTTATTTATATGGAGCGTTTTGAGCTTAAAAATGAGTTGGGCTCTCTATTTGAAATGGACATCCGATACTGGCCTGCGAATTGGCCCAATGATAATTATTACAACTCACAACCTTCTTGTGCGTTAATGGTCTTAATATAAAGTTCAGTAACTTCATCGATCAAGACAAAGCATTTGAGGGCCACTTGAGCATTAACAGAGGCCGCCTTTTACCAGTTAACATTTCGGCTTTCGAGTTCTCGTGCCAGTCAAGCATCTCTTCTTTCCTGTGATTACCGATCGAGATCCGTCAGAGGTTGCTGGATCTCCCAGCGGTTTGTTCGTTTCATTCGTCTTGAATCAGGTTAGTGATCAGTTCCCAGCAGCTAGAATCGACGAATTTTTTTCTCCCTTGTTGAATTGCGATTTCAAGTTGTAATCTTTATGTGCTTGCTGATTGATTGGTTGTAGATGTTTGGGTTGAGGTAATTTTTGAACCAATCTTATGGATTTTATAGGAATTTTGGAAATTTGGATCATGTGATTAGAACCCAGCTTGTGAATGTTTTCCTTTTAGATTTTTGTTCCTACTTCCTTAGTGGGTTAGGTTCCGATCTGTGAACCCTCGTCCGCTGTTGTTCTTTCATCTTAGCTGGTTTTGGGTTAAGCTTTACACGTGTATTTCTATAGCGTCTATGTAGTATTCAATGCCGTGGTGGGCTTGTTGCAGTTTTTCTTCTCTTTATTAGCTCCAAGGTATTTGATCAGATTGTTCTTATGAGTTATGGGTGAGCGCCATCATCTCAATTCAATGACTGGGGGAAGTGGTTCGTGCTTTGGCTTTCACAAAATTGTGGCTAATTACCTATTTGATGGCTTCCATATACCAGTAAAATTTCCAGGGTATATGCTTCCTTTGTTGTTTGCTACTAAAAAAGGAAATGTGTGATCATTTGTGTTGCTACTAAAACAAGTTGAGAAGGTTGTTATGGATCTAATGCCAAGGAAGCCCTTTGCTGTTCTGTGTAAATGTGATCCTATTGTCAGTTGGTATAAGGTGAACTTAGGTGGACTATAGAACTATTCAGCCCCAATGATTCAAATCAGTGGTTTATAAGTTGTGTCCTCATGCAAGCAAACATTTCTACCTTGCTTCTTTCAGATATGCTTGCAAGTGAAACAGTTGCATATCTGCTTGCGGTTTGGCGGGGGAGAGGGTCTAATCATCTATTGACTCTATATAAATTGTTTCCATACTAGATGTAGGAGTGTGATGTCTATTAACAGCTTGTCTGTTTTCTGTCTAAATCATTAATTTTCCTATTTGTTCATTTGTGGATATTTCATGATCCTAAATAGTTTGTTTATATTGGTTTGATTGCTTGTTTAGGTATTAGGCATATCTTGTAAGACTGTGTTTGGTGTTAGACATGCATGCCTTATGGTTGTAGTAGTCATTGTAAACTGTTTCAGATCAAGTTGTTTGGAGGATAGTTTTTCTTATGGTTAAATATTCCTTCATGATTCAGAATAATGGGGTTGTGGACGTTACTGGAAGGCTTTCTGCTTCTTGCCAATGCTTTTGCCATACTGAATGAGGACCGGTTTCTTGCACCAAGAGGATGGAGCTTCTCTGAAGTCTCAACAGGGAGGACAAAATCTTTTAAAGGGCAACTTATCGGTCTTATTTATGCTACACAGTATATGAGATTACCTCTCATCCTATTGAATGCCATATGCATTTTCATAAAGTTGGTTTCTGGTTGATGTGGCACCAGGTAAGCTATGAGTAGTTTATGCAAGTGTCTATTTTGATGGACTGATTTTTTATCGCTCTTCCTGAACATTATGAAGTAGGTATTGTTTAAGATAGCTAGACTTATTTGAGGCATCCGTTTCTGTTTGATTATTTATGAGATTGGAACGATGTAGCAAAGAAGCAAGGAAGTTATTATGCTTGTAACTTTTATCCCACTGTGTTGGGACACTTATCTCTGTAGCTGGGAATTAATTGATTTCTAGCAGTAAATTGAAGATTAGCATTTACTTGAGTCACTTTACTAGTTAGATAGGGGTGCACTGTAAAACTGGGCATTCAAATTTCAAACCAGCTTTTCTGGAGCTCAATTTGATTATAACTAGTTCCTCGAGTTCTTAGTGCAGCCGGGAACAAAGGGTTTAAAAAAATTCTGTATAGTTTCTTGTAGCTGGTAATCCTGATTCCCATTCTATCAGAATATTAGCTCTTCTTTTTGGGACTAACGTTTTCAATTTGTTGCTTGCGGTTTAGAGTGAATGTTGGGGCTTGAAGTCCGTTAGACTAGCTAACCCAACTTTCGTTAGGAATGCATACTTTTAGTGAATGAATATGAGCGAGTGGGGCTGATGGTGACTTCTGATATTATTTAGTTTAAAGAAACCACTTTTCTCTATTACGTAAGAATTACTGTTATGAACACAACAGTTACTGGCGTGCAGGGAATTCAATTGCAGCAGAGTCTTCTGGGTGAAATGTGTTTAAAATTAGTTTATTCTGAGCAGTTTTGATAGATGGCGGGCATCTGATTCAAAAGCTCTCTGGATTCTGGATGTGATTTTGTATAATTGGTCAAGTGGAATGTGGACTGGTTGCAACCTCCAGTCCTTTTGACGATTGAGATTGAGAGACTTGGAGAATATTGTCTGCTTGTTCCACTTTTTTTTATAATTGGAATATTTTCCCCAACTTGTGATTTAGAAATACAAGTTCAAATTTGAGTTTTGACCAACTTCTTGACTATGACGCACTTGCTATCTTGTTGCTCTTGCAGCCCTGTTCGGGAATACGTCCTGTAAATCAGTATTAGAGTGACATTATTTAAAGACAGCCTGGGTTAAAACTCTGGTCTGATATTTGATAGTACTAAAAGCCGTTACAAGATAGCTTTTTTGGGTTCTCTGAGCCTAATCGCGGGCGCCATTGCCACATGGATAATGTAAAAACAATTTCATAGACAATTGCGAGGTAAATTGCTCGGTCAATGATGAATTAATGATTGAAAATGGATCGTTGTATTTATAATAGATGGCCCAGTGGAAATCGTGTAAAAATAGCAATGGATTAGTTCTTCCTGAAAGTTACAAAATTGCTTATAAAATAAATAAGCCAATGATTTTGACACAGCAGCTCTTACAACTCTTCGAGCTGGAGGGTGGAAAATAGTGAACTACAGATTATTCGTGTGTGGTTGGTGACTAATACCAACCTAAACTATACTTCGGACGAAAAATGGAAGGGGGAAAAAACAGGAAAAAAAAAATTTAAGATTTTGTTGACCCTATGTGGCTTGTGAGAATCACAGGTCAGCAAATACATGGAAATTTTTGGAATCAACTGCAATGAGCCTTAAAGCAGAAACCGTTGCGGCGAGAGACATAAGACCAAAGAAAGCAACATTGAGCCAATGCCAAAGCTTACGCAAAGATGTAAGTTGGTTGTGTTTTGCAACCAAGTACATGTGGTTCGCAAGAATAAATGTAAGAGGAAATGTGCTTAGGGCCCCTGTTAGGCTCATGAAATCTCCAAGAAATGGCAGAAGAGCTGACGCCAATGTGTTGATCACCAGGTAGCTGCCTCTAGCTGCAATTCTAAAACACAAGTTATGCGTTTTCAAGGCGCTGCCTTTGATCCCAAACTTCGTGTCCAAATACTCGTATGTTGGACTCGCGAATATCTGCAAGCAGTAGACATAGTTTTAATATTTAGTTGAAAATATGAATTTCATGTCACATACCTCTGCAGTGGAAATGAACCCTTACATGCAGGGCAATAACTGATTGCAGAAAGGCGCATATGTTGGCCATTGCCTTCACCCAAACTGGACCGCTTGTACTGTTGAGCAAATAGGTTGATGCTGAAGATCCATATGCCCAGTATCCAATGAAAGTAACAACATAGAGTGGGAAGTTTCCGATTGTGAACTGCAAGTACAAGGCTTTAAGCATGTTCTTCACCGCAGGCTCCCTCACTGTTGCCTGATACAAGAGCGTTTCTGCATCACATAAGTTAACCAAACGCTACACAAAACTGCAACAGATTGTTATTTTTACAGGGACATGTTTAGTTAAAAGAGTTCATCAGGAATGATCAAAAGACCAATATATTTTTTATTTATAGATGGTAAAGAAGACCTGCATATCAGCTAGGGGTCTGAGATTCTTCACACACCTGTATTTCAGGTAGCATTCCTGTGTTAAAGGCGAACACGAGATTTGCACAAGCCCCTATCGTCGTAAATATTTTGCTCGTTCTTGTCCCTGGTATGCTATAGTCTCTTGCTGGCGCTCTGATTCCTACAGCAGAATTGCGAGATAATGGAAGTTCATAAGACAGCTTATGCATGGATTGAAACCCCAACATGGTAAGCAGCAGAATATTGCTTTAGACTAACCTATAGTCTGCATAAATCTAAGTGCAAGAGAAAAGGATTGAGAAATAGAAGCAGAAAAATACGTTGACAGGTAACCAAATATCAATCTCAGCCAGAAAGGAGAACTATACTACAAGCACCTAATGGTATGCAGAACTAAAAGGGCGAAAACAATAAGAAAATGTTTGAACATTACCATCTTTTAGCGCCAGCACACATGCCACAGTAATGAACACTAGACTAAACAAAGTGGAAACTCCAAGCCAAACTCTCAAAGCTGACAGATGGGGAGTTGCAATGGCGAACACTATGCAAACAAATCCAGCCGCAGCAATACAATAAGGCAATTTCATGAGATGGTCATCCCTGAAAAGTGCATAAACTGCCTGAAGAAGACAATAAACCGGATGTTAATGTCTTTGAACATGTTAAGCTGAAAAAATAAAAGTAAATGAGTAAGCTAATTCAATCTACCTTAAGAGCAGAACCGGCAATAATCATGTATCCAGCATTGATCATAAAGAGATTCACATATTGCAGTGTCCATGTAATTGCATAGGCTCTCTTACCTGTCAAAAATTGCAACCCAAGGGGTCCATCAGACATGAAGAAGAAGATATCCAGAATAAATAGAAACTGTCCCTACTTCCTACCATATATGTACCCAGCAAGATCTCTGTATCTGATATGCCTCTTTCCCCCAAACTCATGGAGCTTTGCCACAAGACAACTGGCGTGCAACGATAAAGCCGTAGATAACACCAAACCAACTACACCTCCTATCCATCCAAGAGGGACCATGATTGTGCCAGAATATCCCAACACAAAAACACTGTTAACCCCAGTGCTCAACACAAAGCTCACTTGGTACCAAGAGTCTGCAAAATTACCAGAAAATGACACGTGAAATCTCAAACAAGGCCGCTTTTGTGTCTCTTAAGGTAGTTTTGCTTCATCAAAGAACTTCATACTTCCCAATTTGAAGAATTAGGAAAGAAGCTCAAAAGGCAGAAATAGGAATAACAAAACACAATAAACCCAGTTTCAGTTCCATCAGAAACTATCAGCAAACATATAAAAACAAAAACTCGTTAGGCACAAAATTTGAGAAGGAAAAAAACATCAAATTTCACAACAGGAAGATGAAATATGAAATATTTTACCAGTACTAATCTGATGGGAAGTCTCATCATCAACAGCGTTCTCATCATCATGAAATTTCCAACTACTAGACCCACCAACACCATCTATTTCCATATTTGGCTTTCTGTTTCTTCCCAGGAGCCAAACTTCTGCTTCTTCTTCTTCCTCGTCCTCAGTAACACTTAACACAGCCAGCTTTGCCTTCCCGAGTCTTGCTTTATATAAGGCGGAGGTGGGAGTCAACTTTAATGCGAGAATTAATGGCGACCGGCAAATAAAATTCGATCCCCACTAATTCTCATCTGCCAAATGGGGTCTTCGGGGAAGCATTCTTAACGACGGATCGTTGCAGCTCGTACTGTAGGAAGCTCTTTGACTTGTCGGCTGGCACGAGCATCACAAAAAGCGCGCGTCTTTCTTCCACATAAAAGAGCTCCATTCGCTTCTGATTGCTGATATTTTTCTTCTCATTGCATTTTCCTTTTCGCCTCTCCAATCATTGAACAGATTCCTATCAAACTATACTTTTTTCACAAAAAACTACTAAACAATAAGCAGAAATTCAACTGATATTCACTAATTTCCTACAATAAAAATTGATACTTTACATTTTTTTTTTGTAAGAGTAATAGAAAAAAATGATGTTCCGAACGGAAAAAATATCTCCTTTATTATGTTAGAATTTTTTCATTACCCTGTGCGAGTGTTAAAAAGCAGCAAATTAGGACATTTCTCAGTAATTTGGTTCGTGTGTGAGGGAAGTAGGGAACCTAGACAAGGCCTAAGCTATCACATAATGTTCAATCATGAACCTAAATTGTTATTTAGTTCAGTTAACTCCAACTTTAGGCATCGTTATTTTGATCTGGAACAAGTGACGGACATCGTTCAACCTAACTACAATCAGCCTTCTATATTTAATACTTAATATGGTCTAACTTTTAACATATCAAACCAGAGGATATCCCGGATCAACCAAGAACTTTTTTTGTGATATTGTAAAACATAATAACAAAATAGACTGCTAGCTTGTTTAAATTTTGCATGTATAGTAATCAGCTGTTTTTTTTTCCATGCCTTACATTAAAAAATTTGAGTTTATTTTTTTCTTTTATGGTTCATCGAAGGGGGCTACTTAGGCAGCCACCAACTTTAATTAGTACAATATGGATGTGTTTATAATTTTATATCATCGCAAGAATTGTCTTTTTTCCCCCCTGATTAATAAGTTGGAAGGCTGTTGATGTTTGCTAGTAATTTAAAATAGAAACTCCAAACAATGGAATTAACGAGAAGTACGTCGCATCAAAATCGGAGAAATAGCTAATTTAGATGGGATGTGATCATAGTACAGTAGGTTTTTCCCCCTTTTGTTCAAATTCTTGTAATTCTGAGAAAGTTGCAACTTCATTCATCTTGTCAACTTATTTCAATACCAAAGACCTATTAGGCTTAGCTAGCTGACAACTTCATGAAGTGAGTATTGGTTGACTTGACGAGGTTTGGACAGAAACTAAAAACAAAAAGAATAGTACTTATTCAACAAGATTGGAAGCAACGTTGTTATCTTGAAACGTGCAAGTAAAAAACTTAAAAAGAAAAAGAAAAAGGTTGATCACATCACACGTAGCAAGTAAATGTGGCAATACGTGTCGCGAAATATGAGTTTGTTTGAGTTTGCCAAGCAAGAGAAATTCCAACCAAACACGCCCACGTTTATTGATTCCATGTGGGCGATCGGTGCATACGATTGAAGACCGGGGATGGCGATGAGTTAATTTTTTCGATACACTCTGTTAAAGATAATGCTGCTGCAGATAAGGACCCGTCGGACTTGGGATAAGAAATATGTATTTATCATTTATATATTTATCACTTGTAAATACATCTCTATAATTATCTTTTTTATCCCTTAAGTTATTCCAAGTATAATATATATACCGTTGGTCACACGAAGTCATGTGTGGCAGCCTTCAGACTAATTTTTTTCTCTGAAACTTAATATAGTATCAGGGCTTCTCTCAATGGCACTTGAAGACTCTTCAGCTACTATGTCTTACAACAAGACCTCACCTACCTTAAATAACCCTCCACTGCTGCCTAATCCTACACAAAACCTCAATCACCTGGTCACCATTAAACTCAACCAAGATAATTATCTCATTTGGAAGGTACAATTTCTGCCTTACCTACGAGGGCAACGACTCTTAGGCTACATTGACAGCACAATAGTTGCACCTCCCAAGTTTTTGAACAATGGAGAAAAAGAAGATTGTTAAGTCTACAATCTTAAATACCAAATAAGGTATCAACAAGATCAGACAGTACTCAATGCCATAATCTTTTCTTTAACTAAAGAAATTCTTTCGCATGTTGTTAACCTTGATATGGCACATGAAGTTTGGCGTGCATTGGAGAGCCTTTTCTCCTCTCAATCACATGCTTGGATCATGCAAATCCTATAGAAATTATTTTCACATGGTCAGAAGTCTTACTGATGCTCTTGCAGCCGTTGCACAACCTCTTCAAGATTTTAAGATCGTCTTTTACATCCTAGCTAGGCTTTTTTCCGAGTATGATCCTCTTGTTACCTCTATTACTATTAGAATTGATCCAATATCATCTAATGATCTTTATGGTCATCTTTTGAGCTTTAAGTTGAGTCTTGAGCATCATAATCAGCTAACATCTCTTGCAATACCAATTGCTAATGTTGCAACCACTAGAGAAAATGATGCAAACTTTGTGCTAGAGTCCTCTAACACTCGAGGATGAGGTCGTGGAAATTTCACCAATTCAAGAGGTAGGGGGCAAGGTTGTGGCTGCACAAGTGGAGTCCCATGTTGACTTTGCTCCAAGCCTGGACATACGACCATAAACTGTTGGCAGCGATTTGATCAAGCCTATCAAGGACCCTTAACCTCAAATCACTTTGCTGGTATAGTTACATTTTCGAGTTATCAAATTGATCCCACTTGGTACACAGGCTTGGCAGCAAATGACCATGTAATAACAGATCTTACAAGTCTCACTAGCCATGAGAAATATAATGGTGCAGAATAGGTCCATGTTGGCAATGGGGCAAGTTTGTGCATCCATAATATTGGCCAATCTACTCTTCATACTAACACTAAGTCCTTACATCTGTCTAACATCCTTCATGTTCCTTTTATTTTGAAAAATCTTCTTTCTGTCAGTAAATTAAATCATGACAATAATGTCTTCCTTGAGTTTCACTGAGATTTCTTTTGTGTCAAGGATCAAGTCATAGGAGCAATCCTTTTTCGAAGCCCATGTAGGAATGAACTATATTAAATTCCTTCATCAGTTGTTCCTTCTAATCAAAAGGTAATCCTAGTTGGAGAATGAACAATGCCACAACAATGACATCAATGATTGGGACACCCTTCTAAGTGAGTCAGTCGTTTCATCTTACAACAAAATAATCTTTTAGATCATAAAGATGTCGAGTTCTCAATCTATAATACTTGTTAGCAAGCAAAAAGTCACAAGTTACGTTTTTCTTCTTCACATTTAGTGCCACAAAAACCATTAGACCTTATATTTTCTAATGTATGGGGACCAACTGTCCAATCTATTACTGGTCATCAGTACTATGTGGGTTTTTTTAGATGATTGCAGTAAATTTATTTGGTTGTTTCTCTTAACCTTGAAATTTGAAGTTGAGCAGGTCTTCCTTAACTTTAAAGTGCATGCTAAAAGGTTGTTTGACAATAAAATCAAGTTTATGCAATCTTATTTAGGGTGGAGAATATTAAAAATTGCATCATTTTCTCCAACAAAATGATATTTCCCATAGAATCTTTTAGCCTCATAATCATCAACAACATAGCTCTATTGAACATAAACACAAACACATAGTTGAAACTAGTCTTTCTCTCATTTCTCAAGCTTTGAAGCCCTTGAAGTTTTGGGACAAAGTATTCCAAATATGTGTTACCTTATTAATTGAATGCCAACACCAGTTCTTAACAATCAATCTCCCTCTAAGTGTCTTTTTCATACAAAACTTGATTATGCCTTTTTAAAAACTTTTGATTGTGCAGGTTGGCCTCACTTACGTCTATACAGGTTGGCCTCACTTACGTCTATACAATAATTACAAGCTTGAATTTCATACCTAGTAATGTGTTTTCATTGGTTATAGTCATAATCACAAAGGGTACAAATGCCTTCACTAACCTTCTGGACTTGTCTATATGTTTCATGATGTTGTTTTTTATGAGAAATTATTTCCATTTGCTCAAAAGATGATGAGTCAAAATTCTGCTCTAGCGTGCACTAGCTAGCAACTCATGGTTCTTCCACCAGCTATTCCACTCATAACCGATCATTCTCAATAAAATTTTGAGTCAATCTCTCTTAATTCACCTAAACATTCTGTGGATGTTCTGGCCTGCTTGATAAATGTTAATTTTGTGGTCAAACATGTTGACTTTTTGTCAACCTTGATCACAATTTTCTACATCATCACTCAATATTTTTGGCCAATTCTTGATTTGATCCTTCATTTTGTAGGTTGGAAAAGTGGACCATAGTATTGGAATGGCACCGGGATAAGCGGCACGAGAAACGGGAACGTAGAAGTCAACGGACATTATAACTGTGGCGCCAGGAGCGAGGCCTAGGCGCCACAGTATAAAGTCCTCTGCCAAGAAAAGGGCACTTTGGCGCCTAGGCGCCCAGCCATCCCGTCTGGCACTGCGGCACCAAGTGCCCTCAAGCTATGGCGCCTAGGCGCCCAAACACCCCCTCTGGCGCCTAGGCTCCAGTTACCCGGGAAAATGGTCCCCTCCTCAAATTTGAACTCAAGCTTGCCATTGGCCAAGGTTTTCTATTCAATGGAGTTTGTGAGTGAAAGGGACAGCCTCTAGAGGAGAAGAATCTGGAACATAGCAAAGGGGAAGATGAGCTTCATGATCTTTTTCATCTTCATCTTGTTTTTCTTAGAACTAGTTTTGGGTTTTTCCACCATAGATAGTTTTCCTAGCTTTTCTTAGTTTCTTCTTGGTGACCATTGGAGCTAACTTGGAGATTGCTTGGAGTGCTCAAGGAGACTAGCTTGGAGACTTTGGATTCAAGAGCTTCTAGCCACCTTGGATTTATTCTTTCATCTACCTTGTAGTTCTTCATGGATGCTATTATGTTCACTTTTATGATTATGTTTTATTTAGTTATGGAGTAGTTTTCTTTTGCACTTTCTATGGATGTAACTACTTGGATTGATTATGTTGGATGAATTTATGGTTATATGATGTTGATTTTCTACTAAATGTATGTTTATTCTTCTCTTGAGCTTAATGTTGTGTTAGCTAGCTGATGGCCACAATTAGTTGCACTATAAATTGCATCTAAACTCTTGGAAAAGATTAGAAGCTATTGGACCTAGGAGAAGAATTTAATGGCTATGGACTTGTTGGAAAATTAGTTTAAGTCATTAGGTAAAGGTAAATTGAGCTTTAATGCCTCTTTCTAAACTTGTAATCGGGTGAAAATCCTTATTAAGTTTAGATTAGAGAGATTAATTCTTTCACTTGGAAAAGTAAGAATTTAGTTGAATAACTTTATCAACATACATTGGAAATTAACCCACTCACCTAAGTTCAACAACAAATCAAGACAAGTAGTGAACCCATAGGAAGTATTCTTTCATGATTTGATAAAAACTACAAATTTTACATTGCATACTTGCATTCTAGATTAATAGTATTCCATTTAGCTAAGGTTAGTCACTTGTTTAAGTTGCCTATATTGTCATCCAACTTTGATTGTTTAGCTAAAGTTTAACTTGAGTAGTGGTACTTGGCATTCAATTTCATCAATCTTCGTGGGAACGATATCCACTCACCCACCTACACAACTACCGTGCACTTACGGAATAGTGGGTTTAAAATTTCACAACACTGCCCTCATTTGCCAACTTTTTATCAATTTAGTGCTGCGCTCTAGTAGTTGTAACCCAAGTGTAGGTTGTCGCAAGTAATAAAATCTCGGGAGTCCGAGTGTCGAACCACAAGGAAGTGAATTAAGAAATAAAAATTATAGATTTTGTAATAAGGAAAGATTTTTGTGCAAGGTGTGAACATGTGTTGATAAAAAAAACTCAAATTCAAATAAATAGCTAAGGTTAGGGGATCCACTTTTAGTATATCGTTATGATTAATTTTAGTTCATCTTGCCACTCAATTGGAATCCACACATAGAGGAGGTCCCAATCGGGGAATTTAGTTAGTATTAACTTTCATTGATCTTAAAACACCGACACTTGCTAATGGGTTCAAGTATCCATCATGCTAACTTTTGTCGGTAATAACTCAAGATTCTAATATAGCCGGCAAAGCCATATTCTACAGAGAGAATCAAGCAGCTTTTGTGCCAATGATTTGATTATGATGAATCAAGACTCCTACTTAACAAGGAAGAAAGTTAAATAGATTAAGGAAGAAAATACCGTTAGCGTTGTGATCCATTCAAATCAATCATAACCTCTATACCAAAAGCTTCACCATTTCACCTTAGCAAAAAGAAGATTAGTTAGACATAATAAAAGTAAACAACATGTAGAAAGATGAAATAAACATAGATTAAAAGATCAAGAACAAAGAAGTAGAAGAACGAGAAAACACTTGGGCAGAGCTTCGGTATTGAAAACAAGAACAAAGAAGAAAATCTAAAGATGATACAAGAACATGGAAATGACCTAAAAAAAATGGCATCCTTCACCCTCCCCCCAAGGTGCCTATTTATAGAGTTTTGGGGTGGGTGAAATGGTAAAAATAAAATGGTAAAATGTAGGTAAATACAAATCAATAATGGCAGGTCGCAACTTCTTTTAATTTTTTGACCATCATAGACATTAAATCAGCTCTTCCTCAAAGCATAGAAGTTGTAGATTTCCTCTTTAGCTTCTAATCGATAACTTGCTTATTCAAATCGGACATTTGTAGCTCAAGTTATGATTTTTCTACCGAAACTGCTCTTCAGCATACGAAAATGATGAATGGTCTCATCTATAATAAGATTTCGGCAATGAAAATGATCAAAGTAGCTCGTGGAATGAAGCAGAGTTAAAGATCTATGTGTTAAATTTCAGATGAATTTGGAATCACTCAGTTCCGACATCTACAGCTCCAGATATGATTTTTCTCGTGAAGGGTCGCCAAGTGATAATTTTACCTATATAAAAAAAATTATTATTTAATATTAATGAATAGTAAAACACATATGAATAGTGAAATACGCATATGAATAGTAAGTTGGTGAATAGTGACTCTGTGAATTGTGAAAACGTGTATGAATAGTAAAAATGTGTATGAATAGTGACCTGATGGAAAATTGTTCAAAATAGAGAAATTAATCATACTCAAAGTGTATAATGATAATTTAAACCATTAATAACAATACACTTATGAGTATTCATCATTCAGCATCAGGGGAGCCATCACCTCCATCAAGTATACTTCTTGTCTGTCCAATGACAACAAGGTTGTGAAACTCAAACAATTCATAGATGGACAATAAAATATCCCCTTTCGAAAGCTTTAATTACTGAAACTACCACTAATGATTTTGAACCTTTATGTTTTTCTGATGCACTAAGGGTTCCTGCTTGGAGTCAAACCATGAAGGCTGAATTTGAAGCATTCATTTGTAATTGCACTTGGAATCTTATTCCACATACTTCTCATGTGGACCTTATTGGTTGCAAGTCGGTATATAGAATCAAGAGAAAATCATATGGCTCTATTGAAAAATATAAAACAGGTTTAGTTCCTAAAGGCGTAAAACAACAAGAAGGTATCGACTATGGAGAAACTTTTAGCCATATGATCAAGCTAACAACTACATGAATTATTCTTTCATTGGCAGTATCAATGGGATGGCCTATACGCAGATTGATATTCAAATGCATTTCTTCATGGGTTTCTTAATGAAGACGTTTTTATGGCTCAACCACAAGGCTTTGTTCATCTTTGGCTTCTCAATCATGTGTGTAAGTTTTAGAAAGCTATTTATGGCTTAAAACAGGCACCAAGAGCATGGTACTCTCGCCTCAGCTCATAACTTGTTGATCCAGTTTTGTTGTCTTCAAGGCTGATATTTCACTATTTATCAAAAGAACACCAAGTCTAATTGTCTACATTTTTTATTTATATGGATGACATCATTATTACAGGCTCTCAACCTATTGCAATTAGTACATTGCTGGCTACTCTACATCAAGATTTTTCAGTAAAGGATTTAGGACAACTACATTATTTTCTTGGCATAGAAAGAGTTCATACTTCATATGGATTAATACTTTCACAACAAAAGTATATCCTTGATCTTTTACATCGGACTCATATGATGACTGTTAAGCCGTTTTCTAATCCTATGTCTACAGTAGAAAAGTTGACAAAAGTCTCAGGTGAAAGACTTCTTGATCCTACAGAATACCGCAGCATTGTAGGTGCCATTCAATACTTGACTCTCACATGGCCAGTCATTGCTTTCTCCATTAACAAAGTTCGTCAATACATGCACAATCCTACAATTGAACATTGGAAAACTGTGAAGTGAATATTGATATATCTAAAACATGTTGTCTAGCTTGGATTTCACATTCGCAAGATTACAATCAATACTTTAAATGCTTATTCCAACATTGACTAGGCAGGTTATGCCGATGATAGGCATTCTACAAGTGGCTATGGTATATTTCTTAGCTCAAATTTGGTGTCTTGGACATTCAAGAAGCAACACATTGTGTCCCGATCAAGTACTGAGGCTGAGTACAAAGCTTTGGAAAATGCTACAGTTAAGATCATTTGGGTACAATCACTCTTAAAAGAAATGGGAATTAATCTAATGCAACCTCCTATTCTTTGGTATGACAACATCAGGGCAACATATCTTATGATGAATCCACTTTTTCATGCAAGTCCAAAACACATTGAGATTGATTTTCATTTTATACGTGAAAGAGTTGCAAATGGAGCTTTACAGGTTTGGTTCATTTCCTCCAAGGATCAAGTTGCTAACATCTTTACAAAACCTTACCTATAGTGCAATTTGACAGATTTCGAACCACTCTCAACTTTCGAGCTTGCCCATTAAGATTGTAAGAGGATGTTAAAGATAATGATGCTACAGATAAGGACCCATCAGACTTAGGATAAGAAATATTTATTTATCATTTGTATATTTATCACTTGTAAATACATCTCTGTAATTATATTTCTTATCCTGTAAGTTACTCCAAGTATAATATATATACCGATGGTCAGTTGGTCACACTAAGTCATGTTTGGCAGCCTTCAAACCAATTCTTTTCTCTAAAACTTAATACACTCACTCATATGTTGTTGCTATCTGTTCTAATCTAAGCAATATTAAACATTGGCAGAAGCATAAGGTGGCACATTTTAATACTTCCTTTATCTCCAGAAAATTATCCTTTTTACTATTTATAAAAATTAATTAATAATTTTATTTCTTTCAAAGTTTTTTTATAGAAATATAAATTTTTTTATATAAAAATGGTATCTCAAAGATTATAGTTTTTAAATATAATTTTTTTATTTTTTTTTGTAATATAAATTAATATGAAAATAATCGAGTCAAACTTTAGTTTAAAAAGGTAAAAAGGTCAAAATTTTCAAGACGGTGAGAGTATTTTTTTTTTTTTGGGAAAACTAATGGAGAGAGTATTTAAATATGTAATTAGTAAAAAAGTTAATAAAAATAAAAGTAAAAAATGCAATTAATTGAGAGAGACAGTGAGTATGCAAGAAGCCACTTTCAAGAAGAATTACTCATCTACATTAAAACATGCTACTTAATTTTGTGGGAGATATGAATAGATAAGAAAGAACATATTTCCGAGAAAATACAACAAAGGTCCTAAACATTGCTCACTTCTAAGGCTTGTTTGGTTCCTGAAATACACAAGGATGGGATGAGATTATGAAAATGGGATGACACATACACTATGGAAAGGGATGAGATGTTGCAATGTCTCATCCTATATTTGGTTGCACATAGGATAAGATTAACCTCATCTCATCCTTTGTTTGGATAATTTGATGATGTATACATATGCTTTCACATTCGTAAACATTTAAACTTTTTTTGTCATCTTGTCATTCTCACACAAATTTTTTTATTTATTATGAAATGTGAAATTTATCCTATTTTCTTATAAAAAATAAATTCATAGCAATTTACCGGAAAAAAAATTGTGGCATTGTAGCCTAATTTACTAAAAAAAGGTTTTCTTTCCATCCCATATTTTTTTCACCACTTTCCTATTTAGACCGTCCCAAATTTTTTGCACTATTTCCTCTTTTGGAAAGTTTTACTAACCTAAATGATGAAAATGCCCATTTCCAGTTCTTGCCAAATTTCCAAAATTGATTCTAACACTTTAACATAATCGATTTGGATGTGGGTTGGGAGATTAAGCAAGGCGATTGAGAACGATGCGACTATGCATGATAGTGGATTAAGGACAGAGATCGAGAATGGCAGTCAAGAATGACGATCAAGAACAGCGATTGAGAGCAGAAATAGAGAACGGAGATTGAGAATAGTGGTGGATTGATGATGAGGATTGAGAATGGTGGATGATCGAGGAGACAATGGTGTGATCGAGGACCGTGGCAGATCAAGGAAGCGATGAGGCCATCGTGGAAGGCGGTGGATCAAGGAGGTGAGGTGATAGTGTGATCCTGGACGAAGGCAGCAGATCGAGGACCGCAAACCCAGCTTCCATGATTGATGTTATTTCACTCCCGACGGTGCAACCTATGACGAGACCCGACTGATACTCCAACGATGATGGAGGGAAGGATCGAGGTCGGTGACAAAGGGAGTGGCCGAGAGAGTAAAACAAGGAGTGCCGAGGAAAAGCTTAACAAGCAAAGAGGGAAGAGAGGCATTGAAGGGGCAAACTTGGCAAAAAGGAGGAAAACAGTAGCACATCTTAGTCGCGTGCAAATCCAAATTGTGTGAACAAATTAGGACGGATGGAATATTTTACTTACATACAACTAAAAAATTGTGGCATTGTAATGTCTTCCGCCAGACTAAATAAACCAATGACGCCTACAAGGCAGCCGCCTTCCCCTACCGTTGGGATCCTGGCCTTCGAGGCCGCAAAAGGACATGGGAGTTGTGCAAGAGCTGAAGTTGCAGGACAGTTCGGTGGTCCAAGCTCCAGGATCTCGACAGAGCACAAAGTTGCAGCAACCGTTTCCCGCCTCAGCTGTCTCCAACGCCTCCGACTTCTCCTGTTTCCCCTCCTTCAACTTCTCCATCTGCTCCAGCACCCTCTTCGCAGCACAATGCTCCTCGCGCACACCTCCTTCACAGACCAGGCGCTCGCTAGCAACCTTCGCCGCCGCCAATGATATGGGGTCGCCAATCAGCGAGCCATGGCCCGTGGACCTATAGCATCTCTTTGCGCCAATCGGTTCGACTGTCGCAGACGAAGTGAGGGTGTTCCCATTATCCCATTTCGCATTTCTCATCCTTCACTTTCGGTGGGATACGATAATCCTGTGTTTGCAGGATTAAAATGTAAGAAGGGATAAGCTTTACCCCATCCCCTAGTCATACCAAACGAAGGATGACTGGCTAAAAACGAATAAGATTTCGCCTAATGGCTTGAGGTTGTAATCATAAAATATTGAAATGCATGTTCAAATCATCAATATTCGATATGTCAAAAAATTAAGGGGATGGAGATGATGAAAGGATTTGAGATGTAAAATAATTTTATTTTTCTAAAAACAATTATTTCTCATTATAAAGTACCAAGAATATATCCTCAAGATACAACAAAGCTCTATGAAAAATCTTTCTCAAATTTATGAAATAACTCATTTTATATAGAAAATAGGAAAACATAACTTTTCATCTAACGGACATAACAATTCATAAATATACATCTCTTCAAATAGAGATAATTATTCATGAAAAAATGTATCACTTGCAAATGACATAACTGTTAAAAGAGTCACAACTCTTTAAATTCTAATTAATTGTGAAATTAATTAAATTCAAATAATTAAAATAAAATTTTCATTTATGTGAAATTTACAAACTACACTTGGAAATTAAAATGTTCCAACACCATATTTACAATATGTTAATGTTACTAGAATTTTGAAATAAAAAAATAAATTATATATAAGTGCTTTCTCAACAAATCGATCAACAAGATTTGAATTTCTGCATGATCCCCTTCCTTTTCTGCATAACCTTTATTCTTCTCACCCAATCCTTGTTTGGAATTGCAACTTTAACAAGAGCCAATAATTCCAAGTTGATAACAATCCTTTGGCCATTCACGTTTTGTTTTGGGTATGGTATGTGGGATACGAACCATCCCACAAGGATTTAATTAGTTTGGTTTGCCTTGTACCCTGCATGAACGCAGTTAATAACATATACTCCCTCCGTCCCAAAATTTTTGCACCATTTTCTTTTTTGGGATGTTCCAAAATCTTTGCACAATTTCCCTTTTTAGCAAGTTTTTATAATAAATTTATCACATTACCCCTATTTTATTTTTTACTTTACTCTTTAACTTAAGAAAAACAACGTTCATAAACAACAATTTGGGTAAAGACAGGGATGATGGACGATCAGAGAAGCCTCGATTTCCTCTTCTTCGATCGATCCCTCGCTCTACCCCACGCACGAACCATGGCTGCCGTTTCTACGGCCAATCGGCTGCCCAGATTTGCTGCTTGATTAGGATCCGAAGAAGGCAGAGAGGAGGGAGAGGAGAGAGGAGGAAGGAGGCGGAAAGGAGGGAGATCGACGTAGGCTTGGGGCAAATGGGTGTCTGAAATTCGCTAGCTTCGGAGGGAGATCGTCGCAGCATGGAGATCGACGGAGAACGAGGACCTCGATTCTCCCCTTTCGGCGGCGCTGGGGTGAAAGGCCACTTGGGCTTGGCTTGCCGGTGGCAGGCGACCATGGGGAGGGTGACCGGCAGCTGGTGGCGTCGAGGACGGCGAGGCAGAGGGAGGACGAGATTGCGATCCGTCTCTTCCTCGCTGCTTCGACGTTTGATAGCAACGGGGGGAGCTGGGCAAGGTGGTGCGATGCCGAAGGAATCAGAGAGAGCGTGTGAATCAGAGAGACGGGGAGAAGGACGCGAGACAAAGGACCGGCGATGAGCAAAGGTCAAGGCAAATTTGGAAGATTTGCGCAAAAATGTTGCTCGCCTAAAACCACGTGCAATACCAAATGGAGCAGAAATTACAGGACGGAGGGAGTATATGGGCACTAATTTATTTTTTATGTTTATACATCTAGGATGTCACAATGTGTTTATATTCTTATTTACTTGTTTCTCAGATAATGGATGACAAATATCAGTTTTGTTTTCTTTTGAACAGCAACAAATAAATATATTATTAAGTGAAACAGACGGCTGAACAAATACAGAGGGAGCTAATAAGGTACCAGCTCCAAATCAGTATCACCTGACTAGTAACAAATATCAGCTTAAATCAATTTTACGTTAACTAAAATCACTTTCCTATAAATATGTGCTTTCAAATCTCTTTGTGCGTTAAAAAATGCTGACACCGGATCACCACTTGTCTGGCATGAAAATGTTTGCTCATAATAAATGTTTTAATTTTTTCTGGAAAGAACTCAAGTCGATGTTTTCTTCCAAATGGAGTATAATAATTTAATCAAATACAAGAATTAATTCCCTAGTTTTTTCATTAAAAATAATCCATTATTTTCATTATTTTGTTTTTTTTTTCTAAATCCCATATCATTTTGAAAGCCTAAACATTATCTAATTAATATCACTTAAATAAAATTTTTTAAATAATTAATTATTCTTTATGAATTTTTTCCACACCTAACCAAGAAAAAGAAAATTTAATAAAAAATAACTAACTTTTCCCAAAAAACATGGTGAAAAAATAATTTTTAGACTTAAACATAGATTATGCAATTGATTAATGTCAAGTATCAATAACAATATGAAGTAGCAATTCGGAACTCAATAATATTGTAAAAAGATAAGTTTTTATCTATCAAATATAAAAGACACTTCTGGTACACGAAAAAAGAAGTGGTAGGGCTTCCCACAACCACAAGTCACCACACCGGTATGCGGAAGTCATAGAGTTTTTTTGTTTTTTTTGGAAGAGGGGGGGGGGGGGGGGGGGGGGGGGTGGGGGGGGGGGGGGGTGGAAGATGAAGACGAAGAAGAAGAAGGAAGGAAGAAAGTTAGTTTCCAGAAATTAAGAAAGAGACGAAAATTAACCAAAGTCGGAAGCAAGAGAACTGACCTGGGAATTTGAAGATCATCCAGAAGAAAGTATCAAGGAGATCAGAATTAGTATTAACTAATTACAGTGTATAGTGCTAATTACTCTCTTTTTTTCTCATGCACAGACAGATATAAACAGGCGCACATAAATTACACTGGAAACTGTGTCGGCTGGCGATCGAGTTGCTGATGAGAGTGATCTATTTGAGTTACCGGAGGAGGTATCCAAAGGGATGGCATGATCCAAAATATTATACATTCAAATTTTTAATTTCAGTGGATCAATGCGATCCCTTTGGATGCTTCCTTTGGTCGCTAATTTGCTTAAAAAAAACTAAGAACCATCATCAAATGGCTTCCTCCCCGACCCCTCTCTCTCGCTCTTTCTTCATATATATGAAGGATACGTACAGTGGACTGAGGTGCCCGTTTCATCACAAAAGGGGAAGTTTGGTATCCACCTTTTTTTCTGTTAATAATTGTTGACGTTTATTTGATTTCCCAACCTTTTTAACTTTCCTGAATGTGTTACTGTTGGATTGTTTGTATTTTTCCTTTTTTTGTTGTTTTTTTGGTGTTTTGTGATTAATCGCGTATATATCTAGTCGGCGACCTTCTTATTAATTTTTTTGTGCGGCCCACATGATATATACTAATTATTCCTCGTAACCAGTTAAAGTTTAAATTTTGACATTTATAAGACACTTTTCCATTTTTATAACTAAGGAAGTCAAATGATGATGTGAGGTAAACTGTATATTAAAATTTCTCTTATAATTTTCTCATTGTAAAAATCACATTATATAAAAAAAATTTCCAGAGTTTTTTCTTTTTTTTTTTAAATAAATCTTGGTTATTTTACTATTACCCCTGAACTTAATATGATATTTCAGCTACATCCTTAAGATTTGAAAGTGTACAATTCCCTCAGACTCTTGAGTCTTGTCCATTGAAATCATAATTTAAAATTTTTTAATAATTGCTATGTTTTAATGAATTTCAAATTGACTCATATCCTTTTACAACTTATTAACATTTAAAAAAAAAATACTATTTTACACTTAGAGAGAAATAATTTATAATTTAAAATGTTTATTAAATGTAAAAAATATAAGATATATTGAATACTAATAAATAGTTACTAGATAGTTTAAATTAAAATTCCATAAGTTGTTGTTGAGTAGTGTAAAGAACAGCAGAAAAAGTGTACATTTTCAAACTCAGAAGTATAATTGTATTATTAACCGGATAACTATAAATACTTTTTTCATTATTCGCCATTTAACATTTTAATTACGTGGTATTTAAAACCTCATAGAAAAACGTCTTGATATTTATTTAATTATATTTGTATGCCCACTTGGTTTTCAGGGACAAAAACAAGAAGAGAAAGAAAATTGTAGCTGGGCCGTTCCCTAACAAGCTAGGCATTTGCCTCAATTATTAACAAGAAGTTATCATATTCTATGATCCTATCCCTATTTGGGAATTCCCTGCAACTAACTAGGCTGCGTGTCTATTTACACAAATACCAAGAGTAAATTCATTTTAACTTAAGTAAATTTATTTTAAAATAATTTATTTTTTTATTTAAAATTAATTTTATTTGTAAGCTAATATTATGTAGATATATATAATAATTCATTTGAAATTAATTTTTATGATGCTATTAAATTTTTATGAATTTTTTAGGCATTAAAAAGAAAGAATTTATAAAAATTTAATAAGATTATAAAAATTATATTTTAAATGAATTATTACACTTACATAATATTAAATTTTAAATGAAATTGATTTTGAACAAAAAAGATAAAAAAATAAAAATAAGTTATTTTAAATTAATTTAAGTTAAAACGAATTGACTCCAAATTTTCACTACAGCATATGTAAGATAGTCATATATGTAATTTGAAATGAGTTACATTAGATAAATATTTAGTCCTTTCATGGGTGTTTTTAATTTTAATGCGTCGACGATTTTCTAAGTCCCTTGAAATTCACCAAGCAAACTACGAATATACACACACTTACATGTCATAATGTTCATGATTTTTAGAAAAAAAAGTGAAACATTTTGTGATGAAATGAGTAATCCAATAAGCGAGAAATCAATATAAAAATGTACATATTATACTTTAGCTATTTTTCGTTTGTAAGTGACGAGTCATTTAAGAGGATGATTTTAAGAAAAGAAAACAATGGTGAAGCTTGATGAATTAGAAGAAGAAAAATAAAACTTAAGAGGAGAAAATGGGGCAAGCAAGTTGGAGGCAATTAAATTGGATGTCTGTGCTAATTCTGTGATGGTGATTGGGACTTAGATACGAATGGAAGGAGTAAGTAACATGGTGTTTGTCTTTGCGGTTGATGTGTGTGTGTATATATATATATATATCCCAAATTTTGCAAGACAAATCTTGACGTCCACCTTAAGTTTGTTTTGTCACCCATTTGGTCATTTACTCACCTTACCAACATTCATCACCTTCCCCACATCATCACTTATTGCCAACTTTTTACTTCAATATTGTCCGCTTCATCAACCGATAGCTTTCTCTCTCTCTCTCTCTCTCTCTCTCTCTCTCCCACTTAATTCACACAACACAAATTCATTGATTTTATTTTCGCAGAACTAATCTTTTTAGAATAAAAAATAGGGGCTAATTTTAAGTGTAACTAATAGTACTTTATATAAGGGTGTTCTTTCAACAAGGGATGACACCAAATTAACATGTGGGATTATTTACTACTAAAAATATCTATTTTTCCAATAGTTGTTGGAAATTTCCAACGCAAATAGCCATTAGAAAGAACAAAGACCATTTTCCAATAGTTTTTGTGTTGGAAATTTGAAGGCAGCAGTTTCCAATGGCTTGACCATTGGAAAATTTCCAATGTGAAAGAAATTATTTCTAATGGGAAAGACCGTTAGAAATTTCTAATGTCAAGGTTGAATTTTCCAATATGATAGCTGTTAGAAACTAATAAATTTTATAATTTTAGAAAGTAAAGTAGTATTTTGAAAATGTTTTTTTATGAGAAATAATAATAATAATAATAATAATAATAATAATAATAATAATATAATAATAATAATAATAATAATAATAATAATAATAGTAGTAGTAGTAGTAGTATTAGTAATTTAATTATATATATATATGCCTATATATATTTATGTTTTTGAAATATTTCATATATATCATATTTATATATCATATACTTATATGTGAACATATGATATATTCATATATCATATACACATATATCATATTTGTATAAATTATTATTATTATTATTATTACCATAATAATACTATATGATGTATATAATAATAATAATAATATGTATAATAATAACGACAATATGAATAATATGTATAATGTATCATATATATATATATATATATTAGAATGTATCATATATAAAAATATATATTTAAAATATATCATATATCATACACCTATATAAATATAATGTATAATAATAATTATATACTTATGTAAATTCATAATAATAATAATAATGATAATATACATACACACACACACACACACACAAATGTCATTTATAAATATTTATATATCATATATATCATATAAAAGCCCACAAAAACCCATAAAAGCTCATCCCTTAAAAACCCATATATATGATATATCATAATGTATAATAATATATTTAATATATATCAACTAGTAATAATATATATCATATCACTAAACCCAATCCTCCTCGCTCGCGCTGCCGCTCTCCTTGGGCAGATGAAGTGGCGAATTAGCCGCTGGAAAAGATGGCGAATGAATCGGCAAATTAGGTGTGCAGATCTGATTGATTTTGGACTGTTGTGGATGCTCGTGTCACCGTCTTGCCTTACGGTTCTCTTCTCTCCTCCCTCAACCGTTTGCCTCCTTGGCCCGTCTCTCCACCGTTTGCATCCCCTTCTGTCGTTCACCGGCCTTCTCATCGTTCGTCCTCCATCAACCGTTCACTTTTCTCGGTCATTTGCCTCCTTCGCCCATCTCTCCAGCGTTTGCATCTCCCTTTGCCGTTCACTGGCCATCTCGCCATTCGTCCTCCATCGGCCGTTCACCTCTTTCGGCCGTCCGCCCGGCTCGGTTGGTCATCACTATTCTAAGCTCACCATCGCCGTTCTCAGTGTTGGTGAAGATTTGATTTTTAAAATTTTTGAATTGTTGTGTGTTAAAGAGATTACATCTCCTCCTACAACTACTCTAAGTTCTAGCTAGTATAAGATAAGGATTGTATCTATCTAGGATTTGTATTCCACTTAGAGTTTATCTTGTAATCCAAGATATCATCATATACATCAATATATATGAGATACACCAACAATTAGAGGTGGGACGTGGGCCGGGTTGGCTCGGACCGAACCGGGACCGCCCCGCAGTCAAACCCGCCCCGCAAGAGGCCCGCAATTTTATAGGCCGAATATGGGCCCAATAGGAGGAAGGGGACGCAAAAAAGACCGGCCCGGACCAGACGAACCCGCCAGCCAGGACCGCCCCGCCCCGGACCGGACCGCTGGCTCGGACCGGACCGCCCCGCCCCGCTAACCCGCCCCCGCCCCGCCGACCCGCGTGCAACGGCTCTGCGCAACGTAAACCTGCAGCAATTATTTCAAAAAAAAAGGGCTAATTACACAGCAGGCCCTCCAACGGTTTTCTGCTCCATTTCAGCCCCCAAAATTTCATTTTTGCCCCTCCCAACAACTAAATTTCAAGGACTTTTTGGTCAAACTAATTTTTCCCCTCCCCCTATAAATACCAATGCCATTTTCACTCAATCCTCACACAATCACTCAACCTCTCTTCTTCATCTACTATATTCTCTCAACCATTCTCCTTATTTTCTTAATTTCTTCCAAATTTGTTACTAATCTCTCCCTAATATCTTCATAATCCTCTCTTGATTTTGCATTAATCACTACTATTAGTACGTGAGTCATGGCTTCAAAAGGAAAGGGCAAGTCAACAGATAGTTCATCTTCCCGCAACACCGGCTTCCGAGCCTTGTTCCGTCGCCGATCTCGGCCCGCCGATAAAGGCATTTCAATTCAAGAGTTTCACGACGATGATGCCGGAATCGATATGACGAATTACGATTTGGGTCTCGACGATCAATTATCCGATGATGAAGTGGAAGAGTTGGATGCGATGGCGTATGAGAATCCGGCAACAGAACCGACGCCTACAAGTCATGCACCCGGCGTGGAGGGAAGTCAAGCACAAGGTAAATCCACGAGACTAACTGCTTGGGTTTGGGAGCATTATGAGCTCATAAACGAAGGGGAGTCGAGGTATGGAAAATGCAAACATTGCGGGAAAAATTTTGTACATAGAAAGAATTCCGGCACTGGAACGCTGAAGAGGCATATTGAAAATCAACATGCTAACGTCCTCCCTAGTACCGGGACTAGTTCTGGAGGACAAACACAACTTGGGTCTACAACCGGCGCCGGCGGACCAGGTATATTTCGTTTTAACCAACAATCTTGTAGAGAAGGTATGGTAAATTGGATGATGCTTACCGAAAAACCTTTTTCACAAGCTGAAGATGTCCACCTAGAATCTTGGATAAAATCACAATTAAATCCTGCATTTAGAAAAGTATCTAGGAAAACTGCTAGGAAAGAAAGCTTTAGACAATTTGAAACCGGAAAATCAGATTTGCAAGCATATTTTTCTGCTCTTGATCATTGTGTGGCATTTACTTCTGATATGTGGACATCACCAATAGGTCAATCATTCTATTGTGTTACTTCTCATTGGATTGATTCTGATTGGATAATGCAAAAACGAATTTTGTCATTTAAGGTTATTGAAACAGACCATACTGGTTTTCAAATATTTAATTGTATCTTAGAAACTTTACGTGATTATTTTTGTACTGATAAAGTTCTGTGCATTTCATTTGATAATGCTTCAAATAATGATGTTGCCGCTCGTCTTTTGAGTCAAAACTTGCAACCACCGCTCAACGGTGCATTTTTTCACGTTAGATGCATGTGCCATATTTTAAACATTTGTGTGCAAAAAGGTTTAGAAGTTCTCCAAAATGAGATTTTGCCTATTCGAAACTCATTAAAATATTTGATGTCCAGACCTGCTATTTTTCGTGAATTTAAAAGCTTTTGTATTGAAAATCAAAAACCATTTTCTTGGAAACGGTTTAAATTGGATTGCCCAACCCGCTGGAACTCCACATTTTTGATGTTGCAAGATGCATTACCGTATGCAAATTTGTTGTCACATTTCATGAATTTAAAAATGGGTTCTGAATTTCTTACGACTGAAATTTGGGAGAAATGTTCCAAAACCGGTGAATTGCTTAAGTTTTTTTACGAGGCAACTGAATTTTTCTCTGATGTTTACTACCCAACAAGTCATCAAGTTTTGTTTCATTTAGTGAACATCACATATGTTTTACATCAATTTAAAAATGATGAGTTGTTAAAATCGACTGTCGAAGCCATGCGGGCTAAGTGGCTTCAATATTTCTCAAACATTCCACCTATCTTTTTAGTCGCTTCTTTACTTGACCCGTATGTAAAATTAACGGGCACAACAACACTGCTTGAAGGAATTTTTCATACTTATTTAGAAATGTCTCATATAAATGTTTTGGCTATGTCTGCTTCTGCTTCCGAGTACTTGCATTCTTTATACAAGTTATATTGTGAGCGGCATTCGGATAAGGTAAGATCCGAAGCTTCTCAAACTGAGCCTCCAAGGAGATCAATCTCCTCAAGATTCAACCCAGCGCTCCAAATGCTCAAACGACCTCGACCGATGACATCGGGATTAGCTGAGGTCGATGACTATCTTAACACATCATTCGAGACAAGCGACCTCGACATCTTGGACTGGTGGAAACAAAAGAGATCAAGATTTCCGATCTTGTCGATAATCGCACAAGAAATTCTTGCCGTTCCAGTATCGACCGTCTCATCTGAGGCAGCGTTTAGTGCCGGAAAACGGGTGATAACAGAAAAACGGTCAAGATTGACACCCGACGCGGTAGAAGTATGCGTGTGCAACCGAGATTGGGGCCTCGCAGCACTCCGGCATCAAGACCAAAAGAGTTCGGATGATGAGGTAATATCCGATACCGAGAGTTAAATTTTTTTCTTTCAATCATACATATAGTTTGTATTTGATCTGATTATGCTGTTCAGCACAGATCATAGGTTTCTATTATTTATCATTTTCGGAACGTTTTTGCCATTTTAAAATGTAAGGCACGTTCCGATTATTTGTAAGTGCCGTTTGGCTTTTTAACTTAATAAAACTTACACCGGAGGTGGTGTTTTTTCTTAAAAATATTTATGACTTATATAATTAATAATTGTTCTATTTTATATATATATATTTTTTAACCAAAAAAAAATGAAACCCGCCCCGCCCCTCCTCGGGACCGCCCCGCCCCGCCCCGGGACCGCCCCGCCCCGCCGTCGCCCCGCCTAGAGCCGGTCCGTGCCCAGGCCTCAGAACCCAGGCCCAGGACCGGCCGGGCCCGGTCCGGTCCCGGGCCGGTCCGACCCGGTTCCCACCTCTACCAACAATTGGTGATCTTAGATTTGGCGGAATATTTTTGTTTTTCATGGTATCAGAGCCTCTCGACTTAACGTAAAAAATGTCTCACTTAAGCTCTTCCTCTTCACCCTCCTTTTCTTCAACCTTGTCGTCGAGTCTTCCACCTCTCTTACTGACTCCCTCTGTAAACCTTGGCCATCTCCTCAATGTCCGACTCACTCGTGACAACTACTTACTTTAGAAGGTGCAGTTCCTTCCCTATCTCAGAGGGCAGCGCCTCCTTGGGTATGTTGACGGCACCCTACCTCGGCCTCCCTTGATGATTGTTGGAAAAGAAACATCTGAAGGAATCACAGACACAGCAGATGGAACGCCTGGTGTCGCCTTGGTTGAGAATCCGGCCTACCTCACTTGGTTCCAGCAAGATCAAATTGTGCTAAGCGCACTACTTTCATTTCTTTCTGAAGAGATACTCGGTCATGTAGTGTTCATGACATCATCCCGTGAAGTTTGGGTTGCATTAGAGAACATGTTCTCCTCCCAATCCCATGCTCGCATCATGCAAATCAGGCTTCAACTCTCAACAATGCAAAAGAAAGACCTCTCGGTCATAGATTACTTCCAGCAAGAAAAATGGCTTGCAGATACTCTTTCTGCCATTAGTAAGCCTCTACAAGAATATGAGGTAGTATCTTATCTTCTTGCTGGACTTGGCTCTGAATATGATGCACTTGTGACTTCTATTACCACTAAACCTGAACCAGTAAGTCTTAATGATTTGTATGGATATCTTTTGAGTTATGAGTTGCGTCTGGAACACAACAACTCCATTGTGCAAGCTACAACAGTGAGCACCTTAGTGAATGTTGCTACACGCAATAACAGTTCAGGTCGTGAAAGTGGCGGTAGAAATCAAAGAGGACGGGGCTGTGGTGGTCGAGGCAGGAACAACCAAAGAATTCCAGGCAATCAAAGAGGACTAAAGGTAACCTGCCAAGTGTGTAAGAGAATTGGACACTCAGCCATATCTTGCCACCATCGATTTGATGACTCCTATCAAGAAGATTCTAGTCACTTTGCAGCCATAGCCTCGACTCCATCTTATCAAATTGATCCAAACTGGTATACAGATTCTGGAGCAAACGATCACATTACAGCGGATCTAAATAATCTCACTCTCAATGAGAAATATACAGGCACGGATCAAGTTCAGGTTGGAAACGGAGCAGGTCTGTCTATTGATCATATTGGTCATTCTCAAATTTTTACTCATTCTACCACTTTACATCTTAAAAATGTCTTACATGTGCCTCGCATAAAAAAGAACTTGATCTCGGTCAGCAAACTCACTCACAACAATAATGTTTTTCTTGAGTTTCACCCTCATTGTTTCTTTGTTAAGGACCAGGATACGAGGAAAAATCTTCTTCAAGGGCCATGTAAAAATGGCTTGTATCAGGTGCCTATTGCTCCACCACAATCTTCTTCAATTGGCTTGCATCAGATGCCTATTGCTCCACCACAATCTTCTTCAATTTTGGTCGGTGAAAGAGTCAGTCCAGCTGAATGGCACAAAAGGCTTGGTCATCCCTCATTCTCCACTATCTCCAAAGTCATTCATCACAATAAACTTCCATGTGAGAAGCAAACCGTCTCTACTGTCTGTGATGCTTGCCAAAAAGTGAAAAGTCATCAGTTACCGTTTGATCGTTCTTCATATATCTCAAGACATCCTTTAGATTTGGTATTTTCTGATGTATGGGGACCAACATCTCTTTCTATTAATGGTTTTCGATATTATGTCACCTTTATTGACAATTTTAGTAAGTTTGTGTGGCTATATCCTTTATCTTGCAAGTCTGACGTTGAAAAGGTTTTTCTTCAATGGCAAGTTCATGTTGAGTGCCTTCTCGACAGAAAAATTAAAAGGGTTTAAACTGATTGAGGAGGGGAGTATCAGAAACTTTTTCCGTTTTTCTCCTCGATTGGTATTGAACATCGCATATCATGTCCACATACACATCAGCAAAATGGTACTGCTGAATGCAAACACCATCACATAGTAGAAACTGGTATGTCTCTACTCTCTCAAGCTTCAATGCCACTCAAGTTTTGGGACGATGCCTTCCAAACTGCTTGTTACTTAATCAATCGATTACCTAGTCCCACCTTGCAAAACATGTCACCTATGGAACGCCTGTTCAAGGCTAAACCTGACTATACTTTTCTCAAGGTTTTTGGGTGCGCTTGCTGGCCATATCTTCAGCCCTATAACTCCACTAAACTTGATTTTCATTTTCAGCAGTGTGTGTTTATAGGATACAGCACCAAGCACAAAGGATACAAGCGCCTTTTTTTACCTACTGGACGTGTGTACATCTCACGCAGTGTTGTTTTCGACGAAACACTATTTCCTTTTTCCCAACTTCTCAAGTGTGCTCAGCCTATCAATCAGCCAGCTCCACCGCCACCTATTCAACTACCACTTATGGTGCAGTCTCCTTCTGCTCCATCTCCTCCCCAACTTATACCCGGCCAACCTTCCTCACCAGTCTGTTCTGAAACTGTTCCTGCAATGGGCTCTCTCTCACTCGGGCCACTTGCCCTGACGGAACATCCTATGAGGACAAGGCTCAAGGATAATATTCGTAAGCCCAGGAAGTTCACTGATGGGACTGTAGCTTATCATGCTGATATTTCTGATTTTTCTAAACCTACATGCTTCTCCACAGTTATGCAGTCTGGGACTTGGCGGAGTGCCATGAAGGCTGAGTATGACGCGTTAGTTCGCAATAACACTTGAACCTTAGTTCTTGCTACCAAGAATATGAATATTATTGCGTGTAAGTGGGTCTACAAACTCAAGAGACGTGCTGATGGTAGTATTGAATGCCATAAAGCTCGCCTTGTCGCAAAAGGATTCAAGTAATAGCATGGACTTGATTATACTGAAACTTTCAGTCTGGTGGTAAAGCTAGCTACGCTTCACACTGTGTTATCTCTTGCTGTTTTGAAACACTGGAAGATTCGTCAGCTTGATGTGCAAAATGCTTTCTTGCATGGATTACTTACCAACGATGTTTATATGCGCCAACCACCAGGCTTTGTTGATTCACAAGTCCCTTCTTATGTCTGTCACCTTCACAAGGCCATGTATGGCTTAAACACAAGCTCCCAAGGCGTGGTTTTCTCGATTAACGTTGCGGCTCCTTGATTTTGGTTTTGTCCCATCCAAAGCAGACTCCTCACTGTTCATTTTCACTCAAGGAGATGCTATCCTTTATATGTTGATTTATGTTGACGATATTCTTCTTACAGGAAATTCCTCTTTAGCAATCAAGAAGCTTATCCTCTCACTTCAACAACATTTTCCCCCCAAAGATCTCGGTCCCTTAAGCTATTTCCTTGGCCTTGAAGCTCTCTATGATCAACACGGACTTATCTTGTCTCAACAATAGTACATTTTGGGCCTCCTGGCTCACACAAATATGCTACATGCCAAGCCAGTGCTTACCCCTATGTCTTCTACTGAGAAGCTGTCTCGAACCAGTGGGGAAACATTCCCAGATGCCACTATTTATCGAAGTATCGTTGGAGCACTCCAATATATCACCTTCACCCGACCTGATATCTTCTATGCTATTAATAAAGTTTGTCAGTTCATGCACACTCCAACTCAGGTCCATTGGAAGGCCGTAAAACGTATACTTCGTTATCTCGTTCATACTACTGGACTTGGCCTTCGAATACCTAAGGATTCATCAACACTTTTCAGTGCCTTTTCTGATGCTGATTGGGCTGGTTGCCCCAATGACAAGCGTTCCACAAGTGGTTATGCTATCTTATTTAGGTCTAATTTGGTTTCTTGGAGCTCACAAAAACAAATGACTATTTCTCATTCCAGCACAGAGTCAGAATATAGAGCTCTTTCTAATGCCACTGCTGATTTGGTTTGGGTTCAGACCTTGCTTTCGGAACTTGGTGTTTTCCTGTCAAAACCACCAATATTATGGTGTGACAACATTAGTGCAACCTATCTCATGGCCAATCCAGTCTTTCACGCTCGAACCAAACACATTGAAGTCGACTTCCATTTTGTTCGGGAAAAGGTTGCACGCAAGGATCTTGATGTCAGGTTTATTTCCACAAAAGATCAAGTGGCAGATATTCTTACCAAGCCCTTGGCTGCTCGATCATTTCAAATCCTTCGAGACAATCTCAATGTTCGTTCTCGCCCCTTGAGATTGAGGGGGCGTGTTAAAAAGATTATGTCTCCTCCTACAACAACTCTAAGTTCTAGCTAGTATAAGATAAGGATTGTATCTATCTAGGATTTGTATTCCACTTAGAGTTTATCTTGTAATCTACTTGTAATCCAAGATATCATCATATACATCAATATATATGAGATACACCAACAATTGGTGATCTTAGATTTGGCCGAATATTTTTGTCTTTCAGATATAATGAATATGGATTTTGGTGTGGATCTGATGAAAATTTGAATTTATAATGTATTTTTTTTATGGATTTGGATTGTTTTGCATTTCTGATGAATATTTTGACTATCTGAAGAATTTTGTGATATTTTGAAATTTTGAAATTCTGATGAATTTTGTGATTTTATGAATCTTGTGAATATTGTGATCTTTTGTTTATATGGGTTGATTTTGCATTTTTTTTATTTTGATTTGTTGTTAATTTTTTATTTTCAGTAAATAGAAAATATAGTTTTAGTGAATATATTTTTGTAATCATATAAAATATAATTTTGTGATTCTGAATTTCATAATACTATAAAATATAATTTTTCTAAATATAAAATAATAAATATATTTTTAGTAAATATAAAATATAATTTTGGTAATCTATAAAATATATTATCAAATTATATTTATTTATTTTTATTTTTTTAAGAATAATTTCCAACAGCTTTATGTTGCAAACTGAATTTATTTTTTTAATACTAAACAAATTTACCAACGACTTTAGCAGCTGATAAATTACCAACGGTCAAAACCGATGGTAAATTACCAACAGTCAAAGTCGTTGGTAAATGCCAACAACTCAAATCATTGGTATACATTTTAACTATTGCTACAAAGTGGCAGATAGAGAGCCACTATAAATTACCAATAATCCTATTACTAACGGTCTAGTGTTGCAAATTACCAATGACTCTATATTTAGCTGTTGGTACATCAATTTCCAATGAATGGAATACCAACAATCATTTATCAACGGCTATATATTGGTAATTCAAAATTACCAATGCGAGACCATTGGTAATAACTATTGGAACAAAACAAAAGCTTGAAAAGAATCTAGTTCGAACTTGCCTTATTCAAACCTCAGCTTAATAATGACTTAAGCTATTATCCGAGCCTAAGCTCACGAGCTAATAGTTATAGGTCTACCCTATACTCTTGCCCATAGACATTTGTACTAGCTTGTGGCCCACACTTCATTACTATTCGATCAACAAAGGTACAAACTTTTCAAACTGATTATATTTAGAAAAAAAAATGTTGAAAAAAGTTATGATTTTCTGCATGTTGAAACGAGTTCAATACACAACAGCATTAAATGGAAATTATATGAGAGTCATGAAAGCAAAGCAAAAGGTATGATCATGAGTATGATTGGTGATAGTAGCAAACAATTGTACATTGTATTTGTACTCCAAAATCTTCCAATTATCTCACACATTTTCTGTACACTATGTTCTTATACAATCATGTCAAAATGCGAAAATTTGTTCATTCATAGAAGCACATATAAAGATGAAGAAAAAGTAAATGTACTTACCATGTTTAATAGCCTCTTGGGTCAAGCTTGCAAATTGTCATAATTAACAAAATACCTCATAAAACTAATGTGCACTGTGAACAACAACAAACAACTAATAACAATTGATGTGAATAAAGATCCCATGCACATGCACACAGATTTTATTCTTCATGATACTTGGGTTGATTTAAACTATATAGAAATTAATCCTACAAATAGGAGTAACTCACGATACTCCTAACTTTCAGAAGTAAGAATAAATTATGTAGCACAAGTTAAAAGGAAGTGAAATAAATACCTGGGAATCAAGATATATCGAGCGGTAATGTGATAGTGAAAAATTATTTTCTTACACCCTCAGTTTAGGAATAAATGGAAACCATTTACCAACTCTATTTCAGTTTGATTCTTCACTTTCAAACTGGCTGATGCAAGGTCGCATGCGTGTGTATATATATATATAAGCCCACCCAAAAGAACATCTTTTGAATTTTGAATCTTAGAACATAGAACCAGATGAGAAAACAATGCCGAAAATTGACCATGAAGAAAAGAAGGCATCGAGCTCAAGCTGATCCAAATAATAAAAAAAGAAACAAAAAAGAGAATGCACCTAGTCCCGCAAGAAGGTAATAAAGGATAACAACATGTACTTAGCACTAGCTTTTTCCCATATATACAAGTTAAAAACAAATGCCATTTTCCCGATATACAAAAACATATATAAACATAACACATGAAGGAAAAACTTATCAAATAAGGAAGAATAAGAGGTGATTTTCGGCTCTAACTTTCTCTAGCTAAATGACATATCTTGAACTAAGTTGAAACCTAGCTGCTTTTAATAATAACAGCACACTTATTAAGCACGGATCAAACAATAAGACAAACATAAAAATATATCTCTAAATGCTACTTTAAATCGAAGAATGTCACAAAATGAAACCTGATGTGTCATGTGGCTTCACTTAATTAAGTAGAATGTAGTCAATTGATTAAGACAGGAAACTCTCAAGTTAGAGAATTCAAAGAACAAAACACCTGTTGTTTAACAAAAAAAAAAAAAAAAGATACCCATAGAAAACTAAAATCCAGAGAAGCACCTATAATTTTGCGCAAACTCTCTTCAGTCATCCTATATGCAAAGTAATGCTCTAATCCTGAAAGGAAATCAAATGAAAGATACATATTAGCTTCGTAAAGGACTAAATATGAAGGACAAACTTGAAGTGAACCACAAAGGTTATGAGAAATAATTTACTTTTATTATGAAAAAAAAGTCCTTGAAGTATTGCATGTAAGTTATTCAAGATAAAAAAAATTTCAAATGCTACGAAATGAATATAATAAATATTTCAAGCCTGTTTTCTAGGGTTCTCAAACATATGTGTGTGTGCAGGTAACGTGGGCTCAGTGAGTCAGCCCAACGCATGTATCCAAACTATAGACCTCTGGAGGCCCATAATTGGTAGCAGAAACAATGGGACCTACTTTGAGGGTTGAATTAGTCTTTATGGCGACATGAGTCGCCCGTTTTCAACTGCGAGAGTTGAAAACCCGAAGGCGGTTTTTTCTTTGTGTGTGGCCCACTAAATAACAGAACTGTTCTTGTCCAAATTACCCTCGTGATCGATCAACTGAAGCCACCTTCTCTCTCGGTGATTGAACCTTGATTTTAGGGGTGAATACGTCACTTCATATGCCACCTGTACCCAAACTCCTAAAATTGAGGTCAACAGAAGTCAACTAATAAGTCTTAAAATAAGCTAACGGCATCGTTTTAGTATTGGAAACAGGGACATGATGGTCATTTAATGAAAAAAAGCCGAAACATTTGCCCTTAAAAAACGAATTGAGGTCACTTTACTTTGCAGTTAGGAAGGTTGGTAACAGAAACAACAAAATCTCTGCACTAACCGGAGGCGAAGAGGCAAGAGATAAAAAACGAAAAAACAAAAAAAAAAAACCGAAAGACTATGAAAGACAAAGATGGAGATAGCGTTCTCAAGGGCTCGCCGTTGCCGGAGACCAGTGGCGAGCCGGATATCTGCGGTGGCGAGCCTGACACCGGTGGGAGTGGCGGTGGTGTTTGTAGTAGAGTGAAGGGTCCGTGGTCGCCCGAGGAGGACGCGGTGTTGAGCCGACTGGTGGCGAAGTTCGGGGCGAGGAATTGGAGTCTGATCGCCCGAGGAATTCCTGGTCGGTCCGGTAAATCTTGCCGCCTTCGATGGTGTAACCAGCTAGACCCCTGCCTCAAACGAAAGCCGTTCACCGGTAAAATCATTTTCTTTCTTCTTGCTCTTTTTTTCCCCCAGTTTATAGGTTACTCCTTTTCCTAGAGTGGGTGGTTCGGTATTAGCTGTTACAATATCTTTTTGTTCTTGTTCGTGTGGAATATTTCGTCTGGGTAATTTGGTTGTTGATTTTGAAAATATCCGATGACGCAGTGCTGATCAATCGAGTTCTTTGTGGGTCTGGTTGAATTTGAATTTTTTGTTTCACATTGGGTTTAAAACTAATACTTTATATTTGTCTTTTTTTCTGCTTTTATTTGTATGGATGCAATGTACGACTCATAGAAGTTGATTTTGGTTAAGCAGCAAGGGGAAGTTGAAAATTGAAATCCTTTTCTGCTTAACCTTTTCTGTTTAATGCTTAAATATATTCTGTGCAACTTTGGATTTTGTTTTCGACTTGCTGACTTCCGGAATTCTGTTATATGTTCCTTCTCCGCATATTCGAGAAGGTTTTGATATATTTTATTAAAACCATAACTAGTTGATGTGTTCCTTGATGAACAGGTTCCTTTTTTATATAGTTGTGTTGTGTTAGTTTCCATGACAATAGAACGGCTGGATGTTTTGCCGCATATTTCTAGTTCGTACATATCTTATAATGCCTTATGAGTGATTTTCTTTTGGTGCACTTGTCGGCATGTAAAGAGAGGCCAGGTCCCAAAACTCTCGTTCTGAAAATCGAGTGGTCTTAAGAAAGTGTTGAAACTGAAACAAGTGAGTGACAACATTTGTTTTATTGTTGTTTATGGTTTTCCCTTTAACTAGTATTGTAGCTCTAATAGAAGGTTGGAGTTTCAAGTATGAGAAAAACAGTTAAGTTTTTAGTATGGGAGAAGTACAAATGGCATTGGTGAACATATGTGTTTCTTTGATGAGTTACGGTTTGAAGAAGCAGATGTTAAATGGGTCAAGAAGTTGACATTCACATCTTTGAGCAAAACCGATGAATAAGGGAGCTACTTTAGACCATGCTGTATGAGTTTTTTTTTTTTCCCTTTTTTTTGAACTGGGAGAAGATATGTAGCCTGGTTGCGAATAAAATTGTGAGGCATTGTCACCTGACTGTGAGAAGCCCTCTAGATACCTTGTCCCTTTAATTTTAAGGCATGGTGAGTCCTTTTCCTGCTTGCTTCTATCGTTTGTGGAAACCTGTAATATTATTTTCCTTCAAGTGAAAACTTTGTGCAAGAGGAGAATTTGCAGAAAATGAATCTGAAAATCATCTGAAAAAGGGTAATAATTGATCTGGAGTTTGGCTGAGGGGGATGAGAATATAAGGTAGGGTGTGGATGAAAATCAAGTAGGGATTTCAAAACAGTGTTGCCTCATCTGTAAAACCTGGGGAATTTCTCTAATCTGTGAGGTGAAAGAATCTGGAAAGGTGAACTAAGGATTACTAGATTAAAATTTTATTTCTTATCATTTCTCTTTCATTATCTCTGTGTGTGTGTGTGTGTGTGTGTGAGTGAGTGATGCCATATTTATTTCTGAATAGTCATGACGTAAATATTGCAGATGAGGAAGACCGCATCATCATTTCAGCACATGCAGTCCATGGGAATAGATGGGCTTCCATTGCAAAACTCTTGCCAGGGAGAACTGATAATGCAATTAAGAACCACTGGAACTCTACACTAAGACGTAGATACATTGAGCTAAATAGGTCTGAAGCAGGATTGGTTGACTTGGTAGAAGATGGTAGCCATGAGAAAACAAAAGCGTCTTCTGAAGAAACACTGTCAATGGGAGATATCAACTCTTTTAAGCCATCTGAAGGAAATGATATTGATAGACCAACTCAGCATGAAGGCAAACATGATGCTCAATCTGCTGCTGAACGAAAGGGCCATACCAACCTTTTCCATCCAGAGGCCAGGGTAAGTGCATTCAGTAGTTATAGCAAGCCAAGCAGCTCAAGAGTTGAATCAGGGATCCCAAGGTTAATTCCATCTAAAGGGCCTTTGGTTCAAGCTCTCAGGCCAGATTCTGGAGTTGGCAGACTCTTTGAAGATCTCTGTACTGAACCAATAGTTCCCCAGCGTTGTGGGTTTGGTTGCTGTAGAAATCCTGGGGTACTGTCTCAGGAATCATTGCTGGGACCTGAGTTTGTTGAGTATGAAGATCCACCCACCTTTCCATGTCATGAATTAATCTCCATAGCCACTGATTTGAATAACATCGCCTGGATCAAGAGTGGCCTTGATAGTGGCACTGCTGGGGTATCAAGCAATGCTGCTTGCCAAAGAATGTCGCATGGTCCAACTCCTGGCTCACGGATGGGAATCGGCTCAATTTGTTAAGGGATGACTTATTCATGTGTTTCAAGGTGGAGGGAAGAGATCGACAGTTATGACGACAGAAGTTCCTTCAACCCTGATCGGAAGACGGGATTGTGTGAGGCCAACTCTGAGTGGAGAGAGGGTTGAGCTTGAGCTTGAGCTCGACCCCATTTAGCTTCCATGGTTTTAGACATAACGACATCAGAGATAATAGAAGCAAATGTTCGGGTTAGTATATATAATTCTTGATTCAAGTCTTATATGATAAGGAGAGAGAGAGAGAGAGAGGTTATGATCTTACCTGCCCCTGATTAGAGGTTATGAAAATTTTCCGGTTTTAGCATATACAAGTATTTGTTTTTCTGATAAAACATTCACCGCACTTTTATTTGGTTGCATTTCGTTATAATATCTTGAGAGTTCGTTTTAAGTGAACCATCGGAAAACTGCAATGTAATGCAATGCGGCGTGGATGATGTAGTCTTGGCATGCATGTTGTGACATGTGCCGTGAGTTGCAGGGCAGTTTTGGGCGTTAACGAAAGACTGATCGATCTCCCCCAATTTGAAGGAAACGTCGTAATTGCAGCAAAGAGAATGACTTTAATTAGTTGGAAAAACCCTAATTCAACAAGTGGAGGAATCTCTTAATAGGCAAATACCCAGGTTCTTAATGTTATGGATTTGATTGTGGTCGCTGGTTGGTTGGTGCACTTTCTCCATCACTGTCCAAAATAATTGAAGTGACCAATTTCCTTATGGTCCCGCTCCCTGCACACTACGGCCTTGGCCTATTGCCATTAGGTCCCTTACTGTATTACAGCCCCTCGAGTGCCCAATGTAATGTCAAGGAACAAAGAAAGGGTTTTTTTTTACTTTGAAGAAAAATATATATAGTTTCAAGACATATAATTCGAAAATTACGAAATAAATTACAACTAAAGTTTATGTACCAAATGATCTTATGAATGATTAATCAATGTTTAAATTTAAGTAATCTTTACACAATCGCATGTCCAATTTCTTTAAGTTTGATCATATTAATAAGAACGAAGATTTTGGTGAGTTTTAGTATGCTTAGTATTTGATCAAATCAAGAAAGTATTTGAAATTTGTTAACTCTACATTAATTCTTTGTACAAAATATTGTGTTAGAAAGAAATTAACAATACAATAAAGCTTATATAATCTACTCAAGTTTAAACCATTTTTAATTATTTGTCACATTACTAATTACATATCATATCATATCAGGTTGGTTTTCATACTACTCACCACATAACGCAAAGGTAAGAAGTACATGGGCTTGGAAATGCTGAGGTCATTCAACTTCCACCATTGTATTAATATAAAAAGATCATGTTATGGACTAGATGACCTAATTCTTCTATTTTGAATCGATGCTTCCACTCTAGCACTTCTATTTCTACTTTCATTTTCAATTGTCACTCTCACTCTCATATACTTATATTTTAAAATTGACATTTTTTCGTTGTCATGAAGATTTAGGATATTTAGCTATAGACATGCATGAGGCATACAATTGCAGCCTGTGATGTTAAGGGCTGAGATCGCACGATCCATGCGTGTCCTTGATAGTCACAGACTCATTTTCCCAAGGTAAATTAATTATGAAGTATCTATACTTGACCAGATACTGTTCACCACGCAACACTTAGTTTGGGATCAGGTTGCAACAATGTGATTAGTTGAGGGACAAGTAGCGTAGAAGTATTTATGATCTGGGTGCAGGAATAGGACGTGAAACGTGCCAAGAGTTGTCGGTCAGTCGTGGAAGTGTAACTTACCCAAGGGCGAAAAAGTAGAGTAACATTTGAAGAAAGAAGAAAAGCAGCTGCCCTGGCCTGGAACATAGAAAGACAGCAAACCAAGAGCCAATTTTGGGACGCATTACTTTGTCTCTTTCCATCACTACATGACTTCACGTCAAAGCATGCCATGCACACTTTCTAATTGAGCATTTTCTCTAATGTGCATAACTATGATTTTAATTTTTTAGGTGCCTGCTCTAGCAAGTAAAGAATAATTTTCCCAAGTTATAGTCAGATCAGATGTTGAGATCTTTTTGAAGCAAATCTTGTTTATGTACAAAGTTCAAAATTGATGTGGATAGAATGCTTAAGCTCTTGGATGTGTCATGTGTGTGCCTAAGCTTCTTGATGCTGATACATTACATTAAATTCGCTAGTAAAACAAAACTAGAGCCAACCCAACCCCACTCTGTTCCTATATAGTATATATAAATATTCCATTTCATCCAATTACTGCTCAGGAGCCAACCATTAAATCCACCATCCCACTAAGTCCTAAATGAAAACCCTACCCTTAAATCATCAGATCTTTTTTGATCTGTCCCTCTCTCCTTTCTTCATATGCTGTACTGAACTGACACACAACAGAGGGAGGGGCATACAGAGATCACCCACCTACCCCACAACAGCACTACAGTGTCGCTCAGCATCTAGGGAAATCACATTATTTCTGCTGCTCACAGCTCTGAGTTTGAGTTTGTTGCCCCTCAAAACTTGTGGTGGGGGATCGAATGATCTGTCTCTCTGAGAACAATTTCATGAAGTTTCAGCATCTGGGTCGTGGAAATGGCAGCTGTAGAGAAGCCCCAAGCTGTTCTTTTGGACATTGATGCCGACGAGGAGGAGCAAGAGAGCCCCACAGACGCCGAGGAACAGGAGGACAGCAGCTGTTCTTCGAGTGAGATCAAGGAGAGGGGATCCTCTGTATCAGAGGCTTCTGTGGAGGTGGATCTGGAGTCCGGAACCAAGCTACATTTGCCAAAAGCTGAAAGAGATTGCAGGATTTGCCATCTGAGCTTGGATGAACAAGCTAATCAGGACTCTGGTCTGCCCATAGAGTTGGGCTGCTCCTGCAAGGATGATTTGGCTGCTGCTCACAAGCATTGTGCTGAGGCTTGGTTCAAAATCAAGGGAAATAAGTGAGTAAATTTTGCAACTTTATTAGTGTGAAGAAGAAATTTTTTACTTGTTTTTCGGTTGTTCATGTGTTAGTTCTGCGCTAGTTGCTACAATATTTATCTTTGTAGTCTCACAGTTTTCTTCTGATTCTCATGTGTTTGTGAAACTTTTTAGTCACGCAAAATTTAAGGGAATATGCTAGTTTGGTCATGATGCCTGGAAAATATTGGGGCCTGCTCTTCAATCTACTCTGATAGTCTGGAATTAGCAAAGTTACTGTTTTTTTTTTTTGTGATAGTTTTGCCTTTGTGTGTAGTTGTGCAAGTTTTGTCCTAAGTACAGGCTTAGGGACTATTCTTAGTCTAAAATCACTACAAGATAGATAAAAATTATAAAAAAAATCTCAACTTTATAGCATAAAGACAAAGATTAAAGGTTATAAAACTTGAAAGCAATCTTCTTTAAGGGAATCCAATATTATAAAAAGAAAAGTTGAAGGGAAAAAAATTTAGTCTATGTCGAGGGAATCGATAATACACAGCTAAGACTACTACTTGGGTTTCTCGTTCTTGTGAAAATATTGTATTCATCTAATCTTGTTAGCTTGGTGACTTTAGTTTCTCGTTAGTCCAGGTGACATGAGTATGCCTTCCACGTTCACCTGCAATAGTTATCGACTGTGTTAACCCACCTACCTCTCTTAATGTTTATCTGTTGCAAGTTTGATGACCAAACTGAGAGTAGACAGCACGCAATCTGGAATGCTTGTTTCATTCTTGTTTGCTAAAGTTGAATCTTTCACATTACGGTTGGCAAACAGATCTATAACCACTGTGTTCTAATATGTGAGCCCATAAGAAGATGAACAAAATGGGTTTCTGTCTGTGTGCTTGCGTGATAACCGGTTGAGTTTAAAGCACTGTGGTCCCTCCAATGTGCCTTTTTTTTCTCTCAGACTATCAAAGGTTCTTGGTCCTCTGCCTTGTGACTGACTGGAAAAGATGGTCAACTCTGGATGTATCTTTTGTATTGTGCACTAATCAAATTAGTTTCCCTATTATGGATAACCTTTTCTCTCAAATTCAGCTTAGGGAAAAGTAGAGTAGCCAATTCCTTGAAACTGTCCAAATTTTGGAGAAGTGAACTAAAGAGTGAAAGGGAGGAAGGATGTAATGTATCATATCCTAGATTTTGTAATCGTGCTTCACCTTGTTTCTTTCTGCCACTTCATTACTTTTGCTTTTAATGATGGAGGTGCAGAGTTTGTGAGATCTGTGGATCTGTTGCACGGAATGTTGCTGGTGCAAATGAAGCTGAGATGACTGACCAATGGAATGAGGCAAGTGATGCGACAGCAGCACAAGCTTCTGCACTGGTGCAGCCAGTGGAGAGCCGGCACTTCTGGCAGGGCCATAGATTCCTCAACTTCCTGCTAGCATGTATGCTCTTTGCCTTTGTAATTTCTTGGCTTTTTCACTTCAATGTGCCCTCATGAAATGTCCGAGTAAGGACACAACCTAGAAGCAGAGAAATCACCTTAGCCTGTAGTGATAATGCAGGTACGCTCTCTGTACCACTTTTAGTACAAAGTGTCCCTTCCCAACATGGTGGAAGAAAAGAAAATGGGGGAAAAAAAGAAGAGAGAAAGGTAGTGTTTATACTAGATCAGAGGTAAAATGGCATTTTAATTAGGATTGTATCCCTGTATTTATGTTGCACAAGTCTGAATGTGACAGTCTAGTGTTGTAACAAATATTGATATTGCAATATATGAACCCCTGGAATGCTCTCTTCCTGCTTTCGCATCGCCTTTCTGCAAGCATCTGTTAGAAGATTAAAGCAGCTAATTGGTTTAGCAGCAGTTCTTCGTCTGCTTATTAGCCAGCAAATTGGTTGTGGCCTGCTTCCACTTTCTGGGATGGTTCGCTTTGTCTGCTTATTAACCATTAACAATGTATGTATTATCTTTATTCTATGGTATGGTAAAAATGATCAGACAAGGTAGATGTTCTATGAAGAATGCGTACAAATTTCGCTCTATGGAACAGTACAAGCGGTCTCTTGGACTTGGGCCTGGGTCTTTCCTACTTGAAGGCTTTCGAAAAGCAGCCCAAGGGGCTGTGAAGCATTCACGAAGGTTTTTACCAATACACTGCTTTTTACTGCAAACCCAAATAAAATAGGAAAAATATATCACCAATTCGGAACTAGCTGAAAATGTCTTTAGCAGTATTTAAATCTGAAGCTAGTAAGACTTTGGAGGTTGGCTATTCAGGTAAAAGTAACATCAGAGAACCGACACTAGTGCTAGATCACCATGGTTGAAATGGTAATGTAATCTGAAGCATATTGAACAAGTGAGGCATTAACCGCCCAGTCAAGCCGAGTAGCATGTGACATGAAATGAGTATTAACTATTAAGCTTAATAATTTATTCAAGATTGGATTGAAAAATATATAAATGAGTTTTAGATAAAGTAGAGCTAGAGCAAAGTTTAATACTCTCTCCGTCTCATAATAATTAAAACTTTTTTCTGGGTATGGAGATTAATGTGTATATAATTTATGTTTTTTTTTTTTTAATTTTCCTCATGAAACTAAAATTAAAAAAAATTGGATTTTGTGTATTGAGGGTTTAAATAATGATTAAGGAAGAAAAGTTTTTTTTTGTTTTGTGTAGTGAGAGTTTAATTGAAGATTAAAAAAAGTTCTTTTTTTGGGTTTTGTGCAATGAGAATTTAATTGAAGATTAAAAAAATATTCTTTATTGAGTTTTATATAGTGAAAATTTAAATGAATGTAATAAGGTAAATTTAAAGTTGAAAACTTTTATTTAAAAAAAATATTGCATTCTTTTTGGGACAGCAAAAAAATAAATAGGAATAGCTAAAAAAGAATACGTTTAATTCTTTTTGAGACGGAGAGAGTAGTTAATAAACTAAGCTTAGGTTCAAATGAATATCAAGTCTGATATATAATATGTTTAAGCTGAGATTAAAAATGGTGTAAGTGAGTCATGAATGAGTCAGCTTGAGCTATTTATATTTCATCCTTAATGATGAAAACACACATGTAGCAGGTGAAAGTGGTGGGTTAGAATAAAAATGAAAAGAATGCAAATATGACCCGCCCGGTTCAGTTAGCGTCGGGTCTACTTCACAACCTTCTTACGCCCAAATCACACCAAGCAAACACCAGAAGGTGGACAAGACTAATAGACAAGGATATTTGGTTTAAGTTGGCTTCATCGATCTCATCGGTTCATATGATATGTTGGTAATTGATGCACGGATCCACATTTGTGAGGAGATCGGAGCAGACCAGACAGCCAGTGTCGTTTACTTTACTTAGATTTCAAATCCAGGGACATATACATATGGCCGCCGCAATTAACGGCTAAGCGTAGTCTTAAATTTGTAGGAATATTAATCAGTAGACTTAATTACCAACCATAGGCCTTCTAATAATTGTTAGCTACTTCATGTATATGCCCCCATGTTAACTTTAATTAATATAGGCGGGTGCTGATGAATTAAATTATACTGAACTTTGAACATTGTATGAAATGTTGAGAAGTTTAATGGCTTTTTCAGGCGTCCAATCTCTTCTTGTTTGGTGTTTAATGTTTCTCACGAGTGTCCATTTTCACAGGATAGGAGCATATATATACTCCTTAAAATATGTTTTAGTGCTCCCAGTATTTGATGGTAAGGTGACCAATTAACAATGGGAGTAACGACAACATAATTGAAACAGAAAAAAGACAAAAATAAATAAATAAATAAAAGAAAAGAAAAAGGAGGAAGAAAACACGGATTGCGGGCCACTTTAACAGTCAAGAAGTTCATGATCATGATAGATAGATAGTTCAGAAACAATTCTTCAATGAAATTAAGAATATATTATGGATGTGTAACATATGTAAATTAATGAGCGATATCTGTCCCATATTTGTTATTTGCCAAATAGAATATGGTCCGTAGCATAAGTCTAAACCTCATTTTATATTAAAAAGTATGAATATTTATAAATGTTGAATAATTTTTTTAATCTTATATTATAAATTATTTTATTCTTTTAATAAAATCTAATTTTGTTATTGTCTAGTTAATTTGAGTTATATTAGAACTAGAACACTAAAAAAAATTATTAAGTTGTCACTAAATTTTATTTTTTGTTACAAATCTACCCGCACTTTATTCTATATTATAGAATCAAGTATATGTAATTTTTTTGCATTAATCCAACCTTTAATTGCTAAAACTCCTAGATTGCGACTAACGTTTTTCTTTTTTTTTTTTTTCATAAAAAAAGCAACTCTTGGTTCTATATTACTATTAAATAATTATATCAAGTATGATAGATATTTTATAAAACTTAAAATTTCAACCTAACATGCATGACTTAAGTTTGTTCTACCGTAAAAAAATGTCTTTGAATAAAATTTTTTTTTCAGTTAAGTGTTTTTTTTCAACTTGGATGAATATATACTATATTAAAGCTTACTTATCTGGTCCATCTTAAAGCATTAATATCATTTAAGTATGACTCAAGCACCTATATATTATAAAAAAAATAAAATATATTATCATTGTAGCAAAAATCATTTGAAAAAATTTTAGGAAAAAAATTCTTAGCTATTAGAATTAATTGTTTATATTATTTTAAGGAGACTTTAATTAGGAGCATTTTTTTTTTTACATTTTTCAATGTTTTAAAATATTTAAAAATTTATAAGAATTATTTTTTCCATACGGTCATCCCTTTTAATATTGTAACACAAATTTTTTTTCTTAGCAACTAACTTTTTTTATATACTAAATAATATTAATTTTTTTTATTTTAATTTTTTTATAGCCAACCAAAATTTAAAAGTTATTTAAAAAATTAGAAGTAATTTTTGTTTGAATATTATATTTCATGATAGAGGGTCATAGCTTTGACATAGTTTTGGAGTTGTTAAGATATGAAGTTAATAATTTTATATTGTGATTACAAGTTTTTATTTTATCTAAGATTAAGTATAATAAGGAGAGAAGTTTAGGGGCTTATATGTTCAAAATTAATAAACTATAGATAGACCCTATTTTCCCTTCATGTACACACTACCGTTTCGGAAAGAGATTTCTCACAAGCTTAGGTTGATTGTAAATGGAGCCTTCTTTGATGGCAGTTACTTTTAGAGGCAATGTGTCAGATACACTAACTCACAAAAACACGTTAACTTCCTCATGTTAAATTCAAATGAACTGCGCCTTATAATTTTCTATTAAGTAAATTGCATAAATGGTTTAAAACCTTTAGTCATTATTTCTTTTTAGTCCCTAACTTATTAAATGTTCTGTTTTGGTCATAAACCTATTAAAATTATTTCATTTTAATCCCTTACAAGATAAAATTCATTAACTCATAATAATTATCTGACAGAAACTTTTGAAATTTTAATTTCAATATTCGGTAACTATCTTCTAGTAAATTTAAACAGTTTAATATTTTTTGACAGTAAATAGACAATTTAAATTAGTAGTTTTTTCTTTATAAATCAAATAAATTCAATTTACAAAGAGAGAAAAATATGGTTTGAATTTTTCATTAACTGTAAAAAAATAATTATATAGATTAAATTTATTGTAAAATATTTACTAGATAATTTAAATTATGATATAGAAAATTGTTATAAGATAAATACTTTGAGTTAACAAATTTCATCTAATTGGGGCTGAAAGGAAACATTTTTAATAAGTTTAGGACTAAAATAGAACATTCACTAAATTAGGGATTAAAAGAAAATAATAGCTAAAAGGTTAAAAACCATTCATGGCATTTGCTCATTTTCTATTCGTAGTTATACGTATAGCCAATAAAAATGAGAAGAAATTCTGTTTGGTTGGTGATGACACGAGGCATTCGTTTCGTTCTTCATCACATCGGATGCCTTTTGGTAATAATAGGGCGTAGAAATTATGTCATGTGGCCTTTTTATCATTCTCTACACGAGGGGGGGCGTGCTCTGCTCCATCATTTCTACCATTTTTTCGTCATTAGTCGACTAATTATCATGCTTTGAATTTACACAAATTTCATTTTGTTAGTTTTCATAATTACAATCATAAAAACATCTGCTCTGCTGTAATTAATAAACCGGGACCGATACCAAAGTTGGCCAATCTCTGTACGTTGTTGAGGAATCCTATCCATCCACATAAACATGCAACAGCCTACTTTTCCAAATCCCTTCACATCATGGAATTACATACATGTATAAATTAATACTCCAACACCTATAAATGACTAATTGTAACAATTAAGTGATACATAAGAAATTAATCCCCAACCAATTGAATAATTAGTTACAAGGTTGGTAAGCTGGACTATGCGGTCTAATTATTAACAGATTACTATATCCAAGTTCCTACCAACAAAAATCAAGGGGGAATATATGTCATATATACTTATCATGGACACAATCTCCTTATTATATATATAGAAAATCTCAAGAAGCAGGAAATCCATTTCTGACTAATTTGATGTGCCATTGCTAGCTAGCTACCAATCATAATTGCGAGAACTACAAAATATCTCCTGAGATTTGCTTAAATCTACAATTTTGTTATCATTGTTTCAAATACATACATGTTCCCCTCTAACATTAACACCGTTAATGATTGTTATTAAAGAAAAGAAAATATATTTGACTTTGCCCTACATGCTTTTTTTCTTTGAAACTTTGCCCCCTTAGTTTCTAATGATCTTAATTGCACTCCTCCCTCTTCTCCGTCTCTTTCCCGCCGCCCTTCTCTTGTCCCTCCTCCCTCCTCTCCGTCTTCTTCATAATACTCTAACGGAAATCCCCAGCTTATCGATCAGTATTCTCAAACTCTGGGAAGGAGAAGCCCAGAGTTCATGGTTACTCTCGGAATTATGCTATTATAGGGGTTCCATTACACCTAAAGCAGAGTGATGAACCAGACAAAATCAATGTGCAGCTTCCATGAGTATTACAGCGAAAAGGAAAACCTGAATCGTATGCAATTGCAACATTTTTTACCCAACGAAATTGATGGCAATTATCACTTTATGAATCCTGTATACAGAACAAACAGACAAAAACCCTAAATATGAGAAAGGAAACCATCGTTTCTTCATTGAAATCGCCGACAAGAACTCTGGATCCCGTGAATCACACACAAATTGGTGCCCTAAAATACACCTACGAGACGAAAACATCACTCACCAACGATTCTCTCCCTTCTTTCCGAACCGAAACAGCATTTTGTCACCGTCTTTGAGCCGCCGCCATTCCGACTACAGTAGAAAGACCTAACAACAAAGAGGAAGGTAAACTGTAAATTAATTAAACACCTACCATCAAAATATGAAATGTCGGCGATGTACAACAAAAAATCCAGGAATCAGTGCGAGAAAAGCTTAAGTAAGAGCAGCATGAACCTGAAACCTTAATGGGTTCTCTTCTTTGAGACGGCGAGACATCGTCGGCTATTTGAAGCCGGAGCTTGAAGTAGAGAGATGGGGACAAGGTCGGCCGACTGTTAGGATGGTGCCCACGATGGAGCGATGAGGTCACCGTTGGCTGGATCAATCCCTTTGCCTATTCCTTCGCCGATCACTCAGATGCCAAGGAAATTGAAGATCGTTGTGAATCGGGGCTGAAAAGGGTCGACCCGAATGCCTCAGATCGGTGATCACGCGAAGAGAAGAAATGCTGGCCATGATCAAATATTGGAGAGAAGGAAACTTTAGCCCTGAGGTCTTCGATTTCTCGCTTGAGCTCCTCCTTCATCTTGCTTGCCTCATCATAACACTCTTTGCAGTTCCAGCGTCAACGCCGCCGTATTCCTCCTTGCACTATATGCATCTCATCATCTCCCAATTGGAGAGGATTTCTGGACCCTGTGAGAAACGGTGGAAAGTTTGTGGGTTTTTTTTTTTTTGTAAATCAATTTGTTTGATTTGAAAGAGTTTTAGTAGTTAGGGGCAAAATTTTTATAGAATAAATGTAAGTGGGTAAAGTCAGATATTTTTCCTTTTTTATTGTAACAATGATGAATAATGGTATTAACTCTATACGGGGTAAGTGTAAGTATTTGAAATAGTAAGAATAAAGCTGTAGATTCAATTAAACCTCAGGGGAATCTTTTATAATTTTCCCATAATAATTTATCAATTTTTTTCCGACTCTAAATCGCGGATAAAGTCACAATCAGAAGAGAAAACAAAAAAGGACAAAGAACATGTATATAAGAAATCTCCTAGATTTGCAAAGAACGTGCGGTGCATTATTAGATACATGGTTGAACCTCCAAATTCATGTTCCATCTCCACCTCCCTCAAAAAAAGAATACAATGAATATATATATATATATATATATATATAATAAGAAATATCATGCATGCATGCGGCAACTATATGTACCATCATACATATGTCAGGTATTCAGATATTCGACATTCAAGAAGATTGCCGCCAAATGCCCCTTTTGTCTACAAGTGTCATCAGCACTGCAGCTGGAAAATCTAATTAATTCTACGAATTCGTATAATGTTAAATTGTATATATAGATCTAACTTTTGTATTACAAATTTACAACCTGAAGAATAATTATGATCATGAAAACAAAAAAGTTCGGCTTTTGGGATTGTAATACAATTCAATCATGGGGATTAAGGAGGTAGCAGCAAGAAAAGGATTCCAGCAATGGTGAGGGGGACAAAGCATGAGACAAATGAAGATGGTTTGGATTTGGATAACAGATAGATGTCGGTCGGGTCGGGTGTTAGTGTGTTCCGCTGACAAAGTTCGATACAATCAAAGGTACACACATCGATATATCATAAATATTTATGGCCGCCCTGCCCCTCGTACCATACCGCTCCAAGTAACAAAATATTCTCTTCTTATCCATTCACTTTTGAGTCCTGCTTAAGTTTTGCTACTGCCCCTCCCCCGGCCCTTTAGGCTGGGGAACACCTACTATTCACTTCTTTTTCTTCCTTTTGAGCAAAAAAAAATAAAAATTCAACTTACAACGTGGTAATTTTGTCGACAACCTTCTTACAAACTATACTAAAATATATCACTCTCAGTCCAAGTTTTTTTTCAATCATTTTAGTTTTATACTTAAGTTTAACTTAAATTTATTTATAATAATATTTGTTAATTTTTTAAAATAATTTTATTTAAAAATTATAAGTCTTACAGTTTCTAAATATAAATTTATTAAAAAATTTAAATAAATATTAATAAAAATAAATTTAAGTTAAAAAACTGAAATAATACAAAGAACTTGATGAGATATAGGAAGTAAAACGTATATATGTGAAGTCACGTATGGATATATATAAGATTGATCTCATAAATTATTGTTTGAGGAGAGTAATTGATCTGTAAATTTGACATCGGCTTTGCTCTTTCTCCAACTTATAATTACCTATTTATACCCATCCTGCTTTGCGCCAACCCCCAAAAGGGGTTTTGGGATTTAGTAAAAATAAATAAATAAATAAATAAAAGAGAAAGGAGGAGACGCGCGGTTATAGATATAGCTGGAGGTAAATCGAATAATTAGGCTGGTGATGAACAACTGTCAAAGTAGCTGAACTAAGAAAGCACATCACTCTCTGGTTGGCTCAAAAGCAGAGGAAATCAAGCAGGAATTGATGTTTGGAAAATTACATCTTCACCCGAATGCATGAATAATACCAAAGACTCCGACTTTGGAACCATTTTATAGGTAAACTGGCCCATCTCAATTGGTGTAAATATCCTTTCACAGCGGAACTTTTAAAATCATTAAAACAATTCCAGGGCAAATTAATTGAGATATTCTCCAAATAATTCGATCATTTAAGTCAAAGCTACCAAAAGGAATTTCATTTGTCTGGTCTTATTCTTTCTAATTTCAAAACCATTATAAATATTAAAGTATGTATAGTGTATTATATTTGTTCTTGGATTAAATTAGAATGTCAAACATACAGATGAGAGTATGAGACACCTATATCATAGTCAGATTTTAAAATATTTTGTTTCCTCCAGAAACCGCATTGGCTGAACCAAAGTTTATTTTTTTTCAATTAGGTTATTTACACTATTTTTTTTCCACTTCCCTACATCACATCAAGAATTCTTCAATCAAATCATTCTATTTTGTTTTTGTCACTCATGCATTAAAGAAATGTTGAGAGGAACTTTCACTTGCCTAATTTGGTTCATTTGTTCATGGTAGTACACCCCCCCCCCCCCCCCCCCCACCCCCTTCTTCCTCTCTTTCTCCCCTTTCTCTCCCTCTTAAATTTTACATTAGTTAATTTAAAGGTTCACGTTTCTCTGGTTTTAAGAACTCAGCCACTCCACTATTTTAGAGTATAAATGAAAAGTACTCTTACGATGTTCACTGTGGGAAAAAATTAATAACTAAATAAATATGAGTGTTATGTGGCTGTTTTCTAATATCTTATGGATAAAAAAAAAAAGATAAATTATTTCAATTGGAAGATAAAACGCAAAAGGCAACATTACTGATCCAAAAGAAAGGGTAACATAAGTTCTTGTTATTAGTAATGTACTTGGCCAAAACAGACAGTCAATAAATCTTAAGCCAAAGAGTAACTCACGAAACCCCCTTGATATTTATTGAAAGCATAGTATGCACCCCACTATTTCATAAAAGCACACTTCGACCCCAAAATGGACCAAATTGTTTGAAAACTACTATCTTTTAATAAATTAAAATTTTTTAATAATATTAAGGCTATTAGTTGACAGTTCAAATATGAATTTTCCCTCTACCCAAATTTGATAATCAGAAAATAATATGACAACAAAGCTAAAAGAAAATGCGAGTTGATGGGCAAGGAGTCCAAAATAGGAGGGGGCAAACTATATGCTTATCCAGTCCTTGAGGGGTTTCTGTAATTTACCTCAAGCCGGGAGGGAGGGAGAGCGTGCAAACACGACATTGGCAATGGCATAGAGGGCCATGTTACAACTTACAAGGACGCAAATGGTCGGTTGGTAGTCTAAAGTATTACTCTACACCTCCCTCCCTCTCTCCCTCTCTCTCGCTCTCTCCATCCCTTAGAATCCAATCCAACGAGTCTCTTTGTTTCTACTGTCTCTAGCGTTACTAAAAACCAACATCCCTCTCCTATCTTTCTGTGCCAAAACCAAAAAAGACCCGAAGGAATCTTCTTTTCTTTTCTTTTCTCTTCCCTTTTCCACTCCTGATATGAGGACGCTTTGCCCAAATTTCGATCGCGAAGATGGATTGGAGACAGTTCTGGAGGTCCCAATTCCAGAAGAAATGTTTCCTTCCGCCAAAAGCAACAGCCACAAGCCATGGCAGAGCATGAAGTCATGGGTGAAACAGAGCCCTTGCGCAGACAGAGGTGCCTCTGTCTTTGGTGGCAGGAACACCGAGATCCAGCTTCTTCTAGGGGTTATCGGAGCTCCTCTGATCCCTCTCCCCATCAAGTCCGATCAAAGCAGCTTCTTTATTACTAAAATCATCAAGGATCACCCCATTGTGAGTTTCTTGTAGCTTTTGTGTCGAACACTTGGCTGGCACTTGGGTTTCTGAAGTTGTTTCATTTTGATAAAAAGGAAATCTCCTTTTCTTTGCAGGAGGCTTCAATGGCAAAATACATAGTGAAACAGTACACAGCAGCAGTTGGAGGAGAGAAGGTGCTGAGATCAGTAGAGAGTATGTATGCTATGGGGAAGGTGAAGATGGCTGCATCAGAGTTCTGTGCAAGAGATGAGAATGTGGGTAACAAAAAGGTGCTGAAGCTGAGGAATCTGATGAATGGCGGAGGTGAGGTTGGTGGGTTTGTGGTGTGGCAGAAAAGCCCTGAGCTTTGGTGCTTGGAGCTGGTTGTTTCCGGATGCAAGATCAGTGCCGGGAGTGATGGCAAAGTGGCCTGGAGGCAGACCCCTTGGCACCATTCGCATGCCTCCAGGGGCCCTCCTAGGCCCCTCAGGCGTTTCTTGCAGGTATATCACCCCCACACTCTCCTGCCTTTCTATTATTTTGTGATACTTGATGAATCTACTCATTATGATTCTCTCAAGTTGATTCTTAAGATTACTTCAAGGTCACTCAACTTATATGTATTCCTAAAATGTTTTTACTTCGTTCATTAGTGATTTAATGAAATCAACCAGAACTCGAATTGTTTGATAAATTTGTTCTAGTCACGGCCGCCGTGAATTGGATTGATGCTTTGGAAAGTCCTATAAGAAGGAAAAGTTATCTGAGGAGATATGAATTGAATTGAACTCTTTCTGCAACCATGAGTTGGATCCTCTTTTTTTTTTCTCAATAAATATTATGGTCTGCAACTCTAATGTCAATGTTGATTCCTGGGTTAGGTGGATTCGAGTGCTGATTTTCTATATTTGATGACTTTTAACAAAACATATTTGACCCAGTAGTTACTGGCTGGTCCACTTTAACCAACGTGAAGGATGGCCTAGTTAGCTGTCAGATACCTCCCTGGCCCCCCACATCTGTAATGGGGCTCACAACACGGTTAACAAGAGAAAAAACAAAATGAAAAAAAAGCATACCAATTTTTTTTTTTTTTTTTTTTATGTTTGTTCAAGATACTGATAGGTATTGGCATTTTACAGGGGCTTGATCCAAGATCTACCGCAAGTCTGTTCTCAAACTCTGTTTGCATCGGTGAGAAGCCCATCAATGATGAAGATTGTTTCATTCTCAAACTTGAAGCTGAGCCATCAACACTCAGGGCAAGAAGCAGCAGCAATATAGAGATAATCAGGCACACGATCTGGGGTTACTTCAGCCAAAGAACGGGACTCTTAGTCCAACTAGAAGACTCTCACCTCCTCCAAATTAGGACACCTGATAACGACAGCGTTTTCTGGGAGACAACAATGGAATCCTTAGTCCAAGACTACAGATCAGTAGATGGGATCTGCATAGCTCATTCAGGCAGGACACGGGTTTCTTTGTTCAGATTTGGGGAGAATTCTGAGGGCCATGCAAGGACAAGAATGGAAGAGGCTTGGACAATTGAAGAAGTGGATTTTAACATAAAGGGCCTGTCCACTGACTGTTTCTTGCCTCCTGCTGATCTGAAAAAGGAGGAAGAAAACTGTGGCGATGTGCCTTATAATGCAAGGCAGCTGCCCCCCAAGATCAGAGCTTCCTCCTTTAGAGTTAGTGCTACCAAGGTAGTAGCTGTAGATGATGAAAGTGATGATTCAGATAATGTGGTGGATGATCATGAAGAGTTGTAATATAGCAAGTGATTGTGCCCTAATTTGTGTAAATATAGTGAGAGACAATTTGTAACATATGAAGTGCTAAGTTTTGAGCGGAGCAGTGCAATGTCTTGTCTTGTAGTATTTCCAAGTTTATAGAAAGAAACTTTAGTTTAAGCCGGACCAAACGAACACAGAACTGGAATTGTGATAAATTTGAAAGCGTTTCGCACAGCTTAAGCTAAGAAGTTGTTGAACAATAGCTGGGTGATCTCTGTAATGTGTTCTGGTCCCTTGCCAGTGTGCAATAGTTGAGACAGATTCGTATATCAGGAACTAAACAGGGTATTTTCACGACGAAGAGGGGGTATGAAATAGCAGGAAAGTGTATATTTTGACAGGCTTTCAGTAATTTTTACCCCCGGGCTCTAAAAAAAAGGTCATCCATTTTGAATAAAAAAATCAGACTTTTAACATATAGCCATCAGCCTATCAAAATTCTTTTAATGTTCATCAGCAACTTTCAAAATATTATGTCCACTAGGTTATTGAGTTCATTAACCAAAATTTTTATGCATCTGTAGCAACGTGTAATGTTTTCAAAATCTAACAACTCATATGGGAGCTATAAAGAAGTAGGACATTTTTTTTTCTATACCATTTAAGTAGTTACTCATACTAACAAATGATCTTTATAGAATTTATACTGCTTTTTTTATGAGTTTTCAAATTTTGAAAAGTTACACTTTGGACAATAAAATAAACTTTCAGTTAAGGAACTAGGAACTGGATGGTCCTAATAGTAAATTTGCGCAATTTTAAGAGCTTGATTGGTTAATTGTCACGAAAATTGTCCAATGAGCCTGTTCATTAATAATGACTGCCAGATACTAACAAAATAGGTATTTCTCATTAATAATATTAACTCCCCTGATATATAATGCATATTACAAAATGAGGGTTATTGATTTTCCCTCTCAAACAAACTGAGGTAAAGTTCCCATCCCAACCCTCCAAAACTACCTTATTAAAGCCAAAAGACTACCCTTTTTCACTAATTAATCCCCCGATCTGTTTTTTTGTTGACCAATAAATTGCCAGCAGATAACCAACCTACAACACCAGCTCTGTTAAAATTTATTGCTCCTAATCAATAACTACACTCCCATCCTTAAATATTCTTTTTCCTTAAACAACCAAACAATAACCTCTTATCAGCTGTAAGTACTTCTGATACTAGAAATTTTTCCTTCCCCCAACAAAGCAATCATTTTAAGATTTTGCCACTAATTGGCTCAGTAAGTCCACTCATGGGGCAGCCTTATTTCTTCAGGTCTGTAACTGTAACTTCTCTTGCTCTGTGTCACAGCTACATTTCTTCTGGTCATTAAGCCATCTGCACGTCAAACCCCAAATCAGGTTTATCAGAAATATCCATTTAAAGATGAGAATTTGGTCCAAAATCAGCTGCAAGATTTGAGCTTACCATAGCTTGAAGTAAGATTAGAGCTGTAATTTGCTTGAGGATGGCCATTAATCTCATAAAGATTAAGATTTAGAGCTTGGACCACCTTTGCTGGGAGTTGAACTGCAGGGCAATTCAATGACACAAAAAATGGGACAATATTATTTAACTGTTAAATTATATTTAGATAATAAATTCATGCCAAAACACTTTAACAATATTTTTGTAAATTTGAGTCCAGCAAAATTAAACCGGTAAAATTTACTAACATTATGCTGAGAAATTGATCAAAAAAAAGAGAAAACTAATTACCAGGTTTTTTCCGAAATTCAGGAAGGTTCCCATATCTACGAGGCAAGAAAACGCCGGTGCCGGCGGACTCTCGCTTCACGGCACCAGATCCGGCGAGGAACACCGAGCGCACGGCGGGCTGCGCCGGCCGGTTCTGGAACTGAACCGGAAGAGCCGGCCACGACGACTTTCCAACACTTCTCCCATTTTCGCCGGCAGACCTATTTTCTTTCTTCTGAATTTGCCAGTTGGTCGCCCTCAACCTCTGCTCTCTCTTCACATGCTGATGATACAACTGCCGAAAAATAAGCGGAGAGATTTTCTCAAGGAAATCACAACCGAAGTCATAAGAAAAAACAGATTTTAACAATTGAACCCTTCCCTTTTACGAGTGACAAATGAATCCTTACTTTGTTTGTCTCTGCCGGCTGTGGGAGATTATTATGAGCAGAGCTCTCCCTCGAGGAGATGCAAGACGATAGACTATTGACTGGACGATGAGTTTGGGAGAGAGAACCGCTGGGGTTTTTAACCAACTCGGGCGATTCGACGCTCATATTCAACCTCGCGACCTGACCTGCAGCTGCGTAAATCAGATTCCAGGTGTCATTTTGGCCCCCGAATGGCGATGTTGGAGGCGAAGGGACCTGGGACGGCCCGTTCGGGCTGCCATTGCCGGAAGCAGACCAGCTTCCGAGTCCACCCAGCGTCGACTGCGGTGAGCTCGCCATGCAACTCTTCTGCGTCATCACAAATCCAAATCCAAATGGGGAACAAAATTAGTACAAACAATGGGCAAAACGGGGGGAAAAGTAAGGAAAAATAAGACGAAAGGACAAAAGTTTACTTCAGATTTGTCGTGGTTGAGACTGGGGACGGCGAGCTTCTGAGTAAGTCGGCGAGTCAACTGAGCGAGGAACTCGTCCTCGTCCTCGTCCTGGTCACAGCTCTCGCACTCCGTTGAGTCCGTTGAATCTACAGCAGAGCAAAGCGAGGAGGCGAAAGAGTCCGGCGAGTCGAGGTCGTAGGGGAACTCATCCGGAAACGGGTGACTCGGTATCAGCAACTCAGAATGGAACGCCCTGTCTTCTTTGTTTCTCTTCAGTGCCTCCCCATCCATGAACGCCCTTTGGCGAGTAGCCGGAAAATCAAAGACGGCGTCGTTTACGGGCTCAGTCATGAAGTGGACGCAAACAGAGCAAGCAAAACAGGGGAATTTGTTGGTCTGTCAAGAGTTTTGGATTTGATGGGCTTTTGAAGGGGAGAGGGGGACCCAATTCATGCAGGGTCGAGGGTAAATTTGGAAATTTAGAAAATGGAAAAGGGTATAAAGAATGTTGAGGACTGGCTGCTTTTATTAAGGTTTCAGTGCACTTTTAGGTTTTGAGACAGGAAAAGGATAAGTACCGTATTTTCAATTTATAGAGATATATGACAAATTTTTGCCAGAGTGTAAATTAAAAAAACATAAAACTGATTTCTACATGTAAATACATGAAACCCATCACTTCAAATCGTATTAATGGTGCTTCCGAACAAACATGTTCCCCAATAATTGAGACAAAAAAATTATTTATTTTTATACTTACAATCCCAATACTGCCTCCGTTTTCCATTGTTTGTTTCATTTCAATTTTTTTTATTTAACTTTAATTTAAATTTATTTATATTATTTCATAAAAAATTTTAAAAATTATATTTAAAAACTATAGTTTTTATAGTTTCTAAATATAATTTTTTAAAAAATTGACAAATAATGATATTAAATAAATCTAAGTAAAAAAAGCTAAAATGGAATAAAGAGTATGTGACAAAGAAAATATAATTTTAGGGAAGGAAAGAAACAAAAAAATTCATTGAGGGGTTTCATTTCGTGGGCGTACCTTATTCTTATATTAGATGACGTGTAAGTCACTATTGGAGTTAAAGATGAAAAATTATAATTTACGACTTATTATCAATTCCAGAGGAAATTAAGTTATTTCTCCTGACCGCACTATATATACTAAACAGGAAAAAAAATTAATAATAAGGCCTAATTCAATTAATATAATACTGATATGGCTTTGAAAAGGAGAGATGGACAAAATTGGGGGAATGGTCGAGTGGTTGTGCACTTGTCCAGGAATAGCGATACAAGGCACCTGCCATGCTGATTTAGATTGGTTAGATACAAAATTTTAATTGGGGAAACTGTGCCGCCCCACCCCATTTTCTGCCACTTGAATTCAAAATTTTGGGGTTAGATCGATCTGAGGTTTCATTTTGGAGGAGTAATTCGTGATTCCTCAATTTGTTAATTACATTTATCCATTTTCTCTTCTTTTAATCTTCCTCTCACGTGATGGCTTTTTCATTGACAGTTGAAAGTTGGAACAATAATGCAGGTCACTGGTCGGAATAGTCTCTAATCTGCTTGCTTAGCATATTTGCAAAGTTATTAGACGTTTAATGGGCATGATTATTGTTGATCAATTATTGTCTATATACTTACCATTCAATTTATCTGCTAAACAGGACCACATCCCAGTGATGATACTACGTACCTTCATCTCAATTCTCCTAGTTGTATTTTTTTTAAACTACAATTTAAGAAGCTTGAAAAAATACTTTAAAATTATTTGTTTATTATAAATAAGTATTTTTATGAAAATATCGGTTTGCTGAAAGAAATTATTTTTTCCATTTACAGAAAAAAAAATTTCTATTGATTATCTATGTAAGTAAAAATAAAATCATACTAATTTGTAAATGGAAATATGATTCAAGTGATTAGTTAATAGAGTATATATTAGCTCTAAAATAAAATTAAGTTTTTTTAAAAAACAGTTAAGATTTGAAAATAAACAAATCTATTACACACACACATATAATAGTGAAACTTGGAGGTGATTTAGTAATTATAAAGTTCATTGATAAGTCAATTAAGTTCCACCCCAAATTTTTATATAAAATATCAGTTTTACTTTTTAATTTGTTGACTCAATTTTGACCACTTTCTAAACTTACATTTTGACCATAAAACAGTAATTTTATAATAAATGAAGAAATTTTAGGTTCCTCCAAAATTTTCTTGGCAACCGGTTCCTCCATTTCTAAACATAAAAATTTGTTTGTAAGTAAAAAAAATCATAGTAATTAATTTGTGAAAAGAAATATGATTCAAGTGATAAGTTAATAGAGTATATATTAGCTATAAAATAATAATTTTTTTTAAAAAAGGTAAGATTTGAAAATAAACAAATCTGTTATATATATTATAAGGTAGAAGTTGGCGGTGATTTAGTAATTATAAATTTAACTTATAGGTCAATTAAGCCCCACATAAAATTTTTATACGAAACACCAATTTTACCCTTTAATTTATTGAATCAATTTTAACCACTTTCCAAATTTATATTTTGACCATAAAATAGTGATTTTATAATAAATGACAAAATTTTAGGTTTCTCCAGATTTTTTTTTTTTTGCCACCGGGTCCTCCATTTCAAATTATAATTTTATTTAATATAGAATTACTCATCTACCCAATAAATTATACATACACAAAATTGACCCCTAGTCCAATTCAAATAAATTAATATTTGTGATTTATTAGCTTTTTAATTTTCTCCTAATTACCACACTGTCATGGTGATTTGTAAAAGGAATTAATATGATTCAAGTGATAAGTTAATAGAGTATATATATTAGCTCGAAAATAAAAATAAGTTTTAAAAAGTAAGAATTGAAAATAAACAAATTTTGGAAATGGAGAACCATCAGAGCCGCATATGCTTCGAAAACAGACCGAGATCTGGTAAGCATTTTTCAAAAACAAAAGGGAAAAAAAAAACAACGCAATGCTTAATTTGGGAGAGAAACTTGATGAATGATGCTTCTAATTAATAACAGTTGGACTCAAGTCTTAGATTGACTTGCTACAAATTTGACATAGAGGCAAAATGTCTAATGCTGCTTGTTAAAATGTCAACTAAAAATGTTCATTTGGAGGCATCAACCTGCAACTCTAATAACCATCTTAGGGATGACAAGCAGTCAATGGGTAGTGGTGCCAAACCTAGCTTATTTAGGTTAATTAGCCCCTAAACTGAAACTCAGTGAAGATAAATAAAAAATCTTTCAACTTATCAAAGTAGAGCGAGTTGGTCCATGGGTTAACAGATAGGTGGAGGCTACGCTATCACTCTTCGTGCTCATTGATTTTAATCAAGTTGCATGGAAGTGAGCTTGCCACGACAAGGCTTGTTGTTAATGTTCCAGTGGCTATCCTTCCCCCTAACCATATTCCCTGTACGTGAGCTTTCTTTAGAATTAGAAGCCAAATCCTCCTAGCACACCAGTCAATGGAAGAGAAAAATTCATAAAAAAATTACCAATCTGACTATAATAATGATCATAAAATCTAATATGAGCAACTTGCTGGTAGGTACATGAAGGGAGCTAAAGAAACAGATTGGATCAGTATTGAGGAGAGAAGAGAAGGCCTTCAAGAAGGTTAATTTCAAAGAGAGAAGAGCAGACAAACATTTGATGCAGATGCATGACTCTATTCTTACTAAAACCCTTATGGACAAAGTCGTTGTTTTGAAAAATCTAAGCCGGATGCAAGGATTATTTGTTGTCCAACAGATTATCAATGTAACTTATATTTTCCATTACATTCAAGCAATAAGGAGCCTAGAGAAATTGATGAAACTTGAGAAAAATTGATAAGCATGGAGGGTGACAATGTCCAGGTCCAGTTACATCTTTGTTAATTTGTGTATTAACTTGCTTTATTTTGGTAAGTTTAAGGGTTGATTTGCAAATTGTCTAACGTAGCCAAAGGCAGACCTAGGTTTTTATAAAGGATAGACCAAAATAAATATTTTCCTAAGTTATTGTCACTGCCCCACTCTGAATAGGCTACATGTGGATTGTTTTCTAAGGAAACATGTGAAATGTTTCAAGGCCAAGGGCTGAATTGTAAAAAAAAAAATGATGAAGACAAAAACTGATTTTCATTAAGTGGTGAAATCCTCAAGCTAGTGAGAACATTACAGCAGTAGGGACTAAATTGTATTATACAAGGAATTCTCAAGTTAAAGTGTTGTTGAGGTGATTACTTTGTAAAGAAGAGGAAGTTGAGGTTCAATTAATCAAAAAATTAAAATTTAAGTAGTACAATAAAGAGAACGAGGATCAGATTGGATTAATAGAGATCATCAAGGATTGGCTTAAGGGTTTTAACCCAATCATATTTATACCAGAGGTTCATGTTGAGCATTGCTTCTTATTGCTCAACTAAAAAACGTAAATCTGTGTTGATCTCTTAGAGCTTTGCGACCAGGTTGGCGATGAAACATGAGAAATTCAGAAAGTAACAGCTTGGAGTTCCATCTTTAGTAATGTAATCTCAGATTATTAAGTAAGGAGTTGTCTTCTTTGTTGAGTTGTCATACTTGAACTGAAGCCATAATTTTGGGTTACTCAAGAACACGGGATGAATTCAAATGTTTTGGGTGGCATTGTAGATTACTAGGCAATTGTAGTTCAAAAGTAGTTACGAATTGCAAATTAAATTAAGTTCTTGAATTTTAAGCTAACATGCAATAGCTGGACAACAAAGATAGGTTTGGCCAACATAAATAGGTAAGGGACATGTCTTTGTGTTGGAATTTAGTTAGCAAGAGTGATTGTTAAATTTCATAGACGCACTAAGTTATACTTGTTTTACTATTGATTAGCATAGTTAAACCATATGTTGGTGCTATCACACCAACTTACATCACTACTTCTAACATTAACTAGAAGTAGTTAAGTGGTTAGGATAATGTGACACATATGTGTGGCACATCATCACCTTGGAATCAATAAGAAGATGTCATATGGTGATTATGTCATGTGTGCATATACACCTTGACACATAGGATAATTGCTTAATAACCACCCCCATAACTACTTATATTATGAAGGGATATGATCTTTAGATGAAATGATATGTCTATCCCAACATATATGACCCTTAGAGATGTAGTTATGCACCAAAACTACCATAATTGGTGAAATAACATGACTTTTAGTAGAGGATCATGTTTTAGGCGAATTTAACAACCTTTAAGAGGTGGTTATGTTCTTGATTTAAGAAGATACAACTCTTAGATGAGTTGTGACTCTATAGCCGAACCAATACATCTCTTCTAAGAGTGGTTATGGCCTTATTTTAAGGGAATAAGTTATGGATGGATAAAGGCACATCTTGGCGAAGTAGTATAACATTTTTTGAAAAGTTTTGACTTTTTTATGAATGGTTGTGATCCTCAATAAGTGCCAATTCTTCCCCTGTAAATAGAGGGCAATAGAATTGTGCAAATAGGGATTGCAAACACAACTTATAGAGACTCTATTTCTTCTATTTTACACCACACACTTCCTTATCACCATAAAGAGAATTTTGATCGAGTATTGAGTGTGAACTAACATATTTAGTTACTTGTATTTTCAAGTTAATTAAATATATGGTTTTGGATGTTCACAACAAGTCACATCTTCCGCAATATGCTCAAAGAAATGTCTTTTATTGAGGAGACTATCACTCAATTTTTTAGTGATAACCAAGTACATCATAATTTTCATAGTTATTTTATATCTTAAAAATTAAAATGTTTATTAGTTATGCACTAAATTTCCTTCGTTGGTATTAAAGCTAGATTTAGCATGCATGACCCCCTAAATAGCCTTAGATTATTTGAAATTTTTGTTGCATGCTATACTAATATGATAAACCTTGACTCTAATTTGTATGTTAGGGTTTAGTTTTAGTTACTAAATCTGTAATCTATATGAATGTTTAAATTTGGTAAGTATACTAAACTAACCAAAAGCTATGATGATAAAGATATAGATTATTTTGGTGTATTTAGCCTTGCACGTATGCAATTTGTGTATGTTTTTTTAAAGATTGTGTTATTAAAAGAGCCTTTTTTTTTTTTTTTTTTGCATACTGATAGGTTGAATTACATATGTGTTTTTACTTGATTATATTATTGACTTTGTGTCAATGATGACTATTTATATGTACATTAGGCAATTTAAGATAAGTAAACTAAAACAATGGAAACATATCAAAATATATTTGATTACATGTGCATGCGCATGTTTTTTGTTTGCTTTGACATGGGTAAGTTATTTTTTTATTTTACCTGTGCTTGAAATTATCTTGTTGTGATAATATATACACTTATTTAATGTGCTAACTTACTATTACATGTTGTAGATTACTAACTTCATAAGTGGAAGTATCAATGAACTAAGTTTTGATCTAAAACTTGATAGTGACAAAGTAGTCATCAGGCATAAAGATGTTTCAGGAAGTGCTAAATGAAATAGAGTTATTATTTATCATGTTTAAAGTTTTTTAAAAAGGTAAATACTAAAGAAAAAAATAAATGTTTGGTTTGTAATTGCAAAGAAACCTATGCAAAGGGTTGCTTAGTGACTAATGTACATAATTTCTCACTCCCTTCAAATTATACATCATATGTATTTACATTTTCGCCGAATCAAATTTCTTTGTGAATTGGTGATTTAGGGGTCAAAGTTCACATTCATTATGAGAATGATTGTTCAAAAGGACATTTGTGTCTTTGATGAACAATGAACAAAACTTTAAGTTTGATGAAGAATTGGTCATGCGAGACTCTTTAGTGAAAAATACATATTAGTTATGTAATATGTATTTAGTTTAAAAGAATGTGTTCTTCTTAAATTCTTTTTACAGATCTCGTTTGCCATGCAAATTTCTCTTGTATATGATGTTTTAACTTAGTGACAATGATAATAATTTCTTATTTCTCAAATTATAGCTATATAGTCTTAGTGACCAATTTTTTCACAAATTCTAATAAGTTTTTACTAGGATCCAAAAGTGATGTCTTGGTAATTCACATTTAGGCTGATAAAAAATTACTAGTATGTTATAAGTGATTCATTTGATTCTTTTTATAAAATGGTTTTACAAATGTGTTTAGTTTGCATGCATACAAAATAACTAGGATTAACCATGTTTTGAGAATGTTTCAATTAACATGTCTTTTAGGCAATTTACTTAGAATTTTTTAAGGTTTAATAAGCATCAAGTCTAGAATAAGTTCTAGATATAATCACTTAAATTTTAATTCATACTTTTTGTCATCAAATATGTTCATTGGAATAGGTTTTGAGTTTGTACAATCTAATGCTCAAAGAGTTTTAGATACAATCAATTTTGTATGGAAATGGTTTAGGTCAATGACAAATAAGTTATTACCATCATTTCTTGAACATAAAGAGGTTGATCATTAAGATAATCGTGATTATGGTTATGATGATTGGATTGATTATCTCCATCAAGAAATAGGCCTATAATACGATGACTCAATACCCTTTAAGTGCCAAATGATCATGCAAATGTACAAGATTAAAATGTTTTTCCTTGTTAGCCTATCCTGAGATGTTCAAATAAGTAATAAGATCACCAAGAAAATGATGGATTTTGTTAAGAGGGAGGTACACTTGGTATTGTCTTGAAGTAAATGAACTAAGTAATGTGTAAAATTGATGTTATGCATTTTTGTACAATTTATGCTTGATTCTTAACATTTTGGTGCAGTGTGAATATGAACTTAATTGATCATGTCTTTGTGATTTAATCATGAGTACGAAGTATTATTAATAAGATTCAAGTAGTGATGCATGCATACATCTCAACTAAGTTGAAAAGCATTAACAAGAATTATGTATTCTCTGTGAATGAAAAATATTCTAATTTGAATATCTCGTATTATAAAGAATATCTTATTAATAGTTATTCACAAGTTAGAATGAAATGTCTTCCAATGTTAGTTGAGATTGTACATACGGTGATATGATTGCATGACCCTCTTAACAAACTTTAATATCTAAAGAGCTATAAAAGTCTGATTTTGATGTCGTTGCTATTCTTGTAGCAAGTACATACCAAGAGGGAGAAGATGTGTGTTCCTTGGCAACAATTAACATATAAAAAAATGTTAATGGACATAAAATGCATAGAGGAACACAATCTTGAATCTTGAAAAAGTACTATATTGGTTAGGTTCTAAGAGGCTGGTAGTTATGAATGTTCATTTTAGTCTTCTTATTTAGATAACTTAGTATGTGTAAAGCATTATGAACCTTTTCTTTCAAGAGGAAGTGGTCCAAGGCTTGCTGAGATATTTGGTTCTTTTATGTTCTCAATCATTTAGTATCTTATCAAGACCATATGCTGGTCATATTGATAAATTTCTTATCTAGCATAAGTGTACAATCAAGGTGATCAAAAAATGAGTTTGTGGCATAAGGTTATACACCTAATATCAAGCCCATTGATTTGGTATAAGTGCTAGATAAATTGAACTTTCATGAATGAAAGTGTCTATTTAGTTATCCAAATTAGAAATACAGAATTGCCATAAAAGATAATTTGGACATCAATTTTTATGATATTCAATTTGACCGAAGAAGCTATATGAGAGCTATTGGGTTCTAAGTATTATTAGTTGATCTTGAACTTAATAGGGGCTAAATGGGATTGTATTTAAGAGTTGAAGATCTATAGGTGGATAGTTTCACACCTTTAATGGAAATTGTATCAATAAACTTCATTATAGTAACAAAAGTTAGATTTGAATGTGAGCATACATCTAATGGATACTAATCCCAAACTTCCTTAAATGGTGAAGAAGCTTCCATGAAAATTATCTTTTTCATAACTTTTGACCTTGAACTCACAAAATAGTCTAAGAACTATTTAGTTTAATATGTTTTGAGACTAAGGTTTCGAAGTACTTTATCTCTAATCTGAAACTTGGTTTGAGATAATGCAAAAATAAGAATTTTATTCTCGGTCTATACTTCAAGTCTAACTTGTGTTTGGTACTCATAACTCCTTGAGCACTTCTTCTGGAATAAGAGAGTTTAGATTAGTTCTTCATTTAAGTCTGACATGTATCATGAAATGTACATGATTGAATGTTAACCAAGCTGATTAGGACAATTAGTTCAAATATTCATTTTTAACTCTATCTTAAGAACCATATTAGTGTAAAATATATATCACATTATATTATTCAGATGTAATGAGACAACAACGAATGTTATCAAGGTAACATTACTACATTAAAATATGGTTAAGTTTAGAGATGCATACATATTTACATTTAGTTATATCGTATTGCTTTGTGTCAGTAATTTGTTTATGTGATATTTGTTTCCATACAAAGAAGCTTGTTTTCATGAAATATAAATGTCATTGGTGGTTCATGTAGGCTAAGCACTTTCTTAGTGGTTGTTTGATATTGAACTATCTTGATGGTAGTTTATACATCTTTGATGTTCATATTTTATTAAAATGTAAAGCTAATAATATAACTGCTAAAATGCAATAGATGAAAATGAAGTTAGAGTTAGTTAAACTAACTAGTTTGATTAATTTCATTTTTTATGTCTCCTTATTAGTACGAAGATATGATAAGTTGCACTATGTTCATCATATATGTGCATATACTTATACAAGATATTTGTATTTTAAGTGTGTCATACATATCGCCATATATATAGCTTGCATCATAACAAAAATCAAATATATGTCCAGACGTAAATTGAAGGTTAATTTTTTTACATAAACTCTCTACCCTTATTCTTGAAGTTCGAATAAGGATGAGACCACTAAGGTCTTGAATGTAGGTCATTACTTAAATTAGTCATATATAAGTCAATAAAGAGTTACATCCAAGTGTGAGTCATATAATCCAACTTAGGACAACTTTAGCATAAAGGTCATCTTGATCTAAAATATTTGTTTGAAATCAAGGTAATGTGTTAATCACACCGCGGTTGTATGCCCATACATACATCTTAACCTATGTGACTAAGTGGATTTCTCATATGTGAGAAGTTTGACACTTGCATGGTTTGTTAAGGGCATATGCCCCTAGTGAAAGTCCATATGGAGTCATACAAACAATGTTTTAGAGGGAGATAGACACCTCCTAAATAATAGTTGTCAAACATTGTAATTGTGTACACTAACATACCATGACACTTGTATATATCTTGTGTGTATTTTGACTTATGTGTGAGTTTTCTTTCCTTATGCCCCTACTAACTATTGACTACTAATTAGTAATTTAAAATCATAATGTTACTTTAGTGAGCTTGCTATAGCTATGATAATGCAGTTAGATGTGTTTCTTATTAGGTAATCACTAGTTTTTAAGTTACTATATAGTGAGTGTGATAGAAAAGACTTTATAGTGTGTAAATTGTTACAAATCACAATATGATTGCATGTGATGCAAGTCAGGTAGTTGATACACTGTCATCTATACTTAAATACAAGCGCTCATAAGTAGTAATTCATTTAGTATTGTATTATTTAGTATACTACAAGATTCAAGTATAAAGTGACTTTAAAAATGGATGCATCTCGAGTCTGGTACATTATAGAAAGTTTATTAGTAAACTCATAAAAGAGATGTGTTGTAACCAAACTGTGTATCAACAAAGTCTTGAGGCATATAGGCATGATTAATGATATGTGTATAATTAATGGACCTTGATTTATTTAAGGATCTTTGATTAGTTCAAGGATTTGTGGTGAAGACAATTCTTCTATGTATGTTTAACCACTACATAAGGAGAAGATTTGTTGTCATGCCTAGAGTCACATGCCCAAACTTGTATATGTCAATTTTTCTTTTATGATAGTGTGTTTCAACTTTCAAGTGTTCCTTATTCATTATCCCTGTGTTCCATCAAGTATATCTAATATGAGTGGGAGCTGTTAAAATTTAGTTAGCAAGAGTGATTGTTAAATTTTATAGACATACAAAGATATAATTGTTTTACTATTGATTGGTGTAGTTATACCATATATTAGTGCTATCACACCAAGTTACATCGCCACTTCTAATATTAAGTAGAGGTAGCTAAATGGTTAGGCTGATATAACACATGTGTTTGACATATCATCATCCTAAAACCAATAAGAAGATGTCATGTGATGTGTGCATGTACACCTTAACACATGCGATAATTGAAAAATAATCACCTCATAACTACTCATATTATAAAAAATTTACCAATCTGACTATAATAATGATCATAAAATCTAATTTGAGCAACTTGCTGGTAGGTACATGAAGGTAGCTAAAGAAACAGATTGGATTAGTATTGAGGGGAGAAAAGAAGGCCTCCAAGAAGGTTAATTTCAGAGAGAGAAGGGCAGACAAACATTTGATGCAGAGGCATGACTCTATTCTTACTAAAACCCTTATGGACAAAGTCATTGTTTTGAAAAATCTAAGCCAGATGCAAGGATTATTTGTTGTCCAACAGATTATCAATGTAACTTATATTTTCCATTACACCCAAGCAATACCAGGTTCAGTTACATCTTCGTTAATTGGTGTATTAACTTGCTTTATTTTGGTAAGTTTAAGGGTTGATTTGCAAATCGTCTAATGTAGCCAAAGGCAGACCTAGGTTTTTATAAAAGATAGGTCAAAATAAATATTTTCCTAAGTTATTGTCACTGCCCCACTTTGAATAGGCCCACATGTGTATTGTTTTCTAATGAAACTTGTGAAAAGTTTCAAGGCCAAGGGCTGAATTGAAAAAAAAATGATGAAGACAAAAACTGATTTTCATTAAGTGGTGAAATCCTCAAGCTAGTAAGAACATTATAGCAGTAGGGACTAAATTGTATTATACAAGGAATTCTCAAGTTAAAGTGTTGTTGAGGTGATTACTTTGTAAAGAAGAGGAATTTGAGGTTCAATTAATCAAAAAATTAAAATTTAAGTGGTACAATAAAGAGAACGAAGATAAGATTGGATTAATAAAGATCTTCAAGGATTGGCTTAAGGGTTTTAACCCAATCATATTTATACCAGAGGTTCATGTTGAGTATTGCTTCTTGTTGCTCGACTAAAAAACGTAAATCTGTGTTGATCTCTTAAAGCTTTGCGACCAGGTTGGCGATGAAACATGAGAAATTCGGAAAGTAGCAGCCTGGAATTCCATCTTTAGTAATGTAATATCAGATTATTATGTAAGGAATTGTCTTCTTTGTTGAGTTGTCGTAGTTGAACTGAAGCCATAATTTTGGGTTACTAAGAACACGGGATGAATTCAAATGTTTTGGGTGGCATTGTAGATTACTAGGCAATTGTAGTTCAAGAGTAGTTACGAATTGCAAATTAAAGTAAGTTTTTTGAATTTTAAGCTAACATGCAATAGCTGGACAACAAAGATAGGTTTGGCCAACATAAATAGGTAAAGGACATGTCTTTGTGTTGGAATTTAGTTAGCAATAGTGATTGTTAAATTCCGTAGACGCACTAAGTTATATTTGTTCTACTATTGATTAGCATAGTTAAACCATATGTTGGTGCTATCACACCAACCTACATCACTACTTCTAACATTAACTAGAAGTAGTTAAGTGGTTAGGATGATATGACATATATGTGTCGCACAACATCACCTTGAAATCAATAAGAAGATGTCATATGGTGATTATGTGATGTGTGCATATACACCTTGACACATAGGATAATTGCTTAATAACCACCTCCATATCTACTTATATTATGAAGGGATATGACCTTTAGATGAAATGATATGTCTATCCCAACATATATGATCCTTAGAGAAGTAGTTATGCACCAAAACTACCATAGTTGGTGAAATAACATGACTTTTAGTAGAGGGTCATGTTTTAGTTGAATTTAACAACATTTAAGAAGTGGTTATGTTCTTGATTTAAGAAGACACAACTCTTAGATGAGTTGTGACTCTATAGCCGAACCAATACATCTATTCTAAAAGTGGTTATGGCCTTATTTTAAGGGAATAAGTTATGGATGGATAAGGGTACCTCTTGGCGAAGTAGTATAACACTTTTTGAAAAGTTGTGACTTTTTGATAAAGGGTTGTGATCCTCAATAAGTACCAATCCATCCCCTGTAAATAGAGGGCAATAGAATTGTGCAAATAGGGATTGTAAACCCAACTTATAGAGACTCTATTTTTTCTATTTCACACCACACACTTCCTTATCACCATAAAGAGAATTTTGATCAAGTATTGAGTGTAAACTAACATATTTAGTAACATGTATTTTCAAGTTAATTAAATATCTGATTTTGGATGTTCACAACAAGTCACATCTTTCGCAATATGCTCAAAGAAATGTCTTTTATTAAGGAGACTATCACTCAATTTTTTAGTGATAACCAAGTACATCATAATTTTCATATTTATTTTCTATCTTAAAAATTAAAATGTTTATTAGTTATGCACTAAATTTCCTTCATTGGTATTAAAGCCAGGTTTAGCATGCATGACCCTCTAGATAGCCTTAGATTATTTGAAAAAAATTTTGCATGCTATACTAATATGATAAACCTTAACTCTAATTTGTATGTTAGGGTTTAGTTTTAGTTACTAAATCTGTAATCTATATGAATGTTTAAATTTGGCAAGTATACTAAATTAACCAAAAGCTATGATGATAAACATATAGATTATTTGGGTGTATTTAGCCTTGGATGTATGCAATTTGTGCATATTTTTTTAAAGATTGTGTTATTAAAAGATGTTTTTTTTTTTGCATACTGATAGGTTGAATTACATATGTGTTTTTAGTTGATTATATTGTTGACTTTGTGTCAATAATGACTATTTATATGTACATTAGGCAATTTAATATAAGTAAACTAAAACAATAGAAACATATCAAAATATATTTGATTACATGTGCATGTGTATGTTTTTTGTTTTCTTTGACATAGATAAGTTATTTTTTTATTTTATCTGTGCTTGAAATTATCTTGTTGTGATAATATATACACTTATTTAATGTGCTAACTTACAATTACATGTTGTAGTTTACTAACTTCGTAAGTGAAAATATCAATGAACTAAGTTTTGATCTAAAACTTGATAATGACAAAGTAGGCATCACGCATAAAGATGTTGGAGGAAGTGCTGAGTGAAATAGAGTTATTATTTATCATGTTTAAAGTTTTTTAGAAAGGTAAATACTAAAGAAAAAAATAAATGTTTGGTTTGTAATTGCAAAGAAACCTATGCAAAGGGTTGCTTAGTGACTAATGTACATAATTTCTCACTCCCTTAAAATTGTACATTATATGTAGTGTTTACATTTTCACCGAATCAAATTTCTTTGTGAATTGGTGATTTAGAGGTCAAAGTTCAAATTTATTATGAGAATGATTGTTCAAAAGGACATTTGTGTCTTTAGTGAACAATGAACAAGACTTTAAGTTTGATGAAGAATTGGTCATACGAGACTCTTTAGTGAAAAATACATATTAGTTATATAATATGTACTTAGTTTAAAAGATTGTGTTCTTCTTAAATTCCTTTTACAGATCTCGTTTGCCATGCAAATTTCTCCTGTATATGATGTTTTAACTTAGTGATAATGATAATAATTTCTTATTTCTTAAATTATAGCTATATAGTCCTAGTGACTAAATTTTTCACAAATTCTAGTAAGTTTTTACTAGGATCCAAAAGTGATGTCTTGGTAATTCACATTTAGGCTGATAAAAAATTACTAGTATGTTATAAGTGATTCATTTGATTCTTTTTATAAAATGGTTTTGCAAATGTGTTTACTTTGCATGTATACAAAATAACTAGGATTAACCATGTTTTGAGAATGTTTCAATTAACATGTCTTTTAGGCAATTTACTTAGAATTTTTTAAGGTTTAATAAGCATCAAGTCTAGAATAAGTTCTAGATATAATCACTTAAATTTTAATTCATACTTTTTGTCATCAAATATGTTCATTGGAATAGGTTTTGAGTTTGTACAATCTAATGCTCAAAGAGTTTTAGATACAATCAATTTTGATGGAAATGGTTTAGGCCAATGACAAATAAGTTATTACCATCATTTATTGAACATAAAGAGGTTGATCATTAAGATAATCGTGATTATGGTTATAATGGTTGGATTGATTATCTCCATCAAGAAATAGGCCTATAACACGATGACTCAATACCCTTTAAGTGCCAAATGATCATGCAAATATACAAGATTAAGATGTTTTTCCTTGTTAGCCTATCCTGAGATGTTCAAATTAGTAATAAGATCACCAAGAAAATGATGGATTTTGTTAAGAGGGAGGTACACTTGGTATTGTCTTGAAGTAAATGAACTAAGTAATGTGTAAAATTGATGTTATGCATTTTTGTACAATTTATGCTTGATTCTTAACATTTTGGTGCAGTGTGAATATGAACTTAATTGATCATGTCTTTGTGATTTGATCATGAGTATGAAGTATTATTAATAAGATTTAAGTAGTGATGCATGCATACATCTCAACTAAGTTGAAAAGCGTTAACAAGAAATATGTATTCTCTATGAACGAAAAATATTCTAATTTGAATATCTCGTATTATAAAGAATATCTTATTAATAGTTATTCACAAGTTAGAATGAAATGTCTTCTAATGTTAGTTGAGATCGTACATATGATGATATGATTGCGTGACCCTTTTAACAAACTTTAACATCTAAAGAGCTGTAAAGTCTGATTTTGATGTCGTTGCCGTTCGTGTAGCAAGTACATACCAAAAGGGAAAAGATGTGTGTTCCTAGGCAACAATTAACATATAAAAAAATGTTAATGGACATAAAATGCATAGAGGAACATAATCTTGAATCTTGAAAAGGTACTATATTGGTTAGGTTCTAAGAGGTTAGTAGTTATGAATGTTCATTTTAGTCTTTTTATTCAGATAACTTAGTATGCGTAAAGCATTATGAATTTCTTCTTTCAAGAGGAAGTGGTCCAAGACTTGCTGAGATATTTGGTTCTTTTATGTTCTCGATCATTTAGTATCTTATCAAGACCATATGCTGGTCATATTGATAAATTTTTTATCTAGCATAAGTGTACAATCAAGGTGATCAAAAAATGAGTTTGTGGCATGAGAATATACACCTAATATCAAGTTCATTGATTTGACATAAGTGCTAGATAAATTGAACTTTCATAAGTGAAAGTGTCTATTTAGTTATCCAAATTAGAAATACAGAATTGCCATAAAAGATAATTTGGACATCAATTTTTATGATATTCAATTTGGCTGAAGAAGCTATATGAGAGCTATTGGGTTCTAAGTATTATTAGTTGATCTTGAACTTAATAGGGGCTAAATGGGATTGTATTTAAAAGTTGAAGATCTATAGGTGGATAGTTTCACACCTTTAATGGAAATTGTATCAATAAACTTCATTAGAGTAACAAAAGTTAGATTTGAATGTAAGCATACATCTAATGGATACTAATCCTAAACTTCCTTAAATGGTGAAGAAGCTTCCATGAAAATTATCTTTTTCATAACTTTTGGCCTTGAACTCACAAAATAGTCTAAGAACTATTTAGTTTAATATGTTTTGAGACTAAGGTTTCAAAGTACTTTATGTCCAATCTCAAACTTGGGGTTTGAGATAATGCAAAAATAAGAATTTTATTCTCGGTCCATACTTCAAATCTAACTTGTGTTTGTTACTTATAACTCCTTGAGCACTTCTTCTGGAATAAGAGAGTTTAGATTAGTTCTTTATTTAAGTCTAACATGTATCATGAAATGTACATGATTGAATGTTAACCAAGCTGATTAGGACAATTAGTTCAAATATTCAATTTTAACTCTATCTTAAGAACCATATTAGTGTAAAATATATATCACATTACATTATTCAGATGTAATGAGACAACAATGAATGTTATTAAGGTAACATTACTATCCTAAAATATGGTTAAGTTTAGAAATGCATACACATTTACATTTAGTTATATCGCATTGCTTTGTGTCAGTAATTTGTTTATGTGATATTTGTTTCCATACAAAGAAGCTTGTGTTCATGAAATATAAATGTCATTAGTGGTTCATGTAGGCTAAGCACTTTCTTAGTGGTGGTTTGATACTGAACTATCTTGATGGTAGTTTATGCATATTTGATGTTCATATTTTATTAAATTGTAAAGCTAATAATATAACTGCTAAAATGTAATAGATGAAAATGAAGTTAGAGTTAGTTAAGCTAACTAGTTTGATTAATTTCATTTTTTATGTCTCCTTATTAGTACGAAGATATGATAAGTTGCACTATGTTCATCATATATGTATATATACTTATACAAGATATTTGTATTTTAAGTGTGTCATACATATCGCCATATATATAGCTTACATCATAACAAAAATCAAATATATGTCCAGACGTAAGTTAAAGGTTAATTTTTTTACACAAACAATCTACCCTTATTCTTGAAGTTTGAATAAGGATGAGACCGCTAAGGTCTTGAATATGGGTCATTACTTAAATTAGTCATATATAAGTCAATAAAGAGTTACATCCAAGTGCGAGTCATATAATCCAACTTAGGACAACTTTAGCATAAATGTGATCTTGATCTAAACTATTTGTTTGAAATCAAGGTATTGTGTTAATCACACCGCGGTTGTATGCCCATACATACATCTTAACCTATGTGACTAAGTGGATTTCTCATATGTGAGAAGTTTGACACTTGCATGGTTTGTTAAGGGCATATGCCCCTAGTGAAAGTCCATATGGAGTCATACAAACAATGTTTTAGACGGAGATAGACACCTCCTAAATAATAGTTGTCAAACATTATAATTGTGTACACTAACATACCATGACACTTGTATATATCTTGTGTGTATTTTGACTTATGTGTGAGTTTTCTTTCCTTATGCCCCTACTAACTATTGACTACTATTTAGTAATTTAAAATCATAATGTTACTTTAGTGAGCTTGCTATAGCTATGATAATGCAGTTAGATGTGTTTCTCATTAGGTAATCACTAGTTTTTAAGTTACTATATAGTGAGTGTGATAGAAAAGACTTTATAGTGTGTAAATTGTTACAAATCACAATATGATTGCATGTGATGCAAGTCAGGTAGTTGATACACTGTCATCTATACTTAAATACAAGCGCTCATAAGTAGTAATTCATGTAGTATTGTATTACTTAGTATACTACAAGATTCAAGTATAAAGTGACTTTAAAAATGGATGCATCTCAAGTCTGGTACATTATAGAAAGTTTATTAGTAAACTCATAAAAGAGATGTGTTGTAACCAAACTGTGTATCAACAAAGTCTTGAGGCATATAGGCATGATTAATGATATGTGCATAATTAATGGACCTTGATTTATTTAAGGATCTTTGATTAGTTCAAGGATTTGTGGTGAAGACAATTCTTCTATGTATGTTTAACCACTACATAAGGAGAAGATTTGTTGTCATGCCTAGAGTCACATGCCCAAACTTGTATATGTCAATTTTTCTTTTATGATAGTGTGTTTCAACTTTCAAGTGTTCCTTATTCATTATCCCTGTGTTCCATCAAGTATATCTAATGTGAGTGAGAGCTGTTAAAATTTGGTTAGTAAGAGTGATTGTTAAATTTTATAGACATACAAAGATATAATTTTTTTACTATTGATTGGTGTAGTTATACCATATATTAGTGCTATCACACCAAGTTACATCGCCACTTCTAACATTAAGTAGAGGTAGCTAAATGGTTAGGCTGATATAACACATGTGTTTGACATATCATCATCCTAAAACCAATAAGAAGATGTCATGTGATGTGTGCATGTACAGCTTAACACATGTGATAATTGGAAAATAATCACCCCATAACTGCTCATATTATAAAGGGATATAACATTTAGGTGAAAAGATATGTCTATCCCAGCATATATGATCATTGGAGAAGTAGTTATGCACCATAACTACCCTAATTAGTGAAATAACATGACTTTTAGTGAAGAGTCATGTTTTAGGAGAATTCAATAACCTTTATGAGGTAGTTATAGTCTTGATTTAAGAAGACACAACTTTTCTAAGAGTTCTGACTTTATGGCTGAAGCAACACATCGCTTCTAAAGGTGGTTATGGCCTTATTTCAAGGGAAGAAGTTATGGATGGATAAGGGCACATCTTGATGAAATAGTACAACATTTTATAAAGAGATATGACTCTTTTATGAGTGGTTATGATCCTCAGTAAGTGTCAATTCATCCTTTATAAATAAAGGACAATAAAATTGTACAAGTGGAGGTTGTAAACACAACTTCTAAAAGCTTTACTTCTTTTATTTCATCCCACAAATTTCTCGATAACCATAAAGAGAATTGTGGTTGGGTATTGGATGTGAACCAATATATTTAATTACTTGTATTTTCAGGTTAATTAAATATTTGATTTTGTGTGTTCACAATAAGTTACGTCTTCAACAACATTCTTAAAGAAACTTCTTTTATCAAGGAGACTGTCACTTGGTTATTCAGTGATAATCAAGTACATCTTAATTTTTATATTTATTTTATATATTAAAAATTAAAATGTCTATTTTTTGTGTACTAAATTTCTCTTTGTTCTTAAAATTCTAATCATAGCTTAATTGCTAAATTAAACATTATTTTAATGAAATAATTGCTAACTGTGTGAACAAGAAAATTGAGGCCAACGGCTATTTGCTTAACAATTCTAAGGAATAAAGTCCAAGGGACAATAAGTTCATTGAATGTTAAGAAGCTTATGCTCTGTTAGGTTCTATGAGCTGAAGCTAGCTTATGTAGGCAAGTAGTGGGGACTTGGGGTTTCTAGAGCCCTGATGCTTGACCAGCATCCTTAGTTCTAGTTAATCTCAATGAGCACCAATGTGCATGGGGTGTGTGTGTGAGTGCCCTTGTAATATGCCTAAATGGTAATCTACTTGTCGAGGACATGGTAGCTATATTGGTTATTCTATGGAGTTGCGTTGTTGTCATGCATTCACGCATCCATGCATCTGCATTTTATTTTACCTGCTGGTTGTTTATTCTGCTTTTGATGTAATTTTGTACTGCTGAATGTTAATGCTTGGAAATTAGTTAAATGGATAGCATTGTATTATTTGCTTCTGGTGTGTTTTCTCTTGTTTTATTTGATTGCTGGTTAAGGCTTTATGTTGAGGCATAGGCTAAGGCTTTATGCTATGACTATTCCTTATTGAGTTTCAATAGAAACTCACTCCTTTATTTAATTTTTGCTGTATGCGTAAATCTATTGCAGCTACTGTGGTTGATCTAGCTTGAAGCTGCAGAACTGGCTCTCTTAGTGATAAGGGCCTGAAGATTAGGTCATGGATATGGGACATACTAGTCCTAAGTTTTAGTATTGATGTATGTATTTTAGGCCATGTTAGGATTCAGGCTAAAATCAAGACTGTTTGTAAATGGTTGCAAAATAAATTTATAATGATGAATAAAACTGTTTTTGATATTGTAATTCCAGAACACCTTTTACTACTTTCTTACTAATTTGCTAATTAGTCACTAAACTAACAAAAACAAACGGACCCTACACAATTTGGGTTGTGGCCGTTACAGTTCTTATAAGAAAATTTAACCAATTTTAAAAAAATTTTAAAATACATTTATCTTTAAATTTAAAAAAAAATTATAAATATTTTATAATTTTATGGGAAGTTTAGGCCTGAATTAGGCCCCTTTAATTTTGCCCATGAGGTGGCAAGGGCACACTCTGGGAAAAAGGATTAGTAGAAGAATGGAAGAATACTCAAAACTCTGTTACGTTACGTGAGCACATGATAAGCATCTTCAACAAATTAAGATCCAAAGACAAGACATGCCCAGCAACAACTCCTGTATATCTCTATGCCTGTCTGTCACTATCATCATGGCCAACATTTGAGTGTCAAAATGTTAAAAAAAAAAAACAGTTTACTTGAAGTTGAAAAGTTTTCTACTTCTTAATCTTAACCTCTTAGATGTACGTATTAAAAAGTTGCGTACTGCAGAGCCACTTTTGAAAAGGAAAAAAAAAAAGGTTAAATGACTTCAAAATATTTTAGATGTAAATGAGGCAAAATGCTACCAAACGCTTGTACAAAATTATTACTTTATTATCCTCTATCTCATACGTCCCCCTATTCTCTGGCTCCATAATTTGTTGATTTACAGTCTTAATTCATAATATGTATAATTGCACATATATGCACAATAAAATTTCCAGAAAAAAAAAGGGTATTAGTTCAAGGTTAAAGAAACTAATAATTAAGAGGTATATTGGGCACGAAATAACTAATAAAGAAAGGGAAAAGAAAACAAATGGTCACCACCATCATTTATGGGTGAACAGTTTTGCCATACCCAATAAAGGTGGATTGAGTTAGATTTGGTAAATTTTGGTTATGGTTTGTAGGGTGGTTCCAACCCTAAAAAAACCATTGGTTTTTTGTTAGTGCTAGTTTCATATGAAACAAACGTGAGATATATGTATTAATATTGTATAAAATTTATGATTTTACATATCTAGCCATATAACTATTCATTAAAAATTATAGGGAAAGTTACAAAAAGTTCCTGACGTTTGACTTAACCTACACTTGCCTCTCTCTATTTTAAAAAACTTACACTTTACCCTTTGGAATAGTCACATCAGTCAAATTTATTGCCATGTAAGTGAGTCAAATGCCATAATTGTCCATTAAGATTTTCCAATTTTGTCAATCAACCACAATATTCATTTCATTTCATACTACCTCAATTCATTTTTTTTCTATATATGTAATATATTTCTAATAATTTTATATTTCTGAATAATTTCAATCTTTATAAATTTACTAATAATTTCTACATTATAATATATTTCCAAGTTTATAAATCTATAGTTTATGCTTCCATGATGATCCTATACCTAGAAGGCTCATGATAGCTTCCCTGAAGATCCAGTCTGTGGCTCAAAATGGGGACTTACTTAAGGTCTTCAATGGGGAACAAAAGTTTCAAACTTATTGAATACCCAACTAAATGATAACTAAAAAAACAATAATTATGTAATACATTTATTAAATGTACAACTAAAATTTACATTTATTGAAGTATTATAGTTTAAGAATTTTTTACTTCTATTTTTTTTTTTTTGTAAAAAATAAGCATAACTTATTAATTTTTTCATTTGATGGGCTAAAAAATTACGAAACATTAATTACCATTTGGCTAAAAAGTATACTTAATTAAGGATATAATGATATGTAATTAATGATGTCTTAATTAATATATTATTTATATTATGTAATGTTAAAAAATTGTAGGATGTGTAGATTTCTTTTCATATGATGAAAATTAGTTTTCAAAATAAAATAAAATAAACTAAAATATATTTTTCCAAAAAGATGATACTTCTTTATTTGAACTAACTAAAAAATGAATAAAATGTTAAACAAGTAAACATTAATATTAGTCACAAGCATAAACTATTAGTTTATAAATATGGAATTATATTATATATCTAGAAATTATTAGTAAATTTAAAAAAAATGTGAATTATTTAGAAATATAAACTTTATTATAAATATATTATGAGAAAATAGATTAGGTGTGGTATGAAATGAATATTATAGTTGATTTACACAATTTGTAAATTTTATTCGGTAATCATGACATTTGGTCCACTTGCATAGTACTAAATTTGAATGATGTAATTATTTCAGGGGGCAGAGTTCTAAAATGGATGGGGAAAGTGTAAGTTATTGCAAAAATTTGAATGTTTTTGTAACTTTCCCAAAATTATATTACCACAGTATTTTTAGACTTTTAGTTTTAGACCTAATCCTAGTCCTAACTATTCCAATCCCACTCCACAAATGTATTCCTAATTTCACAGACTATCATTGGGTAAGGGTTGCTTGAATCCCAATACCAGTCCTGGCACCATCATTTCTTCGTTTTGGTGGTTCTAGTTTTGTTCCCATCTTGTTTCACAACCATCCACCTCCATTTCACAAACCATCAACTTTTGAGTTCCCATTCACAGTCATCTGCTGTGAATTAGTTCATATTCCTAATTCGATTGCGAGCTTCACGGGCTAGAAAAAATCACTACTATTTTGACAACCAAGTAATTAATCTTCCTTCACCGTATCATTGGTTTCTCCTTTACCCCCTTTTATGCCTTCCTTTTCCTGGTGTGTGTGTGTAATTTAGTTGCAGTCTTTCGTCTTTCATCCTTTGCTTTGCTAATTCTTGCATGTAAGACTTGACAAAAACATGATGATGAATAGAGTATTTGTTGCTAAATTGAACTCATAGTGAGAAAGACTAATAAAATTAATTTTACATTAATTATATATTTCATTGAATTTTGATGTTATTATAGTTATATGGTATAAGATGAGAAACCTAAGAACTAAAACCAAAAAACCCACAAACATGGGTTCCGTTTTTATTCAATTCCTGGTTCTTAGATTTGGTAGAAAATTTTTTGTGCTGGGCCTAACCTGCTCACCTCTGGCAGCACCCCATTTTAATAAATGGTTCAAATGAATTACGAGCTTAGTGTTTTTTTTTTAAAAAATTAAATTAAATTGAAAAGTGAATAGTTCCTACAAATTAATTTAAAAAATATGATTGCTGTGTGGCTGGCTGGCACAGTAGAGCATATAGCACACAACAGGAGTTTTGGATTACTGCTGTGATTACCGGGCTTTATGGCACTAATTAAAGCAAAAGCAGCGTGATAACTAAAGTAGATTAATTAGTTTAATTTGTTGTATTAATAAAAGACATCTCCGTGCGTTCTTCGACATCATCATAATCATTTGGTTCCCTTTGCCTGCCCCTTGCTTAATAAGGTGTTCGCCTTCTCGCTAAGTCGACATGATTCCCCATTTTTATGTTAACATCAATATTTTATTACTACTGCCTCATCGTTTTTATTTTATGATTATAAGTACTAATAATAAAAAAGTTTCTATGCTGAATAAATAAGCTTGTTGTTCTTTTATTACTCCGTTTTCTGAAACCCAAATTATAAGAAACTAGCAAGTTTACCTAGCTAGGCTACTTGCAGTTGTAACAAGTTGTTTATACATACATACATATTTAGAAGCATGTACAAGGTATATAATACATGGCATAAGAGAGATGTCAAAAAAAATTGGGCAAAAATTTGTCTGTTTTTTTAAATTTGAATGGCGTCAAGTTACAAATTGACAGAGAATAGTGAGCAATACACATGGCGCAACTTAAACCCCATTGATGGGGGTAAATGTCTGAGTATGCTGCCAACTAGATTGCATGCTGCGGACAATTGTAACAAGTTTTGTATTTTGACAGTTTGATTTAAGCCCAAACTTCTACTCTTTGTTTCTAATAAGGCCTTTATAAGTTGATGGTCTAATAAACCGATTAATATTATCAAAATGTTGTGAGTCTTTCACTATAATTTATGACCATATCAGTTTATGACAATAACAAACTGTCAACTCATCTTTATTTTCCCCCTTTTAAATAATGCTTCATCACCTTAACAATTGTCTCGATAAATATAAGGAATAAAAATGCTCGACTTAAGCCCAGTTCATTTTCTATATTTGTGTTTGATGTTCTCGTTTTGGTGAAATTTTACTTTTGAACAGGCTGGGTAGCTAATAAAACAAGGGCTGATTTTTATGTTATTCATAGCCAAATTGCCACTACCCCTGCCTTGCATCCTTCGCAATCATCTTTCCCACGATCCCTTCCTCCACTGTAGTCCCAAGTCCTTCACCTTCTTCAACCAGCCCATCAAATCTCTCAACTTCCATCGTTGCAAACCCATTTTGACCAAAGCGTCGATGTCTTCAAGTACCATATAAGTATAATGTTAAATATTGTAGTATACTATTTACTATAGGTATGCGGTACAAATATTTTTACATTTTGTCATTTTACTGCACAGTATACCACAGTATTTCATAATATTTCACGTACCACTCAGTATGCATTTTATCAAAAAATTGTGGTATATTGCAAAAACCGCATGATACATACCACGGTATTTTTTTTTTGTGGCTATTTTTTTATTTTACATCAAAATATTATAAATATATGAAACATTAAAATATAAATAATACATATATCATAAAATAAATATATACTTTTATCTTTTTTGTTACTTTTCTTAGTTAATATAAAAATTTAATGGATAGTAGCAGCTTGAAAGTCCTAACATGAGTTAAATTGGTGATAGTGGCTCCATGGTATATGGATCATATGGGTATCCACAACAAATGTTATCATCTTTAACCAGAGATTCATCATCATTGGCCCCAATCTTTTTCAATAATCTAATCGATGACAATCATCTTATTTTTCTGCTATAACATGGCGTTAAACAATATCCCTCAATTGAATTTTTAGTGCATGCTATCATAACTGAATATTATTTTCATTTGCAGAATTTCTTGACTCAACCAAAATTTCATGATGTGGAATGAATATGTTGCTTTTGTAGAATAAGTTAGGAAAGAAACGTCATACTTTGAGCCACCTAAAAATTCAATGTGGTATTAGAAAATGTATTGTTATTATTAAAGTATTTTTTTCTTATATCAATAAATTAGTTTTTTTAGTATTATTTATTTTTCTTTATACATAATTTTTTAAATATTTTTTTATTAAAAAAATATCTTCTATCATATATATTTTATTTATATTTGACAAATTATGATGAGAAAAATTAGAATACATATGAAATTTATAAAAATAAATTATTGAAAAAATTATGTTATCTTAAAATAATATTCTAACATTTATTTTTTTATGAAAACGGTAATAGCATATAGTGTGGTATATCTTAATAATTTGGGGTGCGATATACCTAGCGAGGTGCGGTATACATAGCGATAACGGTATTTAACACTTTGCCTATAAGTTGCTAGAAGGAGGCTTTTAGAGCTTTAAAACTAAAGCTTCCATGAATTAGGTTCCGTTCATCAAGTGAAAGTCGAGCTGGGTCAAACTTACTCATGAATTCTTATTTAAGGTGTTTCTGATTGCACCCGTGGCCTAGTTGCTCGAAGGCGGTGGTTCCCATGACAGGATTGAGGTACTCCATGCAATAAGTTGATCCAAGCAACTCTCTTTTACCACAAACTTGTTGTGAAAAGCCGAACCGAAGCCGACTACACCTTTTGGGAGGAAATGGTATTGTTCATCTAGGGCGGTTTTCGAAATAGGAGAAAGTCAGCAAGGATCCCTTAGGAATTGGGTCAAAACTTCTAACCGAATTTGAATTTTCAGGGCATAAGGATAAAAAAAAAAAAAAGTGACGACAAAGAGACAGAAGAATCGAATTTGAATATTCGACTATTTTGCTTAGGTGTGTTCTAAGCAAATTGTAATAACAATGAAATCAAATTAGGGTTTTGTGAGAATGGCTAGTTCAAGACCAGCGCATACACAAGCACACATGTGTATCTAGTGAAGAAAACTCAAAAACAAGCATGCGTTCTCCTAAAATGAATTGGCCCTTAGAGTTTTGTGAGTTAAGGTCAAGTTTGGGAAATATAGTACCCAAAAAAATAAAAATTTGGGAAATAATGACATCTTCTTCTGGGTATCTAAGGGTGAGTATCGGTTGAGTTGGTTCGATTTTTTAATGGTCGAATCAAATTTTGAATAATTATGGTTCTAAAAGAATCTACCTGATGCAAAAATCGACAACCAAATCATTATTTATTTTTATCCAACCCAAGCCAGTTAGATTTGTTCGAATTAGGTTTCTAGTTTACCCAACCGACACCCATCCTTAAAGACTTTATATGGATAAACTCCACAAAAAAACTCTTAATATTTATTCCATGTTTCATTTTCATTCACAATCTGTAAATAGTTTCCCACTGTACATTAACCTCATTCAATCCTTTTTCCTCCAAGTTCTTTTGGATGGAAACAGCCAGGATCTTTTGTCCGTTCGTCTAAAGAAACATTCAGTGGTAGAGGGTTTCCTAAAAATCATTATTTCTTTTTTTTTTTTTTTTGCTTTTGTGAACCATTTTTTAGAGCTAAAATGTGTTTAACTTCTTAAAACAATTGTTAGCTCAACTGCAACGATAGTGCTTGCTCTAAAGCGCAATATTTTCAGCTGATGGACTTTTATTTTTATCTTAATTAGAGGCTGTACCGCTTAAAGAACCAAAGATGTTATATAATTAGAAAATAACTTGTCGACAAATAATTGGTTCAGTGGTCACCCACTCTTCCCGTAGGACATTGCTTCATGCATGCCAGCCACACAGTTAGGGTCTTAGTGAGATCTAAGCAACTAAAGTAGCTTCAAGCCCTGACCTATATTTTATAAATAGGAAAAATTACAAAAACCCCTCTGTGGTTTGGTCTAATCTACAGTTTGCCTTTCTATTTTGAGAAACCTACACTTTGCCCTTATATTTTTTACATTGTCTGATAACAACTTTTGAAACTATATTTAAACTATATGATAATAATTTTCTAGTATTTTAATATTTTTTATATTTTTTTTACAGCCAACCGACCTTTAAAAAATACTGATATATAATTATAGATAGGAAAGTACATTTACAGAAAGGAAAAATTGATAGTTCAAAATATGTATTAGCTATAAAAAAAAATACTAGAGAAATTTAAATTACTGAAAGATGATTATCTTATAGTTTAAATACAGTTTTAGAAATTATTATCAGGCAGTGTAAAAAATATAGGGGTAAAGTGTAGGTTTCTTAAAATAGAGGTGACAAACTGTAGGCTAGATTAAACCATAGGGGAGTTTTTGTAATTTTCCCGTTTATAAGTGCTCTTATATTCAAACATTCCAAACAAGTAACACCTCCGTTCCAAGTATTTTGCATTATTTCAAATTTTTAATTGAAGTTTAACTTTAATTTATTTATTTTAATATTTACTACAAAAATTTTAAAAAATATATACTTAGACACTAAAAAACTTATACCTTTTAAACATAATTTTCTAAAAAAAATATTAAATATTAATATAAATAAATTTAAGTTAAACTTAAGTCATGAGACTGAAAGAGTACAAAGAACTTGGAACAGATATAACACTTTTTTTGTTAGGTCTAAAAAGTCAAAATCGAGTAAATTATAGAGATGGTCCATAACCTTTAGTCATTGTTTATTTTTACTCCATAACCTATTGAATGTTCAGAATAATTGTTTGACAGAAACATTTAAAATTCTAATTTAATTATTCAGAAATTGTCTTCCAATAAATTTAAATAGTTTAATATTTTTTTTTATAGTAAATAGACAATTTAAATTAATAATTTTTTCTAAATGAAATAAGTTCAATTTACAAAGAGAAAATAAAGGTGATTTGAATTTTTTATTAACTATAAAAAATTATCATACAAATTAAATTTATTGTAGGAAAATTGTCGGATAATTTAAATTATGATCTAAAAAGTTGTTATCAGACAAATATTTTGGGTTAACAAATTTCTTTAAATTGGCACCAAAATAAAATGTTTTCAACAGATTTAGACTAAAATGAAACATTTTAATAGGTTTAGAACTAAAATAAAACATTCAATAGGATGAGAACTAAAAGGAAATAATGACTAAAGGTTATGTACCATTCATAAAATTTACTCTAACACCAATAGTTAACCCTCAATCAATAGTGAAAATGATCATTTTGTCCTCAAATAGAGAGAAGTTAATGATAGGAGTCTAACTTTAAACTATCAGCCAACTATGTTTGTGAGTAAATTCCGAAATGTGAATACTCTCATATACTTTGTCTGGTAATAAACTGACGGTTCTATCATCATAACGTCCTTCATCCGAAAACAAAATGACTTATAATAATTGATAGATAAAAGTCATGGACTCGTGTGCAGCATTTAATAGGTTTGGGAGAAAAACTAAACCAAAAGAAAATAAATGAGAGCTCATCACTCATTTTACCTAACAACTGCCATCGACCTGGTTTTATTGGCAGAATTGGTTCCCGCCAATGGAGAAAAATCCTAGGGAACGGATTCGTAGGAATTAAAGAGGAGGCGGCGGTAGTGGTGGTGGGGATGGCCTGGTCTTTTCATTTCCGGTGACAAGGACGCCACCGTTTAGTCAAACGGCCGCAATAAATGTTGAAATTACAATTTCACCTATTTTTTGGTGGGAAAGAAAAATAAAGTACAACTTTTGATGGGATGGGCGATTTTCAAATTTCAAATCTTCAAAGCCGAATGGCGGCTGGAAATAGCAAGTGTGACGAGGAGCGTTATGCTTGTCATGAAAAAAATAGGAATTTGTAAGCAGGCGTTAGGATGTAGCAAGTACCTTGTAGTAAATTAGATTTAGGAAGACCGTTAGCCAATGATCGATGCATAACACCAGTCAAGTTTCGGTATAAACTGTTGGGTCACTTGGGGTTGTTAAATGCTACTCCTCTACTGTGATTTTTTTTTTTTGGGCCAAAGGAGAAAACTTTATTCACAAGCAATTAAGGGGTTTGTACAAGATATCATTGTAAATGAGAGAAGAAAGGGAAGATGAGGGAGATTTTGTCCACTCCAAATATCTCATCTTCCTCTTACAATCTTCTGCTATAAAATTAGTAACTCTCTTTGCGCTTTTATAAGTAAATTGGTATGAACAAGATCTAAAAAGTGCTTTTACTTGGTAGATTTCCGTTGGACAGTCCAATTTCTAAATTCACCAGTAATAGCTGCAATAGAATTCTTATTGTCAATTTCACTGATTATATGTTCCATTCTCAAGTGAGCAGCTCTCCACATACCAGCTCGAATTGCCAGAAGCTTGGTAAGCACAGCATTTTGGGGTTGGCACCTAAATTAAAAAAGAACAAATATTTTGTATAAAATAAATAAATAATAAAAAATATCTGTCAAACTATGATGAGATTCCTTAAACTTCTAGCTTTCTGTATAAAAAATAAATAATACTCATATGCTCTTCCGCTACAACTCTATAGATTTTGTTTGGAAAAAGCTTCAACGAACTATTGGCGTTAAGATCTCTAAAAAAGTTATTCAATGATATCTCTAATTATTTGAAATTTTAACGTAAATGATTAATACTATTTAAGAGTCAATTCATTTTAACTTAAGTCAACTGATTTATACCATAAAAAAAAGTCCATTGACTTATTTTTACTTATATTTTTTTTTTCTAAAACCAATTTCATTTGAAAATCAATAATATGTAAATATAATAATTAATTTGAAAGTAAATTTTCATAATGTTGTCAAAATTTTTTATAATTTTATCTTTTTTAATGCCTTAAACTAGAAAAATTTATAAAAATTTAATAAGATTACAAAAATTATTTTTCCAATGGGTTATTGTAGTTACATAATATTATCTTTTAATTAAAATTAGTTCTGGATGAAAAAATGTAAGAATAAAAATAAATTGTTTTGGAATCAATTGACTTAAATTAAAATAAACTACGTGTAAATTTGGCGACAACATGAACATGATGGATTAATTAATATGGTACTCATTACTGTTTATCTATTGGCAAAGTAAGACTAAAATGCTTTCAACAAGAGCTCAGAAATTCTGAGAATCTGAAGTGTTATAGTTTGTGCCATTGTGGGCTTGATTCTTTGAAATTCTTTTTATCATGACTTCTCGGGCCTTAATTTGATCAAACCGAAAATGGAATCAAGCGACGAAGCGTTGGGTATTTTAGCTGGGTCTGGCCTGTAACTTCCAATAGCCTTGCACACGAAACCCAGCTCATTACACCAATAGTTCTTAAAAGTTGGCAGTCTTTAATATTTTGGTCCCAAATCTTTCAATATTTCCGCACAAGTCTCAAAACTTTCAATCCTTTGCATTGTTAGTTCTACAAGCGATGATTGCCCAATTGAAATACCTAAAATTTCATATTTGACATGTAGCAGATATATTTGTCTTGAACAATATGAAGTACACATTATTTTTTTGTTAAAAAATTAATTTAGATAACGAGCTGTTATCACCACAGTGTGTAAAAATTCGGCAAATGCACACCTTAGGTCCTAAGAGAGCCAAGTAAATTACGAGGAAAAAAGGACTAAAAAATATGAATGAACACGTTTAAACACAATTTCTAACAAAATTATAGATATGTATAAATTGTGTGAGACATAAATACAAATGAGGTTATAAAAACTATTACTGTTATATTCAATTATATTTACGAATTAATACCCAATTTATTTCAACTTAAGTCAATTGACTTGAAAATAGTATATTTTTATTCTTACATTTTTTTTTACCTTGAACTAATTTTAATTAAAAAACTAATATTATGTAGATGTAATAATCCATTGAGAATACAATTTTTGTAACCTTACTAATTTTTTATAAATTTCTCTAATTTAAAGAACTAAAAAAATAAAAATTCATAAAAATTTAACAACATAATGAAAATTTATTTTCAAATAGATTATTGTATTTACAGAATATTGAGTTTCAAATGAAATTGGTTTCGAGCAAAAAAGCTGTAAAAGTAAAAATAAGCCAGTTGACTTAAATTAAAATGAATTGGCTCTAACCATTGAAACATCTATGTTAACAAGTCCAAGTATGTAAAACCTAATTAAAATGAGACATAAAAATTAAAGTGGAAAATATAAAAAATTATTTTGGATTGAACCATTAGTAAAACAAGCACTATTACTCCGTCACTCCCAAAATTCGATAGCCATACAATTGTATCCTTGCTCTTAGATAGTTTGCATTTCTCTAAATATCTATACGAAAAATTGGATCAAAATTCGATTCCTACAACATCTTAGATTAAGGTTTGGTTTGATTTTTCTTTTGGCACATATAAGTGGCTATAGGGGGAGTGAAGAGTTCAACTTTTGGCACTAAGTAATCAACTTAAAAACTTTGACCATAATATCAACGCAATGCCTGAGTAGTTGTTTGAAATTGAGGAACTGAAACAAAAGAAAATATACTGACCCAACAAAAGAAAATATGCTGACCCAAAGTCTTATTGTATGCTCTCATTGGAACATGTTTATTCATTACTTTTACTCCTAACTAGCTTTAATATCCAGCATTATCTCAAAATTAAATTATGGAGAAATTTTTGTTGAATTTAAAATACAAAGTATATGGATATAAAAAAAAATAGTTTAAATATTCAGTATTGTCATGAGAATAAAAAATTTAGAAATAATAAATAATGTAATGATAATTTTAAATAAAATAATAAATAAAAATATTATTCACCAATACAAACACTTTACAAGTAAAATAAATTGGTAGTAATATGTGTCTTGATAGTATACGCAATAGTTTAAATAAAAATACATGATTGTACAATTAATAATCATGTGTTATTAGGTAAATTAGTAAGAAATTATATTAAAAATGAAAACAACATTTCACTAATATTGCATATTATTTTAATTTTTATATAGTTCATAATAGTAATCAAACATAAATTGGATAGGGAATTACACAATATCTAAATTAAGATAATTATGTAAGTCATTACAAAAAAAATTTTAATAATTAACAAATCCTTGAATATAGTTTAGGTGTTAGCAAGAGGTTATACAAAATTTTATCTTTATGCACTGTTTACAAAATTTTGGATTGGAGAATAAGAAGAATATAGATGTAAGAAAAAAAAAAACAGATTTACCATGCTATGTCAAGCTACTAAAATACATATGGAAAAAATAAGAAAAATAAAAAAATAAGTATACATATTTTAAGTATTAGTTCTACAAATATGGTCCTATCTCCCTAACATAGTTAGAATACACTGAACCCGACTGCACTCCCCTAAAGTATCAATTCTATCTTGTATTGCAGGAGCATAGTCTCAGGCTCTCGGCCCTCTAGCACAGCTATTGTCAAGGGGCACGAACCTGACTGTTACTTTCCTAAATTGCCAATTTTTTTTCTTGTATGCCCTTCAAGTTACCTATCATACTTTACAACAACTTATTAAGAAAAACAACATAGCTACATCTAGACATTCAAATGATAGACTTTAGTATAAAATAAATCAAATATAAGATTAAGTATGATTGGCCAAGCTTGACCCCTACCAAGAGGGATCAAAGAAGTACTCTATTGCCCTTACCCTTCCTAAACCAAGTCACTTTAACTCAACCTTACCCACAAAGCTTTGGTAAGATTACGAGTTTAACTAATTCTACTCCACAAAGCTTTGGGAAGATTACGAGTTTAACTAATTCTACTGCATTTTGCCCCTTATAAATTAGTATATTTATTTTTAAAAATCTTTCTTTTATCTTAAAATAAAGTTATAATCTAGAGTAAAATTTTCTATGTAACCTGATTTTATAAATTTTTATTTATTAATTATTTGTAGACATACATATTTTTTAAAAACATACATAAAACATATAGAAAAAATGATATATATCTTATTTATCAGTGGGAGCCAGATACGAACCCACTTACATGTTCAGATGGTTTGGATTTAACAATATCATCCTCAAATCTTCTTCTTCACATCTTTATCTACCAAGGAAGACTTATGACCCATGATCAGCCTAACCCACCCTTTCAATGAATACTTAAAAAAAACTTTCTACCAAAATAAATACATATTTTATATCAAAATATTTGTACTTTAACGAAATTGTTGTTATTTTTATTTTTTTGCAAAGAAAAAATGTTCATTACTTTTCAAAATGATTGTTCAAAAAACCAATTATTTGTTGCATAGTTTAGGGTTCTAATCGAGTCAAGCCAAACCCGAATACCTTTAGCTTAAGCTTGACTGAAACTTTTCATCAACATCATAGCTTGATAACAGTCATATATTAAGTGAATCTCAACTGTTGGACAATTTCTATTTCAAAAATTTGATAATGATAACAATTAGTAGGTGCACGAAAAGATAATGGGAAGTTGATTTCTAACCTTATGGTTAAGATATAAATATTTAGCCAGGTAATGAGTATTAATAATAAAGTTGTAAACTAATAATATTCAAAGTAAAATTAATTTTCTAAAGATCATTATAATTAACAAATAAAAAAAATTTGACCTATTCACCAAAGAAAATAACTTAACCTAAAATGTTTAACCTGAAGTTAATTTTTTTATTACATTTTATGTTTGACCACCTCCCTCATATAGTATTAGCCTATATTAATTAACCCTTAATATAGTGGTAGCTTATTTCTTTAATTATTAATTTTTTAAAAAAATATTTAAAGAAACAAATAATGAAGGTAATGGAAGAAAGTTATAATTTGAAGCTAGCCTAATCAAGAGTCATGTATTTTTGGTCAATTAACATGATTGAATGATGAAAATAATAATAATAACACCATCTACTGTAAACTATATTTATAATTTAAAATTAAAAAAATAAATGATAAGAAAAAAAATTAATAATAACCAACTACACCACAAAAAAATTAAAATATTGAATGAAAAGAATAAAATGGAACAAAGAACATGTCTACTATTATCTATTAGTTTAGATTTTATTTTTAATATGTACTCATATATATGGGAAAATTTATAATGTGAATGAGAAAAATCTAAGACGTACTAAGGGTAATAATATTAACACACATCTTAATACAATTTACCCTTTTTGTATAATGCATAGTTGACCAAATTAATTTAAAATTTTAAAAATTTCCAATATTAATTTGATGTATTGGTTCAACAAAAAAAAAAGACAATTTTGAAAATCATACAAGAATTTTAGATTGAATTCAAGCATTTAAAATTGAATAAAAAACTAATACCTTTTACAATTGAGAATAATAAAACTATTTTTGGTAAGTGTTAAAGTATTTTTATATTTTCCTAAAATGAATTAAATGTTAACAAATGTCAATTTGATTTTATTTTGGAAATAATTAATATTGAAATTACCATTTATTTTAGAAATTTATTCAAATTTATAATTATTTAAAAAATTAATTATTTTATTTTTATGAAAATAGGTGCTAACTGATGTGATCTTTTTATTTTAGATAATAAAATGTTTCCTCATGAATAAATTATTCTTGTTGTGTAAAGTATCTTGCCTATTAAATTTCTATAATAGAAAAGTGATATGGAAATTTTAGAATAAATATTAAAGGTTATGATATTTTTGCCAAAATTAATGTTTCCTTACTAATTGTGTTATATGTACAGGAATTTGAAGAGCTCCCCTTTTTGTATAAAGTTAAGTGTGAATTTTTGTGAGAACATATGCCATAAAAATCTATTTTAAATATATTAATGTAATAACCCTAGAAATTAAGTAAAATAAAATCACCAAATTATCCTAATTAATTAAATAAATAAAATAATAATAATTTTATTAATAATAAAATATAAAATTAAGAATCTTGAGTCTTAGATGATTCCTTTAGTGGTTATTAAGTCAAATTCCAAACCGGAAGCTCAAAGTCATTTTCTTTAGGCTAGGGGCATTTTTGTCATTTACAACCGAGCATCGGATGAAAAATCTGGGAGCACCATTGGATTCTTCTTGAAAAAATGAGTCAATAGAAATTTACCTCACTTAATTCTGAATTCGTTTGCTTAGGTTTCCCAAAATTAACCAACGCGCGTGTGGGGTTTAAACCCGGTTCGTGCTACCGCTACATAGGATTATTATTATTAAATTTTTTTTTCCTTAACCCTAATTTCTTTCTTCTAAAACTCCCCAGCCGCAAAGCAACTACAGGTTTTTCGAAACTTTAGACAAAAAACAAAAAAAGAAACAAAAACTTGCCAATTTAGTTATCCTAATTAATTGCCATATTATTATATTATAACTTATTCTACCCTACGTTTCTTTTTGGCGTGAAGCTCAATTTTCCTAGCAGCCTTTTTCAATATTTCAGCACTTCTTCTCCCCCATCAACAGCCGCCTAAGCCATGGGAAGAAAATTTGATTTTTTTTTCTGCAAGAAGATCGTCCACCATTCTTTCATCCTTCTGCGCCGGTTGTTTGCCTCCACTTAGTGCTTCATCAAACTGTGTAAGTTCAGCCATCTATGCTTTGATTCTTGGCTCTTCCAAAGTATTAGAATATTAATTTAATTCTGTATTTTTGCCTAGATTCTTTAAGTTGAAGGGAAACCCCATCCGGACACCAAAGCCAATCCTACGAGTACCGACGATCCCGAATTGCTTCGTGTGAGCCAAAGTTCTTCGGTATTACTCTTTTAATCTTTTTTCCAGCAGCTAAAGGCCTTATATTTTGCTGTAAATATTGGTAGATTATCATTAATCCAAGTTTTGGGTTTTTCCACTCGTTTCCGGTGCAATCTTGTCCATACTTGGTTCTAAGCCCGGTAAGCCACCGTAGCCTCTTTTAAAAATTATCTTGGCTGCCAATTTCGAATATTACAGCCCTAATAATTCTCTTTTCCTTGCTGTCCATGTTGTTACAAAGGGTTAGAAAATCCTTACTTGAAGGTTTGGTGTTTCTTTGGACTCCCGGAGCGTCAGAGATCCCGAAAACACATCGGTAACTGAAATAAAATTTTTTCCTTCCAAGATCCGTTTTTTTTACAGCCATTAAATAAGCTTATAAGTTAGTGTATGGCTGCTGTAATTTTTAGGATCGATATCAAGAAGGCTCCCGGCACGATCCCGAATAGGCACAAGGCCACCGAAGGCACCCCGAGACCCTTTTTGCCCACTAGGTAAAATTTCGGCCTAGTTGTTAAGAACATGAACCTTCCAAATACCATTTAGGAAATTTTCTAAATTTTAGCACATTTTCTAATTTTCTACCTTACTAACATTTTTGTAGGACCGTCCTAGGAAGTCGCCCCTTTCGCCGTATTATTCCGAACTAGGTAAGGGGGAAGAGTGGGTTAATTCTCGTGGGCCCTCTTAGGCCCAAAATAAGCTTCAACCCGAATAATAAATTCTAAATAAACAATTGGGCTAAACAAAATCTTTAAATGCGTGGGCAACATGGGTTAGGTAATTGATTAGTTTTTCTAGAATTTTATTTTATTTTAGTATATTTTATTTTAGTTCTCTTCCTTTGAAATGTAATTTTGGTTGGTTGGTTGTATGGTTGTAATGATGTGATGTATGATGTATGTTTGGCGCTAGTATCATACTAGGACCGCTTATAAAAAGAATTAAATTAGAAATATGTTAGGACCGCCTAAATAAACACCGCTAGTACCATGTTTAGGGCCGACAAGCTCATTAGCATCATGATGAGATTGGAAGGAACCGTTAGTGGCATGTTAGGGCCGTAATAAATTATTATAAGCCGATAGATAAAGGATTAGGAGCGTAAATACTAAATGACCAATTTAAAAAGAATTCACGAGAAATGAGATAAACATGTATCACAAATACACATAAAAGATATCATTGATTGTCATGACATCATGTAACACTAAACTAAGATAACATGATAAAAGAAATAGGATGCACTAGAATCATGGCATTCTACTAAAAAGAGCTAAAATAAAATGAGCTACGGTCATGCATCAATTGGTTGTTGCATATGATTGATGTTTGTCATACACAAGATTGCATTAAGTAAAAGATTTGAAAAGTAAGATAAAATACGAGGCATGCAAGGTTGGTGACAAACCATATCTACATGACCTAACAAGCCGTAAATTTAGACGAGAGGTTCGGAACGGACGATTCGAACCCGAGAGGCATGTTAGGGTGGCGGCGGACCGTCCCTAGTCATGACCCGATATTGACACGGAGTATGGAGATATGATTTGTGCGCTGTCAGACCATAGCTGGCGAGGGACCATGCTTATGGCTGTTATCACGAGAGGCTCTACCTCGGCGTAGGTATCCCGAGAGGCTCTGGCTTGGTGGCATCCCTAGTGGCACTGCCTAAGAGTTATCCCGAGAGTGGGTGATGTACACACTCACCACCCTAGGTTCGTCCGACGGCAATTAAGTATTGGATTAAGTGATCGATCAAGAAGATATTATTCATTCGGTAAAAAAAAAAAAAAAAAAAAGAATTATGCATATGCATGGTAGTTCAAGCATGCTAGTAGGATTTTGATTTTGTTGTTATGATGTTGTATGGAATTGTTCTTTAAGTAAATTGCTACAGCTTAAAGTTTATTATTCGTTGTTGTTTGTTACGGGAATATTAGGACCCACGTGATGGGCCTTATACTTCCCTCTTACTGAGCAAGTTGTGCTCATCCCTCCTCTTAACATGTTTTTCTAGGTGAGTACTATGAGGAGACAAAGTACACTGAACCATATAACGAGGTTCAAGATGTGGAGCAGACTGAGTGAGAGTACGCTGTAGCCCCTCGAAAGTAGAACTGGCTGGGACTGAGTTTTAACTTTGTGTTATTTGATTTCTAAAGAAACATATGGTTTGTTTAAATTGGCACCTTATCCGCATATTAGTTTTCCTGGGATTGTCTCTTAACTACTCTGATTTCGTTTAAGACTCTTATTGTTTGGAAAATAATTTAAAATAAAATGTTTTACCTCACATTTCTTAATTTATTTTAATTAAATGCTTTATAATTCTGGGAATTTAAGATATCTTTTAAAATTAAGGTTTATAAAATTGGGGGCGTCACAGTTTTGGTATCAGAGCCAGATTCGAGGAAGGCAGCGACCTCACTCAGTAAGTATGCTTCTTGTTTGTTTGCTAAGTTAGAGACCTTGGATAGGTTTCGAAAAGTTTCCATAATTGAGCATAATATATTAGCAAGTTTATAAGCAAAAGTTAACAACTTGGCTTTCAATAAGGGGACTCGTAAAATAATCTACCAATTAATTTAATGTCTAAAAAGATATAGGAGTTACCTAGAGCCTCACCTAGTGTTATAAGTTAAAAGTTACTTCCAAAGTGGTTTAACTACGTTGGACTAAACCTTTTCCTTTTTAGGTCATGGACCCACATGAGTACCCTGCCTTGGGTCTTGGGCGAGGCGCACAGGATGAGCCGCCAGCTCGTGGTCGAGGACGACCCCCACGAGGTCGAGGTCAGAATGCGCAAGTGCCTGGACAGGATATGCCGAATCATGGGCAACAAGCCCAGAATCTTGGTCAGCAGGCCAATGATGATCCATTGCGTCAGACAGTTATTGCCTTAGGCCAGTACTTTCAAAATTTGAATGAGCGGGAGCAGCAGCCTCATGCCCCGGCCAGATGTCAGCATAGGGCCGACCTACTTGAGCGGTTCAAGAGGCTAACCGGTGAATATACTGGTGGGGTTAACCCTACCAAAGCTGAGGAGTGGATCAGGGCTTCGGAGAGGACACTTACAGCTTTGAGAATTCCAGAAGAGGACAAGGTGGACTTAGCTACCTTTAGCTTGGTTGAGGAGGCCCAGACATGGTGGGAGGCCACTCGACCAGGGGTTCCGAGAACTGAGGGTGGATATATCACTTGGGAGACATTCGTGCATACTTTTTATGGTCGATACTTCTCTGAGGCCATGAGGGACAGAAAAGAGCAGGAGTTTCTTGCACTGGTACAGGGGAGCATGACAGTAGATCAGTACACAGCCAGATTTAATGCCTTGGCCCGCTATGCTGGGCATATTGTGGCACATGAACCAAGGAAAATCAAGAGGTATGTTAATGGTTTGCGTGATGAGCTGGCAGATAGGCTGATTATGCAAGAGATTGATACCTTTGAGAAGGCAGTATCCTTAGCTCAACGGGGTGAGGCAAGGATGCGAGATAAGCAACTATCTAGACCGCTTGACACGAGTCGGAGTCGTATGCCATCACGACCTACACATGCAGGTAGTTTCCGTCCTATACCACGACCGATGCCTGCCCAGGGGCGAGGACATTTTGGCAGAGGTCAGCCAATCGATAGCAGAGCTACCCGACTACAACTTAATGAGACAAGAGGGTCTACAGTGCAACCGGTTTTTCAGGGCCAGGGAGGGCCTAGATGTCAGACCTGTCATTTCTTTCACCCAATTGGAGGGCGGTGTGTGACCTGTTTCTATTGCCAGGAGATAGGGCATCTATCCAGGCAATGTCCTAAGAGGGATGCTCCACTAGCAGCACACGTTCCACCAGCAGCACCGGCAGAACCACCAACAAAGAAACCTCGTGTGGCAGGACGTGTTTACGCAGTGACAGCCGAGGAGGCAGAGGATGCTCCAGGTGTGGTGCAAAGTACGCTGTTTTTTTTTATAGTTTTTAATTATAGCCTTCAATTTCAAGTTCATGGTAGTGGCATGCTTAGGTTAGTGATTGTTTAAATTGATCGTAGGTACTCTTTCTATTTCTGGGTTCCCTGCTAGAGTTCTTATAGACTCGGGGTCCACACATTCTTTCATATCTCCTAGACTAGCAAATCAGTTAGGCATGCCTGCTAAAGAGCTTCCTTTCTTACTAGTGGTTTCTACACCATCAGACACTAGTATGAGTTCTACTCGTGTACTTCCATCTTGCTCGATTTCTGTTGGAGGACGCAATTTAGACTCTGAACTCTTTGTGCTTGGGATATCTGAATTTGATTGTATTTTGGGTATGGATTGGCTACATCGCCACCATGCTAAAGTGGATTGCTATCAGAAGCTAGTTACCTTCTCTTTGCCTGATGGGTCAGAGGTGCAATTTGTTGGGGATAAAAAGAGCTTCACTCCAATCTTAATTTCTAGCTTGCAAGCTAATAGATATCTCCGTCAAGGTGGTGTTGGCTATTTGGCTTATGTGCAAACAGAGTCAGAGAAACCTGAATCAGTAGCTGGCATTCCCATTGTGGAAGAATTTCCAGAAGTGTTTCCAGAAGAGTTACCTGGAATGCCACCTAGCCGGGATGTTGACTTCACCATTGATTTATTGCCAGGAACGGCTCCTACCTCTCAAGCACCTTATCGAATGGCTCCCTCAGAAATGGCGGAACTAAAAAGTCAATTACAGGAGCTTCTCAAAAAGGGGTTCATACGTCCAAGTACCTCACCTTGGGGTGCTCCTGTTTTATTCGTGAAGAAGAAGGATGGCAGCATGAGGATGTGCATCGATTATCGACAGCTGAATTTGGTGACGATAAAGAATAGGTACCCTTTACCTCGGATTGATGACCTGTTTGATCAGCTAATGGGATCATCAGTGTTCTCCAAGATCGATTTGAGGTCTGGGTACTATCAACTGAAAATCAAAGAGGGAGATGTGTCAAAGACAGCATTCAGGACTCGTTGTGGGCATTATGAGTTTTTAGTGATGCCCTTCGGGTTAACAAATGCACCTGCAGCTTTCATGGGCCTAATGAATAGGGTGTTCCAACCATACCTGGATCAGTTTGTCATCGTTTTCATAGATGATATTCTGATTTACTCACCAGATGCTGAAAGCCATAGAGAACATTTGAGGATTGCACTTCAGACGTTGAAGGAGCATAAGCTGTATGCAAAGCTGAGCAAGTGCGAGTTTTGGTTGGACAGTGTCACCTTTTTAGGCCATGTGGTAACTAAGGAAGGAATTGCAGTGGATCCTAGTAAGGTTGAAGCTGTGGTGAACTGGCAACAACCGAAGACAGTGTCTGAGATTCGGAGTTTCTTGGGCTTGGCGGGGTATTATAGACGTTTTGTGGAAGGTTATTCAAAGCTGGCACGCCCTTTGACTCAACTGACTAAGAAGGATCAACCATTCCAGTGGACCGAGCAGTGCGAAAATAACTTTCAGGAGTTGAAGAAGCGGTTAGTCTCTGCACCTGTTCTTACTCTTCCGGATGGGCAGAGTCGTTTTGCAGTTTATACAGATGCATCACATCAGGGGCTTGGTTGTGTATTGATGCAGGCGGGAAAGGTGATCGCTTATGGGTCTAGGCAGTTGAAGCCTCATGAGCTTAATTACCCAACTCATGATTTGGAGTTGGCAGCTGTCATACATGCGTTAAAGCTTTGGAGACATTATTTATATGGAGAAGAGTTTGAGGTCTTCACTGATCACAAAAGCCTACAGTATCTGTTGTCACAGAGGGAACTCAATAATCGACAGCGTCGTTGGGTTGAATATCTCTCCGATTATAATTGCACAATTCAGTATCACCCAGGTAAAGCCAACCTAGTGGCTGATGCTTTGAGTAGAAAAACAGGTGCTAAACTGAATGCTATGGTGGTTTCTGAGTGGAAACTACTAGAGGAGTTTAGTCATATGAGCTTAGGTGTTCAAGTGAAGGGACCCCAGGTTCTCATGGCCCGTTTGTATATGGAGCCTACACTTGTGGCAAGGGTCAAGGAGGAGCAAAAGGAGGATCCACAATGCCGAGAATGGTCAGTTCTATGTCAAAAAGGATTCAGTGTGGATGTGGATGGTACCCTAAAATTTCAAAATAGAATTGTTGTTCCTCAAGGTAGTGAGGTGAAGTATGATGTTTTATCGGCGGCACATGCATCTCGGTTGACCATCCACCCGGGGGGTACCAAGATGTACCATGATTTGAAGAAAAGCTTTTGGTGGAGTGGCATGAAGAAGGATATTGCAGAGTTTGTATCTAGATGTCTAACTTGTCAGAAGGTCAAAGTAGAACACCAGAGACCTGGAGGACTGCTACAGCCATTAGAGATTCCTCAATGGAAGTGGGATGACATTGCAATGGATTTCATAGTTGGGCTACCTGCCACTCGTCGTCGACATGATGCAATATGGGTTATAGTCGATCGGTTAACCAAGTCAGCCCACTTTTTGGCAATCCAAAAGACTTGGCCTGTGGCTAGATTAGCTGAATTATACATATCTGAGATAGTTCGTCTTCATGGAGTACCGAGGAGCATTGTTTCTGATAGGGATCCACGATTCACATCACAGTTTTGGCAGGCTTTACAAGAACAATTGGGCACTGTGACATTAATGAGCACCGCTTATCATCCACAGACAGATGGGCAGTCGGAGAGGACTATACAAACTATTGAGGATATGCTTAGAGCTTGTGCACTGGATTACAAGAACTCCTGGGATAATGACCTGCCACTAGTGGAGTTTGCTTATAATAATAGCTATCACTCCAGCATTCAGATGGCCCCATATGAGGCTTTGTATGGACGTAGTTGTCGTACTCCGGTGTGTTGGGAAGAAGTAGGCGACAGGCCTTTATTAGGACCAGATTTGGTACAACAAACTTCAGATAAGGTCAAAATAATCAAACAACGATTGGTAGCGGCTCAAGATAGGCAGCGAAGTTATGCAAACCAGAGAAGTCGTCCTTTGGAGTTTTCTGTTGGTGATCATGTGTTCCTAAAGGTGTCACCGACCAAGGGAGTTCAACGTTTTGGAGTGAGAGGAAAGTTAGCCCCACGCTTTGTTGGACCTTTTGAAATTTTAGAACGGGTTGGAGAGGTGGCTTATAGAGTGGCTTTACCACCGAACTTGGCTAGAATTCATAACGTGTTCCACGTGAGTAATATTCGAAAGTATCAACCAGATCCAGTACATGTTATTCCGTGGGAGCCCTTGCAGTTACACGAGGATTTGACTTACGTCGAGGAGCCTTTGGCCATTGTGGATCGTAAAGAAAAGGTTCTGCGCAACAAAGTCATTCAACTGGTAAAGGTCATTTGGAATAATCATGGAGAGCAAGAAGCAACCTGGGAAGTTGAGGATGAGCTTCGAAAGAAGTATCCACAGCTTTAAGGTACTTCTCAACACCCTCTTTCAAATTTGGGGACAAATTTCTTTTAAGGGGAGGATGCTGTAATAACCCTAGAAATTAAGTAAAATAAAATCACCAAATTATCCTAATTAATTAAATAAATAAAATAATAATAATTTTATTAATAATAAAATATAAAATTAAGAATCTTGAGTCTTAGATGATTCCTTTAGTGGTTATTAAGTCAAATTCCAAACCGGAAGCTCAAAGTCATTTTCTTTAGGCTAGGGGCATTTTTGTCATTTACAACCGAGCATCGGATGAAAAATCTGGGAGCACCATTGGATTCTTCTTGAAAAAATGAGTCAATAGAAATTTACCTCACTTAATTCTGAATTCGTTTGCTTAGGTTTCCCAAAATTAACCAACGCGCGTGTGGGGTTTAAACCCGGTTCGTGCTACCGCTACATAGGATTATTATTATTAAATTTTTTTTTCCTTAACCCTAATTTCTTTCTTCTAAAACTCCCCAGCCGCAAAGCAACTACAGGTTTTTCGAAACTTTAGACAAAAAACAAAAAAAGAAACAAAAACTTGCCAATTTAGTTATCCTAATTAATTGCCATATTATTATATTATAACTTATTCTGTAACGCCCCTAATTTTATAAACCTTAATTTTAAAAGATAACTTAAATTCCCAGAATTATAAAGCATTTAATTAAAAAAATTTAAGAAATGTGAGGTAAAACATTTTATTTTAAATTATTTTCCAAACAATAAGAGTATTAAACAAAATCAGAGTAGTTAAGTGACAATCCCAGGAAAACTAATGTGCGGATAAGGTGCCAATTTAAACAAACCATATGTTTATTTAGAAATCAAATAACACAAAGTTAAAACTCAGTCCCAGCCAGTTCTACTTTCGAGGGGCTACAGCGTACTCTCACTCAGTCTGCTCCACATCTTGAACCTCGTTATATGGTTCAGTGTACTCTGTCTCCTCATAGTACTCACCTAGAAAAACATGTTAAGAGGAGGGATGAGCACAACTTGCTCAGTAAGAGGGAAGTATCAGGCCCATCACGTGGGTCCTAATATTCCCGTAACAAACAACAACGAATAATAAACTTTAAGCTGTAGCAAATTTACTTAAAGAACAATGCCATACAACATCATAACAACAAAATCAAAATCCTACTAGCATGCTTGAACTACCATGCATATGCATAATTCTTTTTACCGATTAAATAATATCTTCTTGATCGATCACTTAATCCAATACTTAATTGCCGTCGGACGAACCTAGGGTGGTGAGTGTGTACATCACCCACTCTCGGGATAACTCTTAGGCAGTGCCACTAGGGATGCCACCAAGCCAGAGCCTCTCGGGATACCTACGCCGAGGTAGAGCCTCTCGTGATAACAGCCATAAGCATGGTCCCTCGCCAGCTATGGTCTGACAGCGCACAAATCATATCTCCATACTCCGTGTCAATATCGGGTCATGACTAGGGACGGTCTGCCGCCACCCTAACATGCCTCTCGGGTTCGAATCGTCCGTTCCGAACCTCTCGTCTAAATTTACGGCTTATTAGGTCATGTAGATATGGTTCATCACCAACCTTGCATGCCTCGTATTTTATCTTACTCTTCAAATCTTTTACTTAATGCAATCTTGTATATGACAAACATCAATCATATGCAACAACCAATTGATGCATGACCATAGCTCATTTTACTTTAGCTCTTTTTAGTATAATGCCATGATTCTAGTGCATCCTATTTCTTTTATCATGTTATCTTAGTTTAGTGTTACATGATGTCATGACAATCAGTGATATCTTTTAAGTGTATTTGTGATAAATGTTCATCTCATTTCTCATGAATTCTTTCTAAATTGGTCATTTAGTATTTACGCTCCTAATCCTTTATCTATCGGCTTATAATAATTTATTACGGCCCTAACATGCCACTAACGGTTCCTTCCAATCTTATCATGTTGCTAATGAGCTTGTCGGCCCTAAACATGGTACTAGCGGTGTTTGTCTCGCCGGCCCTAAACATGCTACTAGCGGTGTTTATTTAGGCGGTCCTAACATATTTCTAATTTAATTCTTATTATAAGCGGTCCTAATATGATACTAGCGCCAAACATACATCATACATCAAATCATTACAACCATACAACCAACCAACCAAAATTACATCTCAAAGGAAGAGAAATAAAATAAAATAAAATAAAATTCTAGAAAACTAATTAATTACCCTACCCATGTTGCCCACGCATTTAAAGATTTTATTTAGCCCAATTGTTTACTTAAAATTTATTATTCGGGTTGATGCTTATTTTGGGCCTAAGAGGGCCCACGAGAACTAACCCGCTCTTCCCCCTTACCTAGTTCGGAACAATACGGCGAAAGGGGCGGCTTCCTAGGACGGTCCTACAAAATGTTAGTAAGGTAGAAAATTAGAAAATGTGCTAAAATTTAGAAATTTTCCTAAATGGTACTTGGAAGGTTCATGTTCTTAACAACTAGGCCGAAATTTTACCTAGTGGCCAAAAAGGGTCTCGGGGTGCCTTCGGTGGCCTTGTGCCTATTCGGGATCGTGCCGGGAGCCTTCTTGATATCGATCCTAAAAATTACAGCAGCCATACACTAACTTATAAGCTTATTTAATGGCTGTAAAAAAAAAACGGATCTTGGAAGGAAAAAATTTTGTTTCAGTTACCGATGTGTTTTCGGGATCTCTGACGCTCCGGGAGTCCAAAGAAACACCAAACCTTCAAGTAAGGATTTTCTAACCCTTTGTAACAACATGGACAGCAAGGAAAAGAGAATTATTAGGGCTGTAATATTCGAAATTGGCAGCCAAGATAATTTTTAAAAGAGGCTACGGTGGCTTACCGGGCTTAGAACCAAGTATGGACAAGATTGCACTGGAAACGAGTGGAAAAACCCAAACCTTGGATTAATGGTAATCTACCAAGAATTTACAGCAAAAATATAAGGCCTTTAGGTGCTGGAAAAAAAATTAAAAGAGTGATATAGAAGGATTTGGGCTCACACAAATGAATCTGGGATCGTTGGTACGCGCAGGGTCGATTTTACTGTCCGGATGAGATTTCTCTTCAACCTAATGAACCTAGGTAAGATTAGGCAAAATTATTGTTCTAATAATCCAGAATAAAATTTAATCGTAGCATAAAGGGCTGTACTTACACTGTTTTGATGGAGGAATAAACGAGACAATAACCGGCGTGAAGAGGACCAAAGGATGCTGGGCTGCCTTTTTCCCAAAATCTGATTTTTTTTTTCTTATGGTGGTGTGCTGTTGAAGGAGGAGAGAATAATAAGCGGCAGCTGTTTGTGAGAGGAAAAAAAATAGGTTTAATTTCTAACCCACTTCAGATGCTTGATCGCATAGAAACAAGGAATAAAAAAAAATGGAAGGAAAAAACGTATTAGTGTGCGTGTTTAATTAAGGAAAAATGGAGATAAGGAAATAATTAGTTTTTTTTTTTTTAACTCCAGGAGGTGTTGCGGCTGGATAGTTTTAGAAGAGAGAAATTAGGGTTTGGGGAAAATAAATAAATAATAATCCTATGTAGCAGTAGCACGAACCCGATTTAAACCCTACACACGCGTAGGCTAAATTTTTGGAAATCTAAGCAAACGGATTCAGAATTAAGTGAGGTAAATTTCTCTTGACTCATTTTTTTTAGAAGAATCCAATGGTGATCCCAGATTTTTCATCCGATGCTCGGTTGTAAATGACAAAAATGCCCCTAGCCTAAAGAAAATGACTTTGAGCTTCCGGTTTGGAATTTGACTTAATAACCACTAAAGGAATCATCTAAGACTCAAGATTCTTAATTTTATATTTTATTATTAATAAAATTATTATTATTTTATTTATTTAATTAATTAGGATAATTTGGTGATTTTATTTTACTTAATTTCTAGGGTTATTACAGCATCCTCCCCTTAAAAGAAATTTGTCCCCAAATTTGAAAGAGGGTGTTGAGAAGTACCTTAAAGCTGTGGATACTTCTTTCGAAGCTCATCCTCAACTTCCCAGGTTGCTTCTTGCTCTCCATGATTATTCCAAATGACCTTTACCAGTTGAATGACTTTGTTGCGCAGAACCTTTTCTTTACGATCCACAATGGCCAAAGGCTCCTCGACGTAAGTCAAATCCTCGTGTAACTGCAAGGGCTCCCACGGAATAACATGTACTGGATCTGGTTGATACTTTCGAATATTACTCACGTGGAACACGTTATGAATTCTAGCCAAGTTCGGTGGTAAAGCCACTCTATAAGCCACCTCTCCAACCCGTTCTAAAATTTCAAAAGGTCCAACAAAGCGTGGGGCTAACTTTCCTCTCACTCCAAAACGTTGAACTCCCTTGGTCGGTGACACCTTTAGGAACACATGATCACCAACAGAAAACTCCAAAGGACGACGTCTCTGGTTTGCATAACTTCGCTGCCTATCTTGAGCCGCTACCAATCGTTGTTTGATTATTTTGACCTTATCTGAAGTTTGTTGTACCAAATCTGGTCCTAATAAAGGCCTGTCGCCTACTTCTTCCCAACACACCGGAGTACGACAACTACGTCCATACAAAGCCTCATATGGGGCCATCTGAATGCTGGAGTGATAGCTATTATTATAAGCAAACTCCACTAGTGGCAGGTCATTATCCCAGGAGTTCTTGTAATCCAGTGCACAAGCTCTAAGCATATCCTCAATAGTTTGTATAGTCCTCTCCGACTGCCCATCTGTCTGTGGATGATAAGCGGTGCTCATTAATGTCACAGTGCCCAATTGTTCTTGTAAAGCCTGCCAAAACTGTGATGTGAATCGTGGATCCCTATCAGAAACAATGCTCCTCGGTACTCCATGAAGACGAACTATCTCAGATATGTATAATTCAGCTAATCTAGCCACAGGCCAAGTCTTTTGGATTGCCAAAAAGTGGGCTGACTTGGTTAACCGATCGACTATAACCCATATTGCATCATGTCGACGACGAGTGGCAGGTAGCCCAACTATGAAATCCATTGCAATGTCATCCCACTTCCATTGAGGAATCTCTAATGGCTGTAGCAGTCCTCCAGGTCTCTGGTGTTCTACTTTGACCTTCTGACAAGTTAGACATCTAGATACAAACTCTGCAATATCCTTCTTCATGCCACTCCACCAAAAGCTTTTCTTCAAATCATGGTACATCTTGGTACCCCCCGGGTGGATGGTCAACCGAGATGCATGTGCCGCCGATAAAACATCATACTTCACCTCACTACCTTGAGGAACAACAATTCTATTTTGAAATTTTAGGGTACCATCCACATCCACACTGAATCCTTTTTGACATAGAACTGACCATTCTCGGCATTGTGGATCCTCCTTTTGCTCCTCCTTGACCCTTGCCACAAGTGTAGGCTCCATATACAAACTGGCCATGAGAACCTGGGGTCCCTTCACTTGAACACCTAAGCTCATATGACTAAACTCCTCTAGTAGTTTCCACTCAGAAACCACCATAGCATTCAGTTTAGCACCTGTTTTTCTACTCAAAGCATCAGCCACTAGGTTGGCTTTACCTGGGTGATACTGAATTGTGCAATTATAATCGGAGAGATATTCAACCCAACGACGCTGTCGATTATTGAGTTCCCTCTGTGACAACAGATACTGTAGGCTTTTGTGATTAGTGAAGACCTCAAACTCTTCTCCATATAAATAATGTCTCCAAAGCTTTAACGCATGTATGACAGCTGACAACTCCAAATCATGAGTTGGGTAATTAAGCTCATGAGGCTTCAACTGCCTAGACCCATAAGCGATCACCTTTCCCGCCTGCATCAATACACAACCAAGCCCCTGATGTGATGCATCTGTATAAACTGCAAAACGACTCTGCCCATCCGGAAGAGTAAGAACAGGTGCAGAGACTAACCGCTTCTTCAACTCCTGAAAGTTATTTTCGCACTGCTCGGTCCACTGGAATGGTTGATCCTTCTTAGTCAGTTGAGTCAAAGGGCGTGCCAGCTTTGAATAACCTTCCACAAAACGTCTATAATACCCCGCCAAGCCCAAGAAACTCCGAATCTCAGACACTGTCTTCGGTTGTTGCCAGTTCACCACAACTTCAACCTTACTAGGATCCACTGCAATTCCTTCCTTAGTTACCACATGGCCTAAAAAGGTGACACTGTCCAACCAAAACTCGCACTTGCTCAGCTTTGCATACAGCTTATGCTCCTTCAACGTCTGAAGTGCAATCCTCAAATGTTCTCTATGGCTTTCAGCATCTGGTGAGTAAATCAGAATATCATCTATGAAAACGATGACAAACTGATCCAGGTATGGTTGGAACACCCTATTCATTAGGCCCATGAAAGCTGCAGGTGCATTTGTTAACCCGAAGGGCATCACTAAAAACTCATAATGCCCATAACGAGTCCTGAATGCTGTCTTTGACACATCTCCCTCTTTGATTTTCAGTTGATAGTACCCAGACCTCAAATCGATCTTGGAGAACACTGATGATCCCATTAGCTGATCAAACAGGTCATCAATCCGAGGTAAAGGGTACCTATTCTTTATCGTCACCAAATTCAGCTGTCGATAATCGATGCACATCCTCATGCTGCCATCCTTCTTCTTCACGAACAAAACAGGAGCACCCCAAGGTGAGGTACTTGGACGTATGAACCCCTTTTCGAGAAGCTCCTGTAATTGACTTTTTAGTTCCGCCATTTCTGAGGGAGCCATTCGATAAGGTGCTTGAGAGGTAGGAGCCGTTCCTGGCAATAAATCAATGGTGAAGTCAACATCCCGGCTAGGTGGCATTCCAGGTAACTCTTCTGGAAACACTTCTGGAAATTCTTCCACAATGGGAATGCCAGCTACTGATTCAGGTTTCTCTGACTCTGTTTGCACATAAGCCAAATAGCCAACACCACCTTGACGGAGATATCTATTAGCTTGCAAGCTAGAAATTAAGATTGGAGTGAAGCTCTTTTTATCCCCAACAAATTGCACCTCTGAACCATCAGGCAAAGAGAAGGTAACTAGCTTCTGATAGCAATCCACTTTAGCATGGTGGCGATGTAGCCAATCCATACCCAAAATACAATCAAATTCAGATATCCCAAGCACAAAGAGTTCAGAGTCTAAATTGCGTCCTCCAACAGAAATCGAGCAAGATGGAAGTACACGAGTAGAACTCATACTAGTGTCTGATGGTGTAGAAACCACTAGTAAGAAAGGAAGCTCTTTAGCAGGCATGCCTAACTGATTTGCTAGTCTAGGAGATATGAAAGAATGTGTGGACCCCGAGTCTATAAGAACTCTAGCAGGGAACCCAGAAATAGAAAGAGTACCTACGATCAATTTAAACAATCACTAACCTAAGCATGCCACTACCATGAACTTGAAATTGAAGGCTATAATTAAAAACTATAAAAAAAAAAAAACAGCGTACCTTGCACCACACCTGGAGCATCCTCTGCCTCCTCGGCTGTCACTGCGTAAACACGTCCTGCCACACGAGGTTTCTTTGTTGGTGGTTCTGCCGGTGCTGCTGGTGGAACGTGTGCTGCTAGTGGAGCATCCCTCTTAGGACATTGCCTGGATAGATGCCCTATCTCCTGGCAATAGAAACAGGTCACACACCGCCCTCCAATTGGGTGAAAGAAATGACAGGTCTGACATCTAGGCCCTCCCTGGCCCTGAAAAACCGGTTGCACTGTAGACCCTCTTGTCTCATTAAGTTGTAGTCGGGTAGCTCTGCTATCGATTGGCTGACCTCTGCCAAAATGTCCTCGCCCCTGGGCAGGCATCGGTCGTGGTATAGGACGGAAACTACCTGCATGTGTAGGTCGTGATGGCATACGACTCTGACTCGTGTCAAGCGGTCTAGATAGTTGCTTATCTCGCATCCTTGCCTCACCCCGTTGAGCTAAGGATACTGCCTTCTCAAAGGTATCAATCTCTTGCATAATCAGCCTATCTGCCAGCTCATCACGCAAACCATTAACATACCTCTTGATTTTCCTTGGTTCATGTGCCACAATGTGCTCAGCATAGCGGGCCAAGGCATTAAATCTGGCTGTGTACTGATCTACTGTCATGCTCCCCTGTACCAGTGCAAGAAACTCCTGCTCTTTTCTGTCCCTCATGGCCTCAGAGAAGTATCGACCATAAAAAGTATGCACGAATGTCTCCCAAGTGATATATCCACCCTCAGTTCTCGGAACCCCTGGTCGAGTGGCCTCCCACCATGTCTGGGCCTCCTCAACCAAGCTAAAGGTAGCTAAGTCCACCTTGTCCTCTTCTGGAATTCTCAAAGCTGTAAGTGTCCTCTCCGAAGCCCTGATCCACTCCTCAGCTTTGGTAGGGTTAACCCCACCAGTATATTCACCGGTTAGCCTCTTGAACCGCTCAAGTAGGTCGGCCCTATGCTGACATCTGGACGGGGCATGAGGCTGCTGCTCCCGCTCATTCAAATTTTGAAAGTACTGGCCTAAGGCAATAACTGTCTGACGCAATGGATCATCATTGGCCTGCTGACCAAGATTCTGGGCTTGTTGCCCATGATTCGGCATATCCTGTCCAGGCACTTGCGCATTCTGACCTCGACCTCGTGGGGGTCGTCCTCGACCACGAGCTGGCGGCTCATCCTGTGCGCCTCGCCCAAGACCCAAGGCAGGGTACTCATGTGGGTCCATGACCTAAAAAGGAAAAGGTTTAGTCCAACGTAGTTAAACCACTTTGGAAGTAACTTTTAACTTATAACACTAGGTGAGGCTCTAGGTAACTCCTATATCTTTTTAGACATTAAATTAATTGGTAGATTATTTTACGAGTCCCCTTATTGAAAGCCAAGTTGTTAACTTTTGCTTATAAACTTGCTAATATATTATGCTCAATTATGGAAACTTTTCGAAACCTATCCAAGGTCTCTAACTTAGCAAACAAACAAGAAGCATACTTACTGAGTGAGGTCGCTGCCTTCCTCGAATCTGGCTCTGATACCAAACTGTAACGCCCCTAATTTTATAAACCTTAATTTTAAAAGATAACTTAAATTCCCAGAATTATAAAGCATTTAATTAAAAAAATTTAAGAAATGTGAGGTAAAACATTTTATTTTAAATTATTTTCCAAACAATAAGAGTATTAAACAAAATCAGAGTAGTTAAGTGACAATCCCAGGAAAACTAATGTGCGGATAAGGTGCCAATTTAAACAAACCATATGTTTATTTAGAAATCAAATAACACAAAGTTAAAACTCAGTCCCAGCCAGTTCTACTTTCGAGGGGCTACAGCGTACTCTCACTCAGTCTGCTCCACATCTTGAACCTCGTTATATGGTTCAGTGTACTCTGTCTCCTCATAGTACTCACCTAGAAAAACATGTTAAGAGGAGGGATGAGCACAACTTGCTCAGTAAGAGGGAAGTATCAGGCCCATCACGTGGGTCCTAATATTCCCGTAACAAACAACAACGAATAATAAACTTTAAGCTGTAGCAAATTTACTTAAAGAACAATGCCATACAACATCATAACAACAAAATCAAAATCCTACTAGCATGCTTGAACTACCATGCATATGCATAATTCTTTTTACCGATTAAATAATATCTTCTTGATCGATCACTTAATCCAATACTTAATTGCCGTCGGACGAACCTAGGGTGGTGAGTGTGTACATCACCCACTCTCGGGATAACTCTTAGGCAGTGCCACTAGGGATGCCACCAAGCCAGAGCCTCTCGGGATACCTACGCCGAGGTAGAGCCTCTCGTGATAACAGCCATAAGCATGGTCCCTCGCCAGCTATGGTCTGACAGCGCACAAATCATATCTCCATACTCCGTGTCAATATCGGGTCATGACTAGGGACGGTCTGCCGCCACCCTAACATGCCTCTCGGGTTCGAATCGTCCGTTCCGAACCTCTCGTCTAAATTTACGGCTTATTAGGTCATGTAGATATGGTTCATCACCAACCTTGCATGCCTCGTATTTTATCTTACTCTTCAAATCTTTTACTTAATGCAATCTTGTATATGACAAACATCAATCATATGCAACAACCAATTGATGCATGACCATAGCTCATTTTACTTTAGCTCTTTTTAGTATAATGCCATGATTCTAGTGCATCCTATTTCTTTTATCATGTTATCTTAGTTTAGTGTTACATGATGTCATGACAATCAGTGATATCTTTTAAGTGTATTTGTGATAAATGTTCATCTCATTTCTCATGAATTCTTTCTAAATTGGTCATTTAGTATTTACGCTCCTAATCCTTTATCTATCGGCTTATAATAATTTATTACGGCCCTAACATGCCACTAACGGTTCCTTCCAATCTTATCATGTTGCTAATGAGCTTGTCGGCCCTAAACATGGTACTAGCGGTGTTTGTCTCGCCGGCCCTAAACATGCTACTAGCGGTGTTTATTTAGGCGGTCCTAACATATTTCTAATTTAATTCTTATTATAAGCGGTCCTAATATGATACTAGCGCCAAACATACATCATACATCAAATCATTACAACCATACAACCAACCAACCAAAATTACATCTCAAAGGAAGAGAAATAAAATAAAATAAAATAAAATTCTAGAAAACTAATTAATTACCCTACCCATGTTGCCCACGCATTTAAAGATTTTATTTAGCCCAATTGTTTACTTAAAATTTATTATTCGGGTTGATGCTTATTTTGGGCCTAAGAGGGCCCACGAGAACTAACCCGCTCTTCCCCCTTACCTAGTTCGGAACAATACGGCGAAAGGGGCGGCTTCCTAGGACGGTCCTACAAAATGTTAGTAAGGTAGAAAATTAGAAAATGTGCTAAAATTTAGAAATTTTCCTAAATGGTACTTGGAAGGTTCATGTTCTTAACAACTAGGCCGAAATTTTACCTAGTGGCCAAAAAGGGTCTCGGGGTGCCTTCGGTGGCCTTGTGCCTATTCGGGATCGTGCCGGGAGCCTTCTTGATATCGATCCTAAAAATTACAGCAGCCATACACTAACTTATAAGCTTATTTAATGGCTGTAAAAAAAAAACGGATCTTGGAAGGAAAAAATTTTGTTTCAGTTACCGATGTGTTTTCGGGATCTCTGACGCTCCGGGAGTCCAAAGAAACACCAAACCTTCAAGTAAGGATTTTCTAACCCTTTGTAACAACATGGACAGCAAGGAAAAGAGAATTATTAGGGCTGTAATATTCGAAATTGGCAGCCAAGATAATTTTTAAAAGAGGCTACGGTGGCTTACCGGGCTTAGAACCAAGTATGGACAAGATTGCACTGGAAACGAGTGGAAAAACCCAAACCTTGGATTAATGGTAATCTACCAAGAATTTACAGCAAAAATATAAGGCCTTTAGGTGCTGGAAAAAAAATTAAAAGAGTGATATAGAAGGATTTGGGCTCACACAAATGAATCTGGGATCGTTGGTACGCGCAGGGTCGATTTTACTGTCCGGATGAGATTTCTCTTCAACCTAATGAACCTAGGTAAGATTAGGCAAAATTATTGTTCTAATAATCCAGAATAAAATTTAATCGTAGCATAAAGGGCTGTACTTACACTGTTTTGATGGAGGAATAAACGAGACAATAACCGGCGTGAAGAGGACCAAAGGATGCTGGGCTGCCTTTTTCCCAAAATCTGATTTTTTTTTTTCTTATGGTGGTGTGCTGTTGAAGGAGGAGAGAATAATAAGCGGCAGCTGTTTGTGAGAGGAAAAAAAATAGGTTTAATTTCTAACCCACTTCAGATGCTTGATCGCATAGAAACAAGGAATAAAAAAAAATGGAAGGAAAAAACGTATTAGTGTGCGTGTTTAATTAAGGAAAAATGGAGATAAGGAAATAATTAGTTTTTTTTTTTTTAACTCCAGGAGGTGTTGCGGCTGGATAGTTTTAGAAGAGAGAAATTAGGGTTTGGGGAAAATAAATAAATAATAATCCTATGTAGCAGTAGCACGAACCCGATTTAAACCCTACACACGCGTAGGCTAAATTTTTGGAAATCTAAGCAAACGGATTCAGAATTAAGTGAGGTAAATTTCTCTTGACTCATTTTTTTTAGAAGAATCCAATGGTGATCCCAGATTTTTCATCCGATGCTCGGTTGTAAATGACAAAAATGCCCCTAGCCTAAAGAAAATGACTTTGAGCTTCCGGTTTGGAATTTGACTTAATAACCACTAAAGGAATCATCTAAGACTCAAGATTCTTAATTTTATATTTTATTATTAATAAAATTATTATTATTTTATTTATTTAATTAATTAGGATAATTTGGTGATTTTATTTTACTTAATTTCTAGGGTTATTACATATTCTACCCTACGTTTCTTTTTGGCGTGAAGCTCAATTTTCCTAGCAGCCTTTTTCAATATTTCAGCACTTCTTCTCCCCCATCAACAGCCGCCTAAGCCATGGGAAGAAAATTTGATTTTTTTTTCTGCAAGAAGATCGTCCACCATTCTTTCATCCTTCTGCGCCGGTTGTTTGCCTCCACTTAGTGCTTCATCAAACTGTGTAAGTTCAGCCATCTATGCTTTGATTCTTGGCTCTTCCAAAGTATTAGAATATTAATTTAATTCTGTATTTTTGCCTAGATTCTTTAAGTTGAAGGGAAACCCCATCCGGACACCAAAGCCAATCCTACGAGTACCGACGATCCCGAATTGCTTCGTGTGAGCCAAAGTTCTTCGGTATTACTCTTTTAATCTTTTTTCCAGCAGCTAAAGGCCTTATATTTTGCTGTAAATATTGGTAGATTATCATTAATCCAAGTTTTGGGTTTTTCCACTCGTTTCCGGTGCAATCTTGTCCATACTTGGTTCTAAGCCCGGTAAGCCACCGTAGCCTCTTTTAAAAATTATCTTGGCTGCCAATTTCGAATATTACAGCCCTAATAATTCTCTTTTCCTTGCTGTCCATGTTGTTACAAAGGGTTAGAAAATCCTTACTTGAAGGTTTGGTGTTTCTTTGGACTCCCGGAGCGTCAGAGATCCCGAAAACACATCGGTAACTGAAATAAAATTTTTTCCTTCCAAGATCCGTTTTTTTTACAGCCATTAAATAAGCTTATAAGTTAGTGTATGGCTGCTGTAATTTTTAGGATCGATATCAAGAAGGCTCCCGGCACGATCCCGAATAGGCACAAGGCCACCGAAGGCACCCCGAGACCCTTTTTGCCCACTAGGTAAAATTTCGGCCTAGTTGTTAAGAACATGAACCTTCCAAATACCATTTAGGAAATTTTCTAAATTTTAGCACATTTTCTAATTTTCTACCTTACTAACATTTTTGTAGGACCGTCCTAGGAAGTCGCCCCTTTCGCCGTATTATTCCGAACTAGGTAAGGGGGAAGAGTGGGTTAATTCTCGTGGGCCCTCTTAGGCCCAAAATAAGCTTCAACCCGAATAATAAATTCTAAATAAACAATTGGGCTAAACAAAATCTTTAAATGCGTGGGCAACATGGGTTAGGTAATTGATTAGTTTTTCTAGAATTTTATTTTATTTTAGTATATTTTATTTTAGTTCTCTTCCTTTGAAATGTAATTTTGGTTGGTTGGTTGTATGGTTGTAATGATGTGATGTATGATGTATGTTTGGCGCTAGTATCATACTAGGACCGCTTATAAAAAGAATTAAATTAGAAATATGTTAGGACCGCCTAAATAAACACCGCTAGTACCATGTTTAGGGCCGACAAGCTCATTAGCATCATGATGAGATTGGAAGGAACCGTTAGTGGCATGTTAGGGCCGTAATAAATTATTATAAGCCGATAGATAAAGGATTAGGAGCGTAAATACTAAATGACCAATTTAGAAAGAATTCACGAGAAATGAGATAAACATGTATCACAAATACACATAAAAGATATCATTGATTGTCATGACATCATGTAACACTAAACTAAGATAACATGATAAAAGAAATAGGATGCACTAGAATCATGGCATTCTACTAAAAAGAGCTAAAATAAAATGAGCTACGGTCATGCATCAATTGGTTGTTGCATATGATTGATGTTTGTCATACACAAGATTGCATTAAGTAAAAGATTTGAAAAGTAAGATAAAATACGAGGCATGCAAGGTTGGTGACAAACCATATCTACATGACCTAACAAGCCGTAAATTTAGACGAGAGGTTCGGAACGGACGATTCGAACCCGAGAGGCATGTTAGGGTGGCGGCGGACCGTCCCTAGTCATGACCCGATATTGACACGGAGTATGGAGATATGATTTGTGCGCTGTCAGACCATAGCTGGCGAGGGACCATGCTTATGGCTGTTATCACGAGAGGCTCTACCTCGGCGTAGGTATCCCGAGAGGCTCTGGCTTGGTGGCATCCCTAGTGGCACTGCCTAAGAGTTATCCCGAGAGTGGGTGATGTACACACTCACCACCCTAGGTTCGTCCGACGGCAATTAAGTATTGGATTAAGTGATCGATCAAGAAGATATTATTCATTCGGTAAAAAAAAAAAAAAAAAAAAGAATTATGCATATGCATGGTAGTTCAAGCATGCTAGTAGGATTTTGATTTTGTTGTTATGATGTTGTATGGAATTGTTCTTTAAGTAAATTGCTACAGCTTAAAGTTTATTATTCGTTGTTGTTTGTTACGGGAATATTAGGACCCACGTGATGGGCCTTATACTTCCCTCTTACTGAGCAAGTTGTGCTCATCCCTCCTCTTAACATGTTTTTCTAGGTGAGTACTATGAGGAGACAAAGTACACTGAACCATATAACGAGGTTCAAGATGTGGAGCAGACTGAGTGAGAGTACGCTGTAGCCCCTCGAAAGTAGAACTGGCTGGGACTGAGTTTTAACTTTGTGTTATTTGATTTCTAAAGAAACATATGGTTTGTTTAAATTGGCACCTTATCCGCATATTAGTTTTCCTGGGATTGTCTCTTAACTACTCTGATTTCGTTTAAGACTCTTATTGTTTGGAAAATAATTTAAAATAAAATGTTTTACCTCACATTTCTTAATTTATTTTAATTAAATGCTTTATAATTCTGGGAATTTAAGATATCTTTTAAAATTAAGGTTTATAAAATTGGGGGCGTCACAATTAATGTGTGAGAGATCTCAAAGAAGAGAAAGGAATATTAAAAAATTTGTTCCCAAAAGTATTAAGATGGACATTTTCAGTATCAAAATTATAAAATCTTGATGTTGATTAGTAACTGAAAAAGTATATAAAAAAATGTCTTACAGTGATAACATGACTATTATACATTTATGTGTTTTACATAATTATTTTTATTATAGGTTAAACAGACTAATTAGTATAATTACAATAAAAAGAATTTATGGGTTCTATGTAATGAAAATGATACGCTTAGAAGATGTAAAAAATGAAACGTAACATATTATCAAATATAAATTGTGGCAACGTCGGGTTTTCGGGAGTCGCCACCAATCAGTTTACTTAGGTCGATTGGTCACCTAAAATATGATCTGCGAGAGTTCGGGGGTTCGGGAGTACGGTTACGTTGAAACAACTTTGTTAAAACGCCCAAAAATTGGCACCTTAGTTGATTTTAATTTTGTTTTACTTTGCTTTTAAAAAAATTTCAGTTAATTTAGATATTTTAACTGAATTAGTCGAAAATGTGGATTTTTGGTAATTAAGTTGGATAAAATTTGATACTTCCGAACCATGGACTCTGCCGAGTCATTTGGACACGGAAGATTTTTGATTCCGAACCATGGACTCTGCCGAGTCATTTGGACATGGAATTTGGTGAAATTTTAAACAATTTTATCCATATTGTAAAAATATGGATTTTTATCTTTTTATTTAATTTATTTATTTTAAAAAAATTGATATTTTCCAAACCGTAGATCCTGCCGGATCATCCGGATATGGAAATTGATTTACTTAATCGTAATTATTTAATTCCTGAAATTAATTTTTTAAAAGGTAATGATTTTTAATACTAACTAAAAATTTGTCTTTATATTTTTACTTCTTTTTTTTTTCTTTCTTTTCTTTTCTTTTTTTTTTATCTTTTATCTTATTTTTCTTATCTTCTTTTTTTTTTTTTATTTCTTTTTTTTATTTCTTTTTTTATCTTTCTTTTATTTCTTTTTTTTTATCTTTCTTTTATTTTTATCTGATTTTTTTCTTAATTTATAAAAGAATTCAAAAGCAATTAATTTTTTTATTTAATAAGAAGTTAATTTAAAGGAATCAAAGAGTTTAAAAAAAATAAAATAAAAAAAAATCTTTGATCATGGTACGAGGCGTTGTTACTCAGCCAGACCCTCTTCACCAGGTGAAGCAGCTCAAAAGCGGGCACGAGACAGTTTCCAGCCAATATACCATGAACTAATTTTTTATAAAAATAATTATTTAATACCAGGATTTTATTTATTTACCAAAGAAAACAAAAGAGTTGAAAATAAAATCTTAATTCTCATGTATTTGATTTTTTATTTAAAAGATTAACCAAAATTAATTATTCAATAAAATAATAAAGAAAAGATTTATATAAAGAAAGTCTTGATATTTATACATATTTATTTTTTAAGCTTATTTTTTTTGATTTGATAAAAGATGAACCAAGAAAGTAATTATTTAATCAAGGTTTTGTTTATTTAATGAAGAAAACTAAAGATTTATATGTATATTTTAAAGATAAAAGTGAAGCCTTAATATTTTATTTAATAAAAGGTGAATCAAAAAGTAAACAAAACTTTATTTATTTAATGATGAAACTGGAAATTTATATATATATTTCAAAAATAAAATAAAAATCTTAATATTTGTTTGTTTTATTTTTGATAAAAAAATTAAGCAAAAATGATTATTTAATAAGGAAAATAAAGGTAAAGTTTTGATATTTATATAATTTATTTTGAAAAAAGATTAAAGAAATCAAAGATTTATATGTATAAAAAGTTTTTGATATTTATATGATTTTTTTTTTATGTTCTTTTTGTTTGCTAAAAGATTTTTATTATTACCTTTATTTGAAATCATTTGAATAAAATTTTATTTAATAAAGGAAACAAAAAAAAAAATGTTATATCTTTTTTTTATTATTTTGAAAGAAATAAGTAAAATATTAGCCCAAGAAAATTTTTACTCCTTTATTCTTTTTATTAATAAAGAAACCAAAAAAATTATATTTTATTATTTTGCTGGATAAAGAGATAAATAAAAAATATTAGTCCAAAGTTTTTTTTTATTTTTTTAATAATAAAGGAAAATTTATTTATATACTTTATTTAAAAAATATTTTCCAAGCCATGGATCCTGGCGGATCATTTGGACATGGAATTTAATTTCTTTTTTTATATTTCATTATTAATTATTAATTAGAAAAAAAACATCACTTTTAAAGATGTATTTAAAAAAAAATTTGTATTTATTTATTTATTTATTTCATTATGTTTGTTTATTAAAAGGAATAAAAACTTTGTTTCAAAATAAAAAAATAATTTTTATTAGCCTTTAGGAAATTATTCACATAAAATTCCTTTTTTTTAATCTTTTAGTTAAAAAAAAAATTTAATAAAGTGGGGCTTTTTGGCCATCCACTTTAATAACACAATAATAAAAGTTAGCACAATTAATATAGTTAGTTGTTAATAACAATAAAAAAAGTTAGTAAAGTTAGATTAACAATTAACAACAATAATAAAAATTAGCCAAGTTTAATTAAGTCAATTAATTAACAACAATAATAAAAGTTAGCCAAGTTTAATTAAGTTGATTAATTAACAACAATAAATAAAAGTTAGCCAAGTTTAATTAAGTTAATTAATTAACAACAATAATAAAAAGAAATTAGTCAAGTTAATTAAATTAATTAATTAACAACAATAATAAAAAGTTAGTCAAGTTAATTAAATTAATTAATTAACAACAATAATAAAAAGTTAGCCAAGTTAATTAAATTAATTAATTAATTAACAACAATAATAAAAAGTTAGCCAAGTTAATTAAATTAATTAATTAATAACAATAATAAAAAGTTAGCCAAGTTAATTAAATTAATTAATTGATAACAATAATAAAAAGTTAGCCAAGTTAATTAAATTAATTAATTAACAACAATAATAAAAAAATTAGTCAAGTTAATTAAATTAATTAATTAACAACAATAATAAAAAGTTAGTCAAGTTAATTAATTAATTAACAACAATAATAAAAAGTTAGTCAAGTTAATTAAATTAATTAATTAATAACAATAATAAAAAGTTAGTCAAGTTAATTAAATTAATTAATTAACAACAATAATAAAAAGTTAGCCAAGTTAATTAAATTAATTAATTAACAACAATAATAAAAAGTTAGCCAAGTTAATTAAATTAATTAATTAACAACAATAATAAAAGTTAATTAATTGTTAACAACAATTATAAAAGTTAGTAATAATGCAAAAATTAAAAGGTTAGTAACAATAATAATATTAAAAGTTAGTTGTTAGTAAGTCAATAACAACAATAAAAAGAAGATTAGTAATAATAACAATAATTAACAAATAAATAAACAAGTAAAAATTAAAAAGGTTAGTAATTTATTCTGCAGGAACAAAAATAAAAGGTTAGTGACCAAATTGAAAGAAATTGAAAAGATGAAGTATGGAATCAAGGTTTCACCTTTCAAAACAAGTTTTTGAATCTGAAGAACAGAGACGCGAAGGCGCGCGCGAAAGGGGGGGGAGGCAGGGGCAGCTGGCGGCGCGGCGGGGCGGCGAGGCGGCGAGGCGGCGCGGCGGCGAGGGCGGCGAGGCGGAGGGACGGCGGCGGCGGCGGGCAGCGAGGGGCACGGCGGAGAGAGAGAGAGAGAAAGAGAGAGGGAACAGCAGTGAAAAAAAAAATTTGGCTTTCTGGGGAAGAAGGGAAGAGGGCTGGGGCTAAGGGCTGTAATTTTCTATTTTTTTTAAAACGGAGCTCTAAGTTTTTTTGCTATTTTTTTCTGTGTTCAGCACAAAATTTGGGGGGCTATTTATAGAGGAAGTTTAGCTGAACTGTTGATGGATAAATTAATAAAAAATTTCAAACTTATCTCTTAAATTGGTAAAATGACAGTTTTAGTCCTTTACGTCTCTCAGCCTCTGGATAAGTTCCTGAAGTTTCTGATTTTGACAATTTTATCGTTTTCTGTCAATTTGAGCCAAAAACGTCGGCAGGCTCAAAATTTTATGTGACAAACTGCCAAATGCTCCTGGAACTTTCAGAATTTGTCAATTTTGCCTGAAACTTCTTAATTTTGTCATTTTTACCTTAAACTTTTAAATTTTGTCATTTTTATGGAGTTTTCTTTTTTTTTCTTTCAAACATACACATATACACACATATATCAAATCTTCACAAAACAAAACAAAACAAAATATATATATATATATATATATATATTTTAAACTAATTAAAAAAAATTTAGTAATAATAATAACAATAATAATAATAATACATTTTTTTATTTAATTTTTTTATTTAATTTTTTTTCTAAATTATTTTAATGGCCGGACGAAATTGGGTGTCAACAGCTGCCCCCCTTTGCATGCTTCATGGGACATGATGTATGCAAAGTTAGTTACCAAATTTCGTCCAGCTTAGCTAGGCATTGAAAACCTTCTCGCCGCCTAAACTCTGAGGTTTAAGGAAAGGTCCTTAGAACCTCTAACGATAGGAAAGGTTCTATCGTTGTAAGATGGACTGAATAATTGTTTGTTTGTTTGAGGTTAAGGAAAGGTCCTTAGAACCTCTAACGATAGGAAAGGTTCTATCGTTGTAAGATGGACTGAATGATTGATTGTTTGTTTGAGGTTTAAGGAAAGGTCTTTAGAACCTCTAACGATAGGAAAGGTTCTATCGTTGTAAGATGAACTGAATGATTGATTGTTTGTTTGAGGTTTAAGGAAAGGTCCTTAGAACCTCTAACGATAGGAAAGGTTCTATCGTTGTAAGATGGACTGAATGATTGATTGTTTGTTTGAGGTTTAAGGAAAGGTCCTTAGAACCTCTAACGATAGGAAAGGTTCTATCGTTGTAAGATGGACTGAATGATTGATTGTTTGTTTGAGGTTTAAGGAAAGGTCCTTAGAACCTCTAACGATAGGAAAGGTTCTATCGTTGTAAGATGGACTGAATGATTGATTGTTTGTTTGAGGTTTAAGGAAAGGTCCTTAGAACCTCTAACGATAGGAAAGGTTCTATCGTTGTAAGATGGACTGAATGATTGATTGTTTGTTTGAGGTTAAGGAGAGGTCCTTAGAACCTCTAACGATAGGAAAGGTTCTATCGTTGTAAGATGGACTGAATGATTGATTGTTTGTTTGAGGTTTAAGGAAAGGTCCTTAGAACCTCTAACGATAGGAAAGGTTCTATCGTTGTAAGATGGACTGAATGATTGATTGTTTGTTTGAGGTTTAAGGAAAGGTCCTTAGAACCTCTAACGATAGGAAAGGTTCTATCGTTGTAAGATGGACTGAATGATTGATTGTTTGTTTGAGGTTTAAGGAAAGGTCCTTAGAACCTCTAACGATAGGAAAGGTTCTATCGTTGTAAGATGGACTGAATGATTGATTGTTTGTTTGAGGTTTAAGGAAAGGTCCTTAGAACCTCTAACGATAGGAAAGGTTCTATCGTTGTAAGATGGACTGAATGATTGATTGTTTGTTTGAGGTTAAGGAGAGGTCCTTAGAACCTCTAACGATAGGAAAGGTTCTATCGTTGTAAGATGGACTGAATGATTGATTGTTTGTTTGAGGTTTAAGGAAAGGTCCTTAGAACCTCTAACGATAGGAAAGGTTCTATCGTTGTAAGATGGACTGAATGATTGATTGTTTGTTTGAGGTTTAAGGAAAGGTCCTTAGAACCTCTAACGATAGGAAAGGTTCTATCGTTGTAAGATGGACTGAATGATTGATTGTTTGTTTGAGGTTTAAGGAAAGGTCCTTAGAACCTCTAACGATAGGAAAGGTTATATCGTTGTAAGATGGACTGAATGATTGATTGTTTTTTTTTTTTGAGGTTTAAGGAAAGGTCCTTAGAACCTCTAACGATAGGAAAGGTTCTATCGTTGTAAGATGGACTGAATGATTGATTGTTTGTTTGAGGTTTAAGGAAAGGTCCTTAGAACCTCTAACGATAGGAAAGGTTCTATCGTTGTAAGATGGACTGAATGATTGATTGTTTGTTTGAGGTTTAAGGAAAGGTCCTTAGAACCTCTAACGATAGGAAAGGTTCTATCGTTGTAAGATGGACTGAATGATTGATTGTTTGTTTGAGGTTTAAGGAAAGGTCCTTAGAACCTCTAACGATAGGAAAGGTTCTATCGTTGTAAGATGGACTGAATGATTGATTGTTTGTTTGAGGTTAAGGAGAGGTCCTTAGAACCTCTAACGATAGGAAAGGTTCTATCGTTGTAAGATGGACTGAATGATTGATTGTTTGTTTGAGGTTTAAGGAAAGGTCCTTAGAACCTCTAACGATAGGAAAGGTTCTATCGTTGTAAGATGGACTGAATGATTGATTGTTTGTTTGAGGTTTAAGGAAAGGTCCTTAGAACCTCTAACGATAGGAAAGGTTCTATCGTTGTAAGATGGACTGAATGATTGATTGTTTGTTTGAGGTTAAGGAAAGGTCCTTAGAACCTCTAACGATAGGAAAGGTTCTATCGTTGTAAGATGGACTGAATGATTGATTGTTTGTTTGAGGTTTAAGGAAAGGTCCTTAGAACCTCTAACGATAGGAAAGGTTCTATCGTTGTAAGATGGACTGAATGATTGATTGTTTGTTTGAGGTTTAAGGAAAGGTCCTTAGAACCTCTAACGATAGGAAAGGTTCTATCGTTGTAAGATGGACTGAATGATTGATTGTTTGTTTGAGGTTTAAGGAAAGGTCCTTAGAACCTCTAACGATAGGAAAGGTTCTATCGTTGTAAGATGGACTAAATGATTGATTGTTTGTTTGAGGTTTAAGAAAAGGTCCTTAGAACCTCTAACGATAGGAAAGGTTCTATCGTTGTAAGATGGACTGAATGATTGATTGTTTGTTTGAGGTTTAAGGAAAGGTCCTTAGAACCTCTAACGATTGGAAAGGTTCTATCGTTGTAAGATGGACTGAATGATTGATTGTTTGTTTGAGGTTTAAGGAAAGGTCCTTAGAACCTCTAACGATAGGAAAGGTTCTATCGTTGTAAGATGGACTGAATGATTGATTGTTTGTTTGAGGTTTAAGGAAAGGTCCTTAGAACCTCTAACGATAGGAAAGGTTCTATCGTTGTAAGATGGACTGAATGATTGATTGTTTGTTTGAGGTTAAGGAAAGGTCCTTAGAACCTCTAACGATAGGAAAGGTTCTATCGTTGTAAGATGGACTGAATGATTGATTGTTTGTTTGAGGTTTAAGGAAAGGTCCTTAGAACCTCTAACGATAGGAAAGGTTCTATCGTTGTAAGATGGACTGAATGATTGATTGATCTCGAGACAAAGGTTCCATCCTTAAAACCTCGGATTGATTGATTGATGTCGAGGTAAAGGTTCCATCCTTAAAGCCTCGAATTGATTGATTGATGTCGAGACAAAGGTTCCATCCTTAAAACCTCGAATTGATTGATTGATCTCGAGGCAAAGGTTCCATCCTTAAAACCTCGGATTGATTGATTGATTTCGAGGCAAACGTTCTATCCTTAAAACCTCGGATTGATTGATTGATGTCGAGGTAAAGGTTCCATCCTTAAAACCTCGGATTGATTGATTGATCTCGAGGCAAAGGTTCCATCCTTAAAACCTCGGATTGATTGATTGATGTCGAGGTAAAGGTTCCATCCTTAAAACCTCGAATTGATTGATTGATCTCGAGGCAAAGGTTCCATCCTTAAAACCTCGGATTGATTGATTAAATTCGAGGCAAAGGTTCCATCCTTAAAACCTCGGATTGATGAAAATTGATTGTTTTCGAGGCAAAGGTTCCATCCTTAAAACCCCGATGATGAAAATTGATTATTTTCAAGGCAAAGGTTCCATCCTTAAAACCCCGATGATGAAAATTGATTGTTTTCGAGGCAAAGGTTCCATCCTTAAAACCCCGATGATGAAAATTGATTATTTTCGAGGCAAAAGTTCCATCCTTAAAACCCCGATGATGAAAATTGATTGTTTTCGAGGCAAAGGTTCCATCCTTAAAACCCCGATGATGAAAATTGATTATTTTCGAGGCAAAGGTTCCATCCTTAAAACCCCGATGATGAAAATTGATTTTGAGGCTAAGGAGCTCTCCTTAGGACCTCGAGCGAAATTTATATGAAAGCAATTGAAATTGGAATAATTTTCTTCGAAAGTGTGAATTTTCATAATAGGCGAGCGCAAAGAATTAGGCTTCGATAAAACGAGTGAATCTTAATGACAATAACACTGACAAATTATGTAAAGGGAACGGATGTTTGGAATCAATATTCAAGGTTCATCTAATATTTTCTTCAGTAAATATAGATTCCCTTGTGAGATATGTCATCCAAATAAGGTTAAAGCTTAACTACCCCAAAATGTTATGCCTAGTAGACTTAATAGGATGCGTCTCAAGAGTAACAAAAATTACTCTTTACTCAGCCATTCCAACCTAAAGGCATTGTCCTATGGTTTTAATATCAGCATGGACGAAACTATTTTATAAAAAAAAAAAATTCCCTGAAAAGAAAAACTGAAATACGAAAAAAAATGCTGATAATTAAAACGAAAGGACAAGAAAAACGGATCAGATCGCTTCTTCTTCCACAATGCTTCAACAGGCCGGGTAAAGGACAATTATGGGACGGAACTGGTTGGGAAAGACTGTCGTGCCCAGTCTATTTGGATCATCGCTGGATCTGGTTCAGGAACAAAAGCTTGCATTTTATCTAGCAATTCTTCAGCAGTTGTTGCGGATATTATGATTCGTCGTGCCACCTCAGGGATAAACTTTTGCTTCACAGCACGATTCATAAAAGATAATAGGCCTGCGAAGAAATAGTTAACATTTAACAGCCCAATGGGTTTTTGATGCAAATTAAGTTGGGCCATGGAAGCGATTTGGAAGACTTCTCCTAATGTGCCAAAGCCACCTGGTAGAGCGATAAAAGCATCAGCATTAAAAAGCATTTGTAACAAGCGCTCTTGCAGATTTTTAACCACTAGCTCTTCTCCAATCGTGCGCCCAGAAACCGATTTCAGAGATGCAGGGATAATACCCAGAACCTAGCTTCCTCTTAAAGATGCTGCTGATGCTACAGCTCCCATTAATCCGACACTACCTCCTCCATAAACTAAATGTATTTTTCGCTCAGCTAATACTCTACCGTTGGCTGCCTTTAAATACTCTTCATCTTTTCCAGGAAAAGCCCCAGAAAATACACAAATACTTCGGGATTTACGAGTTGGGGTTTTCTCCATTCCTATCCTTACCCTTGTGAGAAAAGAGGATATATTTATAGAGATGAAGAGAGAAGGCAATAATTTTATTTTCAAGAATGGATACATTATTGCCAGCTATTCACAGTAGTCACGAGTACGACTCTGGTCAGGTATGGGTACACTATCGTTAAAAGAGGAGGAAAATTTTCAAAATAGCTGCTAGCATGTACAGTAGTTAGTACTGTAGCTTACGTCAGGAGTAGGCACGTGATTGTCAAAGGAGGAGGAAAATTTCAAAAGCGACAGCTAGCATGTACAGTATCGTGACTATGGCTCATGTCAGGAGTGGATACATTATCGCCGAAAGGGGAGGAAAATTTCAAAAGCGATAGCTAGCACGTACATTAATCGTGACTTTGGTTCACGTCAGGAGTGGATACATTATTACCAAAAGGGGAGGAAAATTTCAAAAGCGGCAGCTAGCACGTACAGTAATCGTGACTTTGATCCTCGTCTTCCACTGGCTTTGCGTCCAGTAATGGCTTCAATGCTTTCTATGAATCGGTGATTTGCATCCCATCTAGTTTTCTCACAAACTGGCAAACTGGGTCGTTTAAAGTCAGATTCCCAAGACTATAACGATCTCGTTCTTTTTGGAAAATTATCCATAATCCAACAACCTCAAATTGCACTATTCCGCAAGAATGCGCTTCAAGAACCTCTCGAATATCTTCTAAAGATTCTTTACGCAAGCCATTCTTAATGAATCTTATTCTATCATTACGATTTCTGGTGATCACTCCTGGAGAACGACATTTATTGCCGCAAATCCACCATCCACAATTATGGCAAACGCCTAGCCTCTTTGCTCTTCTTTTTTTGGCATAAGCGCTTTTACCAAAGCCGGGCATACAGGGAAAGAACGCTTCGGGAACTTCACCAGCTGAACGAACCTTAGCTTCAATTAGCCACCACACATTATCAGGAATGCCTTTGTGCATAAATACTCTGAATCGTTCACATCTAGCTTGATAAATCTTTTTTAAAACATTTATTGGGAAAGAAGGAAAATACTTTCGTAGGGCAGAAAGAGAAGACTCCATTGATGAAGGAGGCAAAGAGAGAAATTAGTGATTGTAGGAAACGAAAATAACTAACACATATTTATAGTGATGAAAGGGATAATGCGTTAATTACACTTACAGAAGCAAGTACATTATTGTCAAAAGAAAAGACAAATGACAGCTTATATGTACAGCAATCATGACTGTGGCTCTCATCATCCACAGATTTATATCTAGTAATGGCTTCAATGCCTTCTATGAGTCGAGGACTTGCTTCCCATCCAGTTTTCTTACAAGCTGGCAGACAGGGTCGTTTACAGTCACATTCCCAAGACTGTAACGGTCTCGTTCTTTATGGTAAGTCCTCCACAATTTGACAATTTGACCTTGCATTTTTCCACAAGAATGCGTTTCAAGAGTCTCTCAGATATCTTCCAGAGATTCCTTACGCAGGCCATTCTTAATGAATTTTCTTTTATCTTCACGATTTGTGGAGATGTATCCTAAAGAGCGACATTTAGTATTACAATTCCATCGCCCACATTTATAACACACGCCTAGTCTCTTTGCTCTTCGCCTTTTGGCATAACGGCTTTTACCTAAACCGGGCATGCGGGGCATAAATGCATCTGGAACTTCACCCGCCAGACGGACCTTAGCTTCAATTATCCACTGCACATTATCGGGAATGCCTTTGCGTGTAAAAACTCTGATTCTTTCACATCTAGCAAGGTAGATCTTTTTAAGGACTTTTATTGGAATGGAAGGAAAGTATTTTCGCAGTGCAGAAAGAGTAGAATCCATTGATGAGAGAAGAATTTGAGAGAAGAGGGAAATGAATCAGTTATTGTAGGAGACTGGAATGACCGAATTTAGAAGTCACGGGGTATCTTATCCGCTGCTTAATCAGAAGGAAGAACACGCATTTATAGTGATAAAAAAGGATAACGTGTCGATTACACTTAGGGGAGCATGTACATCTGTCAAAAGAAAATGCAAACTTTTCCAAATATAACAAACTGTATGTACAGTAATTGTGACTGTGGCTCACATCTTCCACTGGTTTTACGTCCAGTAACGGCATTAACGGCTTCTATGAGTCGAGGATTTGCTTCTCATCCAGTTTTCCTACAAGCTGGCAAACAGGGTCATTTACAGTCAGATTCCCGGGACTGTAACGGTTTCGTTCTTCATGAAAAATGCTCCATAAACCAAGAAGTTCACGTTGCACAGATCCACAAGAATGCGTCTCAAGAGTCAATTGGATATCATCCAACGAGTCCTTACTCAGGCCATTCTTAATGAATCGTATTTTATCTTCTCGATTATCAGAGATCATCCCTAAAGAACGACATTTAGTATTACAAGTCCACCGTCCACATTTATGGCAGACTTGTAACCTTTTCGCTCTTCGCTTTTTGGCGTAAGAGCTTTTGCCTATTCCAGGTATGTGAGACACAAATGCCTCTGGGATTTCACCCACCAAATGGACCTTAGCTTCGATTAACCACCGCACATCTTCAGGGATTCCTTTGTGCATCAGAACTCTTAATCGTTCACAGCGAACTTGGTAGATCTTTTTGAGAATGGTCATTGGGAGAGAAGGAAAATATTTTCGTAAGACAGAAAGAGTAGGATCCATTTTCTAGAGGGAAGTAAAAGAAAGAAGAGAGGAAAGAATTAGTTATTATGGGCAACTGAGAGAACCGACTTGAGAGTCACGGAGTACCGTATCCGCCGCTTAACCGGAAAAGTGGATCCTACTTTATTTTGGTATCATAGATATTTCTTATCTTTGATATCTCGTAAGGCATGACATTGATCCAGTCCTTGACTATTGAATCCATTGTCCGCTTTTGACAAATTTTCAACGACAATATTTCTTGATGTCTGCCTTATCTTTGACCACAGCTATCTCTTATCTTAGATGCTGCTAAGCTGGCATCAATCTTGTCCTTCCAGGTGTAGCCACGATTATTGAATCAATTGCCAGGCTTTTGACAATATTGTCTACTTTATCCTTTTTGATATCTGCCTTATCCTTGGCTATAGCTATCTCTTATCTTGGATACTACTAGCTGACGTCAATCCTGTCCTTCCAGGTGTAGTCTCAATTATTGAATCGATTGCCAGGCTTTTGACATATTGTCTACCTTATCCTTGAATTCCTGATGCGGGTTGGTCCCGCATATTAGCTGTGTATCCAGTGATAGATTGGTAAGAGCTGATGTTATTGAGATCTCAGCTTATATTGCTGTAACTGTGCTGTGAATGTGATTCCCGTTTGGTCCTTGTTATGTAAAGGCTATGTATGCATGATATGAAATGCATGAATGCAGAGCATGTGTAACTAATGGCTTTTTTTTTGTATGGATCTAGTTCTTTATGTCTTTGTTTTACTGGATCCTCTTTATGATGGCCTTCTTGGACTATCATTGAATCTCTTTATGCTTTCCAGCTTTTGTTCGCTGCCTCAAAAGCCCAACTCATTTCAAAATCTGCTTTCTTTAACTTGTTCTTGAATTTTGGTCTCAATTTCTTTAATGTTCGCTCGCCTCATACTTTATATCTCTTTGGGTTCTCATCCCTTGTCATGGATTTCATAGCATCAAAGGCTTAACTTTCAATGTCTGTCCTTTTTCTTGTGTCCGGGCTGACACATACTTATCCCCATGTTACAATCTGAATGATTGCTCTTCCTTGAACTCATGTTTTGATCCATAAGACTTGCCCCCTTGTCTATTGAACTTCTTTGTTAGCAGTACTCCTCTTACGCTTCGTAGAGACTACTTTGCCCCCCTAAATATGGTATTTATGTTGATAAAAGGTATCACCTCGCCTTTAACAGAAGGTCGAGCATTTCTAGACCTTTGTGATGGCACTTGATTGTAAATTTCTCTTACAAGAACCACATCTTATTAAAGAAAGACTCAAGCTATCTCCTCACTTTTAAGTCTACATACATTAATGAATAATGGTTTGGCCTTAAAGAAAAACTTTCATCAATTTGCAAAGCTTGACAAAGTAATTTACGGTCTTTGTTTTTAATTAAAATATCCTGCCATTCTTCCCTTTCCAACTCGAAGACATAAACTGTGCAAGGCAATAAGGTAGAAACATGATTCACAATAATAGTCTTTTAACTGAATGAGGATGATATCGAGAGGTAAATGTTAGGTGTGAGGAAAGTTAAGTTTGAATGTTTTTTTTTTGTGGCAGTCTTTTAGCTGAATGAGAATAATATTAAGAGGTAAATATTAGGTCTGAGTAAAGTTAAGTTTGAGTGGTGTGAAAGAAGGGTATTTTAATACTACTCGTGAGCAGTATTAAATAAGGTAGAAACATGATTCACAATGATAGTCTTTTAACTGAATGAGGATGTTAGGTCTAAGGAAAGTTAAATTTAAGTGGTGTGAAAGAATGGTCTTTTAATACTACTCGTGAGCAGTATTAAATAAGGTAGAAACAAGTTTCACAATGATAGTCTTTTAGCTGAATGAGGATGATAAGTCTGAGGAAAGTTAAGTTTAAGTGGTTTGAAAGAAGGGTCTTTTAATACTACTCGTGAGCAAATTTGATTATGATGAAAAACTCAATAGTGATGACCTCAAACTTGCCACTCTTTCCAGAAAGTTAAACCTCATCTGTTGCCCCCCAACTATCGTGGTCTTTATGTATGCTTGGCTTGAAAGTTGCTTTTGTGTTCTAAACCGCCTTTACAGGTTTTCAGTCTAGAATCCATAGCTCACTTTTTTTTGTTTTTTCTTTCTTTGGCTCTAACTTAAGCTTCGTTTCTTTTCTTTTTTTTTTTCTTTTGCTCTAGTTTGAGCCCTTTTTTTTCCTTTTTTTTTTTTTTTTGTTTCCCTTTCTTTTTTTTTTTTTTTTTTTTTTTTTTTGTGAGCTATGGTGATGACATATTTGATAACTTTCTTGAAGTGAGATGACTCAAGTGGCCTTGCTTGCTCGTGCTTGTTCTCAGTTCTTTTTTGTTTTGAATTATCTCTTGTTGGCTTTTTGATGGAAGGGATGAACTTCTTTCCTTTGTTGGAATTTGTGTTGCGGAAAACTGAGAATCTTTTTTTTTGTATTGAGCATTTGTGAGAATTGGGAGGCCACTGAAGTCATTTAATATGAGAGCTACCTTGTTTGGAAGCTAACCCCAGACTTCTTGCAAGGATGTTGATAACCACTATGAATTCTTTTTTTTGAGAGTTGGGGTGCAACATATGAAATCCTTCTTACTAGATTTGACAACACTTTCAAGATCGCCACTATTAAATCTCCCTTAACTTTTTATTTTCACCCACGAGTAATATCATTTAGAAAGCAAAGTGTGATAGCAATAATGGATAGTATAATGGAAAGGAGTGAGAGATGGATGTAAAAACGGAATTTTTGGTAAGAAGTGGTAGAATGTGTAGGTGTAATAATTGAATTTTTGGTAAAAATTGGTAGAATGTGTAGAAGTAATAATGGAATTAAAAAGTGGTAAAATGCACACATAACATCTTTTTGTTGGAGAACAAAAAGAATTACCGGTTGTCAAAAAGTAAAGTGTGATAGCAATAATGGATAGTATAATGGCAAAGAGTGTAAAAATGGAAAGTAGTAGAATGCACGCATTACATCTTTTTGTTGTACTAGAAAAAGAATAGCAGGTGTCCATCTAACAAAGACTACACCCTAGATTCTGGACTAAATCTAGGAGATTTTTACTATTAGATTACTTTTGCAAGCTTTCAAAGATACAAGTTTATTCAAAGGATTCCCTGTCATTCAAAAGTGTGTGTGGACTATTAGGTCAGATTTGACTTGGAGTCCTTCCAAAATCAATGTAATTCTAGCTCGAAATCTTCACTTTCAATTACCAATCACATCGGGCCTAGCAACTTGGACTCGACCAACTGTTGGACCTTGAGTTTCAATATGACAGAATTTTCAGTTACATTTGGGATTTGGGTCACACCAACTTGGAAGAGAAGGTCACTTGGTCTTTGCTACTATTGATATAGATGATAGCAGAATGCCTTCTTCAGCAAAGACTGTGATTAACTTTCCTTCAAAAATGAATTTCATTTTTTGGTGTAATGAGGAGGGAACTGCTCCGGCCATATTTTCTATCTTGGACTCTATATCTATGAGACGTCCTTCGGTTTGTTCTGCCATTAATCTTGTTTGGAGCCGAGTTGAATATCGGTGTTGAGGTCCAATTTTACCTTCTTAAAAGTAAGATTTATTTTATTAGACTCTATGTGTGTGTGATTGATGCAATGGATGCATGCAATACAAAATGACGTTATGTTTTTATCAGATTTTATATGCATGTGATTGATGTAATGGATGTATGCAATGAGTGAGCTTGATTATCAACTATTGTGAAACTTCAAGACTTCTAGTTATTATTAAAAAGACCAAAAAGTTAGCAAAGTTTAATGCGTGGTTTTGATGTATGAAGAGTAATTGCACAAAACAGAAGTACAAGAAAAGAAAGATAAGGTTATTAATAAGTTAAATAACAATTAACAACTCATGAACTATTATGGATAAACAAGTTAAAACCATATGAAGAAAAGTGTAGAGTAAGAACACAGCATAACAAGGATATGCTTATGGCGTTGGTAAAATGGTAGAAATTCTATGGTCAGTTCTATGGTTAAGTGGGGAGTTCTATATGCATAAGGTGGCTTATCAAAAAGGCCAGGGATAGTTCCCGAATCCCATCACTAAAGTATAGTGACGGCCCAATTCCTTACCCTCTAGGGTTTATGTAAGGAAGGATTAATTCGAGTCGTAGCTTTTCATGGGCCCATGCAGAGACTAACCGTCTCAGGAGGCAATACACTACTTTGCTACTTGAAACCAGTGAAGGCTTGGAGACCATGATCTCACAAGGACAACAACACCAATTCCGCTGAGAAAGAACGTGTTTGAATTGAGGAAGCTCGGGTATAGAGCTTCATGTTGCGAATGCATAATGCGTGTTTACGATAAGTAAATATAACACAAGAATCCACATATATAAGAAATAAGCCAAGCAAAACAAAATAAATCAAGTTTTAGGATCGACTCACTAACAAGAGTCCCCAGTGGAGTCGCCAAGCTGTGGCAACGTCGGGTTTTCGGGAGTCGCCACCAATCAGTTTACTTAGGTCGATTGGTCACCTAAAATATGGTCTGCGAGAGTTCGGGGGTTCGGGAGTACGGTTACGTTGAAACAACTTTGTTAAAACGCCAAAAAATTGGCACCTTAGTTGATTTTAATTTTGTTTTACTTTGCTTTTAAAAAAATTTCAGTTAATTTAGATATTTTAACTGAATTAGTCGAAAATGTGGATTTTTGGTAATTAAGTTGGATAAAATTTGATACTTCCGAACCATGGACTCTGCCGAGTCATTTGGACACGGAAGATTTTTGATTCCGAACCATGGACTCTGCCGAGTCATTTGGACACGGAATTTGGTGAAATTTTAAACAATTTTATCCATATTGTAAAAATATGGATTTTTATCTTTTTATTTAATTTATTTATTTTAAAAAAATTGATATTTTCCAAACCATAGATCCTGCCGGATCATCCGGATATGGAAATTGATTTACTTAATCGTAATTATTTAATTCCTGAAATTAATTTTTTAAAAGGTAATGATTTTTAATACTAACTAAAAATTTGTCTTTATATTTTTACTTCTTTTTTTTTTCTTTCTTTTCTTTTCTTTTTTTTTTATCTTTTATCTTATTTTTCTTATCTTCTTTTTTTTTTTATTTCTTTTTTTTATTTCTTTTTTTATCTTTCTTTTATTTCTTTTTTTTTTTATCTTTCTTTTATTTTTATCTGATTTTTTTCTTAATTTATAAAAGAATTCAAAAGCAATTAATTTTTTTATTTAATAAGAAGTTAATTTAAAGGAATCAAAGAGTTTAAAAAAAATAAAATAAAAAAAAATCTTTGATCATGGTACGAGGCGTTGTTACTCAGCCAGACCCTCTTCACCAGGTGAAGCAGCTCAAAAGCGGGCACGAGACAGTTTCCAGCCAATATACCATGAACTAATTTTTTATAAAAATAATTATTTAATACCAGGATTTTATTTATTTACCAAAGAAAACAAAAGAGTTGAAAATAAAATCTTAATTCTCATGTATTTGATTTTTTATTTAAAAGATTAACCAAAATTAATTATTCAATAAAATAATAAAGAAAAGATTTATATAAAGAAAGTCTTGATATTTATACATATTTATTTTTTAAGCTTATTTTTTTTGATTTGATAAAAGATGAACCAAGAAAGTAATTATTTAATCAAGGTTTTGTTTATTTAATGAAGAAAACTAAAGATTTATATGTATATTTTAAAAATAAAAGTGAAGCCTTAATATTTTATTTAATAAAAGGTGAATCAAAAAGTAAACAAAACTTTATTTATTTAATGATGAAACTGGAAATTTATATATATATTTCAAAAATAAAATAAAAATCTTAATATTTGTTTGTTTTATTTTTGATAAAAAAATTAAGCAAAAATGATTATTTAATAAGGAAAATAAAGGTAAAGTTTTGATATTTATATAATTTATTTTGAAAAAAGATTAAAGAAATCAAAGATTTATATGTATAAAAAGTTTTTGATATTTATATGATTTTTTTTTTATGTTCTTTTTGTTTGCTAAAAGATTTTTATTATTACCTTTATTTGAAATCATTTGAATAAAATTTTATTTAATAAAGGAAACAAAAAAAAAATGTTATATCTTTTTTTTATTATTTTGAAAGAAATAAGTAAAATATTAGCCCAAGAAAATTTTTACTCCTTTATTCTTTTTATTAATAAAGAAACCAAAAAAATTATATTTTATTATTTTGCTGGATAAAGAGATAAATAAAAAATATTAGTCCAAAGTGTTTTTTTATTTTTTTAATAATAAAGGAAAATTTATTTATATACTTTATTTAAAAAATATTTTCCAAGCCATGGATCCTGGCGGATCATTTGGACATGGAATTTAATTTCTTTTTTTATATTTCATTATTAATTATTAATTAGAAAAAAAACATCACTTTTAAAGATGTATTTAAAAAAAAATTTGTATTTATTTATTTATTTATTTCATTATGTTTGTTTATTAAAAGGAATAAAAACTTTGTTTCAAAATAAAAAAATAATTTTTATTAGCCTTTAGGAAATTATTCACATAAAATTCCTTTTTTTTAATCTTTTAGTTAAAAAAAAAATTTAATAAAGTGGGGCTTTTTGGCCATCCACTTTAATAACACAATAATAAAAGTTAGCACAATTAATATAGTTAGTTGTTAATAACAATAAAAAAAGTTAGTAAAGTTAGATTAACAATTAACAACAATAATAAAAATTAGCCAAGTTTAATTAAGTCAATTAATTAACAACAATAATAAAAGTTAGCCAAGTTTAATTAAGTTGATTAATTAACAACAATAAATAAAAGTTAGCCAAGTTTAATTAAGTTAATTAATTAACAACAATAATAAAAAGAAATTAGTCAAGTTAATTAAATTAATTAATTAACAACAATAATAAAAAGTTAGTCAAGTTAATTAATTAATTAACAACAATAATAAAAAGTTAGTCAAGTTAATTAAATTAATTAATTAACAACAATAATAAAAAGTTAGTCAAGTTAATTAAATTAATTAATTAATTAACAACAATAATAAAAAGTTAGCCAACTTAATTAAATTAATTAATTAATAACAATAATAAAAAGTTAGCCAAGTTAATTAAATTAATTAATTGATAACAATAATAAAAAGTTAGCCAAGTTAATTAAATTAATTAATTAACAACAATAATAAAAAAATTAGTCAAGTTAATTAAATTAATTAATTAACAACAATAATAAAAAGTTAGTCAAGTTAATTAATTAATTAACAACAATAATAAAAAGTTAGTCAAGTTAATTAAATTAATTAATTAATAAAAATAATAAAAAGTTAGTCAAGTTAATTAAATTAATTAATTAACAACAATAATAAAAAGTTAGCCAAGTTAATTAAATTAATTAATTAACAACAATAATAAAAAGTTAGCCAAGTTAATTAAATTAATTAATTAACAACAATAATAAAAGTTAATTAATTGTTAACAACAATTATAAAAGTTAGTAATAATGCAAAAATTAAAAGGTTAGTAACAATAATAATATTAAAAGTTAGTTGTTAGTAAGTCAATAACAACAATAAAAAGAAGATTAGTAATAATAACAATAATTAACAAATAAATAAACAAGTAAAAATTAAAAAGGTTAGTAATTTATTCTGCAGGAACAAAAATAAAAGGTTAGTGACCAAATTGAAAGAAATTGAAAAGATGAAGTATGGAATCAAGGTTTCACCTTTCAAAACAAGTTTTTGAATCTGAAGAACAGAGACGCGAAGGCGCGCGCGAAAGGGGGGGGAGGCAGGGGCAGCTGGCGGCGCGGCGGGGCGGCGAGGCGGCGAGGCGGCGCGGCGGCGAGGGCGGCGAGGCGGAGGGACGGCGGCGGCGGCGGGCAGCGAGGGGCACGGCGGAGAGAGAGAGAGAGAAAGAGAGAGGGAACAGCAGTGAAAAAAAAAATTTGGCTTTCTGGGGAAGAAGGGAAGAGGGCTGGGGCTAAGGGCTGTAATTTTCTCTTTTTTTTAAAACGGAGCTCTAAGTTTTTTTGCTATTTTTTTCTGTGTTCAGCACAAAATTTGGGGGGCTATTTATAGAGGAAGTTTAGCTGAACTGTTGATGGATAAATTAATAAAAAATTTCAAACTTATCTCTTAAATTGGTAAAATGACAGTTTTAGTCCTTTACGTCTCTCAGCCTCTGGATAAGTTCCTGAAGTTTCTGATTTTGACAATTTTGTCGTTTTCTGTCAATTTGAGCCAAA